>BSBM01001166.1:11217500-11817500 GCA_027924585.1 Larix kaempferi
TTTTTAATTTCAGAATTTTTGTAATAATATTAAATTTAATAAGTTATTAATTTATTAAAAAACAAATTTTTTTTTATAAATTTTCTAAATCATATTTTGTAATATTTAGTAGTTTTTCTTTATAAATAACTCTCAATCACATATTTGTTACCATAGCATATGTGTGCTTCTTTTTTATATTAAAAGTGAATTTTCCTAAAGCTATATATTATTACATGGATCTAGTCTTGGGTTTGGGTTTAGGAATTAAGGTTTAAAAGGTTAAACTTTGATATAGGATTATGATTAAGGAATAAGCTTAAGCATAGAAATTTGTAAATAAGATTGAGGCTTAGGGATGTGGGCCGAAGATTGAGTTAGTATAATGTAGGTTAACTTAAATGAATCTATGTAGGATAGGGATGAATAGGTTGCGTTGGGATCTAAGATATGCTATGGTATTGTATACAAGGGTAGGTTAGGTTAGATACATTTTTTTTTAGATTAGGGTAGGGTAATGTGGGGTAAGTGAGCATATGTTATCTTAGAGTAAGGTGGGCTAGTTTAAAATAGGGTAGTTTGGCCTAGGTCAAGGTATCCTAAGTTACTAGTTTGGCTAGGAAAGGTTATCAAGTTCGAGAGAGAGACACATATTCTTTACTCCTCCCCCCACCCCAAAGCCTTAGAGATGGCTATTGAATACCAATTTTCTAAGTGTGACCCTTTAAACTCATTGTTCCTTTTCTGAGGGTAATTAAAACACATATTCATTATTTTTATAGAATTCCCTTTGGAATGTATGCTAACATATGCCAATACACTAGGATTTATTCGAGCACAAATTTTTTCAAGACTAATCTACCACCCTTCAATAACCATCTATAACACCAAAACACTATATGATTCTCCGCTTTTGAAAGTAATCATTTCTATTTTACCATCCCATATTTATTAGGATTCAAGATAAACCCTAAATTATTCACTCCATTAGTCATATCTAGTTGTTGGAAAGGAAATATATCTTCCCATCCTCTTGATATGCATCATCCATATTCAAAGTATGAATAGCGAATTTACCCAAATTCACCTCCATAGTTGTTGCCACACTAAAAAAATGCAATATTTGTTGTAAGCAGCCATCTTCTCTATCAAAACCAAGGAAAGGCAATAAAAAGTCATCAATGAAGAGAATGTGGGAAAGGAACATTGATCTGCCCACTCTAGCTCACTGAAAAATCCTTGATCTTTTTGTCTCCTAGATAGATCTACTAAGCCCTTATTCAATGAGGATAAACATATATGAAGATAGAGGGAATCCTTAGTAGAGTCATTGGCAGGTATTAAATCAATTATAAGTAGAACTATTAATGAGGACAACAAATGAAAGTGAGTAAACACATCCTATGATCCATTTGACTTTGGGGAGAGAGAAGCCTACACAAATAATCATAAGTATGGGATATATCTAGGAGACTTTATAATATGCTTTGAAGAGGTATATTTTTATCGTAACATTAGGCATCCTAGAATTATTCATAGAGTTTAATCCCTCTTGTGTACCCCCCACAACTTAATTCATTTGACGACCCTAAAGGAAACTCGTGGAGTAGAGGACGAGAGAACCAATGGACGCGAGAAGCAGAGGATGCGAGGGGCAGAGGATCAGTAGAGCATGTTAAGATTCAATATGATAAGATAGATAACATCAGTATTACATTCAATTTCACAACAATAGAATATACAAGATCACTGCAAGAACAACAAGCACAACATAAACATAAGAAACACAGATTTATCCTGGGAAACCCTCATGGGGTAGAAAACCCAGCAAAGCTTCCTCAATATAGATGACCAACAAATACAAAGTTGTAATCCCCAAACATGAGCTCCTTCTCCTCATTTGCATATCTCTCTCTCATATGTGAGTTTCACAAGTGATTGTGTGTGATAAATGAGGATCACACATCCTCTATTTATACTTTACCTCAATTGAATTTTAACCCTAACTAGGTCGGCCCCAACTTAACAACTCAACATAATGCTGACTGGGCCAACCCCACTGTGAAAATCCTCATAGCAAATCTAAGAGATGATGTATACCTCACAAGAGAATAATTATGATTAAGCAGGAAAATAGAAGAAGAGTGGTCAATGCAGTATAATGAGCAACAGAATAATAATACAGTAGAACTCGGATAGAGGCAAAAATACTTCACACACACACTAATTAACTAATCACAATATGGACAAATAAATAGTACAATGCATGAGGATTCAAATTCCTAAGGTGGCAAATCGAATTAGCCTTCATGGAGTGATCAAAAGATCATTGGAGTGTCATCAGAGCACAACTAGTAGTCTATCTCATCATCAGTGGAGTCATCAATGCACAAGTAACTATCAACCGTCAGTCAAACGAAGTCTAACTGAGTGTGGTAGGTGTAACTGAGTGTAATTGGAACTAACTGAATGAAGGAGGCTCAGTGGAGGGCGCATGAGGAGAATGGGCAGTCAAGTCTCACTGGAGGTCCATCGGAGTGATACAGTCAGTTGATAATCAGTCTAGCCTTAAATCAAGGAGAGAACTGAAGATAACTGAATATAACTGAATGGTAGGTAAGGAAGGGCACCTTTCTCATGTAGTAGGTGAAAGGAGGGCGCACTAAGCTCTAGGAGGGATGAAACTGAGTGGAAGGAAGCTTCGAGGGCTAGGTGCTGGGACTGATGACTGGAATGCATGCAAACCTTAAATAATGCATGCAAACCCTAAAAGTGCATGCATGACTGAAAATGCAAATAATGAAAATGATGCTAGGACTAGGATGGAGTATAGGAATATCCTAACACCCACTAGGGGACTTAAACACCCCATACAACTGACTCTGGGCTAACCCCACTAGGGAATTCTAATAACCCAAGTTACCACATTCTTATGGAGGAATAAACATCTCCGGATATACAATAAAGTCCCGGCGGAGGAATGAAACATCTCTGGATAAAGTACAAATAGAATATTCTTAGAAGTTACAATATTTTAACACCACCCCTTAACGAGAAGGATATTCTAACAACATTTGCAGGAGCAAGGAGTCATCAACTACATGATACATGATACATGATACATGATACATCTATAAATCATTGGAAGCTTTCTTTAATCATCATCAGTAACTGAAACAGTTATTGGAACATCTTCAAGATCTTCAATACTAGAACATCAACATATTCAGTATTGAGTCTTCATCTTATGCAGCACTTGATCAGCTACAGCATCAACATCTAGATCTTCCGATCAACAACATCATCATTTGGATATCTCAATCAACAGCCTCATTGTCTGGATCTCCCAATCAACAGTATCAACATCTGGATCTCTCGATCAACATCATCATCATCTAGATCTCTCAATCAACAGCCTCATCGTCTGGATCTCCTGATCAACAGTATCAACATCTAGATCTCTCGATCAACAAAGTCATCTGGATCTCTATATCAACAGCCTCATCGTCTGGATATCCCGATCAAAAACATCATATGGATCTCTTGATCAACAACATCATAGCAGCATACCCTGCAACACACATGATCTATTCTACGAGATGATCAATCCCTATCCATTTAAGACACCATATCATGTCTAGGAATGATGTAGTCCAATCGTCAACTTAGACAAAGTTTAAGGACCACTTTTCGGAGACATATGTCTACGGATCAATTCAGGGACCTTAGTCCAGGGATGATGCAATCCCTCTCGTCCACTAGGGACCACTTCTTGAAGACATTTGTCTACGGATCAATTCAGGGACCGAAGTTCAGGGATGATACAATCCCTCTCATCCACTAGGGACCACTTCTCGAAGACATCTGTCTACATATCAATTCAGGGACCAAATTCCAGGGATGATACAATACCTCTCGTCCACTAGGGACTACTTCTTGAATACATCTATCTACAAATCAATTCAGGGACCTAAGTCTAGGGATGATACAATCCCTCTCGTCCACTAGGGACCACTTCTTGAAGACATCTATCTACGGATCAATTTAGGGACCGAAGTCCAAGGATGATACAATCCCTCTCGTCCACTAGGGACCAATTCTCGAAGACATCTGTCTACAGATCAATTCAAGGACCGAATTCTAGGGATGATACAATCCCTCTTTGTCCACTTAGACAAATTCTAAGGACCATACATCGACCTCATCGTCGGAATAGGTAACCTCATCATCGGAACAGGTAACCTCATCATCGATACAAGTGTCCTCATCATCGATACAACTATCCTCATCATTGATACAGGTATCCTCATCATCCATTCAAGTATCCACATCATCGACCTTACCGTCGATGTAGGCAATCTCATCATCGATACAGGTATCCACATCATCAAACTTACCATCGATGTAGGCAATCTCATCATCGATACAGGTATCCATATCGATACCAGTATCCACATATCATGATCGACCATATCACTCCCCATTCGAGGAGGGTCCTTCTGAACTACACCAAGATTGTCTCGGAAATACTCAAACTTTATTCTAGATGGGTTTGGTCAATATATTAGCAACTTGTACATCAGTGCTCACATAATCGAGCTTTATAGCTCCTTTCTGCACCATATACCGTATATAAAAATATCAAATCTCTATGCTCTTTGACTTATCATGGAATACTGGATTCTCTGTCATCTTGATAAAACTCTGGTTGTCACACAGGATCACAGTGGGGTCCATATCTAAGTGAAACAATCCTGATAACAACTTTCGAAGCCATATCGCTTCACAATTAGCAGAGCAAGCAGCTATATATTCTGCTCCAGTTATGCTGAGAGCCACACTAGATTGATTCGTGCTAAACCACGAGATCATGGCAGATCCCAAACAATAACATCCGCTCGATGTGCTCTTCTTGTCTGATACACTTCCTTCCCAATCAGCATCTGTGTAGCCATACAATCTGAAGTCATGATCTCCAAGATAAATTAGACCAAATTCTATCGTACCCTTTAGGTACCTCATCACATGCTTTGCAGCTATCAGGTGAACACGTCTAGGCTCGACTAGATGCTAAATCAAGGTGTTCACAGCAAAGCATATATCTGGCCTAGTATTCGTCAGATACATCAATGACCCAATAATATGTCTGTACAGAGTCACATCCACTAACTCTAATGAGTCATCAGCTAACAACTTCAAGTTGGAATCCATGGGAGTGGTCATGTCTTTACATTCCAACATATCAAATATTCTCAAGATTTCCACAGCATGCTTTCCTTGGTTGAGAAAGATTCCTTCTGGGCCTTGCCATACTTCCAGACCTAGGAAGTAATGCATCAATCCGAGATCTTTCATCTCAGATTCTGTAGCTAGCTTCTTCTTTCTTTCCATGATCCGTTTCTCATTCCCTGTCAGAAAGAGATCATCCACATACAGTAATAGTATGGCAGGTTCATCATCCATAACCTTAAGGTAAATGTTAGGACCAGCTTTACTTTTGGTAAAGCCCAAGCTTGTCAAGAAGCTATCAATTATCCCTCTGTGATTGAACATCATTCACACTCTACATTGAGTGATCTTCTGCATATCTATCCATGCTATCTCCCGTCAGATGGGTCTACTGATATGAGCCACAAGATCATTCGAACTCTATGGTGAGTTCCTTCTTGCATCCATCTAAGAGAAGAATGTCATTTGTATACAGAAACCATCTTCAACCTTGTAGAAAATGTTGAAATTCGCATCACCCGTGGTGATCATTAATCTTATCAAATGACTATCGATCCTGGGTACCTGTACAGAGCTTTCTTCAATCATTTGATTCTCTATCGAATCCTGGTAGTTTGCTTGATTTGCACTTCTTCTTCAATTACACCATTCAAGAGAATGGTCTTGCCTATCCACTTGGAGCAAACATCTCATCATGATTCTCTCTCTTTCTAAGAGAATCCTCTAGCCACGAGCCTTCTATAGTATGTTTGATTTGTAAGTCTTTTTGTTGAACATCCATCACTTGTTCTTTGGAACAGGTGTTCATCATCCTTCTTTTGTAGATCATAGCACATGATCTTTCCAACAAATCAAGGTTAATTACATGATTAGTAATACTTCATAATCATCAAACCATGTTGTCATGATAACCTATTATGCATACTGATATGATTCACATAGTTATGCAACTATCTTGACCAAAACTTTGGCACAACACCTTTCCATATCTTGTATGCATACTGTAAGAACTGTAAACTCATAAAAAAAAATACAAACTGATAACCAGCCGGAAAATAAGATCTTACAATGACTTAGATCTAATCCATAATAACAGATTTAAGACTCACAAAATTCATATATATCTATAATAACACAAAGACCAACATGCAAATGAATCCATATACCAATAGTGGATCTGAAAATCTCTGCAAACTCATATAAATTTGAGTAACAAACAATAAACATCATGCATAGAAGATCTGACAAGAAAGTGGAACTGATCAATATTAACAGAAATTATACTTTGAAAATTAAGGAGCCATACCTGTTAGATGACCTAGCAGCTACCATTACCTTGACAGCTCCAATAGTGCAACTGAATGTGGGGGGATGACTCTCCTCCCAACCAACCCCCAGCCAAAGGCTGAGGCCCTCAAGCCCCTAATAGTTAACCCTATGCTAGTGCTATCTTGCTTTCCTCTCCTCCAGAGCTCCTCTTCCAAGATGCCCAATGACAAAAATCCCAAAAAGATCCCTCTCTTCACTTATTCTCCTCCTTTTATCTCCTCCTTCTCCCCATTTCTTAATTTCTTATTTAATGCAATTTGTTTTCCCTTATTTTCTTTCATATTCCCAATTATATTATTATCTTACATTATTTTATATTTATTATATTAAATATTCTCTATATTCGTATATGAGGGTTGTTACATACTCTCCCCCTTCAAGAAACTTCGTCCCGAAGTTATAATATTCAAGCAATAAATACAATACTTATTCAATCAATCAATCAAGTAAATACTAGAATATATAGGTAGCTAGTACTATTGTGAAACTAAGAGATTTATATGTGTGGCCACCACATAGAAGTCTCCAAACCACACTAATACAATCAAACACCCTAAGTTACAACATGCTCTTAAGTAATTCCCTATGAATCTAATATGCAACCATAACAACAATTATGCATCATACTTACAAAAGCATTAGATAATTATTTAATAATTAATAGTTGTGCATTTGTTTACTTCCTCTTTCCTTACTCACCCTCTCCCTAAGAATCATACCATCCGATCAACCTCCCTACACCTCCCCTCCAACTCCGGATGGTCCCGATCGCCATGGCATGGGCCCTTTATTGTAACCTGTCTGCGGATCATACAGTAGGCATCAGAAGATCCCCAGGAAGTTATCGCGGCATTGCCACCTTCCCAACTTCTGGTAATAATTCAGCCTCATCGGTACTAGTCAGCATTTGATTCCCGGTACCCCGATCCTAATACTCCCAGTACCCTCGATCCTGATATCAGGATCATTATACCCCAAGCATCTCGGAAGGCTATCCTAAACATCCTCCCCAACACCCTCAAGGCACTAGCCCTAGGCATCAGAATTCCTTCTCCATAAACCTCCCTCTCGGTGAGTATGTCTCCAATCGTGGACTCTGGTCACATCATAAGTTCTCCGGGAAGTATCTATGGCACTGCCACCTTCCCAACTTCTGGTACAAAAGTCAAGTGCTGCTGGCATAGAGCTAATTGTTGGGCTTGTCCCCCAGCCCATAATTTATTTATAGTAACCATTCTCATTCGTGGTTATGGGCTCCCACGAAATCATAGAATACTTAGCCTCATCAGGCTATTTGAGTGGATCACTTGGAACAACTGGCACTTGCCATAATGAATAATCATTAGTAACCATTTCTCAGTATAATAATATCATGGATCAACCTTGAATCATGTGCTAACAAGAATGTCTAGCCACCAATTCATATTGCATTACATTGCATCATAATCCATTGTCACGATAAGTCATGCCAAGTTTAACATCTAATGCATTTAGGTGCTTTGTGCTACCATTATAACATAACTAGTCATGATACTTTCGTAATTTCACTAAGCATCTCATTAATATGCCATGATAAGCTACCATATTTCAGCATTAGTACTATCAACATGGAGTAACAACTCACATAATCCATCATCATATCAAATATGCATTATGACAACCCACATAATCAATCATCATATCAAATATGTATTCTACGGGGAGCAATAAGGCTTACATGAAACGATAACATGTCATACCAAATATTTGATATATTCTCTTATTCTTCACTAACACATGACAGAGCTGTAAAATACCAAAATTAACCACAACATGATTTCATACCATTTATGTGCCCAATGTCATTTATCTCTAGATGGAATGATAAGCTATTAAAATGCTAAATTAATACCATCACGAAATAATATCATTTTATGTTCTACAAGTCATCTATCTTGTAAAGCATCATAACGTCATGAAGTAACATCCAAACGTATCACACGCACATGTTAATGACCATATGTCTTAAAGGTGGAATGGAGCCACATGCTAATACTCACATGCTAATAACCACAAGTCTTCTTAAGTAACAGAAGGATGCATGATATTATGAACATTCATCTCATGATCATCAACTTAAAGCATATCATATATAGAACAGAATGTAAATATCAAGAACACTTTTATCACGATTAACCAACTCATTACATGGCATATATAGATAGCTTAATATTTCTTGAATATATATAGGGATAAGTACCTAAATATCACATATACTAGTATACAAGAGGCATTCACACACTCGACCAATATATAGATTAAGTTCAGATTAGATTCATTTAATCAATTTTGTTCTTGTTTCTCATCAAGTGATATTGTCCATCTACTAAACATGTATTATGTTGTAATTCCTCATCTTATAAGAAAATGAATATTTTCATACATAACCTTACTCAATTGGCTTTGACTTTTAAATTGAATAATTTAAATACTTGCATTAACTCCCTACATAAACATGAAGTTATTTTATCATCTTCCCAGTTCCCAATAACACATAGAGAACAAGTTTTTAAACCATCAACATACCGACCTCTATTTGTTGCTTTTGTGTACTAAAGGTATCTAGTTATCTTGTAGGATATATCAAGAGGATAATTGCTCATACAAACCTTATATTTCATGCATACTTTGCACATGAGTTCCTATATAGAGGCCACTACATGACAAACTATGCATAGCTAATCACAAAGAGAACATTAAGCTTTTTCATAGACAAGTCATGAAAAGGAAGGTTACTCTTATCTCAAACCCACACACTTTAGAAAATAGAAGGCAATTGCTCTCTTTTATTATAATCAAAGTAATTCAATCTCTTTCAAATTCTTATATGTAAGTTGTTTCTACTATCATGTAAGTGTTAAGTTTTCACAATAGATTGAAACAAGCCACCCATCAAATTTCTTGGTTAATTATTCAATCAAATCTTTTAACTTAAAGATGGTTTCATCAAATCTATAAGAATATGGAACTACCAATACATCATGCAAGGTGTCTATATTAAGTTCAAATCCTTACTTGTCTATATTAAGTTCAAATCCTTACTTGTGCCTTTTTAAGAAGCATGCCTAATTTATGGACCAATAACTTTTATTTACAAATAAACTCCTTCTACCTATATCATTCACTTAAATCAACAATTGTAGTAAGTGATAAGTGATGTAAGCATAACATTTCCCCTTTCTAGTAGGATATTTTTAAGCGTAACCATTTCTTTTTTTTTTGGTTAAAATGTATGCTTAATGACAAGTATATTATCTAATACTATTTTGTTTTCCACGTAATTAATAATCCTCTAAACCATCATTTTTAAATAATTAAGTATAAAAGAAGTATATCCTATCTATAAAACACCTGTAATATTGCTATAAATACATCTACATATTCCAAGCTATCGATATAACCCTCAATACTTTCATGTATATGATTATTATCTTATTCAACTTACTAGGACTTAACGATGTATTATAAAAAGCTTTAAGATAAAATTCTACTTTTCCACATAATTAGTAGTTTCTTAATCACAACTTATCAATCCTTTTGAAGTATAAAATAAACCTATTTCATTCGTATCAAAGAAGGTAGATTTGTTCACATCACACACCTTTTATCGTCATATATCTATATATCTAAATACCTCATTGATTACCACAAATAAAACTCAACCAAGTCTTAATTAATAATATTATTTTCTAACCATGATTCACTTGCAAACTATTTACTAAGCATGAAAACATTATAACATGATAAGATTCTATTTTGAATAAGAGTATTATTACTCATAGATAATAATCTAATGATAACGTTCTTATCTCAACATAACAAGAACATGATAATCAAAACTATAGATTTAGACAACTAAAGGCTTAGGCTTGACTGCAAGGTTGTAATCCCGAGCTGGATTCATCAATACCTAACTTTAATCTTTAATTTTATGACAGTTCTGGATAACATGTTAGGTCTACTGAATTAACGACAGTTCTCGATAACATGTTAGCTATACCGAATTAACGAAAATCTCGGTTCGGCGTTACAACTACAGTCTCAATTTCATATGTAAAAACTTGGCTCTTACAAGTTTCAACTCATCTAAAGCTAGTTTCCTTTTTACTATTTTAAAGGTCGTCCTCTACCGAGGCCATCTTTTTGAGCTTTGGAAAGACTTTAATGGATGTTAAATTAATTAGGGCTTGGTTGGACATCACCACAGAGGCCATCCCTCATCATCAAAGTGTACATATTCTAACATTATTGTTTATAAGTGAGAGGTTGGAGTCGTCCCTCCTTTGGAGGCCACTCCTCCTCCTCAAGCGTTGCAAACACAGCTCTTGTGTGAAGGAAGGATGAAAACTGCTCTGTTATGGCGGCCGCTTCTCTTCAAGCGTTCCAACCAGTTCTTGTGTAAAAATAACCAACAAATATTCCAGTGGAAACGCCCCTATCCACGGACTGTATTTAATGAATATAAAGGCCAACACACCTCTTCAAAACTTCGACAACATATCAAACTCTCAACAGAGGGTTGCACCCTCTCATCTTATTTACCATTGATGATACATGATATACAATTCAAGAGCCTCAAGGGCTATGCCCTTTTTCATTGGCACATTAATATGTAATAACCATATATATGAATATAGTGCAGAGAGATGCAAACCAAAAACAATGCAACAATTAAACATCAGAGGAAGTCGCCTTCTCTCTACAAAGAGAGTGACGTTCCTCTTAGGTGGTCAGTCAGCAGTAATAATAGAGAAGAAATGGCTCTCAATTGAAAAACCGCACCTTAACTTCATTCGTTGGTATATTTATATAAATAAATAAAAAAAGAAAGTCGTACCAGCTATCCACCGGGAAGTTGAACAAGCAATAAGCGATAGTTCCCAAGAGGCTGCACCATCTTCCCAAACATACAAACTACTCACATGAAGAGATTACATATGCAATTCAAAATCTCCCAAGAATTCGCAAAAACTGTAAACTATATAGACGCAACCCTAGATTGCAAGCATCTGAGCTTTTAGTATTGAGTGAGTCTCTGCAATCAGCTGCTGCTGTGTAGGCAAATGTTTCTCTTAGTCCCCATATTCTGGAATCAAATATCAGTAAATGCGAGTACAAGCAACAATATTAGTACAGGAGAACGTCCTTCACGTGGTGCTGTGAGCTATTGCTGGAAGTGGGCCAGACCGTCGCCATATTTGGTGACAACTGCTGTGTGAAACGTACCTGCGTTGTCAAGTATATCATCCTTCTATGGAGAATGATTGGAATTCTATGGAGAATGATTGGAAACTGCAGCTTCTACCTATTGTTGCCAAACCAACTCCAGGATTGCTTTCTAGGTTCTCCCTTGTTTCTTGAACTTTGGTTTTTTTTATTTTTATATCTACATATTTCAGAAGCACAATAATGGCCTAGACATTGCCCATCCACCTGAGCTCAGGGCTGAGTTGCGTTTCAGGTTTTGATCCAGGTGGCAGGTGGAAGAAACCTATTCGAAGCCTAGTTGAATCTTTTATTTAGTGCTAGCTGAGTAAATAAATCGAAGTAAATAGGACAACAATAATCATTAAAAGTCCCAATCAGTCTTAAGCTCCTAAGCCCCAGAATTATTTTAGAGCTAAGAACATTGCAAGGGACAAAACATACCTAATTTCAATATGGGTCAACGTTATCATATTGGCTGGCACATTTTACAGCTATATCAATATCGAAGGTGTTGTAACCTGGTGAATTATTGCTAAGGTTTAAATAGAAAAAAAAACTGCTTATCCAGGTAGCGATACCAGAGTGTAGAAGACTGCTAGAAATTTCTATACCAAGTGTTAAGGATTGCATCTAAATCCTGAATCTTAATGCACAGGTACACAACAACTTTTCCTGGTGAAATATTAACTTTGTCTTCAATAATTAACAAAAGAGATTGAACTCTTGCAAATGAAAAATACATAAATTAATACGAGATCAAACTCGCTAATGAATCTAGAGTGACAGGGATGATTTCATGAACTGTGAACTGTTATGGACGAACTTTCCTTCGAAGTTTTTCTGTAGGTAAACAAAAAAGGAGATCGCTCTGCCCAATATTTATATATATTTATATTTCAAAATTATGAAACAAGTCAAGCCAAGGGCACTGCCCTATCTTGGCTTACAGGCGGCCATAGAGCCGTTACATGTAATCGAGAAGAGGAAACGTTACGAAAGCCTTCCTGACCACGTTATTCCTTGCTTTGCAAATGGAACGTTATGAAACACGTGGAATGAACGCTTCGTAGAGGTTAATACCTGGAATAAATACTTGATAGAGGTAATACCAATGCCTACGAATAACGCCTGGAATAAACGTTTAAATATAGAGGTAACGCCTGGAATAAACGTTTAAACGTTACCCGTGGGTTAAACGTTACATGTGGAATATTTCAATAGTTTAAAATTTTAAAATTACGTGTAACTTCAACCTTCAACCTAGCTGTTTAATGCAAACCATTGCTACTTCAACCTAGCTGTTTAATGCAAACCATTGCTACGATTGGAGAGCGACCTCTTCAAAAGAGAGCCGAATCATTCTTTTATCATTTAAAACTTTCATTATAAATTACTGTGATTCTGTCCATTCAGGGTTGCAGAAAAGTTTGAACAGGATAACAAAAGTTGGGCCAATTTTCAAATTGATGCTATCAATGTGTTCGGGTTCAATATCCTGTGTCTTTTTTTGCTTATGTTGTCCCTTTCCTTTGAATGCAGGCAAACAAGGATGTACACATGGTCGACCTTTTATGATCACTCATGCCGTTGTTACAACCAAACACTAAGAGTAATTCAAATAAAGCTAATCAGTCTATCTCAGACAGAACTCAGGGCATAGAAAATGTTTCTCAGACATACGATGCATTCCATCTATCCCCAATGTCTACTTTATTGACAAATGATGCTGTGAGCCGGTCTTAAAAAAAAAAAATTGCCTGCCATGACTGGTGCATTATTACTGTTGTATTCCAACATTTGGAGAGGCAGATAAACATAGAACCTAACATCTACGAGTATGTTTGGCAGTGGTATGGTAACTTGACATATGTGACATATGGGAAGATATATGAAACTCTTCCTGTAGCAAATGGTTGAAGGAAATTTCCAACTTAATTTAAGACAGACTCGTGGTAATATTTATGACAAATTGATGCAAAAGGAGGCCTTATCTCCCAACACTACATATGTATAGTGAAGAAGGAATGAAAGCTACAAGGAAAGAGTGAATGTAACCCCTAATCTCTTGAAAACAATGAAATTAATACGGTACCTGACGACAAGTGAGATATGCCACGTACCAAGAACACCTGCCACGTTACCCATTCACCAGATGAAGGATAGCGAAGAGATTCGCATGCATGAACATTTAATGGCCACCTTTAGCTACCAAATGTAAAACCCTATTTTTCATCGCTGCTCGGATCACCATAATGGTTACAAGTAGTTTTCACACTTCTTTAAAAAGGAGGCATATAATTCATCAAAAATTGAATCTTTACAATGCTCGAGTTTGCAGGTCTTCGCCACTCTACAAACTTCAATGTTGGAAAAATTTAGGGTTTCGGTACAGCTACAATAGAGCAGTTTCGATCTGATAGAAAGGCGCAATAATCCAACTCACATTTACCAATAGATAAACACCAAAGAAGAGAGAGCCACAGGTTGCATTATGAGTTATCAGGTTTCAAAACTCATCTTCAGCTAACTCCTGGAGAGAAATCGCATTTCTTTCACGGTTAACAAGAAAAAGGTCAAACCTCACTGATCTGGTCCAAAAGAGTGATCTTCATGGCGACCTTCCGCTCCAACCAAACAAATTTAAGTCTAGGGTTTCCAAGAAATTCAATACACAGAGATATCATGGTAATTCTAATTTCCTTTCTGATTTCATGGTAATGGTATTTTTGATCGCTGGTAATGAAGGGGGTGAACTTTCTTCAATACTGAAAAATGAAGGAGACATGCAAAACTCAAGCAATCAAGGGTGCACCGAGGTGCCTTACTCGCATGCGGAAGGATGGCGTTCATACAGAGCAGCCGGATCACCTGTGTTTGAAAGAGTGTTCTTGCAAGATTTTAAAGGAAAAGAATCATCAACAATCGACATTGAAGACATATTTGTAGAAGCTTGCATGGTTTTTTTTTTGACATGGGTTTATTAGCACTCCTTAGGGTTCACATTATATTTTATGCTGAGCCATGGGTGTAGCCTAAGTAAGGTTCTGTTGTGCAGGAGAGATCTGGGTTCAAATCCCAGTACCCATTAACCTGAATCTTTAAATCTCACAGAGATTTAGTTTTTTTTGTACAAGCTAGCAGTTCTAGATTTGACATAAGCACCTTATTAATTTTGATTAACTGGGAAAAGCCCATAGGTCTTGAGGGTTTGAACCAAACAATACAAACTGATAACCAGCCGGAAAATAAGATCTTACAATGACTTAGATCTAATCCATAATAACAGATTTAAGACTCACAAAATTCATATATATATCTATAATAACACAAAGACCAACATGCAAATGAATACATATACCAATAGTGGATCTGATAATCTCTGCAAACTCATATAAATTTGAGTAACAAACAATAAACATCATGCATAGAAGATCTGACAAGAAAGTGGAACTGAAGAAATTATACTATAAAAATTAAGGAGCCATACCTATTAGATGACCTAGCAGCTACCATTACCTTGACAGTTCCAATAGTGCAATTGAAGGTGGGGGGATGACTCTCCTCCCAACCAACTCCCAGCCAAAGGCTGAGGCCCCCGAGCCCCCAACAGTTAA
Organism: Larix kaempferi; assembly: GCA_027924585.1. Taxonomy (NCBI): domain Eukaryota; kingdom Viridiplantae; phylum Streptophyta; class Pinopsida; order Pinales; family Pinaceae; genus Larix; species Larix kaempferi. The sequence continues at coordinate 11,232,899 of BSBM01001166.1, forward strand.
CCCTATGCTAGTGCTATCTTGCTTTCCTCTCCTCGAGAGTTCCTCTTCCAAGATACCCAAAAACAAAAAGCCCAAAAAGATCCCTCTCTTCACTTATTCTCCTCCTTTTATCTCCTCCTTCTCCCCATTTCTTAATTTCTTATTTAATGCAATTTGTTTTCTCTTATTTTCTTTCATATTCCCAATTATATTATTATCTTACATTATTTTATATTTATTATATTAAATATTCCCAATTATATTATTATCTTACATTATTTTATATTTATTATATTAAATATTCTCTATATTTGTATATGAGGGTTGTTACACATACTTTGGCTATCTAGATGCCTTCCATCTCTACCAGAACATACTATCAAGAGCGTGCACAGCTCTCAGCATGTCAGCAAAGAGGTTTCATTCTAGACAAGCAACAATGGAATGTTTTTCCAACTTACCCATCATATGCATATTAGTAGTATACTGTTCAATGCTATATGAATGCTTACACTATGCATGTTATATTATAGGAATACAAATATGCATACAACTATCATTGACTATTCAGAGATTCAAGAAGTAATTCAAATAACAACTCAAATACTTATCTTTTTATGTTTGTGTGGATGCCTCCTGCTTGATCTCTATTTTCCCTTTATGATAGCATCATGATTATATGTCTTTGAACTTCTATCCGTCCTAGACCACTATGCATGCTTAAGTGTGCACTAGTGTCATCCTCATGATCTCATACATAATCATACATTCATTAGTATAATCTCAATACTGTCAAAACATTATGATTCTAAATAATCTTAAGTATGTATGGTCATGATCATTTCATACACAGGTATACTTACCTAAGATCCTAACACAAAGTAGGATTCTAACTTGATATAGGAAAACATACCTGGATTATCATGCTTGGTTATGTCTAACATACCCAAACAATATCTTCTTTGTTCTCTTCAATGATTTAGAGTCCTTGTGCTAAAACCTAAATATCTCATAATTCAAGCATAGTAGAACAAAGTCATACATACCTTGTAAGTAGAGTTTCTATGTGATCAAAGACTATGGATGAGTCTTTGTCTTCATGTCATCATGGTCATAGAACTCAATCTGTCTTTCTTGATGTACCTTTCATGTTAGCAGACAACATCATCCTCATACAACACCACAAGTGCATTAGTACAATCATAAGTGTCATAATCCTAATCAATGAATGTCTTATACATGCATTCATACTTTTACTAAGGTGATCAGAAAATCTAGAATTAATCATGATTGTACTAACCTCAATAATATGAAGACAAACATATTATAAACTTAATCATGAAACATATTTCAAAGCATACCTGTATCTTCTCAAGTCATACTTGTCAAGCAGTCTTCTCTATAAGGGTAAAACCCTAACCATCCAAGGTAGATCACTTGAAAACATCTTATGTATGTTCATGGTGCTAGGATGATAGAATATAAGTGCCATTTAAACCTTCTTCATTGCTGCCCTATGAGTCTCCCAACTTTGCTAGGGTTTCTTCTTACTTGGAAACCCTAATCTTCAATCTCCTTCCTCCCACAACATTTTGATGGAGGATTAATATCTATGATGAATGGATTCCAAATCCATTATAAAAGTTTCCAATGTTGCATCAAGTGTCTCCAACATTGTATCAGGTCCTTTCATACCTAAAAACTAAAAACCCTAAGTGAGAGCTTCTTCCTCCTCTTTCTTGATTTCCTCTATTGAGCCATTTCAGATGTGTCGTATTGTTGGTGTATCTTTGAAATTTCGGATATGCAGTGTCTGAAACTTCAGCTTGTGGTATCCTGACCTGTCATATTTCCAACCCCACAGATCTGAGCTTCAATGGATTCTCCATGAGAGAGATATGCTAAGTGTCGCAACATGACCGGTTTATGGGATGAAACAGAATAGAGAACTTGTACAGAGTGCCACGTGTCATTGTTTGAACTTAGGCCTCTGAAAAGAGGACCTGTCAAACTAAATTATGTGCCCTAACTTTCACTTTTTATGGAATTCCATTTGGAGCTTCCAATCCCGAGATATGACTTTTTTCCCTAGGTCACCTATTTAGGACTGCATTCTGGTAGAGGCAGAAACCCTAACTTGTACAGATCATATCTCAGAAAGTACAATGAATATGAGGTTGAGCTTCAGACACAAGGTACAGGAAACTCTCATCTTCGGCTTGTCCAAGTTTCAGATCCTGAACCTTTTCCAAAATGTATTTATAGCCAAAGTACCATGATGACTAGGTTTTGCTATACAAAACCCTAACTTTCAAATTGTCGCAAGTGAAACAAGTGTCGTAAGTGCCATACATTGCCTTCCTTCATTCTAGCTATGATACCATATTAAGATTCAATATGATAAGATAGATAACATCAATATTACATTCAATTTCACAACAATAGCATATACAAGATCACTGAAAGAACAACAAGCACATCATAAACATAATAGACACATATTTATCCTTGGAAACTTTCATGGGGTAGAAAACCCAGCAAAGATTCCTCAATATAGATAACCAACAAATACAAAGATGTAATCCCCAAACATGAGCTCCTTCTCCTCCTTTGCAGATCTCTCTCTCTCCTATGTGAGTTTCACAAGTGAGTGTTTGTGATAAATGAGGATCACACATCCTCTATTTATACTTTACCTCACTTGACTTTTAACCCTAACTAGGTCAGCCCCAACTTAAAACCACTCAACATAATGCTGACTGGGCTGACCCCACTAGGAGACTTAAACACCCCATACAACTGAATCTGGGCCGAACCCACTAGGGAAGTCTAATAACCCAAGTTACCACATTCTAACGGAGGAATAAACATCTCTAGATATACAATAAAGTCCCAACGGAGGAATGAAACATCTCCAGATAAAGTACAAATAGAATATTCTTAGAAATTACAGTATTTTAATATAGCAGTGGTCATGGTCATGGTTAGCACATACTTTGACCCGCGGAGCAAAGGATGAGAGAAGCAGTGGACGCGAGCAGAGGACGTGAGGGGCAGAGGAGCAGTAGAGCATTGGTCATGGTCGTGGTTAGTACAAAGAGTGGATATTTTGCGAGGAGTAGACGTGAGGATATTAGTGGTCGTGGAGGAGCAAATACCCTGTAGTAGACGCATGGTGCCACGAGGAACAAAGGAGACTGACAGGGACATAAAAGGGAAAAAAATGTCTTCGGTAAGTCTCAAGGGAAAAAATGTCTTTCGGTAGCTAAAGACGCATTCCCAGTTAGGGTTATAAAGGCATGAATCCATCTATCTTCTACCAAGTTAGGGTTATGATGGTTGGGATAGATCTTATAAACCAGAAAGAAATTAAGAAATGGTCATGGATTTTGATTTCCATGATGCAACATTCGTAATCATCCTCATTTAAAAATTTTCCAAGTTGCAATCCAATCCTTCAATCTTGAGTTGTATCCATTTCACCTGCAAGTAAAAAAGGCTTCCAACAAATCATAGAGTTTGTCATGCTCTTGGTGACTGCCTTTAGTGAACCTTTATTTAGCATATTTGGTCATAAGATTGCAATCCAATTGAATGATTCTTCTTCAACATGCTAGTATTCTAAATATTTTTTATGAATGATTTTGGGATTCCTTAATCAATCTAGTTGAGACGCTTCGACTAAAAGAAACTTGGTCCCTTTTAAACCATGAAAATCATATCACATAAATCATGAATCAAAATATGATAGAAAAAAGATTTGGGTTTGGCCATCAAAGAACCAACTTTGATGTCTCCAAGATGAGGGAAGCATTCCAAATGTTATTCTTCTACCCTATTTGAAGCTTAGAAATAATGATGTTATTCTTTACATAAGCACGTGCATGCACTGTAGGCTCATTGCAAGAATTCATGAGGAATATTGAAAAGCTTTGTGAGTGAACCCTTTATCAGTTTGAAGGAGTGAGCCAATATGTGTATGAAGTGAACCCTTATATAATACTTAAGAGATACATTCCCTTGAATTTCAAACATGCACCTTGTTTTTACATTGTGCTTATGGTGATTTTTTTTCTTTTTTACTCTTTTTTGAACTTTTGCTCTATAAACTTGTAGCATATGTCTACTTTGTAAACTTGTTTTTGCACGTTGGCTCAAATTCAATCCAAATTTTAAAGCTTTAGAGACATATATGAATGTGTTGTGATTATACTTTTCTAAAGAATCTTACGTTCCTTGAAATGACTACTACTTTGAATTCTTGTATCCTTGAATTGCATGGTAGACTATATTGCTCTGCCATATTGACCCAACTATTTTTTTTAACTCCTATTTCATTATTGCTTTGTAAAATTGCAAAAGAGAACTTGTATATCCATGTTGACCTTATGTGTTTTTTGTTTATCACATTTCAAGCCCGGAGATTGTTGTTTGCATTATTGATTTACTCAAGAAGCCAATATGCTAAGAAAGTCTACCACTTGTACCTTTTTTCTTCTTGAATTCACTCCTAAGTCGTAGTCAATATTAAGTTGTACTTTTCATGCCTCAATGCTGGTTGTAGCTTGGATTTATATCTTGAAACCTAAGCTTTTGCGCATAGAATTAATCTTCTTGGGTTTAAATCAATGCTTCTCCTTGTGCCACCTTGACTTATTGCTCAATGCTGATATATGCAAAACTTGTAAAGATTTTCCATGGACTATGAATGCGATATGAATCTAGAGTTTTGAGATAGCCATATAATATACCTTGAGAATAAGCCCTTAAATATTAAAATATGCAACCATTTTTCATTGAGTGCTCTTACAGATTGTCCTCCTCTTAATTTGTGTGGTGTGCCATAGGTGCTATTGGGATGCTAATCCTTTCTTTGGTTCCTTCTAAATTCTTGAAATCACATTGATGTATTCAAGAGATGGTCATATGAAAATCACATAACGGTCTATGTTTCATTTTTATTTTTATTTTTTCTCTTTTTTCCATAGCAAGATTGCCATTGTTAGTTTTCACCCTTGTTATGCTCCATAGTGCCTCACGGAGGTTTTCACCATGAATATATTATTTTTTCTACAGATAAAGCCTTGCCATTTATACTTTTTAGGCCATAATCTATGCTAGAGTGCCATTGGTTTTCACCCTTAGATTTTTATTCCTTGTTTTTGTAATTCATTTTTTTCTCTTTTTATTCTATTCTATTTAAGATGGGTTAGAATTTTATCCTAATTTCAATAAGATCCAATTCTTATCTCAGTAGTTGGGTAGTGGATTCCTTTTTTGACAATGGCCTCTTATATAACTTAGGGTTGTATCGTTTGACCAACATAGGTGTCTTTTCTCCATCATCCATCCGTATATTCATCGATCCATTTTCATAGCAAGTGTATATTTCATATGGTCCCAACTACCTTGTTCTCAAATTGCCTTTAAAATATTTAAACTTTGAATCATATAGCGAACCCTAGTCTCCTTCTTTGAAGTTCTTCTTCTCGATGAAAATGTCATGCCATTTGATCTTCTATCATTGAAAAATATTTGTGTCAAACATGGTCTTCTACCTTATCTCATATAAAGCATTGAGTTGATCTATCCTTTCCCTTTGTGTTGTTTACAGATCTAGCAAATGTATGTACCAAATGCATGTACTGTAAAATGAGATAGAGCTACAACCTATATAAGGGTTGGCTCTTCATTCATTTCTCAAGATGTTGGTTATGAGGTGATTTTTATTTAAAATGAATTCCAATAAAAATGAAAGAAAAATTCCACAAAAGATATAAGATTACAGCCAAATGAAGTCTTTACAATCTGGAAAATTTGATTATCAAACAAGATTCAATTTTTAGAATTTGAGTGAACAAAATCACTTTCTAAACCAGTTTTAGGATGATATATTTCAGTGTTTAGGTCATCGTAAATCTGATTTAAATATGCATAAATAAAGTATAGAGTTGTAGCTGATTTAGATCCCAAGAAAATTAATCAATATTTCTAGCAGTACTTGGGCCTAGTTTAATTCTGTCTAGGACTCTTTTTTAAAGATAAATTTCAGAATTTAAACCAGCTTAAACAAGCCTAAATGATGATACTAAATATGTAATGAAAACCTAGGCTTAAGAAAATTGAAATCTAGAAATGATATTACAACAATTTAACCTTCAGATTTCAATGAAAAAAACAGAAAATAAAATGGATTTTTTTTTTTGCATGGTGGTTGATGGGAGAGACCAGTGTCTTCAATGTTGGGGAAAATGGGGTCACAAAGACAGATCCTAATGGGTTTCTCTTCTAATTTTCTAGGACTGGTGATTGAATACACATGCCAAGAAAACCCTAGTACTTTGGAATTTGTTGCCGCAATCTTTCATGAAAGGGTTTCCCTCTGAGAATACACCTTTGACTAGCATCCTCACAAAGCCCCTAGAAATAGGAAAAATGGAACTAAAATCACTCCTAAAGGATGCAAACTACAAGTATTCACCCTCCACCAATAGACCCCAAAATCTATGAACATTCCCTCAAAAAGTGTGCCAAGGCAAAATGAGGGGTCTCCCAAGTGTGACATCCTAATGTCCTTAAGACCCAACATTTTGATATGACTTATGCCTAGTGAGGGAATCTATACACCATCTTACCTAACATTCATCACTATTTTCCATTAGATAGAGCTAACCTAAGTTGTAAAACAATTAAAAGTTTGCATTTAGTTAATGAGGCTTGGTTGGATGGAAATGTGTACAACTCAACCAACCAATGCAACCAACTACAATTCATAGCTCATTTCCATAAAACAATAGGTATGTGATGAATCTAGGTGGATTTGATGGGTTAATATGATAACTAGATGAAGGAGGGAATCTTCCTAGAGGAACTAAATCATGCCACATGTCCACAAGGGACAAAGATACAAAATTTAATAATTTGGTTTGTCCTATATCTATCATACAAGTTTGGATCATCTTTCTTTATAACATGCTTGCTAGAAACCATGAGCCATGAATGATGTTTTCGGTATTGAAAATTCAACTACAACATGTTGTCTCATTTAATGATTGTAGGTACCACCAAATAGGTACTTGTTGGATCTATCTTCCTCAAGTGAGGAAGATAGACTAGAAGAGGTTTAAAGCTAGACGTCTAATACAAGATCTAACAGGTCAAGATCAGCTAGAGGTGAAAAGGTAAGGAGAAAATTTTGTAGATGCATGGAACTTTTTGTTTCCGAAGGAGGATCATGTGGTTATGATAATGAGAGAATAGGTGAAATTGAGTTTCCCCTGAGGTATAAACATCTTGTCAAACGATGGCTACACAAGGAGCTGCCCCAAGTGGACATGGATTTATTCCTCAATGGGAGGACTTATTGCATTGCTCCATCCTCTTACATGGATTGGGGTTATTTTCCATGGATGTCATAAAGGTGGCATATGGCACTAAAACTGAATTGATGGAGTATGTCGGACCATGCAACTAATACAATGAATGGTTGTTGTTGGTCTGATATACGTGAATTATGCGGACATACAAGGTGGAGACAAATTATTGTCAACTATTGGACAACAATCTGAACAAAGGAGCAACTGTGTATATTGATGGAAGGCCAAAAGCTTCAAGAAATATCATAGGGTTTATAAATAGCACATGACCCAGGTCAACACATAAGCTACCCAGTTGCGTATTTGAGGGGCATGAAGGAAATCGTGTATTTGTATGTGCATAAAAATCAATAGCTGCAGGGGATGAGTTGTTGATCGATTATGGTTTGAATCGAATAGATGCGGGGGTTGCTGTTATGGGGGTAATTTTCTTATACAACATTTAACTCAACCTTTGATCGATGACTTATTATTTTTCTCTTGCAACAAATTTATTTATATGTCCTGCTTTTTATAATATACACATGGTTAATTATATGTCATGCTTTTCATTAATCACGTTTAAGAGACATTGTTAAATATGTAATTTTCATTTTTAATATGTCTTAATTCTTATATTGTGGCAGGGTGATCGTGGCCATATGGCACAAGCGGACCGTAGAAAGTCACCAATGGTGACGCATGAGGTAAATGTTAGTTTAATAGTACCTAATAACATCAATGTAATAGTAACTACAATTCATGATTATATTACATATGTTAACATTTGACATTTGTTATGCTAATGAGCTCAATATTTCAATATGATATCATTCTTAATGTATTGTGGCAGGGGGGGGTACTCAGAGCACACCTACAGCTTTTGGACAAGTAAACATGACTGTCATATTAACAATAATTTATTTTTACATAATCACATTTATTATACATGGTTCAATTTTTGCTTATCGATATGAATATGTCTTGCTTCTTGTATTGTGGCAGGGTGACCGTGGGAAGTCACCAATGTTGTCGCATCAGGTAAATGATAGCGTAATAGTACCTAAAAATTATTATAGTACTTATTTTTGTTATTATATGCATTATATTTTTTTTACGTGATTTTTTGTAATGATAAAAATAAATTAACTACTTTTATTGATTGACGTTTGTAGAGCACACCACATCAGGATGATGAGGTGGTCGCTGAGGAAGATATATTTTATTCAACCAACCCAATGGAAACTGTGAAGAAGGATTTGAAAAAGTGCAATCAAGACCTTCTTAGACTTATTTCAATCAGACCCAGGTTTGAATAAATCAAAGCACAAATTGATGACTTGAGGCAAAAGATAGAACAATATGGGGTAAGTGGCATCTTCGAAAGTTTTTACCAACTATGACATATATTCATTTATGTTGTTTTAGTTCTCTTTTTTTTATATGATCTAATTTGTTGAGGTTTACTTTCTATAGGAATTTTTGGAGATAACACTCATCCATCGAGAACAGGCTGCAGAGGTCGGTATTGGTAGTAGCGATGGTTCAACACATCGTCAATATACCGTACCAACGAGGCTATTTGCATCTCCTAAACAAAAATGAACTTTAGATGCTACGACCTCAACGGATGTTGGAGGAGAACATGGCCCTTCAACCAACACTACTTCAGAGGATGTTAGAGAGGACAGCAGCATCGAATGTGAAAGTTGTTATCCTGGCGCAATACGTGTGGTTAGCAAGGGATCATTGTCTGTTAGCTTCTTGGTGGACCAAGACTGTGTTCCAATCAAGATACCGAATATTGCATGTATTATTTAATTTATTTAGTGTTTTTTTCACGTAATTCAAAGCCACATACCTCAAATTAATTTTAATTAATGATCATATTTGTTTTCATGAAATAATTTTTTTTGTAAGAACCTACATGATAAGGCGTTGGATATTTTTGGGCCCACCATTCGTACATGGTGGAATGCCCAAAATGAAAAATTGAAATATGATTTGATGAACCACATGGTCAGCTTGTTTGGTGAAACCTTCAGCAAAAACGGTGTCACCGCAGCAGCTGACTTAAATTTGAAATATGTCAGGGCAAATTATAGGGACAATTTGCAAATTAACCATAAGTATGAGTGTCCTCTGATAGTTCTAGAGAAGGAGTGGAAGGCGCTCATGGAGGATGCAAAGGAGAATGCATTGAGAAAACAAGGAAAGACTTGGCCAATCGGTTCAAGAAGGTATGACACATATCATATTTTCAATGAACAATGTTCAATTTTTTTAAAACTTTTTAATATATTTAAGTTGCGATATATAACGTATTTGAAACCTTTCATAGGCTCCCCGACACCTCTAAAGCAACAAAGGAAAGAGTATAAAAACATGGGCAACGCAAACTAGGCCAGGGTAGATATCAAAAAATAATGGCATGAATTGTAAGAATCAAACAATCATTATTTGTAGCCAAAATTTTTATAATTGTAGCGAACAATTAATTGATTTATCACAAGCACTTTTCATGGTGTTATGCATTGAAGGGAAATTCTTTTCAAGAGGCATCCACAGAAGAATACTTGAGGCTCGGCTTCAAGTACATTTTTTAGCATGTGCTGGAACGCCGAAAAAGCTTGGGTCAAACCCCAAGTTCCCCATTGATGCACGCAGAGGTAAATAAAATCAATAATGGAATCATTATAATGTACTTGTGTAATCTATTCATGAATGATTACATCGAACAATAAATGCCTTTTTTTGTTTTCAGGGTGAGACCAACAAAAGCAGCGAGGGTAGCGGTACCGAACCGATACCACGCGATGGTGGGGAGCTGCCTATCCATTCAGGTATGTATGCTATAGAAAAGATGTATTCAATATTATTTTAAATACATAATTGCTGACGTTTACTAATTAATATTTTTCTGTGAATGGCAGATCATGTGCCTTCTCATGCTCAACCGAGAGAGGAAAAAATGGCAGAACCAATGAACACTCCAGTTGACTCTACTAGTCATCCAATAGGTAAATATCATTGTAATGATATTGGAAATAATGAAATACATATCTCAATAATAACTGTGCATTTATATCCATATAACTATCTTGGCTTTTGCAGATTTTCCCCTCTCCATTGACCTCCACGCCCTGATAATCGACATACCAGAAGTACAGTACGGGGTGGTGTGTCCACCCAATCAATAGAAAGAGAGGGCACACCAACTGCAATGGGTCAAGACACTGAAGATGAAGTCCCCCTCTTCGAATTTCTCAGAACAAAAAAACAAAAAAAAGTATGAAATATTTTGAGTTTTGTTAAAAGTTTCTTGATCTAGTCACTGCATGGTCATGTTTTAGAATTGATTTTTCACATGTGTATGTTATTGCTCAGTTCATGTTTCTTAATATGTGTGACATATTTAGTGGACTATGGTTATCCTCAAGGGACTGGCCACCCCTTCCTGAGTTAACCCAAGGAAGATGAGATGACCATATCATTTATAATTGGTAAATTGTTATTACTGTTTTGTTTTCAGTACTTTAATGATTATGCAGCTCTATGTTTGATAGTACTGTGCCTATTAGAACAATTAATATAACTATGTTTGTGATTTTTGAAATTTATATGCAAAATGTTAGTTCACTTTGTTGCATAGATTATTTTTGAATATGTGTGACATCTTCCGAGGACTATGGTTATCCTCAAGGGGATGGCCACCCCTTGTTGAGTTAACCTGAGGAAGATGAGATGACCACATGAGATTCCTTATCCTAGGATGATGATTATGATCTTCCTCTCATTGCATGAGACACATGAGGTGTATGACCACATACAGTTGAGAAGATCGGGTAACCTACCTTGACGTTGACTTGATGTGCATGATCCTACTATGATGCCGTGTTTCCTTATTATGTTACGTTGACTTGCATGTTTACTTGTATGAGATGTTTATCCTTGTGGTGAATCATGATTGACCATTGCATATACAACCCTTGAATGTTGACATACAGCTTGTTGATGACCAGTGTGACCCCTTAGTATTGTTGTCCACCCTTGCATTGACCTTAAGAGACCTCCTTAGGTTCCATCCACCATAGTGCTACCTTATATGACTTTTTTGGAGTACCTTGTTGTCGTTTTTTATTGTGTGTTGGTCGTGTTGTTGTGTTTCTACTGTTTTTTATTTGTGAGGTTTTGTATGATCTATTTTAGGGTCTTTTCCAGTTTTGGGTTCTCTCCTTTCACAGGTATGTTGGTCTAGTTGAGTCTCATGCAACTAACCTAATTCTAAGAGGTTGAAGTCTGAGGATAAGGGAGGTCTGTCCCAACATCTGATGTTGATTTTATAATTGGTTCAAATCTGATATATATTGCTACTGTTATATATAGATTGCTATTGTTATTACTGCTATTGTTTTTAGTACTTTAATGGTTATTGTAGCTTATTGTTTTTGGGACATGCTGGACTTGAAGGATATTGAAGGATATTGGGGTATGGTTTATGCATTGCTAACTCTAGATATCATTCATTATATACAAGTACTCTAGCTAGTTGTAAAGAAAAATATTCTTGAATATTTAATTATATTAACATGAAGTTTGTGAAAGTCCTAAATGGTGACTTGCAAGTATGATATGAAGATACTTTTGTGGTGGATGTTTCTCAGATTAGAGATATTTACAGTGCTGGAGAGTATTCGATCTTGGTCACAATTGATCTGCAAAGTGCATTTGATAGGATTCTAGATTCTATGCCATTCAAGGGGCAGGTTATGTAACTACTTTGCTTCCTCAATTTATTTATATTTTTTGCTTCCTCATTTTATTTATATAGTATTCAGTAAACTCATGAGATGATGGAACAATAAAACGTCATAATTTGATGAAACCATATCGTGTGCTTGATCTCTACTCTATTTATGTTGGAGTCCTAGTATTTATCAGTGCCTCAATTTGAAATTCCTCAAGGGATATAGAAAATTGAAAACTTAGAGAATGTAGCAATCCCATCTACATTAAAAACTTAGAGAACATCCCTCAAAAGATCCCATCATAGAGATACAAATAAATGTAGTAGATAATGTACTAAAGTAGAAGATGAGGAACCTACCCATGAAAGAGATTCCCATAATTGATAATTCCAAAGTGAGTAAGAATATCTCAAAACCTTTACCATACTCTCCACCTCCATTGAATCCACCCACTTTAAATGCACTTATATAAATCTATAATGATGCTAAAATGACCTAGTGAGATTCCAAGAACACTGGGTAAACTCATTTCATAACTCTCTTGCAACTTACATTCCTTTAAAATGTGCTTAATATCTTCATTTTTCCCAAACTGAAAGCACAACCAGAAAGCATCAAAGTTTGAAGACTAGACTTGGTCGGCATGTAATCCTCCATAAAGAATTCTATCTTCTTCCCTTATATTGAATGGCATGACATTATTATTTATTGGAGTGGTCACTTCATAGAGGATATTGTTGACGAGAATCTAGATTGGGAGGGTTTTTTTCTAAGCATATTCTTTTTCGTTTTCATTTTAATTGGAATTTTGATTGGACTGACTTGCCTTTTGTCACTTATTAGATTCCATTGTTCCTGGGTTGTTCTAGATAAAAATTCATCCAAAAATATCTATTACATTGCCTCAAGGCTCAAAGGAAGTTATGAAATCTATGGTTCAGATTTGGAAAAGAAGCCATTTTTAGCAGCGAAATGGATTAGATACAAGAAACTTCATAGCAACCATTAGTCACTCCGAAGATTAGCTTATAGAAGTGCAAAATTTATGGAGTGTTTCACTTGAAGACAATAGATTAAAAGGTGCATATCTATATTTTTATTGAGGATTTTTCTTCCCATTTGTAAAACTCTATTAATATTCCATTACTAGGTACTACCAACAACCCTAAAAAAATGAATGACAAATTGATAGATGTCAAATACATAGGAAATCATTATCTTCAGTATGGACAATACTTTCACATATTTCTTCTAGCAAGAGAAACAATCCATCTTATTGAGTATCATATACTCCTATAACAACAACCTACTAGGATATAATAGTTTATGCATTCTTTATCGAGTATTTTTTAAGTTTTTTTCCATTCCTATCCTCATTTTTGGACCTTACCACTAATCTGGCCATATTCTTATTGGGCACTAGATTTGAGAGCCTTTGGAGGCTATATGATGGTCTTTTCTTTCTTTTGGTTCCTTATTTCCTAGAGGTTCCCTATTTCCTTGTGCATTTCCTATCTTGGAGGTTATCTTATGGAATTGACGCCCTTTTACATGACATGTGATCCTTCTTTCATGGATCTCACTCTCAATATCAAATACTACAATGAACTTGTTGAGACTACAATCAAATTAAGTTGGGGCTCTCCATGTTGTGTTTCATTGTCTACCCAAAACTACTCAGAATGAACATAATGTTTTGGAAGAAGACCTTCAAATTCAAAATTTACTCCATTGAAGATGCACCTGCTTGCTCCAAGGTTGACAACTCTAACATAAAAATTGGAGATGGAAGCCCTTTCTAGAAGTTGAGTTAGCTTTACCAATACATCATGATATTAGATTTTTTATGGACCTTATTCTTTACAAAAATTTTGAACCTCGTATGCCTCTATCAAAAAAGGGGAATAGCATCCTATTGTTGGAAAAAACAAAAAATTCAAAATCCTTAATGGGAAGTGTTAAGCGTGCCATGCCTCTCATATCATGGTTATTTTCTCTCTTACCCTTGCATAACAATTATCATGGAAGTTTTGAATGTTTATTAGTCATAAAATAATGGACATTTGAAGGCACATTTCAAATTATCATCCCTAAAAGTGGTGAGCCCTAGTCACCTACAGGAATTATGGGCTAATCCTGGGCACTATTTGGCACATATCAACAAGAAAAGAATAGATTTGGACAATAAACAACCCTAAATTTGAGCAACAATAATCACCATAAGTCCACATTAGCATGCAAGCAGTGGTTTTCAAGATTTTTGGGTTAGTTGCAGCCATAAAAATGATGAAATTCATTCATTAACAGTTGTACAATGACCCTCAAACAATCCTCAATAGTAGGTATGAACAATAAATTTTGACTCTGGGCACTTTTCAACCTCAAACAACCTTAAAATAAAATTATGGGCAGTATTGAGGAAGAAAATAGTTTCAAAGTATTTTGTGCCATAAAACCTCATATTTGACCATCAATCAGCCCTAGTTATCCATGCTAGGAAATTCTTATTCAATGAGCATCCACCAAAAGAAGTACTCAAGGGTTATTGAGCATAAAACAACAAGTGTTTTGAAGTATAGGCTGTGTAGAATTTTGAGAAGTATTTATGGGCACTTTATGGCAGTAAGGTAGTCATAAAATAGTCAGCTACAGTATCCCTCATCATACTTGTAGCAACCTTAAAATAGTAGTAAGATGCTTGATATTCAATCATGGGCGCCTTTTAGCCTCAAAACAATTATATAGAGAAAAGTTGGGACTACTCTAGTCATCACAGTGATGATTTAGGTCAATTCCAACAGTCAAGCAGCCTCAAACAATAATATTTCCAAACTATGGGTGCATCAAATGGAAGTGGAAGGCAGATCTATCCAAATCCGAGCATAATTTAATCATCCTATGATGATGTCATGTGTAGCATCATCCCTTAAATAGTCTGCTTGTGTGGTGGAGGGATCCAAACAACTATAGGAAAATTACAATAGTCAAAAAGTGATTTTCAAGCACATATTCATGCATAAATCTGCCAACAAATGAGTGAAAACATGGCTGGAAAAAATATGCGATAAATTCCTGTTGTAATGCCTCATTTCCAGGCCCAAAGATGGACTCAAAAGATGACTTTTCTCCTTCAAATGCATCAAAAAATGTAGGGTTTGTTGGCTGGAAAATTTCAGCATCAAGATCATCACCAAGAAGCCCCAAATCATGAGAAAAAACTGCATAAGAAGATAGAGAAGACGAATGTAAATGGTCCTCCAAATGCTCCTCAAAAGGTAACCTGGAAGAGGAAGTACTAGGCCGCCCCAAATAATAAAAAACAAGCTCCCCATGTAGACCTGAATCATCATAATAAGTGATTGGAAATGGCCAAAAATGATCATGGCAGATCTTATAAAAAATAGGCTCTCTAATGTCTTCACAAATTACATTTCCATTATCAGATGAATCATAGATGGGAT
This sequence comes from Larix kaempferi, assembly GCA_027924585.1. Lineage (NCBI taxonomy): Eukaryota > Viridiplantae > Streptophyta > Pinopsida > Pinales > Pinaceae > Larix > Larix kaempferi. The sequence continues at coordinate 11,248,442 of BSBM01001166.1, forward strand.
TTCCAACAAATCTCCAATGATATTCACCCATACTATGATCAAAATGTGAAAATTTCCTTTAATAAAATCACATCCATGGCTGCCATTAACTTCATTAGTAGCAAAGAGATCGTCATACCTTTCATATCCAAATTTTTTGTATTCAATAATAAGAGAGGAAGGAAAGTTCACCAAACCCTCATCACCGTAAGGAGAACAGGTAGGAGCATCGATGTCTTCATCATGGACCTCTTCAAGGGATTGATCTTTAATGGAAACATGAGGTGGCTCATGTGCTTGAGGGATTTCTTCAACAACAAAGTTCTCAAAGATTTTCTTGATATGTTCAAAATAGGACATCCATTTCTCATGATTTTTACGGTTCCATTTCCTGCAAAATGCCTCAACCAAATATGCAAAAGATGATATCTCTCCTTTGACCACACCGTCCAACCAATGCATGGCATCACCATGAAGGGTAGATACAATTTTTTTCCTATAAATTCATCCTCATAATCAAGACCTAAATCGGAGTCTGGACACTACTTTTAGGAAGGATGCAACATGTTCTACTGTTGATTGATTATATCCACCAAATTTCAAGCCATACTCTAAATTTTTCAAAAATGATCCATCATGCTCATGGGGATATACAAGGATATTTGAAAATTCAAATTGAGTATAGACGTATGGATCATTAGCCACCATACTTGGTCAATGCAAAAGTACCTCATACTAAAATGTGTGGAGTTTCCATGTGAATCTTCAATGCCTTCAAAATGTTTGTTGCTTCACCTTACAAACAACTAATCTTCAAAACCTTCAAAGGAACAAGGACTTTGTCCTTTCATGGAGCCTCAATGTGAGATGAGAAATCTATAACAATAAACTCTCACAAAATTTTATAAAGCATGATCTTCAAAAATTTTGGGAAAAGGGATTTATCCCCGACAATGACGCTAAAATGTTATAGCTTGAACTAGCATGTCTGATTTAAACCCTTGAAGTACAAGGTTAGTCCAATTGCAACCTAAACGTGTTACCCATTGTCACCTTAGTAACTACCTCCCTACACTAGGTTGGTTCTTCTCCAACCAAGGGGGGCTTCCCTAATTATAGGATTGCTAAGTTCTTTATTGAAGAACAAGGTGAGGAGGATGCTTAGAAAAGAAGTTTTTTGTAGGGTGTGATGGAATTATCATGAAGACTAGTGCCAATATCTAGGGAAAACAAAGTCAAGGGAAGCTAGTCCAACAAATTGGTTAGTTCATCAAGGGTTAGGGAAATTAGGGTTGCTTTCACAATCCACAAATAAACATGAACATGCTACAAAGTGATAAATAGAAATCACTAGAATATCCTATAAAGATGCAACTCAAAACATTGTACTTAGGGTGTGATTTATGCAATGAAGTATTAGTAAGCAAATACTCTTAAATATGACAAGATGCAATAACAATACAAATCATATGCATAAATCAACAAAGATTTGGAGGATATTTTCTCTCACATCCCTTCTAATGAGACAATTTTTCCTTTCTATGGCCCTAGTTACAAGTCAAATCACTTGCAACATTAAAATATGAGAACAAGGAAAAGCACAATTACAATGGAAAAATAAACCTTACAATACGATTTGCACCATGAAAGATATGTCTACTAGCGTACAAAAGGGAGAGATCTCTCAAAATCCAACCATGAGTACAAAATCAAATGAGGAAGAGTTTCTCTTATATAGGAGAGGAGCTCAACTTCCTTTACAATAAAATAATAATAGATCTACCAAAACCCTAGATCTATCCTAAGGAATAGTAAACAAATAAAAATATTCCTCTAAAGTCTAACAAACTCTAACAACACCATGATATGAGGTGGTCAATGCCAAATATAAACATAAGGCGTAAGAGAGAGGGTGGGAAACACTAGATCTAGGTCAAGCAATGATGAAAAGAGGTTAGATATAGGGTTTGACCCCTTAGATAGCTATAACAACTCAACACTCTCATGGATATCCTACTAAAGTTAAAACAGATGATTGTGTGTGACGTTTTTTTTAATCTAGGAACAACTTGGCAGAAAACCCTTTGAGTACTTCCCCATGATTCATGGATGGTAAACGGGATAAACCGTTGGCCTTGATTATGAAGCCTAACCTTGCGGGTATCAAGAGAGTTGAACCCGTGACCTCTCGGGGGGAGATATCTCATGTCTGGCTCATGACTGCTTGAGCTAACCCTAATTGTTGATTGTGTGTGATGTTATAAATATAATTGAGCACTATTTTAGAAACATTAATATCAGCTTAATTCCCTTGTTGAAGCTCTGGAGTACATATCTGATATGAATAGGATATTTATTCATGTAATTAGTCACCTAAGTCAACAAGTGTTATTTTTTATAATTGCCAATATTTGTATTTCTATTTATTTTCTTTGAACCTTTTGTGGTCATTCATTGGACATTAATAAAATTATCTTATCTTATCTGATCTTATTGCTATTGCAGGCCATTTAGGTTATCATCCATCCTTGTTGGGGATGGCAGGCTTGGTGGTATTTCTGGAACAATTTCAGCATATGAGAGTTTATGTCTACGAGGCTATGACATCAATGCAGCTATATTGGTAGATCATAGTCTTTTCAATGAGAATTCTTTGTCAACATATTTACATGATAGGTAAGTCTACAAGATCATGTTGATTATGTCAAATCCATGGTCCAAAATTAGCTAAAATGATTTGTTTTATGTTGTCCTTCATATTGATACCTTCATAGTTTGTACAAGAAAATAAAAGAATAAGAAAAAAATATCATTGAGAAAAACCACAAGTAATTTTCTAAGTGGCTTTACTCGTGTTTTTGTTGCTGCACTCATCCACTGAATTGTAAAAAGGTAATTTTTTTTTTTACTCTGCAAGGTTTTTCTAAATTGCCAACTGTTTTAAACAACACTAGAGCCACTCTTCAGGTTTTGGTGAAGACTGTATGAGGTAAAATTCTTGTACCTTTATTCACTGAACTATGAAAAGCCACTATTACATGTATTGGCTTGTACTTTGTCTTAGACATAGTTTTGTCCATGTTTCATCAGTCATACACAATTTCTCAGGGATTGCCACTTCTCTCTTTTAAAATGAATAGTACAAACTATACAATTTTACAATTCTTCGTTGTTTTTATTGTTAGTAATAGAATGCACTATATATATGGTTGTATTTATGAATTATTTCTGCATTAGATACTCCATGTCTTCTTTGGAGTGTCCTAGATTCTAGTATTGTTGAGGCTACTTTGTTGTTATAAATATGTAATTCCTTTATAAGTTTATAGTTTATATTGTACAATGTTTGAAACTAGCTCTTAATGCTTCTAAGTTCAAATGCAACACTTCTAAGCTACATGAAATACCCATATGCTTCCATGATCCACTACGAGTATGCATGTTCCATATCGTAGAATTGCCTTGATCTAATCTATAATCTGGGCATGAAGTATGAAACCTTAATCTATTTACAACTAAACTATATAAATAATCAATGGATGCATGCCTTACTTTTGAATGAACTTGGTTGAGTAGGATTTAGTTACATTTTCTATTATTATTTATAATTTCTATTAAAAGTTGATTTGATCGAGGATTACATCATGAATAGTAGATATCTATCAAAACCAATTCATATTGATTGGAATCTTCATGAGCTAGTGGAAGGCCGAGGTTATTAGATTTATATGTAATGTGGTTAAATTATCAAATGGAAATGGGTGGGTGAGTGAATCCACATGAGCCTCTTAGCAATGGGTACCATACTTGTTGTGCTGATCATGACCATGCATCTAGGGAATGGCATGATATGTTGCAAGTGACTACAGGTGAGGATGTAAAATCATATAGATTATGCATTTGTATGGTTGTTCCCTCAAAGTATACTACTCGAGCTTTGACACACTACACCAAAACGTTTGGATCGATAGGGAGGTCAGTCAATTATTTAGTTTAAATGGTATTAAATTAAATTGTTTGAGTATCTTTTGCAGTGGCTTACAAATACAGTCAAGCTGAGAATAATCTTGTAACTGCAACTATAGTGAAAATGAATAGAATCTTTTTATGTTTTTACATGATTTGTTTTAGTTTGCAATAAACAATCTCTCTTTTATACCAATTAAAAAGTGACAAAATAGTTATATTCGGAGGCCAATTGTATTCTTTGAAATATGCCCTTCAACCTGTAAACATGGAATAGGTTACTAGATCTTTAGACATTCTAAATAATATCAAACAGAGGGCCTTCTAGCCAGAGCTAACACTTTACCCTAGGATTAGTCAACCACTGTCATCTAATCAAAGGATATTTCTGAAGTACTTCAACAAATTATGTTGATTGATAGTTGAAGGAAATAAACAGAGGGTAAGAGAATTTAGATGAAGCAGACTCTCACTTCAGCATTCATGTTCCTAAGCACGCAATGGAGGAGTCAACTCAGGTCCTTGTTTCAATTGCTTATACATGACCTCCACCTTTCATGGCTATCAAAGAAGCCAGCAAATTTCCCACTTCCACTTGGAAATCCTTTGGCAGTCTTTTTTCCACTGTCAAGGATTTGGATCAGCAGCATTGCCTTTTTCCTTTGGGATGCCATTTATCTTATCTGAGAATCCTTTTGGGAAGAGAGTAGCTACTTTTTTTGTGGAGGTGGGTGATTAAAGAGGGTTTTTCTCACTTTGAAATGTTACATCCATGCTTGGAATATTAATGCTAGAGTGAAGGACTGAGCAACTGTAACCAAATGCACTTCCCTATAATGGTTGCTTGTGATGACCTTCATGTCTCTGTAATTAACCAACCAAATATTTTTGTTCATATGGAACGCATTTACCAAAGATATATCCAATACTTGCAGTTGAATAGTAACTGCCAAAGCTAAGCATAGATTTTCATTGCTTTCAACACAAGATTCTCCTCTTCTCCTTCATCAAATATTATTGTATTCCTGTAGTCATTTAATTTGGATGATTTTCAATTCTCTTGTTGGCTAGACAATACATGAGTTTGTTTAAATTCCCTGAACATAGATTTCACATTATGCTTCTATTTCTCGAGTATATTTGCAAAAAGAAATATGAATACACGTGACTGGTTGTCCTTGATCCCTATTTAGTTCATTTTGTACTTCCAAATTACAACATTAAAACGTTATTATTGACAGGTATATATTTAAGTAAAATGTTCAATAAAGGGAAATGGTAAACCTCAAAATGTTAAAAAAAATAGTATGATAGGTAAGATTCCAGTGAAATTCCAACCCTACTCCTAATCATCCAATGGATTCTAACGCCCTCCCAACATTTTATTTTTTTATTTTCTATTAAATGCGTCGTTATAGCGATGATTAGAAGCTAATACTTTTTCATCTAGTAACGAGTTCTCATCACTATAGAAACGGTCACTTGGAGCACCATGCGACGAAATTGCTATACAAGCGACGGATTGTACGTCACTTGTAAAGCAAATCCATCGCTTGGTGCTCCAAGCGACCATCGCTACAACGATAGTCATGCCGTGGCTATAGAGACGAAATTGTTATACAAGAGATAGACTTTTCATCGGTTGTATAGCAAATCCATCACTTGGTGCTCCAAGCAACCATCACTGTAGCAACGAACATGCCGTGGCTATAGAGACGAAATTGTTATACAAGCAACAGGCTTTTCGTCGCTTGCATAGAAATTTCATCGCTTGGTGCTCCAAGCGACCGTCGCTATAGCGACGAACATGCCGTGGCTGTAGCGATGCATGAGTGTTGTCATGTAATGAAAAACAAGTGTTATTTATCGCTATAGCGACACGCAACTATTTCTATAGCAACGGTGTTTGATTTTTTAAAAATTACCCACACACACCACTTTTCATACCTTTCGTGTTGCTATAGTGACAAGCCTTGTAAAGTGTTGCTACATCGACTCAAAGTTTGCCAACTAAAAGAGGGGTCAAGTTTGTCACTATAGCAATACACAAGTGTTGCAATAGCAACGATTTTTCGTGGGAAAAATGTGCACATGTACTAGTGGCCAATACCCCTCGTTGTAATTGATTCTTTCTTACCTTCATTAGTCATCTTCGATGGGTTCTTAACCACTTACAAGAGAGCTATTTGAAGGCCCAATGACTATTTTAGAAAAAGGACATTAAGTTAACTAGGGAATACATATATTTTCTTTTTATTACATAGGATAATCTTGGTATCACTTTCACAAAACTTGACACATACCCCTACACCTGCACCATATTTCATTTGTTATCGTGGTTATCATATTTTTGCATATGTTCAATTGCATTTAAATCCCTTCATCCTCACTATAATTGGACCACACAACCACAACCATTGCATAACAAAGAACCCTTAGGAAGTCTCTCAAGATACAAGGATGCCCTCCTATTCAAGGAGGAGTTCCCACATTACCTCCCCGTAAACCATGAGGGAGACCATCAAGTTGGGGGTATACCCAGGAAACTGTGATAGAATCAAAATTACTTGGACATATCTTATTTGGATCTTCTCCAAGATCACCTACATCCCCCCAACTGCCAACACCTCCACCACCCCCACCATCACCTTGAACTCTCAGAAAAGGTAGTACTCAGAAGAAGATGGTGGACCCAACACTACCATTTATGGAAAGTTTAAATATCCCAGATTTATACAAGCTAATAAATGACCCCATTTTATATGATGCAACTTGTCCAAGCATGCGCCCCAATCTCCCCTATGATAATCCAAAATTTGAGGGAAAACAAAGTGACAATCCAACAAACCACGTGATGTCATTTCACCTCTATTGTCTGTCCAATAATATCATCAAGGGCACCATCCACCTTTGACTATTTCAGAGAACCCTCATAGGCATGACAACCAAATTGTATGTCAATTTACCATATGGGACTTATTCCACTTATGAGTCCATATCCACTACCTTCCTCGTGTATTTCCAATTAACTATACGTGATCATGATATAGGGATAGAGATCCTAACACAGATTTGGCAGAATACTTATACACATATCATGGATTAAACCCATGAATGGTGTAGGTGTGGGACACTATGCAAAATAGAAATCCAACCTTAATTCTTGTTGGATTGGTTTGTTAAATTGCTCCTCCCTATAATTGCCAAGGATGTGGAAACCAGTATTCCCAAAATGGAATAAGAGGCCATTCTCAAGTCCCAACATTTCGATTTTATATATGCTCATTTTGGCCATTTGTATATGATCATCCAAGATACCCCTTAGAATCATTCTCTTAACCAAGCTCTTCCTAGCACATTACACTTTGTCGATGTTCTTATTGGAGATTCTTCCCATTAAGGAAACATTCCCCAACCACCTGTCTCTATGACATACAGTATGATGCAATAATACCTATCGACACCTCAAGTATCGATGCCCCCTAAGACAATTATGAATCCTCCATTTCAACCAATGATGTATGGACCATACAGTCCTACATTCCCCAATGCAATCCTGATGCAACTTGCTCCACCACCACCACCCCCAATAGAGACACAAGCACCTATGTCCATGTCTTATGGAGAAACTAGTGAATATCTACCCACCCCCATTTATAACCCATATTTTTAGTTCCCTAGTCCACTTGGTACTCACCCCATTACTCATGTTGGGTTTAATCTAATACAACCTTCTCCTGCACAACAAACTCAACAATTCAAATAGTTGAATGTGACAGACGGTCTCATGTGTACAATCTTCACCTCTGAAGAAACGACACAAGCCACCTCTACATTGACATCTGAACCTAAGAAGAACCACAATATCGAAGAAGCAACCATCCCCCCATCTTCTTCAGTGCCATTAGTGATTCATATCCCCTTCTTGTTACCCCTCTAGGAATTTCAAGGAACCCTGGTTATGGATACATTCACATTGCTCGGGTTCACATTACGAATAGAGGTTTGGTATTTAACACCACCATATCCGAAAATAGTACCAAAACTTGATTACCATTTTAATTTCACTCTAGTTTCACCTGCAAGTGCACCATCTATATCAATACCAAGTCTAGCTCCACTTGTGATGAATCCATTACCAGTCACACACAAACCCAATGCTAGGGGCATCAAGCAACCAAATTTGAAAGCCTCTATTGTGCCAAGTAACCCCCCTGCCCCAAGAGTCAATCAAACATGTGCATTGTGTGGTAAGACATGGCACACAACAAATCTTTTCCCCACATTTCCAGAGCTTAGGAACTTACTCAATAGGCCCGTAAGTGCCACCCACACAACCAGTTATTTAGCAAGGGGCATATTAGCTACCCCTTTGGTGACTACGTCAAAACCTAAGAAAACAAAATTGTGTACTAATTGTGTGTGCAGAATTTGTTCACAATTTGGCCATTATACACATCATTGTTCTGAACTCCCTCAATCTCAGGATGCACTCGCAAGAATTTGTCTCACACCCCATCATTGATAGATCTCAACAAGTCTCCCATGAGACCGCCTCTATCAACTTTATCACTACATCAAAGGTGAGAAAGCACCACGCAAGGTGCTCGTCATGTTGGTATCATACTCACATGAAATCATCTGACATGGGCATGGTTCCACCTAACTACACCTTTCGACCCTAAATCCCTACACATACTATTAATATGATCGCATACTACTCATCCATGTCGATCTTGTAGGTTGTTAACTCACTATGCCACATTTTTCACTCAGAACGAGCATGTCATTTACTACATCGGAAAAACACTGGTAGGACCACCCCTCAATTACAACCACGGTGAGAAATTAGCATTGAATGTAATCCTCTTAGTGCATAAATTGTGACATTACATCTTGCTACGCAAAAGAACGGTAATTGCAAACTCCAACTGAATGCAACAAATACTAAGCTAATAATTAATCAATGATATTTTTTCTCGGTGGATCATTATTCTTCAAGAGTTCAATCTAGAGCTTTTGAGAAATTCGCATTGAATGTAATCCTCTTAGTGCATAAATTGTGACATTACATCTTGCTACGCAAAAGAACGGTAATTGCAAACTCCAACTGAATGCAACAAATACTAAGCTAATAATTAATCAATGATATTTTTTCTCGGTGGATCATTATTCTTCAAGAGTTCAATCTAGAGCTTTCCACCCCTAAAATAAAGAAATCTTTGGCCCTTCCTGATCTCCTCACTAATATCCCAACCTCCACTGTAAGGCCCCCTGTCAATGATCAATCTACAATCGAACACCTCTTTGTCTTGTCTAGAGATGATCCCTATTACGAAAATGTCCTCACATACCTCCAGACACAGAAATTCACCTCCCATCTCTCACGTGATGATTTTCGTCGCATTATCTCCTCCTTATAAGAGACATCCTCTATCGACATGGGACTGACACCATACTTCAATGATGTCTATCTCATGATGAGGTTGAGTAAGTCCTCAATAGTTTCCATAGCAGCACATGTGGCATCCATTTATCAATACTGGCCACTTCCAAAAAAATCCTTCGCGGTGACTACTTTTGGTCATCACTCTTTAAAGATTGCATTAAAATTGTCAAAAGATGTGCAAATTGTCAAATGTTTTCTTTCAAAATAAGGGCCCCACCTACACCTCCACATCCAATCATTGTTGTTGGCCCATTTTGTAAGTTGGGAATTGAATTCATGGAATGTATCCCCGCTTTAGCCAAAGGCGACAATTACATCGCCATTGTCATCGATCATTTCACCAAATGGGTTGAAATGATGCCCACATTCAACTACACTAGTGCCACAACAACCTGATTCTTCTTCAACTAGATCATCTCATCGTTTGGTGTACCCAAGCAGTTGGTCTCTAACAATGGAACTCACTTATGGAATGATATATTTGAAGAATTGTCATCCCTTCTAGGATTCAAACATGAGTTTTCTACTTCTTACTATCCACAAGCCAATAGGCAGGTTGAGGCACTCAACACAATTCTCAAAACCATGCTTCAACATGTTATTCTCAACACTATGGGAATATAGAACATCGGTCAAAATTTCCATAGGATTCACCCCCTTTCACCTTGTTTGCATGGTAGAAGAAGTATTACCCATTGATTGTCAAATCCCTACACTCCAATCAATCGTAGAACTATTATAGGACACACCAACATTGGAACAATGATTGTTAACTTTGGAGCACCATGATAAGAAACATTTGGATTCATTACAACAAAATGAAGCCATGAAACTATGCACCAAATCCCATTACGATCGTCATGTTCACCCTCGCACATTTAGCGAAGGCGATCTCACCCTCGTAAACTATTTTCAATAAAATGTTAATTAATTTTGATCGAATAATTATCTATGACTTTGTGATAGATTATCAATATTGAATGTTAGTTATAAATCTATAAATTTAAAGAAAAAATCCTTTCGAGAGATCAAAATTTTGAAGTTTAATCCTCCATGTATGGTAACCACTATTTGTTGTTATTAGAGAAAATGAAATGATCAGCCATGATTCACAATTTCTTTATCTTATGCACATTGATTCTATCTTATTATTCTTACAATATTTTTTGCTTGATTAGTTAATTTATTCCATATGCTATTATAGACGTTTCTTACCTTAGCTTTATGCGATATTTCTGAACCAAAGTTGTGATTGGAGTTTCTAGAAGTTAATTGTAGTTGATCTCTTCCATTAACAAGGTTACGCTAAATTTATAACTTTCAATTAATTTAGCTCCTAGTTTTTTTTTTTTTGCCTAAATTGATCACAATGGAAGGCTTATGCGTAGAGGTGTTTCCCCTCATAACATGTTTCATCTAACCAATATTGATATAAGGATCAATATAAGTGAAATATTGGGATTTATCTAAAGCATGATACCCATTGGATTTATGCATCATAATCCGTGCTTGTATTCTATCTTGATTTGACTCCAAGCTTAGATAGTAGGTGTTATTCATGTTAGATTCAATCATTATTTTTAAACTTTTGTTCTTTTATTTTCATTAATTGCATTGAGTATCCAAAATATGAGCATCATAATAAATATGAAAAATAGTTAAGGGGTCCCATCAATAATAATAATAATAGAAAAATAGTTAAGGAGTCCCATCAATAATAATAATAAATGCATTAGTTGTCAAGTGAGAGAGCTAAATGCAGGCCTGGAATTTGACGTCATGTAGGACGTTTTTTCCGTCTGAGAATGTATTTGATCGGTAAATGTAAAATAAAGACGTCAACAGTGACAGCCATAAAAAAATTTAAAACGTAGATTTGACGTTTATCAATTTACATGTCCCGTCAGAAAATTTAATACCTATCTAGCTTGCTGCCTGCCCTGCTCTTGATTGTTCTGCTCACTGTCAAATTCCGACGAGTTACCATGAGCTCTTTTCATCGTACGCCTACCTGGGAAATTTTGAAGTATCATCCTTGAAGGAATATATAAATAAATGCATACTTAAAAGCCCATTATGGAAAGGGCAAGCTTCCCTACTACTAAATTAATAATGAAAACAACAAATTGAACTCCTCTTTATTCGTGGACACTAATAATGCAGAACATCCAAATATATAAAGAGGGTGTCAATGGATAAAAGTACTGGCTGGAATTCTTAGCAAAAGACGGGTTTTTTATAATACAGTAAATTTGACACTCTATTAACTGGTATAAAACGTAAAGTGACAGACGCTAAAACCATGTAGTCGTCATCAAATTTTGAATTGACATGTATTTAGAATTTGAAATTCCAGGCCTGGCTAAATGCTTAGTTGACAATGGGTATTGCCTCTAGTATAGCACAAAGTAAAGTTTTTCTAGTAATACTAATTTGGGGGCTAACAATGTTGGGACAAAGTTTGGTTCTTGGAGAGCAATAGTTCATGCTATAACTAGTGTGATGAATATATATATATTTTTTAAGATCTTTCATATCATTTGGAAATTCCATTAAGGAATGAAGCCCAATTTCCTTGGATATTAATACTTTGTTTTTGTTTTTTTTTTACGTGAGGGAAAATAAAGAAATCCAAGGCATTTGAAGTCTCACTTAGCATCTCTATAGATCAAGGAAAATGTATGCTTGAACAAAGTTTTGAAACATTATCACAACAAATCCATTTTGGGGACATTGCTCCCATAAATAAATGGGACTTAAAATGAATGTTATCATTTCTATATTAAGTAAATTGGCTAAAAGAGCATATAATATGGCTGACAACTTCAAGAATACTAAAGAAATCATATCCCTCGAACATTTGAAAAAATGTTTGAAGCACTTAAAATAATGGATGATAACATTATTATACTTAATAATGCATGATAACATGGTTGTGCTTTTCCTTCAGTAATAGCATGAGCTTTGTATTTTTTCTTAAGGATAAACATAGTAAACTATAGTTTCTAAATATAAGAAACTTGGACACATCTCAAAGCCACAAATCAGGAAAGAAAGCTTGGAATAAAAAATCCATGAGTTAGATCATGCATGGTAGGAACTTGTGCAACATGCCCACATTGTCAAATTCAAGCTTGTCATTTTATTGGCTTATAAATGGAGGAACCATGCTTGAGAGAAGAAGAGAGAGAAAGTGGTAAAAAGTGTCATAACTCTAAAAAAATTCAAAGTGATAAGGTGAAAATAGTCCAAGGCGCATGTTTCCATTGTTGAGGAGAAGCTAGTGATTAATTTCTTTAGTTGCAACGAGATCTTGAGTGGAGATTATCAAAGAGCCACCAGTTAGCTCCTGCACTGTAGTAAGATTAGATATCACATCAACAAGGGCTTGGTATGTATGGATAAGGATAGGAGAATCCAAACTCTTGTAAGAGCACATTACATTAGAAATGTGTTTTCCAAATTCTTGTATCGTTACCGTTACATTTAACATAGATTGATCTTCTCCCCTGCCCAAAAAAAATAGATGTTATTGATTAGTTTATGTGATAATGGATGAATGCCATTTGGGGTGTGGATTACTTTACAGGTAAGTACCTTAGATTTTATATGTGTGCTTTGTTAATATGATGCAAAAGTCTTTGAGAAATGTACTTGTTTCATTTATTTATAGGAACAAGAATTTTGTCACAATGATAATTGGAAAGGATAGGAGAATCCAAACTCTTGTAAGAGCACATTACATTAGGAATGTGTTTTCCAAATTCTTGTATCGTTACCGTTACATTTAACATAGATTGATCTTCTCCCCTGCCCAAAAAAAATAGATGTTATTGATTAGTTTATGTGATAATGGATGAATGCCATTTGGGGTGTGGATTACTTTACAGGTAAGTACCTTAGATTTTATATGTGTGCTTTGTTAATATGATGCAAAAGTCTTTGAGAAATGTACTTGTTTCATTTATTTATAGGAACAAGAATTTTGTCACAATGATAATTGGAAAGGATTGGAACACTTGAGAGCATCATACAATCAAAAGAAATAAGTTTATTCGCATACCTCATTTTCCCCTTTTGTTATTACGTGCATGCATATCTAAAAAAAAGTGATTAGAATCTAGATTAATAACTATCAAACCCACTCTCCAAAAAAATCAAATTAAGAACTAAGGAAGATGCCCTGATCACACCCAAAATACATTCAAAATATATGTGGAATAAACTAAATTCTATATAAGTCTTATTCATGAAAGATGTGTCCCAAAATTATATGTTTAATATTGAAATAGTAATAAACACATAATTAACACAATTAACATATTAGAAATCATTAAAAACTCCAATAAATATGAATTTTGAAAATTTCAATTAAATATATAACTTTTGAAGATTTCAATTTAACAAATATGTAAAATATGAATTTTCATCACCATATAATACTCATGTATCCACCAAACAAATGCTTTATCCGGAATTCCAAAGTATAATATTTTTTGTGATGATGAGGAGGTAATTTGAGACATATAGCATAAATGAAGTAATTATATTTTAAAGTTGAGTTTTCAATTCCAAAGTATAACATTTTTTGTGATGATGAGGTAATTTGAGGCATATAGCATAAATTAGGTAATAACTATATTTTAAAGTTGAGTTTTCACGTTATATGTGATTAGGGTTATGCGAATTTAGTCTCTGAAACTTTCGAGGTGAGGTGTGCCTCGAGGAAATAAATAAGTGAATCTTAGAACCTATTGTAGTGCATAATTGATTTCTTGACAAATAAATAATTCAATAATAAAACAAGGAATATTTTAAAGTTTGGTGCCAAGTTTAGAAGAAGTACATTTTCTTTTTTATGGAGTTGTACAAAAAAATCTAGGCTTGGAAGGTGGGGTTATGGAGTTGTACAGAAAAATCTAGGCTGGGAAGGTGGGGGATCACCATTGATTTTAGATGAACTAAGGAAATCAATTATATTTGGGGTCTTGGAATTGCTACAAACAATTAAGTAGAGGGTTAGAGGTTTATGTGCTCTTATAAGGGCTTTAAAGCATTGATTTGTCCAAATTCAAGTCTATATTAGTGATAAGGGATTTAATGATAATGATCAAGCTCATCAACAAGGACTACAAAAAATTGAGCATCCCTCTAGAAAGACTTGTCTCCCAAATCAAGCAACAATCTTATTGTTTTTAGGAGATCTTCTTTTTCCAATTCTTCGAGGCTAAATGGTGAAGTAGACCTCAAGGCCAACTTAGCTACTTAGTTGGGAGAGGGCCAATGTAAAAAAATGGGTACTTAAGTCTTCTTCCATTCCACTAATGCTATTGTCCACAAAGCACATAAAACCACCATTAACCAAAGTCCATGTAGGGGGACACGTAGCAAGTGCAATGAAAACTTGAATTATGGAGCATTTAAGGGCTAGGACAGGTATGGGATGACAACACACATGTAATTCCTCCCAACATCCTATCAATTTGATTACACAAGGGTCGCTTATCTTGGAGAAGGTGAGAGAATGGATTTCTCTATGCCTATTTGGCCTCACTTGGGCACATTGGGTGGAGTCAACTCCGACAACCTCCATGGCCTGGTTGAGTATGTTGGAATAGTTCCTTGCTTATTCAGTGGTAGAGGTGGTTGTTTGAACCTTGGGTTATCTTCGTCCTCTAGTATTTCACTCTCTTGTCACAAATTTGGGGGCATTTGTGAATAGAAGAGCTCCCACAATGGATATGTTGGTATTTTGTTGGGGCTCTATTGTAACATAGTTAGTTAGGTAGGCCTTGCATCCTTAGTTTATTTTGGTTATTGGCATCCTCGTTCAATTGGATACGGCATCTTTTGTTTGTTAATTATGATCCTTCATGGTTTGATGAATTGGAGACTCTAGTTATCTCTGTCAGTTTCAGTTACTATTGCTTAGCAATAAAATTTGGAGAGAGGAAGAGCCACTCTTGGTGGAATTTCAATGTCTCCCTAGTTAACCACCCTGCAATCTTGGGGGTGAAATTTCATTTCCTACACCCTTGTTGTGTTATTTATACACCTAAGTGATTCCAAGCTTCATGGAATGCCCAGGTTCCCATGGTAAATGTTAGTGGACTATCCTAGACATGCAAAGGATTATATGTCAGCATGAAGAATTTATTAATGAAAACAAGACTTCCATTATATCACTTTCCAACACAATCCAAAGCAATGAACATTCAACCTATTCTGAGCTCAGGGACATTGTTTTGCAATAGAAGGGACAAATACAAGCTATCCACTATTGATGCTATCCTTAAAGGCAATTACTTAGCAACGTCAAACCATCGGAAATCACTAGGCTCTACTCCAACTATCACCAAAGAAGAAGAAACAACCTCGCAAGTGATTGAAGACATGGATCTTGAGAATCCAAGACTACAACAGGACAATGGAGAACCAAGAGAAGCTCGCAACCAACATTCCTTTCACTATATCTCTAGCATGATGCATAAATATTTTCTTGTGCTAGGCATCTTTTATTAGGTTTATACCTGTAGTAGTCTTTTAGTTTTCTCTAAAAGGGGCATTATGACATTATGGCATCCTTTTGTTTTTTGGAAGATCTAGTGACACACCCATACCATCTCATACTTTTGTATTACTTAGTTGTACAATTCAATTGTGTCCTTTTTAAGGAAATCTTATAATCATTACTATTAAAAAAAGTAATTTGGTTAGAGGTCTAATAAGTGGAATTTTGGGGCCTCTAACTTTTAGGAAAATTGTTTTGTAGGCCTCACTACATTCTACAAGTCAATATCTTTCCTACATTGGGTCATTTTCCTTAAACAGAGTTCATATGCAAAATTTATGCCTCTTACAAGATAATGGTCCAATTATTCCCTACACGGCCATGTCGCAGTGACATTAGTTGACTGTGATTGGCTCATGCAATGTTAGTTACATATGGGAATCCACTAGAGAATTCTAGAAGCAACATGAGAATTTAGAACCCTAATGACCAAGAAAGGGTGATAAAACCTAGTTGAAAGTAGGGAAAGGGGTTCAAGTCCTATTGTAGTGCTTTGGTGTTGTATCGCACAACATCTATCTAGAGAAGTAGAGAGAGAGCATAGTACAAGAGAAAGAACACTCTATAGGGGATTGTAGCATAACATAATGTCTCATAGCTATTCAATCAACTTTATAATCTTTACATTTTACTCTCGTTGATTAAGAAGAAATGCACAATCCTTCATTTTTCGTTAGGATTCCCATTTCAAGTTCATATTGTATGCATGGTGTTCCAATGTGTTTATTTTGGTTGGGTTTCCCATATGAAGTTCATATTTATGTATGGTGTTCCAATGTGTTTCTTGACTATTGTAACACTGTTTTTATGTCGCGCTAGTTAAAGGATCATTATGATGTGCTTAATTTTCCTAACTTGAGTGGGCCTAATAGTTAGGAATATGTGTTTCCTCCTTGGAGGTCATATGTTCAAATCTAGAGAGAGTAAGCTATGTACACCTCCACTAGACATTAATAGTGTGACCTTAAAAATTGATTATTATTACTATAATTATTAAACATACAAAAAATAATTAAATAATCAAATATAAGTTCATTATAATAACAATAATTTATTATTTAAATCTAAAAAAACATTCAAAACAATTTGGTTTAAAAATTAAATTACCAATGCAAAAGCTTTAATTCAACAAAATTACAATAAGAATGTAGTAAAAAATAGCTATATCTGTCATGTGATTATTATTATATAAATATATACTCATATGTAATAAAAAATAGTTACATCAATATATAACCAAATTAAATTTTACCAATACAAAAGCTTTAATTTAACAAAAATAGAATAAGAATATAGTAAAAAATAGTTATATCAATATATAAAGGCAGACTGTAAAATGTAGTAAAAAATAGTTATATCAATATATAAAGGCAGACTGTAACCTTACCATCTCAAAAAAAATTAGAATAAGAACATAGAATCAGATCAATATATAAAGGCAGACTGTAACCTTACCCACTCAAAAAAAAAAATTTAGAATAAGAAATTATAATTACATCAATTATATAAAGGCAGACTGTAAGCTTACCAACTTAACAAATTTAGCAGACTGTAACCTTACCCACTCAAAAAAAAATTAGAATAATATAAAGGCAGACTGTAAGCTTACCAACTTAACAAATTTAGCAGACTGTAACCTTACCCACTCAAAAAAAAATTAGAATAAGAAATTATAATTACATCAATTATATAAAGGCAGACTGTAAGCTTACCAACTTAACAAATTTAGAAGAAGAACTTAGAAGAAAATAAAGGCAGACTGTAAGCTTACCAACTTAACAAATTTAGAAGAAGAACTTAGAAGAAAATAGGGCTAAAATTTAGAACTTGGTGGTCCCAGCGGGGACCCACGACCTTCGGCTTACTCAAGCCATAAGACCGACGCTCTAACCAACTGAACTACGGGACCAGACATTTAAATCTAAATGATTCTAGTGTTCAGGAGTTTATTTCCTCTGTATATTAATATATATACATTTTGATGTGGACGTGGTATGGTGGGTCACAACTTGATAATCTTAACGTATATTCACAATTTCACAATCTCAAGAGATGCAACTTGATATCTACTTTTTCATATAATCTCACTCTATCTAACTCATGCTTTGCTATCAACTTTCCAAATTCTAAAAGTTAATTCCAATATATCAACCAAAACTAATTATATATTTTTAATTCTTAATCCTCACAATTCTTTAGGTAAACACCATTCACCAAGATATCCCTTGTGTTTTGTTTGCATACCAATAATAATGATGATAATAAATAGTTATTGGGTTTCACCTTCTATATAAATATAAATATTTGATACAAAGTAAGCATATGGTTGTTTGGAGCTATTTGTGTGCATAAAAAGCTTTACACTTTGCTTCTTTGTTTTTTTTTCACAGTCAATTTCAATTCTGTATCAATTTAGAATTTCAAAATATCAAATTATGAGTGTCCAAGAAAATATTTACAAGATAAATATATCAAATGCTATTTCAATATTAAAAAGACACGAGTATTTTTTAAGAAAATGCATGTTCCAGAGCATGCATTCTTTTTGGGAACGATTCAATTCGTATTAATGGAATCAATCCAAATGTTCCGATCAAATACAAGGTAGCAAGGTCACCTTACATTGTGTTATGAAAATCAAAGGTAAGTAACTATTTCAGAGGGATTCTTGTTTCTTGAAAAGAGATTTAAAATGTTTTTGTTGGATGTTTTCAATGTTTGGGTGATTGTAAGAATTGATTTGTATTGAATCACTTCTACCTGCGCTATCATCACAATGCATAATTGATTTTGTATGGAATCACCACAACTCCCCTTCCTATAGGAACTGGTCCAATTCACTTCCAACTCTTCATGCATAAATCAAGGGTATTTATCTCTTTATTGATTTATTTCCAACAGCAAGTATTTGTGGTCCAACGAGTCAATGGGAAAAACTTCTCAATACCTGTTGAATATGGTTGTCATTGATATCAAAGGAGTTCGGTAATGACAAAGGAATAACCAAGGACATGATGGCAAGGCAAACTCAGTGAAAGACAAAGGAATAACTAAGAGAGTGATGACATGGCATGTATGATGATGTGGCATGAAGTTGAAAATACATTTGATGGTGTTCTGGTGCTATCAGGAAGTCATTGTTGCATTCTAACAAACATTCTGACAAGTATGGCAATTTGGTGAAAAACAGGAAATTGACTAAGTATGGAAAAATTAGTCAAAACTGCCTTAGCAAAATGCCCGCCATAAATCATAGGTTAAAGTAAATGCCCGCAGCATATGGTCAGGCTGTAGTCTGTTGATTTGTCTGCCTAATCATGGTCTCATTTTTCCTTAAGCATCTCTGAAGAAAAAGTTATGGATCTGCCAAAATAGGGTTTTAGGATAAACTATGGAGAACTTCCTGAAATTACCGAGTGTTGGAAAACTGGCTCAAGTGACCTCAAGAAAATGCCCACCATAAATTGTGAGTTGAAGAAAATGCCCGCACCATATGGGAATCTTATAGGTTAGTGTTTTGTCTACCCAACCATGGTTTCAGTTTGTCTTAAAAGTGTCTGAGGAGAAAATTATAAGCCTGCCAAAACAGGGGTTCAGGTTGTTTTTCACTGTTCCAATGCAGGAAAAACTACCTAAGTGGCCTCAAGTAAATGCCCACCATGTCTCATAGGATGATGAGAAAAATAATATGAAAGTGTCATGCTATAGCTTGGTTGGTGCATCCAACCATGGTCTCATATTTCCCAAAGAGTCTCTGAGGAGGAAAACATCAATCTGCCAAAAGTGCCTCTCACCTTGATTTGCAACACTCCAGTAAAATGCCCGCCAAGGAGAGAGAAAGAAGAGTCTAAAGGTGAAACAAGTTGTGTTGTGCTCAGTGAGGTGTCCCACATCGTCTGGTATCATTATTTCATGTTTTTTATGAAATGAAAAATCCACCTTAGAGTTTTGGACAAATTGTCTAAGTATAGAATCTCCTTGCAAATCTGCCCAAGTGGCCTCTGTAAAATGCCCACCACTTCCTGTATATGATGGATAAAATTATTCTAAAGGTACAGGGACTTAGATTGTTTAGTTATGCATCTGACCATATGATTATTTTATCCAAAAGGGGTTTGATGACAAATATATAAGTATGCCAAAAGTGCTATCTAGCATAGTTTGCACTATCCCAATAAAATGGCTGCCAAGGTTAGATGATGAGGGTGCAGGAGAGAAGATTGGCATGGTTGGAGTCAATATGATATTCCTCACATTGTGGATGTCTCACTTTCCAAATTTGATGAAAAAATAAAATCACCTTGGTGACCTAGGGTTTGACAGTTTTGTCTAAAGTGTTTAATTAACATGTTGGAAGGCTAAAAGATGCCCGCAGAAGGTAATCCTGCATAAGAGATATGCCTGCAAATTAGAGAGAGCCTGCATAGATAAAGAAAGCCCGCAAACCAGAAAATTGAAGAAGCCCAAAGGCCTGAAGATGGAAAGCATGAGAAGATCACAGAGTTTTATTAATTAATTAAATAAAAAAATCAGTAAGAAATAGAATTATAAATTTAAGATTAATTTCAGAGATTTGAAGAGTCACAATGATGAAAGGGCATGATGATTTGAAGAGGCATGAATAAGGTATTTAAATGAAGATTTGAATTAGAAGAGAAGGTGGTATTCAGTGTCTTAGTTAAAGAGGCATCAAGAACAGGCCGAGACCAATGAAGTTCCAGGACTGAAGAAAGGATGTTCTGGAAGATATGAAGAATTCAGACAAGGGTGGAAGGGTGGTGCTAGGGCAGGCAGGAATCCTGCAGGGGGGTCGTAGCCTCCTTCCAGTAGAAGCTGGAAAATAGGGTGTAGTTGCATCCTTGTCTGTAGTAGCAGACAGAAGATCTGGGGTGTTGTAGCATCCTTGTCTGTAGCAGCAGTAAAAAACTAGGGTGTGGTTGCATCCTTTCTATAGCAGCAGATAAACAATTTTGTAAAAAATCATCTTATTAATGAGTTTGAGTTTGTGGTTGTCTCTTTGAGGTTTCCACGATAAAATCATGT
Organism: Larix kaempferi; assembly: GCA_027924585.1. NCBI lineage: Eukaryota > Viridiplantae > Streptophyta > Pinopsida > Pinales > Pinaceae > Larix > Larix kaempferi. Next base: position 11,269,450 of record BSBM01001166.1, read on the forward strand.
TTTGTTTGTTTCCTTGTGTGTCTTGTACTAATTGTTTCATTAAAAAAAGGAGGCAATACTGATTCACCCCCCCCTCTCAGTATTGTTGGATAATCCAAAAATACCAACTTGATCCACAATATTGCATTGGTTCAAAAGCGTCTCCTGCATCGATATTATTAGATATGATGTAGGCAAGTATCTAACGCATAGCAGATTCTGGTTTATGATTTCTAATAAAGGAAGTCATAATCCATTGGTTTAGTGTTGTTAGTTTGCCCCCTATCGCTGCTATCATGCATGCATACGTGTTAGATCAGTGGAGAGAGAAGGAATCCAAGTGATATGGTATACTGTGTGTGAGGCACTATGTTATCCTCCAGGCTCAACTTGTGTAAGATGACTAGAGATATTATGGCCACAATACGATCATCCCCATGCTTCCAATAAGATTTGGTATGTCTAGACCAAAGATCAATAGGATTCCTACATATGTAATAATCACAAGAGGAAACATTTTTTATAAAACTAACATAAAGTTATGTTAAATTTGGAATTTTTAAGAAAAAAAGTAGGGAGTTACCTTAAGAGATATGGTATGATATTAAGTTCAATAAAACACAAGAAGAGGTAGATCGACAAAAAATAGATCTAAATGCTAAAAAAAAGAGAATGTCTTTAACGTAGATTGGACTTTCGAGGCTAACAAATTGGGATAATGCTTAGTTCACCCCTGATAAATGAACATTCCAAGCTCAATAATGCTTAATAGATCATGCAACCTGAACAACACAACTGAGAATAATGTCCATACAAGGATTTCCCTATTCCTTGACATCCCAATTTTGTATTGCAATTGTTCCAACAAGCTGCTTTGTATTGAATTCTACCCTCAAAAGTGCTTGTAATGTGCTCATAACTTGAAGATTCTTCACCCAAAGCATTGCATTTTTGCTCAATTCCAAGATACATGAAAGTGAAGAGATTACGCTGAGGTGATTGCTCTTTAAACCCTGGAATATCATGCGACTACATTGTTGGGTGCAACATTGATTGGGCAGGCTTCACCTAGAAATTTACAATGAATCCTTTGATCTAGGCATTCACTTAGAAATCTACCACTCACAATACTTGAAGCTTAGTTCATTGGACTGTGACCAAATTAGGGACAAATAAAGCAATTTTTATTTTCTATCTGCACTTGTATTAAGGTGATTCTTCAAATTGCTTCAACTCCTTTAGCCTACGGAACAATTTTGTAGGGATGACTAGTTCAAAAGGGTAAGCTGAGACCACTATCTAAGCCTTCAACGATGGTTAAACTTCCAAACCAAAGCACCATCCCAAGGTAGAAGAATTGTATCTTCGCTTGCTTCCAAACCCTATCTCACTAGGGTCAAAGAGATGCAGCCTCATCTACTTCCAAACACTGGTGTAATTTGTTCTTAATCCATGGAGGGATTACATGCATGCTACAATTGTAGCTACATATGCTAGCAAATCCAACATAGGATTTATGTAACATGCAAAACCAAGGTCCCAAGATATTGTCATTAGATATAATGCAATACGTGTGTTAAGGATCTGTCTATCTATCCCCCACCTTAGACTCCCAAACATGGCTTTCAGTGAGCACCTGGCATGGCTTTCAGCAAGCACCCCACGTAATATTATGGTTGTGTTCATATGTTGCACTGCATGGCATTTAATAATGCACTCCTTGGAAGTCATGAGAGTGTGACATATATATATGTGTGTGTGTGTGTGTATACTAGCACATCCACTTAACTTGTGGTCGATGAAAACCGATAGGTCACAAGTTAAGTGCCATGAACAAGTTATCTACTACTTGTTCTTCATGCTTAATTGTAATCATTTATTGTCTATGCCTTAGCTATCTTTAGTTAAATGGGTTTTCTGTCACTACCTGTTATCCATGCATGAGCTACGAGTTAGCCATGCATAAGCTATTAGTTGTTTTTTATATTTCTTCTTTTTTATAATTGTTTATTTCTAATTTTGAACGGCGACCATAAAATTAATATGGACAGTACACTTGTCCCATCCTTCTTCAATCTAGGAAAAGCATATATGGTATTCCACCCCAAATTCTAAGATATAAACACCTATTGTTGTAACTAAGTGACCAACTTCTATAGCCATTTCGATCAAACCAATGCTAAAACGAAGAAGGATAATTGGTGTGGTGCAATTTGACCACTTGACCTGTACGATTAAATGAGTTTGATCCAACTACTAAGGGGAATCACACTCCTGCATTGAGATGATATTCAATGTTAAAATTCTAACCTCATGACGATGATGGCTACCCTTAAAAACTAATTTTAATGTATATTTTTATTAAATAAATTTAAATCAATCAAATATTGTTATTAAATAATATTATAGTTTGATATTGAATAATGTTACTTTTGAGAAATTTAAAAGGCAAAAGGTAATTCGAGAACTTATTTGCCATTTAAAAAATTATATAAGGTAATTCCAACACTTATCTACCACATTGATGTTTGAGAACTGTTAGAATCATATGAGAAAACCAATATAATTTTTAACTGATTTACATGGCATGATATCCATATGCCAATGGTTCTGCCCTTTTATGGGCATTCTTTTAATGCAAGTTTAGGAGACCGATTCCATGATACAATTAATATGTGTTCCTAGCCCTTTTCATATTCGAATTTGAATCGAATTCCTTTTGCAATAGGTATGTAGCATACATGTATATATAGAATGACCCAACCCAATTAATAAAGAGTCAATAAAATTGGATTGACTCTTGATGCATGTTTCGACAATTCAACTAGAGTTGTCTCAGTGAAAATTCAACCAGTTTGGGACATGCTTTACCTTTTCCTTCAATTTAGATAAAGTTCACATCTGAGAAACAAGAAAAAAAACCTATTGTTCGACCACTTTGCCACGCCCTGTTTCCATCTCTCCCCTATCTATCTAATGCTAGTTAGTCACCCCTAGTCTTCAATTAGTCATATTGAAAGCACCCAACATTAAACATAATCCCATATGAATATTTTTTTATTTCACCCCCTCTCCAAAGTAGTGGCTTGAGAGACATATCAAGTTCATGATTTCATTAGTTGGTTGGGCTTAAGGTTAGGTAACAAGTAATTTGTCATCTGATTATATATGGTCAAATTGTTCATAAAACAAGTAGGAAAGGAAAAACACTACCTAAAATCAAGAAATATTTAGGAGGTGAACACTTTCTTTCCTTACATCCGTCCAATCAAGTAAATGACATGTCAGGTTGTCAACGATATTACATATATATAAGAGGTGAATCCAAGTTACTCACTCAAAAGGAGGGTAGAAATGGGTTGCCCTAACGAACCGAACCCAAATCAACTAACTGACATGTTGGATTGTCAACGATATTACATGTATAGAAGGTGAAGCTCGGTTACTCACCCAAAAGAAGGGGAGAAAGGGGGTACCCGAATGAATCAAACCCACCTAACTCTTGTCTGACCTTCATGTAAGTTAAGGAAAGGCTCAGCTAATCAAAATTATTATGCAATGCAAAAATAAATCCATTTCTCAAATGATCGTGTCGATTACAAGTGGCAATATTGCTTTCGTGCATGTGCAATATTTGGCCACCTGGAACTACCATCGTTAATTCACCCAAGAGCATGAACGGAAGCATTTTTGGTAAGATAGGAGTTAGCCATAGGAAACTCATTGTAAACGTTGCAAGCTCTCAAAAATACCAATTTGGTTCAAGAATCCTTTTGAATCTTAATCCTTACAATGATAACATGGGTTTTTCATACAATTACATTAAATGCTAAATTTGTTGTATGCATATCTTATAAATTGCAAAGGAGGATTGTTCAAATCTTAGATGTGCATTTGTTACATATAGTTATGATATTAGACTAACTCCTTGTTGATGTTTCTCATATTGAAACATATTTTATTAACAACATAGTGGAATCCTCATAATGTAATTAAGAAGTAATAATTATGCTTTAATCATTTTTTATGAACAACATATTGCAATCCTCATAATGCAATTAAGAAGTAATAATTATGCTTCAAGCAAAAAGTATGAGGGAGAATTTTTGGGTAGAAGCAGTGGATTGTCCTCAATGACCAATATTGATTTCACTTACTGCTTTCCTAACTAATTCACGGCTTCTAAACTACGTCCGAGAATTGTTTCCCTATCTCATAGCTATCATAGAAAGGTATGTACACATGTATTGAATAGAAGAAATACTACTTTAATTTCAAGACTGTTCAAACTAAACTTTACCTATCATTGCCTTTGTAATCTGGGCATGTAAGAATTTGCAGGAAATGAAAGGATGGGTATAGTTTTTGGGAAGAAGCAGTTCCTTGCCCTAAAGGACTAGCACCAACATCAGGTTCATGTACTACTTCTCTGAGTGATTCACCTAATTCATTGCTTCTAAACCCTCATTTATGGTCGAACGCATAGGAAGAAGCCTAAAGAACAACAAGAATTCACAAGAAAATATCATTGAGGTGGCCATACCTTTCAATGCACATTACCTCTACAAGGAGGAGGTGGAAAAGAGAGTTAGAGGGAGGTAGAAAAGATAGTTGACACCAATAGAAGACGCAGTTGACACCTAGAGCAATACCTCATGTTTTCACATTGCAAAAAGATCAGTGAATTCCAGCTCCAAGGATGAGGCAAAGGATGCCTCTGACACTTCCTAGTTCTTACAAATCAAGGTGAATTAAATGTTTATTCAATGCTAAGCATCACAAAAACCGAGCATCCTGATGTGGTTCCCACAACAAGAGAGTGAAACCAAAGATGCATAAAAAAATTGAATAGCATGGTACATGAAATCATGAAATAAATAAATAATTTTTTTGTTAAAATACACAAATGATCCAAGTGGGTATCAGTGGCCACCCACCTCTTCCACAAACTCAACATGGTTCTCCAGCTAGGTAATTTTGTTAGGATTTTCTAGGATTTTTCAGGTCCTAAACTTATGGGGTTGTTTTGAGGGACTAAACAATGTCTTTTGACCAAGGAACCTTAACAACGTGTGTTACTCTTCGCAACGACATGTTGGTCATCAATTGTGCTTCTCGGTTAGAGCTTTCCAATGGGATACTATATGCACCAAATGGAACTCGTATGTGAAATTTACACTTCCGGGAAATTGATGTAAAAGCTATGCCTAAAAATACCTTATGGCGTTATTTTAGAGAAAATATTTTTTAGCACTTTGCCTCCTAGGGTTAGGGTTTTGGACCTTTAGGGTTCTTGCTTTATGTTAAAAGGCCATCTCTTTAGCCTCTTATGTTAGCTTGTGCAAATAATCAACATAGCCACCATCTATCTCCCTTCAGAGATAAGCGACCACCATTCTAGCTAATGTATGTTCCACAATATTCTGATATCTTATTCATTAATAAAAATTGGATTTTCATTGTATCCATGCGCTCTTTGTTATACTTTTGTCCGTGTTTCATTTCATTCCCATACAATATGGATCAACAAACAAATAGCCGGTCAAAGGAACTAATTATCGATCAATGCATAACTCATTGCTATATACACTGGTATAATAATAAAGTCTTAAGTTATGCTTTTTAATGCTATTTATAATAAAAACGATGTTTTTAAGTTAGCATACTTGTGGAAGTAGTTAATTAGGGAAGGAGACTTTTAAATGTTATGAGATTATATCAAACTTAGATTAATTTAAGTCATATGATGTGGATATATTTATTGATTGTTAAAAATTATTTGTCTCTTTCTTTGTAGGAATACTTGTTTACTATTAGGTCGTAAATTAAATATTGCATACTTATTATTGAATAAAAGAAGGAATAAATGTCTACATTTTTCTCTATATATTAATGGGATTTTAAAAAAATTCTTAGTTTATGCAAGTTTCAATAATTGTAGTTAGTTTCAAGTTTCTATGAATATATTTCAATGGACACAAATTTTGTAATTATGATCTTAAGTAAGGTGTTTATTGTTTCTTATGTTTTGCAAATAATTGAAATCATAACAAATCCTCTTCTCTTTATGAGTTCAATGCAATAAGATGAGTTGCTCCCATATCTTAACCACCATTTGGAGCTATGGTTTCATTTCTAATTTGAAAATGGAGGTGATATTCCTAAGGTTCATATTATCTAAGGCAAGCATTCAAGGGAAAATTGGTCTAGGTTCAACTTGTGTGGTGATTTTTTAGCTCATATGTCAATGAGCTATAGGTATATGAGGGAAGGCATCCAAGGGTTTCCCATATGTTGATTAAGTATTTAGTGTTGGGGTTCATAATCATAGAGAATGTTTTGGAATCAACTGAATAGAATGGGAACTCTCAACTCATAGTTATGACATCACAACTACGTCGTATGCAAATTCATGGAGGTACCACATCATAGTGTAGGGAGGTTTTTGGGTTCTCTTACATGAGTCAAGGGAATTGTGAGTATGTCATGGCCATGGATGGGTCTTGTCTCATCTCTATGAAATATTTCAGTCATGGACGGAAATATTTGTAGGTTAGGGTGGAGTTGGTGGGTCATGATGAGGAGGTAATGGTTGTTTCATGTTGTGATCTTCAGTATTTTAATGTCATAGCATTTTCTCATATCCTATCAAATGTACTGAATTCAGATACAAAGGAAAATATTGAGAAAGGTAGCGAGGGTAAGACCATTTCTTAACAATTTATCCTTGAATATACAGTTAAGGTGGATGAGAATGAAGGAGTTTCCCTTCATGCTAAGTACTAGTTAAGTAAAAGAAAAGGAATTCCAAGTGTGTTAAACTAAGACTAGAAATAATGAAGTTGATTATGCAACAAGATGTGGTGATGGAGCAAGTCTATCTCTATTAGGAAACAAGTTTTGTGGGAAAACTCCTTGGTAGATTAATTCCATAAAATTCCATGAGAAAGTGGGTTAGGAGGGTATGGGAATAGCGGCTAGGATATAATCCTATTTTCTATTTTCTTGTTAGAGGTTGGGTTACTTTGTTTTTCAGTGAACCAAGTACAAGGATAATATTCTATAAAGTAAATGATACAAGTATAGCTTTATTTTATGCCTTGAGAATTGAACTCCATTGCTTGATCCCATGTGAGAAGTGTTGACATCCAACCTTTGTGGGTGAAACATCATTACATTCAATTGGATTTGTGGTCATAGAGGCATTATCATTGATAAGCAATAAGCTATGAAGGATGTTGGATATAATAAAAAATTGTGCGCTCTAGACCATACCTCTATAAAGATATGCGTGGAGATGAATATATGGGAAGGGATACCATATGGTATTGATATCTAGGTGGGGATTAAATATTACTATTAAGAGATTGATTATGTAAAGATCCATTTCAGGTATTTCATTTTGCATATGTATGGCCATCTAAGGAGAACATGCCTCAATAAGGAGATTCTCAATGATCAAGTAAACATTCAATTGGAGGCTGTTAAAGTAAATACAAATATAAGGGGGTCTCTACTAGTCCCCAAATAAGGGTTGTTAGAGAGGTAGAGTTAAAGGAAATATGAAGGTAAGGAGGAGTTCAAGAAGGGACATCCTCCTCTATTAAGAATAAAAATTTAAACTTTTGTGCATGTGATCAAAATGAATAAAATTTATAAGAAAAAGAAGAAAGAATCTCAACAAGCCTCTCTTCTAGTGGACTTAGATCCCATAAAATAATTGGAGGTAAAAGAAGTAACTGATCTTATAGCAGGCCAAAATATCCCTATTAAGATGTTGACAAAAAAAAGGATTTTAAGGACAAAAATTCTTTGTAGAATCTATCCTCATTGAAAGTTAACATAGGAGAGGGGAGGGAATATATTCCAAGGAAGAAATAGGTCGAATCCAATCTAGTCTTAGTACTATGTACTCTTCTAATGGAAATTGTTTCCTGCCTTAAATAATAAATGTCACCTGAGATTGGCCAAGAAGGAAGGGATAGAAATGGAGGAAGAAGGAGTGGAGGAACTAGGTTTTTTGGACCCAAAATCCGATGGCATATATGTCATTATTTCTACATCTTGTTATTGACCATCCAACAACCTTCATCTTTTTTAAACGTCGGTCTAAATTCGGCTGAAATCCGACAGTTGGATGCCCCGTCGGATATTCGACACATAATTCCGACGGCCAGAAGGTCGGTTATTTGACGGTCAACACTTAATTTAAAGTTGGATATCTTGGACGTGGACGTCAGATAACCGACGATAGTTCAATGCAAAAATTCCTTCCATCCGACGTTATTAGCCGTCGGTGGTATGGCAGGAATGTCGGATACCTTAGCCCGTTGAAGTCGGATAACCAAAGACATCACAATGCAAAAATGGGAGCCATCCGACGTTCTTAGCCATCAGTGGTATGGAAGGAACGTCGGATACCTTAGCCCGTTGAAGTAGGATAACCTATGACATCACAATGCAAAAATGGGAGCCATCCGATGTTCTTAGCCGTCGGTGGTATGGAAGGAACGTCAGATACCTTAGCCCATGGAAGTCGGATAACCAACGTCATTCTGGAATTAAAAAAAAAAAAACAGTATTATGTTGTGATCAAATTTCAAGGGTAGAGATTGTTGTTTGCACGAAGGTCTCATAAAAGTCTGGGCAGGAGGTAGACCTTCTTGGTGATTCAAAGTTGACTCTTCATCCTCGTCATTTGACATTTATACGAGTCTGGATGCGGTTACCTCTAATTCAGTCACTTCATCATATGTGAAGGTGATGCCCTTGAGGAAGTTCATATGATAGGGGGAGTAGTTGAAGCAAATGAAATAAAAGCAACTTGATGATTGGAGGATTTTCTTTTATGAATTTACTAGATATAATTGACAAGTATGAGTTCAAGAAATATGGCACAAATTATTTTCATCAATTGGTATTGAGTGATTGGTAGCATCCATGGTAGTAAGATATGCCTTATGGAAAAAATAGTAGCATTCCTCTCAACTCAAATGTGAAAAGTGTGGATCAGTAAGCATATACATGGAAGATTAAAATTGTTCAAAGAATGAAGAATTCTGAAGGAGATAATGGACAAACTCAGGATTGCTAGAAGTTATCGATGCAAGGAAGACATGGTCAAATTGAATATTACACATCTCTAAGTGCTCAACATGCTATAACAGAATTAGTGAAGGTCAAATCAATTTTCGGTAAGGATAAAGTGGACAAGCTCGGGCTTGTTACTCTTGGAAAAAGGAAGCTTCAATGAAGCAATGTACTGGAGATTGTTGAAGAGAATATCCTTTCAGCTTGATTTGACAAGAAGTATGACTGAGAAATGATATGATTGATAGGGGGAGTATGGAATAATGATGCATGCTTACCTTTTATGAAATTACTAGACAAAACCTTGTTGAAGTTTGAAGTAGCATAAGGGGGAGCATTTTAGCATGAAAAAACCAGCAGCAAAATTTTGATGAAGATGGAAAGGTACAAGGATAATTTACAAGACACAATATCAAGCTCAGTCAATAGGCGGAGTAGTTGAAGCAAATGAACTTTTACTTCATTTGCTTCAACTACTCCCCCTATCATATGAACTTCTCCCGTCGTAACCATTTCTTACCTTGATTTCAAGAGGCGGTTGTGAAGACGAACTATCATAAAGCATCGTTTCATATATCTATGGTTTTCTCAAAACTCTAGAATGAACAGAAAGAGGATTTCCATGGTAATGCATTCCATCCAAACCTATTAAGTGCACTTTTAGGTCAGCAATACTGTCGTTTCCTAACTGTGGCAGCTGTTTGGCCATTTTCACCCTGTAAATTGAAGGATTCCTGCAAACACAAACCACTATGTTACGCGAACTTCTTTCAGGGCTTTGTTACATTTGCTTCTAAGATCTTTCATTGCTTTGTTACAAGAATATTACTGACCTAAAAGTACACTTAATAGGTTTGGATGGAACAAATTACCGTGGAAATCCTCTTTATGTTCATTCTCGAGTGACTCGATATTAACAATCCCCATTATCACAAGGGGATACATAAAGTTGGCAAAGGAAAATAAAGAAAACATATAAAGGGATACGTAAAGTTGAAAAAGGAAAATAAAGAAACCTATAATTTGCATCAAAAAAATAACAAGGTACGAACTGAATTGAGGAGATTCGAACCTGTGACCTGTGTCTAGTCCCAAGGCTACCACCCTCAAGCCTAACCTTATCAATCAATTCCCATCGTCATTTCCTCTCATACGGCGTCCCACAACCATTTCTCTCGACACCCAGTACTCTTCATTCATTCTGCATGCATCTCACTATGCAACCGTCTCAGATTCTCACCGTGTTTTCCCTCAATTAGTTTCTCAATTCAATATGACCCACGCTCGCCGTCCAAGGAGTGTTTCCAACGGTCTTGAGTTTTAGCCTAGCAACAGTGATGATTCATGGTATTATGTTTCCCTTCAGCTGCAATATGGAAAACGCATAGTTCACTGCAAAGGTTTGTCTGACAAATGTGACGGTTTGGGTTTCGTGACCCCAGAGCAATTCATGAAGTGTCCCTGAACGACACTGGGGTTATGGAACCCAAAACATCACATTTGTTAGACAAACCTTCGTAGTGAACTTTGATTTTGTCATATTGCAAACGAAGGAAAACATAATACCATGAATCGTCACCATTGCCAGGCTAAAACTCAAGACCGCTGGCAACACTCCTCAGACAACGGGCGTGGGTCATGCTGAATTGAGAAATTAATTGAGGGAAAACGCAGTGAGAATTTGAGATGGTTGCATAGTGAAATGTATGCATAATGAATCAATCTTGAAGGTGGTAGCCCACCATCTCCCACTGTGAAATGCATGCAGAATGAATCAAGCTACTTGAAGGTGGTCTCCCATTGTCAGCTGCACTTCAAGCTTGATGGTGGTAGCCTTGGGACTAGACATAGGTCGCAGGTTCGAATCTCCTCAGTTCAATTCGTACCCTGTTATTTTTTCGATGCAAATTATACGTTTTCTTTAATTTCATGTTTTCTTTAATTCCCTAGCATAAGAGGAGCCATTGTGGGAAAGTTGCAGCCCTAAAAAATGATGAACATTGACAACAAGCAGCATGTTTCTAAGTGTTGTTGGTGTATGCTAGATTAGTTGCAAATATCATGCTTCAGAAGCCAGGCTTCAATGGTAAATATACCATTTTGGAAGGGTTTAATGTGAGGTATTAGTGTAAAACCGTATTATGGTAAAACAATATACAAACTTGTACTTGCAGACACTATTATGTTGTGATCAAGTCCACTAAATGAAGTGTGGTATGCCCTCTTCTGCTAGGATCAATTTCTTATGACATGGTAACCTATGTGTGCAAACACAACCTTCATGAACTATCCAACATCTATTTTCTCCAACGACTGTTATGGAGTTCCAATGAACCCCCATTATAATTAACGTTTGTTTACCAATCCCTAAATACATATACACTAAGGAAATATTCACTTGGAAGATAAACGACAACTGTTAAATAGGATTTTCCCTTGATCTCCTCCATGGACTTATGTCCACCTCATTGACAGCATTGACCTTCAGTTTTCTTATAACTCTCTATGCAATTTCTTATACTTGGGTTAGGGATACAAACAACCTTTCATCCTCTTTAATCTTCACTCTCCACATTATTCTCCCCAGAAAAAGAGATGAGATATATTCTCTATTGCATGAAGATTGGACATAATGGAGAGGATGCAAATGATCTAGAGGATTTGAGACATATCTCATTCAAATAATCTCAAGGAGATTCCAAGGAAATTAAAGAGAAGGTTAAGGATATTGATTCTAGTGCATCATTTACTCAGCCTTTGAATTTGTGGAAACTCGAAATTGGTTATGAGGAGCAACCAAACATCACAACAAGCTCCAAGAAATTGTCAAAATTTAGATGACAGGCGAGTGGGTTGTAGAAAGCCAGCATCGTAGCCATTCATTGAGCTCCTCTCTATTTCGAGAATAATTTAATATTCTCTAATGAACAGGGCCAACCACGTGAAGGTGGAATCTCTTATGGCCCCTCCCCCCCCCCTCACATCACTCTCAATTCCCCATACCCAATGCATGTACTTGAAAAAAAAAATTACGTGCAAATTCATGCATAAATCAACATGAACTTTCATCTACCATTCATTCAATAAAGGATAACATTCATTAAACCATTGTTTCATTCAGTCAACACATTCATTAAACCATTGTTTCATTCAGTCAACACATTCATTCAATAAAAGATAACATTCAATAAACCATTCATTCATTCAATAAAAGCTTACATTCAATAAAGGTAACAGTTTACTACACTGAAACATTAAACCATTAAACCATTCATTCATTCATTTAGTTTTTTTTCTCTTTTGTTTTACCAAAAAATCTCTAATAAGACTATCTTGATTTGGACTTTCTCCTCCAGTTCTTGGTTCTTCATCAGGCGCTTGTCGTGATGTTTGCATCCTAGAGTGCTGATCCAGACGTGGATTTTGCGGCAAGGGGTTCGGATTTGCTACAACAATGTGAAAATGTTACATCGTTATATTTTGCTATTGTAATGACAATTATTTCATTTAAAAAAACATTACAAAGATGTTTTTTAACATGTTGTGGCCACATCATGTTGTTCATGTTCTTGCCCAGGCTCAACCTGTACAGTTTCACCCTCTACATGCTCTGCAGTTGAAATATGGTGAACTACAATTAATGTTCACAATTTGCAATGCTATACATAAAATTGTAGCATATGAATAAATTATTCACCAGGATTTGAAGCATGATCTTTTATTTGTTGTTGTCCCTCCTCGACATTAGGGGGATCATTGCTTTCCTACTCAAAACAGACTCAATATTTTATGTCAAGTATTTATAACAAATAGGTTGCACAAGCAATAAATCTCCATTTAACTATATAGATTTTATATACCTGTGCACCGGATGGATTGGTACCAGAAGACTATGTTTGTCCAAATAAGCTTTTTCGGCGTTCAACAACAGCTCCAAAGCCGTGCTGGAATCCAAGCTTCATGTCTTGCGCAATGGGCACTTCATTGAATCGGTCGGCTTGCATATTTGCATAACGTCGTTAATTAAAATTTTGCGGTGCAATAAAACGAAAAATAATTTTCAATTTATTATTTGTATGCATTATTGGTTTTTCGAAACTTACAAATTGTGCCGCCAAATTCGAATAACCACCAGGTCCAATCTTGTGCTGACTTATTTTTTCCATTCTTTCCTTTGTGGCCTTTGAAGTGTCTGAAAGCCTATGCAAGTGTTGAAATACATTAGATGTTCCAAATTCGATATAGAAATCAATAATAATAAGGTTTATAATTACATTGCGGAAAGTATTGCATACCTCCCTGTGCCTAGTGGTATATTTCCTTCTTTTCTCTGAGACCTCCCCTTTCCATCGTCCACTAGAGCTTCCCACTCCATTTCTGGAATCATTGCAGGGCGCTCATACCTCGGGTTTTTTTCCAGGTGGGTCCTATATTGGTCTCGGACAACCTTCATATGTTGTCGTGCCTTTTTCAGGACCTCGGCTTGATTGAAGGTCTTGTCTCCGAACAGGCCAACCAATCGATTAGTGAGGTCATCTTTTAAATATTTCGGTTGTTTATTCCACCTTGTTCGGATGGTGGGCCCGAAGATTCCAAGGACAAGTCATTCATTTGTTTATAGAAAACATCATTTCCTGCAAAACGATCATGCCATGATCATAATTATTTGAAAAAAATGTTTTATCAGTATATTACAATGAAATTATAAACACTAACTTGATCAACGTATATTAATTACCTGGGATCTTCTCGATCTTTATTGGGATGATATTTTCGTCCACCAAAAATGTTTCCTCCATTGTTCCCATGGTAGTGACACGGGAAGATCCTGGAAATGCAGCTAGGGCGATATCAAAATTACTAAGAGTCTCGGTGTCGACCCCTTCTTCTGGACAATCTGGCGTGGGTCGGTCACTAGAGGCCGGTGCAATCACAGCTGGGGTCCGTGGTGTTTTGGAACGTGTTGCCGACTGTTCAGTCGACAACAATGGCAACGGAGTCGATGCACGTGGAGTAATTTTCCCATGATGCGATGTCTCTCCATGAGCCTCATTGGGGCCAATGCCTCCTTGACCACTATTGTGTGCTACCTGATAATTCTGTAAATAAAAACCACATTTTATACATTCAGCACTATCATATAAAAGAGAAAATTAAAAAGTTATAAATGAATTATTTTATGATTCAAGATTCCTCAACTTACTCGCAGGTTTCAGATCTTTGTCCCAACAATTCAATCCTTGCTCTAATCTTGCTTGTCTGCGGAACCCTAATTAGCAGAGAAACGATTTCCGCACTATATTTATTCAACATTTTTTCTATCATCTTAAATGGGTCCATGGCTTCACCAATTTTGTCGGTATCGTTAACTAGCATCTCAGCCACTTCAGGATCTATTGAATATTCTTGCGATGCTGTTTCATACAACGATTCACTAGGCTGCAACAAAAATATATAAAACACTACTGATTTCTATCATGGTAGATTCCTAAAATTATATTAACAAAACATATCTATCATGATAGATTCCTAAAATTACAACTAGGTTTACCTGATGCCTAGACGATGGTGTCGTCTTATCCACAGCTATGGACTTGCCCCGATCATTGGGCCCATGGAAAAAAGAAGTAGAAAACATTATCATAACGAAACCAATATACATAACAAAATAAACATTATGTTACATATTATATTGGTACAATTCCAATGAATTATACCTACAACCTCGAGGATCATGATCCGCTCATCAAATCAATGGTCATAGCTTACTTGCCCTAATCTACTAATATCTGGGAGCTGCCCCTTACAGAATCCTAAATAAAAAACATAGTGAAAGTCACCTAAACGAATCCAAAACTATTCATGAAAAAACACATAAAAAAAAACTATGATTCATATAATTATAGTTTTACTATTACAAAGATGTATACCTGTTGCGTCGAGGCAGGTATGGTATGGTCTACTGTGACCCTTAAAAAACCGGTCTGCATCAAAAACATAGAGAAAATTACCTAAACAAAACCAAAATATTCATTGAAACATTAATATAATGAGAAAACATTGTGACATATTTAAATTGTACAATTACAATCAAGTTTACCTGTTGCCCCAAGGTTGTTGTTGTCTATTGATGAAAATTCGGGTGGCTTTCCCAATCAACGTTCTGCATCAAAAATAGATAACATTATATAAACCAAACCAATATACTAATAATGAAAAAACAAAGCAAAAAAAACTCGTTTTTCTTATTATATTTTTACTATTACAAAGATGTATACCTGCTCCCTCGAGGAAGATGTACTCCTCCGACCATTTGCTGGCTTGGATTTTTCCCAATCACTAGCCTGCGAAGTAAATATGGAAAATTTAAACGAAATAAACTAACGAAAAATCCTTAAGATGTTAAATTCATTAATAAAAGGTTGGGTAAATTGTTATATGTACCACTCCCATAGTAACCGTGTTTGTATCTACATGATTCAAATTGTAATTAATAAGCAACTCTTCCCCTGCAAATATTGATTTAATGGCACATACAAAAACACGGTTTCCTTCAAGCCCCTCAAATTCACAGTTTGGTTGCTTATTTGTATACCCTGGTTGTGTACTGTTTATAAACCCCGCAATATTACCTGTGGCCTTTGGCCTTCCGTCCATGTACAACGTTGCTCCTTTAATTTGATCTTTGTCTTTCAACTATAAATAGTTTGCTAACAATCCATATCTACGCATACTTTTTGTATATCAGACCAGGCACATCCAATCGTTGTAGTTGTAACAGGGTCCAACATACTCCATTAATCCTGTACATGTGTCATAAGGGACCTTTATGCCATCCATGCAAAACAACCCGAAACCATGTATTGACAACGGTGCAATTCGATATATCCTCTCATCCACACAAAAATCTATGTTCGGTTGAGGAAGATCCTTGGGTACCCATTGTTTCACTAAATGTATGTACCTCAAGGGCACCTCGTCATCGCCTATTGTCTCATCATCATAGGAACATGACCCCCCTTGAGCGCGATAATATTCCATGCGTTTATGGAATTTTCTTCTAGTCTTTTGACATCTAGTCGATAAAACTCTTATAGACCTATTGGATGTCTCACTTTCCTCTAGTGTTCCTAAACTCCCCTCGCTCGAGGAAGACATATTTGACAAATACCTGTTTGGTTCTACCTGCACCATGGGAAAAAAATTTAGATAGGACCGCAAGGCATAGCGCCTCTTAAAAGGTGACATGTAGCGCCTTTTATAAGGTGACTTGTACCGCATTCCCTTTATCAAAATGTAGGCATTCAAGTGCTGAGGAAGAGGATCACTTTATCTTTCTTAGGAGTAGAAATTCATACAATTATGAGTTGTATTTTATTGCTCCTTTGGGTCTTGAGTCCCATATCACACCATCTAACTATTAGCTTTGTCATCATGGCCCTAAAGTCTCTCTCATCCCATTAGTTTGGGTTCATCACCTCAGTAATTGAAGTACACTCGCATTTAGTAAGATATTTATATTTAGCAATAATAATATAAAATAAAAATAACTAACCATTATGGAAAACTTCTAAAAGTTTTTATGACTTTCAAAAGTAAGATCGTCTAGGTGGTTAATAAGTGTTCACAAATATTCAAAAACAATATTTTATATAATGTTGTGGAACTTGTATAATCTTATTCAAAATCTAAAATGAAATATTCTTAAGGAAAAGGATGAACTCAATGAATATTGGAAAGACATGGGCAGTTTTGTAATCAAGCATGGTCTTCTTAGATGACTGAAAGTAATTGAATCAAGCAACAACGGAACCATAAACATGTAATTTTTTTTGAAAAATGGTAGCTTTTAGTCCTACTCTCAACTAATGCTAATTTTGGACAATTACTTGTAATCTTGACTTAGGGTATTTATTGCATAACATAGATTTTCAATCATATTGACACAAAGAAAAGTAGGGCTTTCTTTATATTATCATGACATAGTTACAAAGACTTTATTTTCAATCTTTATGACAATTTGAATGGACAGGACCCACTCATAGCCAAATACTTTTGAGATATTTACAAATCATCGGAGTATGGGGGACCATATATTTCTCAAAAGACGTTGGATTCAGTGCTCCATGCCTTTGAATAAATAGACCTCGGGACCACATGTCTATTATGATGCATGTGGACGTCTATGCGGGTTTTGACAAGACACTGTTCTTTGTATTTAATGTAGTACTCAAGGATTTGATCCTCAATAATATTTGTCTACAAAATATCTTTGACTTGTTCGAGAGATTATCCAACGTCCCGTTTTAGATTATAAATAACAGCTGGTTCTAATGCTGTCAGGTTGATGCTGAATGACTGCCACCAGTCTCTCATCCAATCAAGGACAACATAGAATGTAGCTGGATCCTCATGGATATAATGTGTACTTTGAAGTCCAAACTTTAGCTTGATATAATATGTTCTATCTGTATTTTCTTTTCTCAAGAATTGCCACCATAATTTTTTATATTTTTCATAAGTGTGTGTAGTACTTGGAAACCGGAGACTAGCATCTTGATGTGGCCATGCTTTTAAAGAACGTATCCGGTTAATACAGTAGTATTGATGGTCTAGTTGTAGCCTAGGTTGATGTGTAGAGACCTCTGTCATGATTAAGTTAAGACCATGGTAGAGGTGTGTTAACCAGTTACTTGCATCCGCTGCTTTTCTTAGGGAGTTGTTGTAAATCATCTCTGGTGCAATACTGGATCCCATAGGCATTCTTCTGAGTTATGGAACTAGTCTAATAAAAGCATCAGATCCCTGTAAGTTAGCATCTAATACTTCAGTATGTCTCAACTCCCACCTAGGTTTCCATGTTTGCATTTAATCCAACCAACTCATATTATCATTAATTTTATAGATCTGATGTTTTCCTTCGGACCAAGCAGAGATTTCCATGTTTACTTGTGGGTTATGGGCCCACTGGATTCCGCTTTGACCTTCTATGCTGTAATGTCCCTTGTTAGGAATTTTATTAAAATGGCAATTTTTCACTTTTTTTCCCTAGTTAGACCTTTGACTAGTTTTGATCTCTAGGTCTCAAATTTGTCCCAAATGATCCCAAATATTCTAAGAAGGTATATGAATGATATTAGAACATAAATATGTGTTTCAGGGATGCCTTTAGACCTTTAAAATACTTCTGCAAATCCTATTTCAATTCTGATCAATGTAGGTAACTTTACTAGTGATTTTCCTTTGACTAGTATTGGTCTCTAGGTCTCAAATTGACTCCAAATGCCTTCAAATCTTCAAGGAAGGTGTATGAATGATATTAGGACTTGAATATGATTTTTATGGATGACATATGTCCACCAAAAGACCTCTGCAAACTCTCTTAAGATTCTGAACCAATTATGCAATTTTACTAGTAATTTGGGGTTCAAATCCCCCTGGGGAAGTACTGAAAATGGCTTCCCAAATGCCTCCAAACCCACTCAAATTTATGAACAGAGGTATGTAATGTGTTAATTACTTTATTAAAGTTTCATATGCACCATTAATGGATTATTACAACTGTTCTCACCCTCTCCCATTCAACTGCAAAAATCCTCAATTCGACCCTTGGGGAAATGGCACTATTTCACCTCCCAATACAACTAAACTGAGTAAAAATGCTTCAAATGCTCAAGTACAGTACATGAAACTTGTATAAGACATCCATGGTAGTATATTGATCACAAATATATCAGAGAATCATCCATTCATTTGAAATCATCATCAATACATTGGCTCACAACAAGGTAGTGGGGAAATGGCATTGTTCTTCCATTAAAAATGAGATTTATACATTTCTACTTGGAATTTCGACCTGAAACTTTTTGGAGATGAATAAAAGAGTATTTAATTCATATTAAAAAATAAATGGGGCATTAAACGCTTCCCCAAAGAGTACAATAGCTCACCAAAAACGCCCTCCCTCAAGGATCAAGAATATGCCATCAAAACTGGAAATGGTTGAAGGAGTGAGCTGCAATAGAAGAACCCATGGGCTGCCCTGTAGCTTACACCTGCAAATAAATACTCCATTAAAGCTCCAAATGAAAGGTCTGAATGGCCTTTCCAATTACCAACTTGGATGGGAATCTTTCACCCTCAAAATTGGCTAAGGCAAGAAACTAGTCATCCACTAGCTCTCCCTCTTCACAAATGCAATTGCAAATTCTACAAATGATCAAAAGCTGGTTTCATTCTTTGTTATTGACATTTATAAACTTTTAATGTCCTCCATGGTTCGAATTCCTTCCAAGAGACTCATGCCAACTCAAGTTGGGAAGAGATTCCAAAGAACGCCACTTGTACAACAATTCCTAGTCTCCCACTTCCACCAAATCACATGTGGAAGCATCTTAGCTGCCCTAACACCCTTGAGCGCCCTCTTGGAGTCTATTTTTAGCCCTGACATGTCATATATGTCATATGTCATCCTTCAGGTCTGATTTGTGTCATAGGTGTCATAGCATCTTCATCATTGTTGTCATAGAGCTAGGGAATCTAGCCCAAGTGTCTCACTAGCTCCAAATTGCCTCTTCCTCTTCCATGGGAGTTACTCTTCCTCTATATTTCGACCTTGGATGATTCATTCCATGAATAATACCTTTTGGAATCCCCCAAGTATGTTACCATTCACCTTGAATTCGAATTGGTGAGAGAATGATGCCAAGTGTAGTGGGGAAATCTAGCCATATGTGGGTCCCACTTCCTCCATGTGTCTTCATGATGAAATTCCACTTTGATTTTCACTTGTATATATTTATTTAGCTCCTTTATTAAATATTTATGCCATCCTAATGTTCAAACATCATTTATTATCCCCATTATTCCAAATCCCAAAGCTTCCACCCCAAACCTAGGAAACTAGTAATTTTCCTCCTTGGCAATTATTTGACCTTTAGCATCAATTTGACAAACTCTAATGAATAGGGCCGATGTGATTAGGCCATTGTGACCCAATACCAAATTGGGACATGACAAATCCTCCCTTCCCAATATTGCTTGTCCTCAAGCAATTTTAAACGTGGGTGTTGAAGAACCTGCTTTCTGTATAATTCTTTGAAGTTGCCATTGAATTGCCCAAGCTTGAGTCTTTGAGTTTCCATGAATATTTTAGAGAGGAACCACCATGCTTGTTGTTGCACTACTCTGATTAAAATCACTTTATTAAGTGGGGAATCCATCTCCCATACTGCTTGCTTCCCCAAAAAATATGAAACCAATGAGATAAAAATTATTCCAAGGTCCCATTGCTTGTATTGCACCCCAACAATTAAGAGTGCTCTCCAACCCACACCATTAGATAAGAGGATTCCTGGATCCCATTTTCTTGTATGCATTCTTCCAAACATCATGAGTACCAAATATATATCATCAAAGTACATAACAACATAATGAAAATGTACATCAAGGATATGCTTCATCAAAGAGTCATGAAAGTGATTATACCTCCAAGCAAGTAGACCACCATTTTCCAAGTGCATACAAGCTTCAAGTGACCAATCAAATCTGCTCCAATGACATAGGTGAGGATCCCATGTCCTATAATGCTGCTCCAAAAGGATGTGATATACATCAAAATATTCAGCCATGCATTCTTTCATCCAAGAAGTGAATGAAGAATCTCCACTAAAATCTGAACCAAATAATGAGCAGATAAAACAAGGAGACTTCAAATGACTCAAAGAAGTCTCACCCATACATCCATGAATATGAGAATCATAAAAATATAACAAAGTATGTGGCTGCCAACAAAAATGTTCTCCAATCATAAATCTATTCTCCCAAGTGTTGGATGAAGTTCCTCCAACATCAAATGAATCAAGTGTTGAGCAAGAAAAACCATCAGTCTTCAAGTGACTCAAATGCATATCATAGGTGCATCCATGTAGATTTGCATCATCATAAAGTGACAAATAATGTTGCTGCAAATGTGAATAAGAGTGTGCTCCAACCATGTCATCATAAAAGGTAAATCTAGGAGTTCCATACTCCTCATGTGGCACCATCCAAAAGAACCCTTTCACCCATACTTCATTGAGACTAATACTGCAAAACATGGAATTGTAGGATGTAAGAGAATGAACTAACTCACCCAAATGATCAAAAAGTGCAGAAGTTTCATCATGGGAAGGATCCATGTGGGTAGTATCATGCAGCTCCTTCAAAAGTGGGAAACCTTTGTCATAGATTGGTTCCAATGTAGAGGAATCATGCTCTTCTTTAAAAATTGCATAACCTTCATCAAGAGACAATTCAAGTTCCTCTTCCACCACATAAAGTGTTTGGATCTCTTCAAGTTCATCTTCAAACACATTAAGCATATTCAAATTCCCACATTTCTCATGATCCACCATGTCATGAGAATCCTCCAAACAATCTACCATTTGACAATCTGAAACATAGGAGGAAAAACAAGTATCTTGCAACTTTTCAAGAAGTTGCTCATTTTGAATTGTGAGCTTATGAATATCCTCATTATTCTTCAAGTATGCATCATGTAACAATTCATTAAGCTCAAGCAAATGGTTTCTATCAAAAAGCAAAGACATGAAATTACCTTTGATGTGGCACATTGCTCTTTGAATCTTCTCCATGTCTTCAAGGAAGGATGTTTCCTCCAATGAAGTAGCTCTCCAACAAGAATTTGACACCAATGCTTGAGTGTCATGGAGAATGCTGAGGGACTCTTGGATCTTCTTTTCATTCATCTTTAAGGACCCTTCAAGAAAATGAGGCTCTTGCAAATGAACCTCCTCATCTTCTTCATTTTTTCTTGGACCAACTTCATGAAGCTCAAGTGGTGATGAGGGAGTTGATCTTGGTTCTTCTACAACTGCAACAAGGTCTTCATTATCATGCTTAATGGAACTTGGGCTTGCAGCAACACTTTCAAAAGTGATCTCTATGTCACCAACATAGAGGTGTGAGCACCCATCAGTAGGTACTCCTTCATAGTTTAAGCATCCATCAGTAGATGCTCTTTGGTTCATGTCTAAGCTAGAAGGTTTCTCAAAATGATTTTCCATATTTTCAATAGAATCTTCTTCATGATCTTGTGATATCTCTTCATTTTGCTCCTTCAAGCAAGCTGATGCATTTTGCCCCTTGGTTTCCTTAAAATCAATAATTTTTTCCACAAGTTCGATAGAAAACAATTCGAATCCTTCCTTAAGTTGCTTGCTCATATCTTCAAATATTTTTTTCATAATTTTTATATGCTCCTCACCATCATATGAGGCTCCCTTTTCATCCCTAGTCATAGTTTCCTCAAAAAATTTGCTCTTCTTCTCCTACTTTTTTTTTCTTCAGCAAAAGCACTTTTGGTTTCAATATCTAATGGTGGTACCTGAATTCTTGTCCTCATGAATATTAGACCACATCAGGTGCTAAGATCATGCTCTGATACCACTGTAATGTCCCTTGTTAGGAATTTTATTAAAATGGCAATTTTTCACTTTTTTTCCCTAGTTAGACCTTTGACTAGTTTTGATCTCTAGGTCTCAAATTTGTCCCAAATGATCCCAAATATTCTGAGAAGGTATATGAATGATATTAAAACATAAATATGTGTTTCAGGGATGCCTTTAGACCTTTAAAATACTTCTGCAAATCCTCTTTCAATTCTGATCAATGTAGGTAACTTTACTAGTGATTTTCCTTTGACTAGTATTGGTCTCTAGGTCTCAAATTGACTCCAAATGCCTTCAAATCTTCAAGGAAGGTGTATGAATGATATTAGGACTTGAATATGATTTTTATGGATGACATATGTCCACCAAAAGACCTCTGCAAACTCTCTTAAGATTCTGAACCAATTATGCAATTTTACTAGTAATTTGGGGTTCAAATCCCCCTGGGGAAGTACTGAAAATGGCTTCCCAAATGCCTCCAAACCCACTCAAATTTATGAAAAGAGGTATGTAATGTGTTAATTACTTTATTAAAGTCTCATATGCACTATTAATGGATTATTACAACTGTTCTCACCCTCTCCCATTCAACTGCAAAAATCCTCAATTCGACCCTTGGGGAAATGGCACTATTTCACCTCCCAATACAACTAAACTGAGTAAAAATGCTTCAAATGCTCAAGTACAGTACATGAAACTTGTATAAGACATCCATGGCAGTATATTGATCACAAATATATCAGATAATCATCCATTCATTCGAAATCATCATCAATACATTGGCTCACAACAAGGTAGTGGGGAAATGGCATTGTTCTTCCATTAAAAATGAGATTTATACATTTCTACTTGGAATTTCGACCTGAAACTTTTTGGAGATGAAGAAAAGAGTACTTACTTCATATTAAAAAATAAATGGGGCATTAAACGCTTCCCCAAAGAGTACAATAGCTCACCAAAAACGCCCTCCCTCAAGGATCAAGAATATGCCATCAAAACTGGAAATGGTTGAAGGAGTGAGCTGCAATAGAAGAACCCATGGGCTGCCCTGTAGCTTACACCTGCAAATAAAGAATCCATTAAAGCTCCAAATGAAAGGTCTGAATGGCCTTTCCAATTACCAACTTGGATGGGAATCTTTCACCCTCGAAATTGGCTAAGGCAAGAAACTAGTCATCCACTAACTCTCCCTCTTCACAAATGCAATTGCAAATTCTACAAATGATAAAAAGCTGGTTTCATTCTTTTTTATTGACATTTATAAACTTCTAATGTCCTCCATGGGTCGAATTCCTTCCAAGAGACTCATGCCAACTCAAGTTGGGAAGAGATTCCAAAGAACGCCACTTGTACAACAATTCCTAGTCTCCCACTTCCACCAAATCACATGTGGAAGCATCTTAGCTGCCCTAACACCCTTGAGCGCCCTCTTGGAGTCTATTTTTAGCCCTGACATGTCATATATGTCATATGTCAGCCTTCAGGTCTGATTTGTGTCATAGGTGTCATAGCATCTTCATCATTGTTGTCATAGAGCTAGGGAATCTAGCCCAAGTGTCTCACTAGCTCCAAATTGCCTCTTCCTCTTCCATGGGAGTTACTCTTCCTCTATATTTCGACCTTGGATGATTCATGCCATGAATAATACCTTTTGGACTCCCCCAAGTATGTTACCATTCACCTTGAATTCGAATTGGTGAGAGAATGATGCCAAGTGTAGTGGGGAAATCTAGCCATATGTGGGTCCCACTTCCTCCATGTGTCTTCATGATGAAATGCCAATTTGATTTTCACTTGTATATATTTATTTAGATCCTTTATTAAATATTTATGCCATCCTAATGTTAAAACATCATTTATTATCCCCATTATTCCAAATCCCAAAGCTTCCACCCCAAACCTAGGAAACTAGTAATTTTCCTCCTTGGCAATTATTTGACCTTTAGCATCAATTTGACAAACTCTAATGAATAGGGCCGATGTGATTAGGCCATTGTGACCCAATACCAAATTGGGACATGACATATGCTCGCTTTCCTCGGGCTCGCTTGCACCAGGCTCACTTGTTTTAGGCTCGCTTGCTTCAGGCTCGCTTGTGAAAAAATAACATCATACTTCTCTGTCAAATATTCTCTTGTTAAAAAGTCAGGAAGGCTTTTTGCTTTCCAAGAAATGTGCTCATGAACAGTACAGTTATAACATCAAAGCAATGCTTGCCATCTTGTTAACTTTCCTTTTGTTGTTGCAATTTTTAGTGTGTTGTTTAGCACAAATGGAAGACTAGAGCAATCTATTCTTATGATAAAGTCATGGTTCAACAAATGAATCTGGAACTTCTATATGCATCTCAGTGCTACAAGTATTTCTTTATCGGCAGTGGCATAGTTCTGCTCAGTTTTATACCAAGTTCCTAATGCAAACTGGACTATTTCCTCTTCTTTAGGTTTTCTTACCTATTTTAGAACTCGTTCCCATCCTATGTATGAAGCTTCTGTTTCTATAATGTTGGGAGGGCTATAATCGATGACATGCACTATGGGTAACATTTTTACCTTGCTCTTATATTCAAGATGGTTGTTTTTCAAAGTGTTCACGTTCTCATATGTGCACCAATTCCTCTTGTAACAAAAGCATGATCTAACCTAAGAAAGGAACCTTGTGATGACTTATTGTAAAATAGTGTATGCTACCCCATGTGTTTCCCATTAATGATATACCTTCTTAGTCCCATGTCCCTATCATGTTGTAACATCTAAAAATATCAAGTTTAGTGGAAAACTCTACAAATCCATTCTCCACCTCTCAAGGATGGCTTTGTCCTAATATATCCTATTAAATGATGGAATTTGGATGGTTTTCATTAAGTCACTCATCACTATAGTACTTGGTAATTGAAGGTGTATAATTATTTTCCCAACTAGTCCCCAGAATATCTCATATGTTGTTGAATACATATTTTTTGTTGTCTCATAGTCAGGACACTTATTCTCCAAGATAATTTTCCTTACAAGTTCAATCGAGGAGTCCCACCACTCTTAAAATTCTTTACCAACAAATTTGTCTAATGGGACAAGTCTTAACTACTTAATTCAAATTATTTACCACATATTTGATTACCAACAATTTGATTACTTAAGTCTATAACATCCCAAAAATCACAAAAATTTAAAAAATTTCAGAGTAGTATTAATTGCTATAATTACCGTGCGGAAGTATAATAAATGCTTGTCTGTTTAACTAGACGTCACAATGTACTGGACATGTTACGTCAATTATGCATGTATAATGTATTACAACAATATGCGTGATGTTTTTATAGCTAAAGTATACTATTTTTAGATGTTGTTATCTCAATTCATGCATCCTAGATCAGTTACACTTTCTTATATAGTTGTCGATACTTTATAGACTTGATACTGAATTCATTATATGTGCTAACTGTTTATTTTTCTTGTTGATGGTGAAGGGTTCCTATGGGCACCCCGAGGCTTACTTAGCAATTTTAGCTAAAGCATTTGAACTTTTGTCGCAGATCGCAGGTAAGAGAAATACTGTTTCGAAAAGCATAAAGAGGTCCTATTTAACTTCAGTTCGCCTTCAATGTTTATAAAAAGGAATTATAGTAACTTGAAGTAATCCCGTGTGAGATCTATTCTGGTTGTTCCTTTAGTTATAATCTGTATAATCATTACACTCCATCCTCATCATTTATGTTCTTTGTATTACACATGCATTTGTATAATATTGAGAATGTTGAGCGTCGAAATCAATGTTAAGGTATTTTAAACCCTACACTTAGGAATTGCAATGTGTATGAATACCTACAGTAATAGGATCATATCCTAAGCTCAAATGTTTATATTATAATTCCATGCTTATCTTTTGTACACTATATGCATAACCTATGTAATAAAGTGACTTGACAATAGTCTATAGTTGTAAACTATATACTATGTGTACTTCTTCTATTAATTTATACCATGGATGTTTAACTATTAGAGCATTGTAACATTAGCTTATACTATGGTTTCGATAAGTGCTTTATGGTCTTTCTACCATATACAAGGGTTTGATTGAAAAAGGTGTTATACGTTATATGCAAGGGTTACAACATGCAACGTTAGTTTGATTTACAATGGTGTAACCATGTTATAATATGGTGGTAAGTCTTGCCATATTGGATGACCAATCCTTAACCTAGGATATGGTGCAATGGAAAGTTATACGTAATACCTGGATATATATTAGTATTTTGACCTTGGATTAAACATAACTATTTTATTTTATGGTTATAAGTCTCCTATGTCGATGGTCGAGATCTTAGCCTTGGACATTATGAAATGGCGTAATGCCTGGATGATAGTGGTTTGACTTTGGACATTGGGTGACCCTACTATATTAATGTTTTTACCATAGTGGAGGCAGATCCATAATCTTGTTGCATGGTTATGTTGGAAGGTGATACACACTTGTCGTAGCTGTGGTTATTAAAGTGCACTGAAGGCATAATCGGTGGAACGTCTACTAGAATCCCCGTGGCAGGTCTTCACGTGGTCGTCACGGTGCCAACCCTAACTATTTTTGGCTTACCTCGACGAAGGCATAACCCTATGCATTCATTTTTGCTGGGAGTGGAGTTTGGAGAGGCCGACAGGCCTGTGGGTCTTTAGGGATTGCAGAAAAAATGTAAAGGAGGCACCTTCCCAGGGTTTGATACCATGACCTGCGACTTGTATGTTTTTCACAGTGAGCTCTATGAGTTGTATCCTTCCCTCGTTGGGTTTGTTAAGGTGTAATGGGTCCTAGTTCTCACTGGGTGCTAGAGTCTCTGGTTCAGAAGCAAAGTTTACTCAATAAGTAAGTCATTGTTTTCTTTTCTTGTTATTCACGAATATTTCAGTTGTTTGGATTTTATTTGGATCTTCTTAGCCTATCTTTTAACCACGCTCAATGTTGTATGGAAGGTACTTCTCAGTTGGTTGTTAAAGGTTACAATGCAAAGTGTTGGAAACTTACGAAGCCTAGTAAGCCTCTGTGGTTCCTGTAGGTTTCAACTTGGTAACTGCCAGTTCTTATTTGGTTTTAGCCGAAGCTTTGGTCTTCGTGGTTTAGTTGTGGATTACATTGTCATTGTAAAGTTTGTAAGCTATATGGAAACTATAGGGAGGATTGAATCCTCGACCTACTTCTTTGTTGTTTCTACAACGTTTTACTGTGTATCATTTGTTGAAAGTGTAACAGCTATGTGAAAGGGTTTCATCCCTAGGCAATTTGATTAATGAAAATGTTATGGTATTTGGAACTATATGTTGTTTTATGAGGACTGCGCCTGAGAACAATGCTCCTAGCAGCCTACATTATTTTATTTAAACGATGTGTGTTATACAATGATAAGGGAAACAACCCATTCCTAAATGTTTATAAAAATATTGAGTTTTGTTTAAAGGCCGAGAGCCGAATGGCTAAATGCCTAGTTTTGTAGTTTCAAACCCTAAACTTGTTTTTGTAAAAGGATAACTTTCGAAGGGTTTGAGAAGTCGATCTTAATGCCGAGACCTAGTTTTGTATTTCTATTTTTGTTTTTTCGAAAGATGATTGTTAACTTAGGTCTATTTGAAATTTATTCAACTGCTTTGTTGTTGATGTCGAAAGTGTTCCTGCGTTTAGGTTAGGCTCTGTACAGGGTATTTGAAATCGTGATTGTGTTATTTTATTATTGAACAAGGTCTATGAACCTTGTTTGGAACCCTGTCGTAGTGAGTTTGGTGTTTAGAAATGTTTAAGAGTTTGGTTGTGAGGCTAGTTATGAACTCTACTCAACACTAAAGGCTATTTTGGTTCTCTGAAGCTGTATAATTGATAAGGGTTTCAAATGTAACCTGTAGGTGTAGACTGTAATGAAACGTCCGTGTTTAGTCAAGCTTTGTCTTGAAAATTCTATTTGATTAGCTAAACGATGAAATGTTTACTTAGTAAATGTTGATAATAGCTAGAGTTTGACACATTAGGACATTCGTCCAAAAAAATCAGAGTTGTTTTGTATTTACAATAACAGTAATGTTTCAAGGTTAATAAAATGAAAAAGATACTATTAGTACTGTACAGTAGATATGATTGGTTTCTATTTTCCTTGTTTTATAATGATCTGAAATATGTATCTCGATACTGTTTTTAAATTCAAAGGCAGAAATCTAAGGGTCTTAGAAGGATTCTTATATTGAAAATAAAATTATAAGTTTTATTTGTTTTTTGAAATATAAAAGGTTACCCTTAGGGTTTTATGCAGAAAACATGGGACTGTTTGAGTTCTTCTATTTCTATTGCTATAAATGTAAAGATATTCTAATGTCTGCATAATATAAATGTTACTATATTTTTCTATGACTAAGAACATAAGATATTTTAATTGCAAAATTTAAATAGCTAAAGGAAAACATAACAGAGTTTGTTTATTCAATCATTATATCTACTGCATATTATTTATCTACTTTTAAACACCCTTCCCTATATTAGAGTACGGCACAAAGACAGTGTGTGGAAAAATACAGGGAATTAATTTATTCTATCATTTCATATAACTTCTTCAACAATTTACAGAATCATAATCAGTTCAGAAAATCAAACATTTACTTATGCATAATGATAACTATCAACATTCAGCTAATAAATCCTAAATCAACAGTTATAGAAAATAAATTATAACTACTTAGGAAATGAAATAACAGTAGAACTTGCAAATGTAGATAGGGTGGACAAACACCCAAAGAGGCCTATTCCTCCCAACCTTCTCCAAAAGAAGAAGCCAATATCTCTTGCTCCTTTGGATCCCCGATCCTGTTTACTGAACCACTAGGTAGAAGACTCTGTGTAGAAGCAAGGCACTCAGGTTGTACTTCCAACAATCAATGGAGACTTGCAAGTGAAACAGACTTACACTACAACTCAAAACATAGCTTCCCCTTATTGAATCTCTTGTGTGCATACAACAGAACCACAAGGTAAATTTTCTCATCGGAAAAAGTGTGAGCCTCTGCTCAAATTCGATGGATTATAAAGATGCCTAGGTCTTTTAGTGGTTAGTTTCCAAATAAATGAGCCTCAAGCTCCAGTCCCATCTTTCAAGGAAATTTGACCACAATTCAAGGGAGTTGTCCCATAACAACATCTAGTTACTGAGTTCCTAATGCTGCCACTTGTCCATTGCGTTCTACCCCAGATTCCATTCCACCTGGTGGGTCAGTAAACACTCTTTCAACAGTCTCTTTGGGTGAGTGTCTCCTATTTTATTTTATTAAATAATAATATTGTGCAATTACGGTCATCCTTGGCCACTTGGCCAAATATAAAACTTTACAATAAAAGTTAAGATAATTTGTTTCTCAAACATAAAAAATTTCAAGTAATGGGTATCTTACAAACACCCCTACTTAAGCTCAACATCGTCCTCGATGTTGCTTATTCTTCATTAGAGCCTCCCTGGAACATAATTGGATATGTTTCCCGCATATTACTTTCCAATTCCTAGGTAGCTTCATCAGGGATAAAGTGCTTCCATTGCACCTTTACTTGCCCTATGGTACGATTCCGGATCATAATTTCGCTCCTGTCGAGAATACAGTCCGGTTCCACCTGAAAATCTCCTTCGGGCTCCACCTGTATTTCATTCCAATTCAGCACATGAGTAGCATCATGCACATACTTCTTTAAAACATAAATGTGAAAAACAGTATGGATTCTTAAATTAGATGGTAGAGCCAACTGATATGCAACTGGTCCAATCCTTGATAGGACTTCGAATGGTCCACAGTACCTTGGTGCTAGTTTAGCACAAATCCCAAGCTTAAAAGAACTTTTCTTGGGTTTTATCTTTACAAAGACATGATCTCCAACCTGAAATTCTCTTTCAGTTCATTTAAGATCTGCATAACGTTTTTGTCTATCTTGTGCAACTTTTAAATTGCCTTGCACCCATTTCACAGTTATCTCCATCTCTCTTAACAAATATGATCCTATCATTAATCTATCAACAGCGTTATCCCAAGAAATAGGAGTACTGCATTTCCTTCCATATAAAATCTCAAATGGACTAAGTCTAGCAGATGCTTGATAATGGTTATTGTAAGCAAATTCAACTAAATGAAAATAGTCTTCCCACTAAGTTGGTTGATCTTTAACATACATTCTTAACATGTCTTCTAAAATATGATTAACCCTTTCAGTTTGTCTGTCAGTTTGTGGATGGAAAGAAGTACTGAAATTTAATTTAGTATTTAGACCTTTAAACAATGTTGTTCAGAAATTTCCAGTAAACTTGGAATCTCAATTAGAAATAATTACCTTTGGAATTCCATGTAAGCGGAAGATTTGCTTCATAAACACATCTGCAATGTTAGCAGCTTTAAAATTAGTCTTAACAGGAATAAAATGAGCATATTTACTAAGTTTATCCACAACCACCATTATCGAGTCATTATGTTTCTGATTCTTAGGCAAACCAGTTATGAAATCAATACTTATCATTTCCCTTATGCCGGAATTGGTAATGGCTGCAATAGGCCAGCTGGGTGTTGATGTTCAACATTAATTGTCTGATAATCAAAACACCTAATTATGTATTCAGGCACTTCGTTCTTCATGTTGGGCCAAAAGTAATCATTTCTTAACATAGTTATCATTTTCTGATAACTAGGGTGTCTCGAATAAGGACTTTTATGAACTTCATCCAAAATCAGCAGTTTAACTTTTGACACATTAGGTACATAAAATCTGTTTTTATAAGTCATTAAACCCTTTTCATTAATGATGTAATCTGTTATTAAATTTTCAGATAAATTTTCAGCAACTTTATCATGCAATTTTTGTTAATTTTCATCTTGCTTAATTCCTTATTCGATTTGATTTTCCAAATCTGTTTTAAATGTGTTGATTGCTACCACAAAACTTAATTTGGCATTTCTTCTCAAAGCATCAACAACTTTATTTTCTTTACCTTTAATGTGTTGAATCTTGAAATCATACTCACTAAGAAAAGCTAGCCACCTAGCTTGCCTTGCGTTAAGATTCATTTGATCCAACAAGTATTTTAAGCCTTTATTATATGTCATTAGTGAAAACTTTCTTCCAATCAAGTGATGGCGCCACATTTTAGTGCATGTATCATGGCTGCCAGCTCTAGATCATAAGTTGTGTAGTTCTTTTCGTGGATTTTTAACTTCCTTGACTCATAAGCAATAACATGGCCTTCTTGAGTTAAGACCCCACCAAGTCCATCATTGCATGCATCAGTGCATACCACGAAGTCCTTATTAGGATCAACAATTTTTAATATAGGTACTGTTGTTAATAACTCTTTTAACTTCTTAAAACTTTCTTTGCATTTTTTATCCCAGACGAATTTATTTCCCTTCTTCTGCAAAGAAGTTATGGGATTCGCAATTATGGAGAATCCTTCTGTTATCCCTAAAGTTGAACCTAGACTACGAGATTCAAGCTTAAGGAAATCTTTGTATAAATAAAATGAAATCACACTGAAAACACAAATTGGTATGAAATCAAAAGCTGTAAAAGCATCACATAATTTACAATAAACCAAACTGGTATATGTCACACATTGGTATGATACAAGAAAATGAAAGTATTGAAGATTTAGGGTGGTGTATCATGAAAACTGTATATAAAATCAAACCATTACTGTAAAGCTGGACTAGTATGAAATCAAATCTGTTTTGTACATATCACACAATACTCACTGTATTATATGGGTATATACAAGATCTACAAGCAAAACATAACACTGTTGAAAGGATAGGCTGGTGTGAAATCAGAGTTACAGGAAAGTCAAACAAATGTTGCATAACATAACATCAAACTTCAAAGTTCAATCTACAGGTTACTATGATCCTGAAATCAGAAAGTGAAACTGCCACTGTCTATAAAAATATAAGATAATTGTTTCTCACGATAAGAATTATTGCAATGGAATATGAATGACCATGTACATAACAGAATTATCAGAAAAACAATTTATGAGATACAGGAGCAAATCATCAAAATGTTTCATTCATAAACAGAACCTGTCACTGAAGCTGCAAAGTGCTTATGCTACACAGACAATGCTCAAAACTGGGCATACATAACTCCAAAACTGCCAACCTACAGTCCCCTGCGTTCTCCTGAAAGGAAGAACTCTCTCTCTCTGCTCTCGAGCCCTTAGCTGGGACCTCTCTCCTTTTACATATAAGTTTTTTACATTTTATAGATCAATTGAATTCTCAAAACAATTTTTTGAGATCCACAATTTCAGGATAGAATATTTCAACAATAGTTACAAATTACACAATCGATCATGAATATAATTGCCAGCTGAAAATTCTGTAACTGAATCCAAGAAAAGGAATCAATATTTATGTATTTGTTTCTTTAATAAATTCCTCCTGCTGCCACATGTTCATTGGATACCCTGTATTCTTGCCAAATTTGACTACTGATCCTGTGTCTTCAGCCTCGATCATGCCTTTGTGGAAGCGACTCACTATTTTGGGGAATTTGGTACTTTTCCCACCTCTGTCAATGAAGGATGTAATACAAGCCCACTCAGGGACACCATTTTATTAGAGTGCTCACTCCCCTTATATACACGAAAATATTCATCAATACTTCCTCTCTGCTCATTGGTTAGCCTCCGTGCCCTTCCATCATAGACCCAGCAATGAACACCACGGCGACCACTATAAACCCAGAGGATGTGTTTAAAACCAAAAATCCTCTCGAAGAGCAGTGTCCATAACTTTAATAGCAATTGTCATCAAAGGCCAGCAATCTAAGCAAACATCAGCTCCAGAACAACAATATCGTATATCATCATAATCTGTCATATCTATATCGAAGACGAGTTCCCTTTCCACGGGTGTGAAAACCTTGTCTCCCACTTGGGCATATGCATGTCTCTTTGCAGGATCAACATTGTAAACGGCTCCAATGTCTATTTTGTATGGGCATCTCTCCTTGATAGATTTCTCCATGTCTGCTGCATCTTGAAATGACTGGAACCGAATATATATGTCATGCTCTAATGTGAAGAAGAATTCCTTCCGACCAAAGTAAGATGAATCACAAGCTGGATGCTTGCCATCGTTTCCATATGAGAGCCATTTGAACATTTCAGCATACGGAAACAGTTTTGAAGATACGTCTCAAATGCTGTATTTTTGGACCAACTTTTTGCTGTATCAATCACTTAAAGCTTCCAATAGATATGAGCCCATTCCTGAACCAGCTCCTCCAGTTAGACCAGGTATGACATTTTCAATTCAATTCAAGCACTTCTCAGAATATCCATGTGTTGCATCTATCGGATTTGATTGTGAGAATTTTGGCAGAACAGATTCCCAGTCAGAAGGAAGTCCACCCTGAAGAAAAGTCATGAATTCGTGCCCCTCACGAGGATATTTCTGTTTATATTTCTCCAGCATTGAGTTCAATTCTTCTTCTAATCTTTCTCCGTATTTTGTTTGCTTCTGCAGGTCCATCTTCATCATCGTGTATCAATACATAATGCTTCAATATCTGTAACTGCGTGCTTCGGAATGCAGAGAAGTATATACATTGTAATCCAAACCCATTTGGACATTCTGTCATCAAAAAATTAACATGCTACCAATTTGGACCAATGCTGCCAGTTGTAAGAATTCACCCTGTAACACATACTCTTTTGCACATACATGGGCTCATAATTAATGAATGGAAACTTTGATGATTTTAGGTAACAAAAGGAACCCTAATGGTGACCAATCAAATATAAAATATGAAACAAAGTAAAATTTAAAAACCATAAAAACCAATCAAAATCAATCAAAATAAAAAATTTTAAAATAAGCAGGAGGAACAAACCTAGAGATAACATCTGGCTCTATCTGGGGATGGCATGCTCCCTATGAGCTGCCAAGAACAAGTAGACCTGTGCCTTTCCAATGAAACCATCTCTGATAATTACAACTTGTCCTGCCATTCACTGCTTTTGAAAATAAGAAATACCAGTGCCTTGTTTCCATTGGGCTGGAGTCTTCATCACCAATCTCTGCTACTTAACAAACCACTGACTGAATCTTTAAACTACTCTGCAGACTAAAATAATCTTCTCACAACAATCTGATCACACTGTACAAACTCTAAAGAAATGCTTGAACAATTAAGCTTATTTATTCACAGCTCCTACACTAATCAAAACTACTTTCTTTTGATCAGGTAAAATCATGCTTCCAGTGAAGCCATACAAGTATCTGAATACATAATGAAAATCTTGATCTATGGATTAGCAAAATGAAAACAGAAACAACCATCATCAATTGTCTGCAATTTTGATTTTCGGATTTATCATAAAATGTATACTGAAACCTTGAATCGATAAATTCCTTGATGTAGTCAACTACCGGGTCATACCATTTTCTCAGTTTTGGATTATCAAACCTGTCCTTATTCTCAATCCTGATATCGAAAGACAGCTGAAAAGGGCTTTGAAAGGACAAATCCTATATTTTGACCTCTACGGCTTCAATCTCTTTCTCAATGTGTACAACAAATTCTTTTAAAAAGATGACTTTAGATTCTGAGTTACATGAACTTGACTTTAGATAAGAAGACAAAATGGAAGAAAAAATTTCATCTTTTTCCTCATCAGTGTACATATCACTCCATTCCTTAAATTCTTTAATGGAAAGAGAATCTGCCCTAAACTTTGTCTTTCCCATCCATGTCTTTAGAAATATAAGCCAAAAACTCAGTAATGATCTAATTGACCCAACAAGCAAATTTTCAACCCAGCTTTTACACTTCCCCTGTAATGAATCATAGAATAATCTAATGAAGACATCTTCATGTTTAGCTCTGAGTAACTCTGTAAAGTCACGAAAATTAGATATGTGTTTCACAGCTAAACGCAGATCTTCTCCATTGAATTTAGGACCATTTCTCAATAAATATTCATCCGAAGGAAGACGATTCGAAAAACCGGGAAGTTCTGCAAAATCTAGACATGCATACCTTGAAACAATAGAAGTTGGACCAGAAGTCCTCATCAGTTAAATGAAATCATCATCTAAGCTTTGAAATCTTGTAAAACCACCTCTGGATTCTTCAAACATGGAGTCGCCCGGTGAATAAATCTGTAGTCTAACTAACGCCCTGCTCCTGTTCACCATCAAGAGCTAGATCTGATCTTTGTCATTCTTTCCCGGGGAATATTATCTTCACTCCTCCGTCCCCGGCAACGGCGCCAGAAGATGTTATCCCTAAAGTTGAACCTAGACTACGGGATTCAAGCTTAAGGAAATCTTTGTATAAATCAAATGAAATCACACTGAAAACACAAACTGGTATGAAATCAAAAGCTGTAAAAGCATCACATAATTTACAATAAACCAAACTGGTATATGTCACACATTGGTATGATACAAGAAAATGAAAGTATTGAAGATTTAGGCTGGTGTATCATGAAAACTGTATATAAAATCAAACCATTACTGTAAAGCTGGACTAGTATGAAATCAAATCTGTTTTGTACATATCACACAATACTCATTGTATTATATGGGTATATACAAGATCTACAAGCAAAACATAACACTGTTGAAAGGATAGGCTGGTGTGAAATCAGAGTTACAGGAAAGTCAAACAAATGCTGCATAACATAACATCAAAATTCAAAGTTCAATCTACAGGTTACTATGATCCTGAAATCAGAAAGTGAAACTGCCACTGTCTATAAAAATATAAGATAATTGTTTCTCACAATAAGAATTATTGCAATGGAATATGAATGACCATGTACATAACAGAATTATCAGAAAAAACAATTTATGAGATACAGGAGCAAATCATCAAAAATTTTCATTCATAAACATAACCTGTCACTGAAGCTGCAAAGTGCTTATGCTACACAGACAATGCTCAAAACTGGGCATACATAACTCCAAAACTGCCAACCTACAGTCCCCTGCGTTCTCCTGAAAGGAAGAACTCTCTCTCTGCTCTCGAGCCCTTAGCTGGGACCTCTCTCCTTTTACATATAAGTTTTTTACATTTTATAGATCAATTGAATTCTCAAAACAATTTTTTGAGATCCACAATTTCAGGATAGAATATTTCAACAATAGTTACAAATTACACAATCGATCCTGAATATAATCACCAGCTGAAAATTCCGTAACTAAATCCAAGAAAAGGAATCAATATTTATGTATTTGTTTCTTTAATAAATTCCTCCTGCTGCCACATGTTCATTGGATACCCTGTATTCTTGCCAAATTTGACTACTGATCCTGTGTCTTCAGCCTCGATCATGCCTTTGTGGAAGCAACTCACTATTTTGGGGAATTTGGTACTTTTCCCACCTATGTCAATGAAGGATGTAATATAGGCCCACTCAGGGACACCATTTTATTAGAGTTCTCACTCCCCTTATATACACGAAAATATTCAGCAATACTTCCTCTTTGCTCATTGGTTAGCCTCCATGCCCTTCCATCATAGACCCAGCAATGAACACCACGGCGACCACTATAAACCCAGAGGATGTGTTTAACACCAAAAATCCTCTCGAAGAGCAGTGTCCATAAATTTAATCGCAATTGTCATCAAAGGCCAGCAATCTAAGCAAACATCATCTCCAGAACAACAATATCGTATATCATCATAATCTGTCATATCTATATCGAAGATGAGTTCCCTTTCCACGGGTGTGAAAACCTTGTCTCCCACTTGGGCATATGCATGTCTCTTTGCAGGATCAACATTGTAAACGGCTCCAATGTCTATCTTGTATGGGCATCTCTCCTTGATAGATTTCTCCATGTCTGCTGCATCTTGAAATGACTGGAACCGAATATATATGTCATGCTCTAATGTGAAGGAGAATTCCTTCCGACCAAAGTAAGATGAATCACAAGCTGGATGCTTGCCATCGTTTCCATATGAGAGCCATTTGAACATTTCAGCATACGGAAACAGTTTTGAAGATACGTCTCAAACGCTGTATTTTTGGACCAACTTTTTGCTGTATCGATCACTTAAAGCTTCCAATAGATATGAGCCCATTCCTGAACCAGCTCCTCCAGTTAGACCAGGTATGACATTTGCAATTCGATTCAAGCACTTCTCAGAATATCCACGTGTTGCATCTATCGGATTTGATTGTGAGAATTTTGGCAGAACAGATTCCCAGTCAGAAGGAAGTCCACCCTAAAGAAAAGTCATGAATTCGTGCCCCTCACGAGGATATTTCTGTTTATATTTCTCCAGCATTGAGTTCAATTCTTCTTCTAATCTTTCTCTGTATTTTGTTTGCTTCTGCAGGTCCATCTTCATCATCGTGTATCAATACATAATGCTTCAATATCTGTAACTGCGTGCTTCGGAATGCAGAGAAGTATATACATTGTAATCCAAACCCATTTGGACATTCTGTCATCAAAAAATTAACATGCTACCAATTTGGACCAATGCTGTCAGTTGTAAGAATTCACCCTGTAACACATACTCTTTGCACATACATGGGCTCATAATTAATGAATGGAAACTTTGATGATTTTAGGTAACAAAAGGAACCCTAATGGTGACCAATCAAATATAAAATATGAAACAAAGTAAAATTTAAAAACCATAAAAACCAATCAAAATCAAAAATTTAAAAATAAGCAGGAGGAACAACCCTAGAGATAACACCTTCAATAAACTTTCTGTAGTAACCTGTTAACCCCATGAATGACTGCACGTCAGTTACGTCTTTAAGGACAGGCCACTAATTAATTGTTCTTATTTTATCTGGGTCGACAGAAATTCCGTCTTTAGATATTATGTGACCTAAGTACTGTATTTTATCTTTATAAAAGTCACATTTACTGAACTTAGCGTAAAACCGATGTTCTCTTAAAACTTGCAGAATTATTCTTAAGTGTTCATAGTGCTCTTCTTTAGTTTTTGAATAAATTAGAATATCATCAATGAACACAATTACAAACTTATCTAGGTATTTATGCAGAACGTTATTCATTAAACACATGAAGACTGTCAGTGCATTAGTTAGCCCAAAAGGCATAACTACTAACTCATAGTGTCCATAACGAGTTCTAAAAGCAGTTTTGAAAATGTCTTCATCCTTTATTCTAACTTAATGATATCCAGACCTTAAGTCAATTTTAGTGTTTATCTCTTCTCTACGTACCTAATCGAATAAATCGTCAATGCGGGGCAAGGGATATCAATTTTTAATAGTCATTTTATTAAGTTGATGGTAATCTATGCACAGTCGCAAAGTACCGTCCTTCTTTTTAACAAAGATAACCAGTGCTCCCCAAGGAGACACACTTGGCCTTATCACGGGGGCTGCACTCAATAAACCGCTATCATAGCACGTCCATTTGTGTCATATGAAACAATACCCCTAATTTCACTTAATATTGGAAAATACCTTCCAAAATCTTCTTTTTTTACCCCCTCCCAATATGCCTTCTCAATTTTAAAAAAAACCTTATTTTCACTAGATATTATATGTATCAAATTTTTCATTAACATTTTTTACACCCCTTTATATTTCTATCTAGTATATTGATATGATACCCCTCTTATGACCCCACATGCATTCTACTATGCACCTTGCTTCTTTCGATGTATATTGTGGATGCACATTACTTCACCCACAATGCAATCACTCAACCACATATCATTATGATTTGCATCTAATGGTCTAATGAAGATATAGGAGATCACTTCTTGTATGTCACTAGAGCCAATGCATATAGTACAACATTTAGATTGCATGTTGCAGTTCCTCAATAGCTGACTAAGCCTATTGTGGGTTAGGTATCCAAGCCCCTAGGGCCTGTAACAAGCTCTAGGAGGATGACTAAACCTCCCAAGGCCTGTAATAGGCACGAGTGGTTGGGTATTCAAGCCCCCAAGGCCTATCGAGGGCCTATAACAGGCCCTGGAGGCTTAGAGACTCCCAAGGCTATTGGTAACAATTGGATGAGTGTTATTGGTAACAATTGGCTATCAATGACCACTGTCTCTCGACTATGATCAACTGGAAACCCTCTTCACCACAAAACCCCTGGCCTTAAGCATTCCTCAAGACATGATTTCCCTGCGTACTAGTAACCCCGAGCCTTGTCTCAACTCGATTTCTCATCCATCCGTGATCTCGCCATCTCCATTTGGCGGATATTTGTCAGCCCGCCCATATAAAAAAGACCCCAAAGTATTTTTGTATTGTTACATTAACTAAAAAAAATCCTTTGCCCCTTAATATATAAGCAATATAATTTTTAGGTTTTCATGATTATTTAATACCCCAATATGAATGAATGTGATATTATATTGTCTTCTAGTGAATCCCCCAGGGGCCTTATGTATTTCTTATCAATTAATTCTTTCAACTGAGATTTTAGTTCATTTAGTTCCAGAATATTCATTCTGTAGAGAGCCTTTGAGTTGGGTACTACACCCGGTACTAACTCAATGGTGAAATCAAGTTCCCTTTTCGGAGGTAGTCCTAGAATTTCTTCCAGGAATACATCAGAAAAGTCCCTAAGGATGGGTATATCTTCCATTTTTATCTTATCTTCTTTAGATGCACATTCGTCATTAATCACATTTATGACAAACATTTTACAGCCCTTTCTTACAACTTTCTTTACTTGTAAAGCAGAAATTTGTCTCACAGATGTTTTCCTAGGAATTCCTTTTACTGTTTCAGTTTCTCCTTCGTTATTCAAATAAGTAAAAGACTTTTCATAACAGTTAAGTACTACTCTATGATGTTCAAGCCAGTCCATGCCAATTAATACATCATATGAACCTAATGGAAAAACATTCAATTTAACTTGCATTTTCAGCTGACTCATAAGTAAATCACAACTTTTGACAAATTCTGTAACTTTTATTTTAGTGCCTGTTGCTAGATGAACTAACCATGAATTATCAAAATTTTCTACCTTTAACTTGCAACTTTTCACTAAATCAGGTGATATGTAAGTCAAACTTGCACCTAGATCTATTAAAATTGAAATAGATTTGTTTTGTATCATACCTTCGATCTCGACCATAGAAGTTTGATGGTCTGCTTGTCAATTTTCCAGTGCTGCATTTATCCTAGGCATTCCTCTTGCTACATCACCAACTGTCGGTTCCGCTTGTATGGTGTGAATGTTGTTGATTGTTCTTCTTTTGAGGGGGCAGTTTGCTCTGTTATGTGGTCCATTGCAGTCATAACACTTCAAAGGTGGCCTTTGTTCAACATTTCTGGTATTATTATTATTATTATTGCTATTATTATTATTAGTCACATTCCTTGTAGCTGTAAAGTTCTGTGGTGCATTACCTCTGTAATTATTATTATTCTGAAAATTTAAGTTATTGAAATTTTTATTATTTCCAGAATTCTTAAAATTAAATTTTTTCTTTTTATGCTCATAATTACTTGGTTTATTATTCCTCCAACTCGAATACACCTTCTCTTCTCTTATTCTATTCAAAACAGAAATTAGCCTTCCTCATGGCTCCTTCAAGAGTTGAAGGATTATCGTATTCAATTATGTCCTTTATGTTGAAGGGTAAACAGCTTAGAAACCTTTGTATCTTAGGTTTTTCTTCAGCTAGGTAAGGTACATACCTTAACAAGCTAAGAAATTTGCTACATAACTCCTTCATAGTCATAGAACCCATCTTTAAATCATAAAATTCCTTTGACTTATCTTCGTAATACTGTTCGGATAAAAACGTTTTCTTAAACATTTTCTTAAATATACTCCATTTTATATTCTTGTCTTTAAGGCTTTTAACTCTTTTGATATCTTGCCACCAAATCTCTACCCTTCCGGTCAGATTGTATATGGCCATCTTAGCTTTTAATTGAGATGAGTAATTATAAATCTGAAAATACTTCTTCATCCCAGACAACCATGCTTCAACTGCCTCTCCCTTTTCATTTTCGCCATTAAAAGTTGGAGGTTTTATCTTTTTAAACTCTCCTAAAAAATTTTCATAATTTTTACGTCTTTTCTTAGGACCATAGTCACTGTCACTATTGTCCTGATCAGAATTATATTTTCTGCGATAAGTTTTATCATCCGATTAAGAAGAAGAAGAGTTACTTTCAGTTTTATAGTATTTCATTTTCTTATCCTGTGTTTGTAGGACATTCTTCCAGATTCAGATTTTTTGTTCTCTTATCTTTTTCATCTTGATGGTACTTTTCCAGTAGAATCTGATTTAATTCCTCCTGTGCTCTTAAAATTCTTTTGTTTTCTTCCTTAACACTTCTTATTTCAGTTTTTAAATCCTTAACAATACGTAATAATTCAGATGATTGATCATTTAGTTCTACGTAGATTTCTTCATTAATATTTTCATGTTCGTTATTATTACGTTCATTATGAGGAGATCTGTCCTCTGTTGATTCCTCTGGTATGTCCATACCTGCAAATTAAATGTCAAACTGTTATGTACAAAAACAAATTTAAATCAAAGTTAGTAATGAAGTTTTTGGTTTCATTTTCTGTTTTGCGTGTGTGAGGCTATTTCAGGCCTAGAGTTTGAACTCGCGCTCTAATACCACATGTAACATCCCGAAAATCACAAAAATTTAAAATTTTTCAGAGTAGCATTAATTGCTATAATTACCGTGCGGAAGTATAATAAATGTTTGTTTGTTTAACTAGACATCACAATGTACTGGAAATGTTACGTCGATTATGCATGTATAATGTATTACAACAATATGCATCATGTTTTTATAGCTAAAGTATACTATTGTTGGATGTTGTTATCTCAATTCATGCATCCTAGATCAGTTACGCTTTCTTATATAGCTGTCGATACTTCATAGACTTGATACTGAATTCATTATATATGCTAACTGTTTATTTTTCTTGTTGATGGTGAAGGGGTCCTATGGGCACCCCGAGGCTTACTTAGCTATTTTAGCTAAAGCATTTGAACTTTTTCCGCAGATCGCAAGTAAGAGAAATACTATTTCGAAAAGCATAAAGAGGTCCTATTTAACTTCAGTTCGTCTTCAATGTTTATAAAAAGGAATCATAGCAACTTGAAGTAATCCCGAGTGAGATCTATTCTGGTTGTTCCTCTAGTTATAATCTATATAATCATTACACTCCATCCTCATCATTTATGTTCTTTGTATTACACATGCATTTGTATAATATTGAAAATGTTGAGCGTCGAAATCATTGTTAAGGTATTTTAAACCCTACACTTAGGAATTGCAACGTGTATGAATACCTATAGTAATAGGATCATATCCTAATCTCAAATGTTTATATTATAATTCTATGCCTATCTTTTATACACTATATGCATAACCTATGTAATAAAGTGACTTGACAATAGTCTATAGTTGTAAACTATACACTATGTGTACTTATTCTATTAATTTATACCATGGATGTTTAACTATTAGAGCATTGTAACATTAGCTTATATTAGGGTTTCGATAAGTTCTTTATGGTCTTTATACCATATACAAGGGTTTGATTGAAAAAGGTGTTATACGTTATATGCAAGGGTTACAACATGCAACGTTAGTTTTATTTACAATGGTGTAACCATGTTATAATTTGTTGGTAAGTCTCGCCATATTGGATGACCGATCCTTAACCTAGGATATGGTGCAATGGAAAGTTATACGTAATACCTGGATATATATTAGTAGTTTGACCTTGGATTAAACATAACTATGTTATTTTATGGTTATAAGTCTCCCATGTCGATGGTCGAGATCTTAGCCTTGGACATTATGAAATGGCGTAACGCCTGGATGATAGTGGTTTGAATTTGGACATTGGGTGACCCTACTATATTAATGTTTTTACCATAGTGGAGGCCGATCCATAACCTTGTTGCATGTGTTGGCAGGTGCTACGTACTTGTGGTAGTTGTGGTTATTAAAGTGCACTAAAGGCATAATCGGTGGAATGTCTATTGGCATCCCCGTGGCAGGTCTTCACGTGGTGTTCTTGGTCACGGTGCCAAACCTAACTGTTTTTGGCTTACCTCGACGAAGGCATAACCCTATGCATTCATTTTTGCTGGGAGTGGAGTTTGGAGAGGCCAACAGGCCTACAGGTCTTTAGGGTTTGCAGAAAAAATGTAAAGGAGGCACCTTCCCAGGGTTTGATACCACGACCTACAACTTGTATGTTTTTCATATCTATGAGTTGTATCCTTCCCTCGCTGGGTTTGTTAAGGTGTAATGGGTCCTGGTTCTCGTTGGGTGCTGGAGTCTCTGGTTCAGAAGCAAAGTTTACTGAATAAGTAAGTCATTGTTTTCCTTTCTTGTTATTCACGAATATTTCAGCTGTCTATATTTTATTTGGAGCTTCTTAGCCTATCTTTTAACCACGCTCAATGTTGTATGGCAGGTACTTCTCAATTGGTTGTTAAAGGTTACAATGCAAAGTGTTGGAAACTTACGAAGCCTGGTAAGCCTCGGTGGTTCCTATAGGTTTCAACTTGGCAACTGTCGGTCCTTATTTGGTTTTAGCCGAAGCTTTTGTCTTTGTGGTTTAGCTGTGGATTACACTGTCGTTGTAAATTTTGTAAGCTATATGGAAAGTGTAGGGAGGATTGAATCCTCGACCTACTTCTTCGTTGTTTCTACAATGTTTTATTGTGTATCATTTTGTTGAAAGTGTAACAGCTGTGTGAAAGGGTTTCAACCCTAGGCAATTTGATTAATGAAAAGGTTGTGGTATTTGGAACTATATGTTGTTTTATGAGGACTGCACCTGAGAGAAATTCTCCTGGAAGCCTGTGTTATTTTGTTTAAACTATGTGTGTTATACAATGATAAGGGAAATAGTCCTGTTATCACATATATAGTAGCCGGGCTACCATACATTATTTTTCTCATTTCAGTACACTATTCAGCCAGTTCCCTTGCATTTGAGATGCCGAGATGAGCATCTATATTGGATCACTATCAGATTGTGGACAGCAGTTATATTCCCCATGCCATGACTGAGTTTCAGGACACTCAGAGAGATGCCCGATATATCCATTATGCCATTGGTACAGAGCAGACAGTAGTGCCCAGAGTTACAGCAGCAGTTCCAGAGGACAGATGATGGTACAGGTTGATGTGCATTCAGGTATATGACTCAGCAGGTATATTACAGGTGTTATGGTTAGATTGCTTTTATACTTATTCTTATAGCATGTCATAGCACTTAGTGTCATGATCTGGCGATCATATAGATATATGGACCTGGTTGACCTATTATATTATATTATACTGTCCCTACTCAGACTTAGAAGTTCATTATTCATACTCATTGGTACATACCCTCCTTAGGGAGAATAGAGGTGATCATTACACCATACTTTGGCTTGCTAGTGTTGGCTCCATCATTTCACTG
Source organism: Larix kaempferi (assembly GCA_027924585.1). NCBI lineage: Eukaryota > Viridiplantae > Streptophyta > Pinopsida > Pinales > Pinaceae > Larix > Larix kaempferi. The sequence goes on from BSBM01001166.1 coordinate 11,314,397, forward strand.
TCTTCATCCATCCGTGGCCTACCTTTTAGATTATCACCCTGACTTACTACTTGACTAGTGGCATGGAGGACCTTTCCCCACTGTAGCCTCTGTATTGGATGAGCTTCCTTGTTTATTGTGTCTCGGCTCTGAGTTGGTGACAAAACTTACCTATGGTAAGTTGGAGTTCCTTGGAATTCCCCCTAGTCACTAAAGTTGTGTTGGCTAAACTTGAAACTTTTGGTGCTGCCATGAATACAAAATCTGGAAAAAATGAAATGTTATATCTTGTATGAAAAGCCCATTCATGCAATGTGTTTCTAAACACACATGAATGAAAGGCATGCCAAATGAAAATGGCCATGAAAATAAAATGTTATATCTTTTGGAAAAATAAATACCTAGGTAAACAAGCTGTCCATGACACACCTAGAAGTGCTCAGGTAAACAAGTGCCTTAAAAACACACCTGCAGCAGAAAGCCTAAAGAAAAAATGTAAATCTATGCAATGTGTTTGTAAACACACATAGATCAAGGCTATGGAAACCTCAGGCCCAAAAAGCAATGGAACTTAAATGCTATATCTAAACAATTGCTGGCCTTATTTGTATTATGGATTGTGCGCATCTGTGAAGGTGAATAAACCCTCTTTAAACAACTCATCCATTTGTGAGACACCGCCATTCCCCGTGTTATTGCTCATTCAGTATATACTATGGTGTATTCCCTTTCCCTTGCCAAAGTGTCACCAAGTCAAGACAGTTAAGTCATCCCTTAGCCTAGCCAGTTAATTTAGCCTTCACCCTTCACTAGCAAACTGATCACAACTATGAAGTGAGTATGATCCTGAAAGTCTAGTCTGGGTAATAATAATAATTAACGACAATATATATTTGGATGTAGATCGCCAGTTATGATCATTTTGTGTTATAATTGTTATTTGAATAAGTTGTAGATCATGTATTAACCTTGATACTTTACAGCAGCCTTGGATGATGGACTGAGTTATATTTGGTCTTGGTTGGACCTAGTTTGACCATGGAGGACCATGGGACATGAGATGATAGACCTTATGATGATATGGATAGATGATATATGGTCTATGTACACATACAGGATGATTCTATGCAGCAGCTACAGGGTTATGATGATGATTCTTGGGGTACAGCAGTGTTGGATCATTTACAGAGCATTATTATTGGCCTTGTTCCGGTATATTGGATATTTATTTGATCACGCAGAGACTCATATAGTGTATGAGTACACATCTTGGATAGATTTGGACCTTCTGAGTCCAATGGGACAGTTTGTTTTCAGTTCCGGGCATTTACAGTGATGATTGAGCCTCAGTAGGCTGTCCCAGTGCAGTTTGGTCTGTTGGAGGCCCTGTCGGAGCAGAGATGACTTTTATCCGGTTGACCTAGGGCGCTGATATTGGAGGGGGTGGTCTAGCCACTTGTTTTTACCATATTACCCCCCTCCCGGACACACTGGTGCCCTCACCTTGACAGCGCTAGCACTCCAGGAGGCTGTTTGGGGCAGTTTCACGCTTCCCGAGGCATTTCAGGATTGGTAGAAATGGCTATTGAGGAAATCGATTTGGGCTACTGAGGCAAAGTTATGGCATGGGATGATCAGTGATGATAGATCGGGACCTTCCACACCTTCTCCAGCAGTTTCAGCTTCATCGGGGCCCGCATCCATCACTTATGGCACTTTCTGTGGATTTTTTGAGGTCTTTTGAGGACCACGACTTCACTGTGGAGGCACGATTTGGTACATTCATGATTATTTTTTGGTTATTGTGCTATGGGGATTGACCAAGGAGGGATAAAATTACCCCTTGGACCCACCATAAGCCTCTTATGATATTTTGTCATCATGATTTGGTGGGATTCCCCTCTTATAGGGCGATTTTGTCCACTTACATTATATTTTATTAGTGATCCATGTATTTTATTGTTGAGCTCATCTTAACCATTGATTAGACATTTGTATCTTTTAATCCTAGCCACCCATTCAAAAAGTGGTTAGGGTTTTGGTGCCTCTCCTTCCTATTTAAAGGAGAGAGCCTCTCATTGTAAAGGGACTTTTGGCTCTGGATTATTGGAATAGAAAATTATTATTGCATCTATCTCCAGTGTTGTGGTGAATGTTTTTGGTGTTCGTTCATTGGTTCTTCCTTTGCACTGAGTTATTGAAGATATTATTTGCCATATATTTTGTACCACGATTTTGCATCTACAGGTGGAGGCCGATTTGCTTGGAGGAGGAGGTATTGGCAGGGGAAGACTCTCCCTACTTCTTCTTTGGAGCTCTTCGTTGGTAACAGGGAGTATTACTGTCCCAGGACCTTCTATTTCATGTTACTATTTGCATTTCTCTTGTATTTCTTCCATACTTGATCTTACTGATTGAATTTTCATTCCTTGGTTTGACAGGTAGAGGAAGGCGCATTTGTGGGCTAGGGCATCATTTCGGCAAGCAAAATCAACAATCTCTCATTTGATCTCTGCGGGAATCTTCCTCAACATCAAGGCATCTCATCCACATCACTCAGGTATGATCTCAAGGTAAGTTCTATCTCCATGATCTATCCAATTGTCTAAAACATCTTAAAACCCTAAATTAATCAAAACCCCATTTTTACATTTTCTCATATCTACTTAGATCTAGTGGGTTGTTGGGTATAATATTGAAAACCCACCTCTATAGCATCCACGACATCCCGGATCTATAGTTTGGTGAGGATTGGCTTCCGTTTGACCCCTCTCCCACACCAATTTGGCTTCTCCCAAGCAAGGCGCACTTCACTGATTGATCAAGTTGACCTAGATCTAAGCGGTGGGTGTTTGAGATTCCACTTGATTTGACATCTACACATCCAATAACATACACCCAGGTTGTCCCTTTTCTGAAATTCACCTTGTGGGCCCCATTCCATATTTTAAGGGATTTAATCCCCATTTTGGACCACTTGGAACCCTTAAACTCATATCTACTAATATCTAACCGTTGGATTACCAGGAAAATACAGATCCATACTCCTACCTGACCGATCTACCCGGATCTAAAGTTTGGGTGCCATCCGACTTGTTTTGACCCACCTAACCCTACTTTTAAGCCTCCTTGGGCAAAGTCGCACCACCTTGGAGAAGTGAGTTTTCTCACTTCTAGGAACTGGGTACTTGAGATTTTTGGAGATTCAGAACCGGAATAATTCAAAACCTAGGTCTAGACTGTCATTCTGTCAAATCTTGCCTTGGGGATTGCATTCCTTGTTTTAAGGGATTGTGGTCCACTTGAGTCAAACCTAGATCTAGATACATTCATCCATTAAGACCTCTACTGCCCACTTGTCCCAAGTACTAGGAGTCCTAAACCACAAGTCAACCCTACTTTGACTCCACTTCCCAATTCCCAAGGCACTGGTTTCTCTCCAAGTTAATTCAACTTTCCTAGATTGTTGGATTGACTTGTGGATTGACCCATGCATGGTGTACTAAACCCTTGAAGCTATCATGTATCATGGTCAAGCTTGTCATCCGTACTAGTTAGCCCCAATACAATCCTTAACTACCCTGCATTGGACACGGTTCCCAAGGCAGTGGACTTTCCAACATTGAACTAGTACACTAGCCCTAGATCTCACTTCAAACATTATAAGTCACTCTCACATCAACCATGAACCAAAGCTATACCTATTGAACCCCTCACTTGGCTTGTGACTTTACCCTTAGGTCTAGGATAAACCATACACCTAACTTCACTTAGAAATACCCTAATTTGGTGTCTTGGTTTTGATCTCTCCTGTCGGGAGTAGATCGGGTCTCCCCCTTTGTTGTCTGGGCTAGATAACATAAAGCGAAGGTTGCCTCGACTGGCGTGACAACCATACATATTTGGAGGTCGAGGTGATCGTGGTTGCACCTTTTGAGTTGCCCTTCCCTATTGCCATCCATGACTGGATCCATCCATAGGGGTAACTACAGCCTAGGTGATAACATTTTGGCGCCGTTGCCGGGGAGGCAATAGCTTTCCCTAGTTCGACATACTTTTCTTCAAGCATTCGCTTTCTCTTTGCCATAACACTTTGGCGCCGAAGACGTAATAGGATTACCTTGGAAAAGGTACTAGTCCTTCCCGCATATACAACGACACATATCTTGGTAGAAGAGTTAAATCTACCTGGCGACTCCCAATCGTGACTCCGCTGAGGAGCGAGCTCATTTACATCCTTACAACACAAGAAGTAAAGTAAACTTAGATCAAGTTGAAGGAACCCCAATCACATATCGTAAAAGAGATCCTAAAGCACAACCATCTAACTACCTTTGGAAATTGGTTAACGATTCTCCAAGCAGAGCTTCAGGATCCCCTTTGATTAATTCGGTTCCTCCCTCATCTCATAGTTCAAACTTAAACATAAACTTACCAACTCCAATGGCCGGAACAAACCCAGGAAACCAGAATGTTCCTCCACCACAAGCTCCTAGGATTTTTGGAAGAAAGGCAAAACCATCTCCTTTAGACTTTTCCCAAATCCAGGGTGCACCCCATGACATGCCTGAAAAGTATTTTGAAAAGGTTCCTAGATTTGATGGAGTATCTGCTACTTCAATTTAAGATCACATTGATAAAGTATGGGAACACATGGAAGCATATGGAGCATCTGAGGAAGATGTGTTCATGAGGGGTCTCCTGGCATCCTTGGAAGGAGATGTTAGGAAGTGGTTTGACAGGTTGCCTGCCTCATCCATTGATGGGTATGACAATTTTGTCAACAAGCTAAATAGTGAGTGGTCCCGAAAGTTAGATGGGAAGTTTCTCTTGCATCAACTGTTTGACATTAAGAAGAGAGAAAATGAAACAGTCCATGAGTTTAACATAAGATTTGACAAGACTGTAGCTGTTATCCCTGAAGAAATTAGACCAAAAGACCAAGCAGTGGTTATTCACTACTTGAATGCTTTTTGATGGATGGGTTGGTTATCAGCTAAAGGACAAAAACCCAAATGACTTAAAGACCGCTCAATCAAATGCTAAGATGGCTGAGCAAAATGTAGCATCCATGGGTAAACAAAACTTTTTCGATCAATTTACCCCATCCACTTCCAGATCTGACCCGAGACTCCGAAAACCAAAGGAACCTGTGAGTGTGCCAAAAGAATCCAAGGACACCTTAGAAGTCATGCAAGAGATGATGAAACAATTAACTGTCCTAACAAAGAATGTGGCAAGTTTGAATGACCCTGAGAGACATAGAAATCCTTATGGCCCTAAACCTTACTGGAATAATAATAGAAGGCCTGATGGGGATAGGGATAGACGACGACCTGAGTATCCAGAAAACTCTGAAAAGAAGGAAGTCAATTGGTGTGATGAAGAAGAAGAAGAACCCTCTGACACCATTGACCATGATGACCAACCAGAAAACATCAACTTTATAAATGACTTATCTTATGATGAAGACTTTGGAAGAATCCTTCTAGAAGAAGAGCCATGGGAGCAAGAAGATGATATAGTTGAAGAACTTAGCCCCTCATGTCGTGCCTTAGAACTTCCAAAACCTAAAGAGCAACCAAAGTATCAAATCTATAAACGAGGAAGTACTTCCCAGCCTTCTTTTCTCAATAAACATAAAAAGATTGATGAAGATAAAAAGGAAGAAGAAGATCTTGCCATAGATGATTATGATCTTAAGATTGATATGAAGAAAGAGCTAAGCAAGATAATGTGTAACATCCCTGTCACTGAGTTAATGAAGGTGCCCTCTGTTAGATGCCAAGTAGAAGAATTTTTCAGTGGTATTGGCCAAGAGAAAACTCCCGAACCGGTCCTAGAATCATGTCATATCCAAAAGCTTAGTGGAACACAACCTAGTGAAACAGAAAAGGATCCACCAATAAACATCCATTCAGCCATTTATGAAAGAAAGAGCGGTGGTCACTCTCCCTTTTACCTTACCTTGCACATTCAAAACATGCTCCTTCATAACTGTATGTTGGATTCTGGAGCAGCAATGAATGTTATGCCTTTACAAGTTATGAAGGAAATGGGACTTGAAGTTACTAGACCTTACGGAAATGTCTGTGGTATAGATTCTCGACGAGTGCCATCATATGGTTTGATAAAAAACCTTAGAGCTGATCTTTTCGCATGTTCAGACATTTCTACCATGATGGATGTAGTTGTTATTGACTTACCCCCAGCATATGGAATGCTTTTATCTAGAAAATGGGCAGCTGGTCTAGGTGGATACCTTATGATGGATTTATCATTTATTTGTGTTCCCAACCCTGATGGAGCTTTGATTCGGGTTAATAGAGAACCTTTTTATAATGAGCATGTTGAATCTTTTGATGAAGGGTTGAAAAACACATATGGGGATGAATTATTAAATAATGCCAAAACTAACCTTGTTGAAGATGAGGATGAGTTATATGAGGTTGATCAAAATATGTGTATGGTCATGGAAGATTCTGATTCTTTTTGGGAAGACAAGCAAATGATTGAAATAACAAGAACAGTTGGAAATGAAGTTGTTGAGGAAATGGATGAATTGAGAGGATATGAAAATCAAACCCAAGATAGTGAACAAAACAATGTAAGTATTCAAGAACCTTCTATAGAAAATCACACACTTGAAGAGGTTGAGGATGGCATAAGAAATATAGGAGGAGATGAGAGTTTGCTTGATGATCAAGGCATGGAACAAACTCCCCCAATAGAAAACCTTCATGATCAAATAACTAATGAGGAGAATATTGAGAACTCAATGCATGAAGATGAGTTTGATGATATTAGGAGGGGAGAAAGAATTCCTTTCACGGTTAGGGAATGGTTTTCCTTGACTGATCACAATAGAGAGAGAGAAAGCCAAGGACTTGCACCTATCTACCCATGGGAAAACAATCTTGCAACATCTACTAGGATTGAAGCAAATGAAGAGCCTGAAACCACTTATTATTCTGATACAGAAGATTCTTCATCTCATTTATCTCTAGAAGACGGTAGCCTAATTCAAGTCCATGATAACTCTCTAAGTTGGGAAGAGGATGCCCTAATTAATGATGCACCTGAAGGAGACCATAATCTAAATAACCTTGCTATTTTTCAAACTCCTTCAGAGCATCAAAGCTATGCCTTATCTGCGTATCCGCATATCCCTAGTTTCCACTTACCATCCGAGTCACCTAGTCATCACACTCATGATCTTTCTCACATGCCTACTTCCTCTACTTCTCATCCTGAGTCAGTTTCTCGCAGACTAGAAAACATGGTTGTTCCAGTTCCTTCAGGGGAAGGTTCCAGTCATAACACTGTCATATCTCATGAGCCATCTTCCTTGGAAGAACATGGAGATTTCTGGACTGTAGATGAGGTTGTTAAAAGAATTGTGTCTCCCCATGAGGAAGAGTCAAATGAGGAAGTCCAAGAAACAAGAAGGGAAGTCCTTGTTGGCAGAGTTGCTATTTCCTTAGACGGTGGTCCACCTAGAGTTGATGCAGTTCCTTCCAGGAGGAGCTCAAGGATTGTCACACCTCAACCGCAAAACCCTGCTGAAATCCACCCTATGCCTATTCGTAACATTGGTGTCATTCCTGAGTCAGTCAATAGAAACAGGTTTCCTATAGGAAGTCAAGTCATTATTCCCAACCATTTATTGCATATAAGATCGGGACAAGCTGATGACTTATGGGTTGGACCTTTCACAATAGAGCGATGCATTGATGGCATGTGCTTTCTGACCACTGGTAGTGGACGACGTATTTTATATCCTGTCAATCAAAGGGACCTAAGGGATCACATCCCCGATCCCACATAGTTGGGATCTCTCCACTTGCATTGCCTGGTAGATTAGGGTAGGTAGGAAACCAAATAAGCCTACTTAGGCAGTAGTTAGTCCTTTTAGCCATTGAGTCTGGCGCTTTCGTTATCTCTAAGCTCCTTTGTAAGCTCCTAGTTTAGCTGAGTACCTGTCACTTTTTCTTTTCCTGCACAATAAATTTCAAATTTTGCAAATTATGTTAGTAATTTAATTTATTTTATGCACTTATACATTTCATGCATTTTTATTTCTGACATAGAGTAGATTTTATTTCAGTTGGTTTTATATTTTTCCCACACTTGCGGCATGAGGTATTTTTGATGTCTGTGAATGCAGAAAATAGGTTGCAAGAATAAAAGCTGGAAATAAAATGGTAGAGTGCCGGATTGTGGATTCGAGTAGCAGAGATTTGAGGACCAGAGATTCTGAGGTTCTCAAGCGCTCATTTCAGCAGAGCACTTGTCCCAGCCGGAGCTAGATGTTATCACATATATAGTAGCCGGGCTACCATACATTATTTTTCTCATTTCAGTACACTATTAAGCCAGTTCCCTTGCATTTGAGATGCCGAGATGAGCATCTATATTGGATCACTATCAGATTGTGGACATCAGTTATATTCCCCATGCCATGACTGAGTTTCAGGACACTCAGAGAGATGCCCGATATAGCCATTATGCCATTGGTACAGAGCAGACAGTAGTGCCCAGAGTTACAGCAGCAGTTCCAGAGGACAGATGATGGTACAGGTTGATGTGCATTCAGGTATATGACTCAGCAGGTATATTACAGGTGTTATGGTTAGATTGCTTTTATACTTATTCTTATAACATGTCATAGCACTTAGTGTCATGATCTGGCGATCATATAGATATATGGACCTGGTTGACCTATTATATTATATTATACTGTCCCTACTCAGACTTAGAAGTTCACTATTCATACTCATTGGTACATACCCTCCTTAGGGAGAATAGAGGTGATCATTACACCATACTTTGGCTTGCTAGTGTTGGCTCCATCATTTCACTGTCTTCATCCATTCGTGGCCTACCTTTTAGATTATCACCCTGACTTACTACTTGACTAGTGGCATGGAGGACCTTTCCCCACTGTAGCCTCTGTATTGGATGAGCTTCCTTGTTTATTGTGTCTCGGCTCTGAGTTGGTGACAAAACTTACCTATGGTAAGTTGGAGTTCCTTGGAATTCCCCCTAGTCACTAAAGTTGTGTTGGCTAAACCTGAAACTTTTGGTGCTGCCATGAATACAAAATCTGGAAAAAATGAAATGTTATATCTTGTATGAAAAGCCCATTCATGCAATTTGTTTCTAAACACACATGAATGAAAGGCATGCCAAATGAAAATGGCCATGAAAATAAAATGTTATATCTTTTGGAAATATAAATACCTAGGTAAACAAGCTGTCCATGACACACCTAGAAGTGCTCAGGTAAACAAGTGCCTTAAAAACACACCTGCAGCAGAAAGCCTAAAGAAAAAATGTAAATCTATGCAATGTGTTTGTAAACACACATAGATCAAGGCTATGGAAACCTCAGGCCCAAAAGGCAATGGAACTTAAATGCTATATCTAAACAATTGCTGGCCTTATTTGTATTATGGATTGTGCGCATCTGTGAAGGTGAATAAACCCTCTTTAAACAACTCATCCATTTGTGAGACACCGCCATTCCCCGTGTTATTGCTCATTCAGTATATACTATGGTGTATTCCCTTTCCCTTGCCAAAGTGTCACCAAGTCAAGACAGTTAAGTCATCCCTTAGCCTAGCCAGTTAATTTAGCCTTCACCCTTCACTAGCAAACTGATCACAACTATGAAGTGAGTATGATCCTGAAAGTCTAGTCTGGGTAATAATAATAATTAACGACAATATATATTTGGATGTAGATCGCCAGTTATGATCATTTTGTGTTATAATTGTTATTTGAATAAGTTGTAGAGCATGTATTAACCTTGATACTTTACAGCAGCCTTGGATGATGGACTGAGTTATATTTGGTCTTGGTTGGACCTAGTTTGACCATGGAGGACCATGGGACATGAGATGATAGACCTTATGATGATATGGATAGATGATATATGGTCTATGTACACATACAGGATGATTCTATGCAGCAGCTACAGGGTTATGATGATGATTCTTGGGGTACAGCAGTGTTGGATCATTTACAGAGCATTATTATTGGCCTTGTTCCGGTATATTGGATATTTATTTGATCATGCAGAGACTCATATAGTGTATGAGTACACATCTTGGATAGATTTGGACCTTCTGAGTCCAATGGGACAGTTTGTTTTCAGTTCCGGGCACTTACAGTGATGATTGAGCCTCAGTAGGCTGTCCCAGTGTAGTTTTGGTCTGTTGGAGGCCCTGTCGGAGCAGAGATGACTTTTATCCGGTTGACCTAGGGCGCTGATATTGGAGGGGGTGGTCCAGCCACTTGTTTTTACCATATTACCCCCCCTCCCGGACACACTGGTGCCCTCACCTTGACAGCGCCAGCACTCCAGGAAGCTGTTTGGGGCAGTTTCACGCTTCCCGAGGCATTTCAGGATTGGTAGAAATGGCTATTGAGGAAATCGATTTGGGCTACTGAGGCAAATTTATGGCATGGGATGATCAGTGATGATAGATCGGGACCTTCCACACCTTCTCCAGCAGTTTCAGCTTCATCGGGGCCCGCATCCATCACTTATGGCACTTTCTGTGGATTTTTTGAGGTCTTTTGAGGACCACGACTTCACTGTGGAGGCACGATTTGGTACATTCATGATTATTTTTTGGTTATTGTGCTATGGGGATTGACCAAGGAGGGATAAAATTACCCCTTGGACCCACCATAAGCCTCTTATGATATTTTGTCATCATGATTTGGTGGGATTCCCCTCTTATAGGGCGATTTTGTCCACTTACATTATATTTTATTAGTGATCCATGTATTTTATTGTTGAGCTCATCTTAACCATTGATTAGACATTTGTATCTTTTAATCCTAGCCACCCATTCAAAAAGTGGTTAGGGTTTTGGTGCCTCTCCTTCCTATTTAAAGGAGAGAGCCTCTCATTGTAAAGGGACTTTTGGCTCTGGATTATTGGAATAGAAAATTATTATTGCATCTATATCCAGTGTTGTGGTGAATGTTTTTGGTGTTCGTTCGTTGGTTCTTCCTTTGCACTGAGTTATTGAAGATATTATTTGCCATATATTTTGTACCACGATTTTGCATCTACAGGTGGAGGCCGATTTGCTTGGAGGAGGAGGTATTGGCAGGGGAAGACTCTCCCTACTTCTTCTTTGGAGCTCTTCGTTGGTAACAGGGAGTATTACTGTCCCAGGACCTTCTATTTCATGTTACTATTTGCATTTCTCTTGTATTTCTTCCATACTTGATCTTACTGATTGAATTTTCATTCCTTGGTTTGACAGGTAGAGGAAGGCGCATTTGTGGGCTAGGGCATCATTTCGGCAAGCAAAATCAACAATCTCTCATTTGATCTCTGCGGGAATCTTCCTCAACATCAAGGCATCTCATCCACATCACTCAGGTATGATCTCAAGGTAATTTCTATCTCCATGATCTATCCAATTGTCTAAAACATCTTAAAACCCTAAATTAATCAAAACCCCATTTTTACATTTTCTCAGATCTACTTAGATCTAGTGGGTTGTTGGGTATAATATTGAAAACCCACCTCTATAGCATCCACGGCATCCCGGATCTATAGTTTGGTGAGGATTGGCTTCCGTTTGACCCCTCTCCCACACCAACTTGGCTTCTCCCAAGCAAGGCGCACTTCACTGATTGATCAAGTTGACCTAGATCTAAGCGGTGGGTGTTTGAGATTCCACTTGATTTGACATCTACACATCCAATAACATACACCCAGGTTGTCCCTTTTCTGAAATTCACCTTGTGGGCCCCATTCCATATTTTAAGGGATTTAATCCCCATTTTGGACCACTTGGAACCCTTAAACTCAGATCTACTAAGATCTAACCGTTGGATTACCACGAAAATACAGATCCATACTCCTACCTGACCGATCTACCCGGATCTAAAGTTTGGGTGCCATCCGACTTGTTTTGACCCACCTAACCCTACTTTTAAGCCTCCTTGGGCAAAGTCGCACCACCTTGGAGAAGTGAGTTTTCTCACTTCTAGGAACTGGGTACTTGAGATTTTTGGAGATTCAGAACCGGAATAATTCAAAACCTAGGTCTAGACTGTCATTCTGTCAAATCTTGCCTTGGGGATTGCATTCCTTGTTTTAAGGGATTGTGGTCCACTTGAGTCAAACCTAGATCTAGATACATTCATCCATTAAGACCTCTACTGCCCACTTGTCCCAAGTACTAGGAGTCCTAAACCACAAGTCAACCCTACTTTGACTCCACTTCCCAATTCCCAAGGCACTGGTTTCTCTCCAAGTTAATTCAACTTTCCTAGATTGTTGGATTGACTTGTGGATTGACCCATGCATGGTGTACTAAACCCTTGAAGCTATCATGTATCATGGTCAAGCTTGTCATCCGTACTAGTTAGCCCCAATACAATCCTTAACTACCCTGCATTGGACACGGTTCCCAAGGCAGTGGACTTTCCAACATTGAACTAGTACACTAGCCCTAGATCTCACTTCAAATATTATAAGTCACTCTCACATCAACCATGAACCAAAGCTATACCTATTGAACCCCTCACTTGGCTTGTGACTTTACCCTTAGGTCTAGGATAAACCATACACCTAACTTCACTTAGAAATACCCTAATTTGGTGTCTTGGTTTTGATCTCTCCTGTCGGGAGTAGATCGGGTCTCCCCCTTTGTTGTCTGGGCTAGATAACATAAAGCGAAGGTTGCCTCGACTGGCGTGACAACCATACATATTTGGAGGTCGAGGTGATCGTGGTTGCACCTTTTGAGTTGCCCTTCCCTATTGCCATCCATGACAGGATCCATCCATAGGGGTAACTACAGCCTAGGTCGATCTTAATGCCGAGACCTAGTTTTGTATTTCTATTTTTGTTTTGTCGAAAGATGATTGCTAACTTAGGTCTATTTGAAATTTATTCAACTGCTTTTTTGTTGATGTCAAAAGTGTTCCTACATTGAGGTTAGGCTCTGTACAGGGTATTTGAAATCGTGACTGTCTTATTCTATTATTGAACAAGGTCTATGAACCTTGTTTAGAACCCTGTCGTAGTGAGTTTTGTGTTTAGAAATGTTTAAGAGTTTGGCCGTGAGGCTAGTTATGAACTCTACTCAACACTAAAGGCTATTTTGGTTCTCTTAAGCTGTATAATCGATAAGGGTTTCGAATGTAACTTGTAGGTGTAGACTGTAATGAAAAGTCCGTGTTTAGTCGAGCTCTATCTTGAAAATTCTATTTGATTAGCTAAACGATGAATTGTTTACTTAGTAAATGTTTTAAATAACTAGAGTTTGACACATTGGGACGTTCGTCCAAAAAAATCAGAGTTGTTTTGTATTTACAATAAAAGTGATGTTTCAAGGTTAATAAAATGAAAAAGATACTATTAGTATTGTACAGTAGATATGATTGGTTTCTATTTTCCTTGTTTTATAATGATCTGAAATATGTATCTCGATACTGTTTTTGAATTCAAAGGCAGAAAGCTAAGGGTATTAGAAGGATTATTATATTGAAAATAAAATTATAAGTTTTATTTGTTTTCTAAAATATAAAAGGTTACCCTTAGGGTTTTATGCAAAAAACATGGGACTATTTGAGTTCTTCTATTGCTATTGCTATAAATGTAAAGATATTCTAATGTCTGCAAAATATAAATGTTACTATAATTTTCTATGACTAAGAACATAAGATATTTTAATTGCAAAATGTAAACAACTAAAGGAAAACATAATAGAGTTTGTTTATTCAATCATTCTATCTACTGCATATCATTTATCTACTTTTAAACACCCTTCCCTGTACTAGAGTACGGCACAAAGATAGTGTGTGGAAAAATACAGGGAAGTAATTTATTCTATCATTTCATATAACTTCTTCAACAATTTACAGAATCATAATCAGTTCATAAAATCAAACATTTACTTCTGCATAATGATAACTATCAGCATTCAGCTAATAAATCCCAAATCAACAGTTATAGAAAATAAATTACAACTACTTAGGAAATGAAATAACAGTAGAACCTGTAAATGTAGATAGGGTGGACAAACACCCAAAGAGGCCTGTTCCTCCCAACCTTCTCCAGAAGAAGCAGCCAATATCTCTTGCTCCTTTGGACCCCCGAGCCTGTTTACTGAACCACTAGGTAGAAGACTCTGTGTAGAAGCAAGGCACTCAGGTTGTACTTCTAGCAATCAATGGAGACTTGCAATACAACTCTAAATAAACCTCTGCACTCAACAGGAAACTCTACACTCAGCAGAAGTGAAACAGACTTACACTACAACTCAAAACATAACTTCCCCTCATCAAATCTCTTGTGTGCATACAGTAGAACCACAAGGTAAATTTTCTCGTCAAAAAAAGTGTGAGCCTCTGCTCAAATTCGATGGATTATAAAGATGCCTAGGTATTTTAGTGGCCAATTTCCAAATAAATGAGCCTCAAGCTGCAATCCCATCTTTCAGGGAACTTTGACCACAATTCAAGGGAGTTGTCCCATAAAAATAGCTATTTACTGAGTTCATGATGCTGCCACTTGTCCATTGCCTTCTACCCCAGATTCCATTCCACCTAGTGGGTCAGTAAATACTCTTTCAACAGTCTCTTTGGGTGAGTGTCTCCTATTTTATTTTATTAAATAATAATATTGTGCAATTACAATCATCCTTGGCCACTTGGCCAAATATAAAACTTTACAATAAAAGTTAGATAATGTTTTTCTCAAACATAAAATGTTTCAAGTAATGGGTATGTTACAAAGTCTTATAACCAACACATATTTGATTACCTGGGTGTAGACGTTTCCTGTAATATACTCAGAAGAGTTACTTTCAGAAATGATTGTGCCTCTTAGAGGCCAGTCAAATCTAGGAACCAAGTGACCCTATTATAGGGTTAGTAAAAACCAGAGAGAGAGAGATGACTAGGCTATGGTACCGTCAATCAAAGAAATTCAATGACGGTCAAAAGGCTCAGTACAATCAAAATAAAGATGAGCTGACAGTCAGCATACTGAGGCCAAAGAGACTCATGACCTCCAATAAGGTACAAGGACCAACCAAAGGGTACAAAAACCAACCAGTAAGGTACAAGGACCAACCAAAGGGTACAAAAACCAACCAGTAAGGTACAAGTAAAAAAAAAAGAGTGGGTATAAATTAGACTCATAACCCGTGGGACTAAGGGAGTGTACTACCTCAAATGTGGACAAACTACCATAGTTATACCCACAAGACCAAAAAAAAAAAGGCGGTACAACTCAAAAGATAATTGAATATCAGTAAAAGACCCAAAAGGTGAGAGTCAAGGTACCACAAAAAAATGAAAGGACCAAAATTAAAGGACAAGCTACCACAAGACCAATAAATAACAGGGTGTAAGGACCAAAAGTAAATCAACCATTGTGGGGAAGGTACAAACAAGGTCAAATATATATTGCAGTAGCTCCTTATAACTACCTATTATTTGACATGCCAAAGAGATGGAAGGTGAAATAATGTCAAATCTATGCAATAGATCCTTGTAACTACCTCTTATATGCAATAGATCCTTGTAACTCAAATAGGACCACCAAAAGGTATGATAGCAAGCAATATTCCTAACTAAGGTCTGGAGGGTGGTATGAAGTTTGTATAAAGACTCATAACGACTTTGACAAAGGGGGTGTACCTCAAATGTAGACAAACTACCATAGTACCCACAAGACCAAAAACATAAAAGGTGGTACAAATCAAAAGATAACCCAAGATGAGTAAAAGACCCAAAAGGTAAAAGGCAAGGTACCACAAAAATATTATCAACAAAATGAAAGGATCATAAGACAATCAACCAAGGTGGGGTACAACCAATCATCTCTCTCTCAAATGTACCATTGTTCCATATAACCTGAAAGTCCATCATAACAGTAAACGGAAAATTCCACACGGATGATGTGATCACGTGGTCCTCTAGACTACTCCTAAGGTCAAGCGTTAGTGGCTCCATCAAGGGGTGCTCAGTCCCTTGAGAAGACCATCTAACTCAACCATCTATAATACCTAGGAGAAGAGGACATCACACATCATCAGATAATTGGTAATTGACCCTATAAGAACTCAAAAACCCTAAAGCAACCATGTAGAAGGGGAGCTAGGAAACGACAAGGCTCGCAGGCCAAAAAAGCAAGCTCAAAAAATTGTATTGGGACCGGTGTCACAGTAAGCGAGATGAAACAAAAGTGGCCAGAATGCCAACAATCAACACTAAAAAGAAAAAGACCCTCTAAAAAGGTGAAATAGCAAGCAAAATTCCTAACTAGGAGCTGGAGACCTCGACAAATCGTATCCTTCGCAAGGTGATGAAATCCAAGTCGAACAATATGAAATGAGAGACCAATAATGGAAGGATATGCTTCTACCGAAAGGGATCCTGGGTAAAATAGCCCTAGAAGAAAAGTCACTAAGCTACCTCGTTCATGACACGTCGGAAAAGGTTTTCGGCACTTCTGTCTTATCGCCCCTGTATCACCATCACAGTAGAGTACAAGGAAGACAATGGATCGATATGCCTTAGGCGCTAAGTGGAGTGCAAAATTCCACAAAGTCCATCCGGAATCAATCCTCGCGGCTTAACACCCGTAAAAAAGGGAGGCCCCTCCACAAACTGGTCGATGACCATGTCAATAAATACTAGAGGATTTTAGTACCCTAGAGGACAACGACTATGTCTCATATGAAAATGACAAGGGGGAATTATTTGGATGCCTATCCCCGGTGTCCTACCTAACTACCAAATTCTTTTTATCCTCAAGCGAGGTTAAAGTGCGTTGAGTTAGCGAGTTAAATTTTAATGGTTGTATTACTCAGTCGGGTGATGGAAGTGAAACTCGTAGTGTGATGACTGACTCAAACCATGCAAATGCATATGAATCAAATAAGCCTTTCCTTTCAATGAATGCTAGCTAAGGTAAGGAGAGAGTTCTTTCAAACTATAAATACTCTTTCAAATTAAATGAATCCAACAATAACTTTCTTCTACTTCTAATGAGTAAAATGCATGACAATGTTTAAACCTTAGCAAGCATAAGCATGACATTGTGATATTGTGCATAGTCACCAAAAGATGAAAACCTCAATAATTGCAGGCATTCAGTGTAGAGTCTACATAGTTGTATCAATTGAGTTTTTTAGTCTACATGTTGAGTCAATAAGTGTCATCATGATAGAAGTTCATGATCAGAATTTAGAAATGATAGAGTTTTGTCCTCCTATTATTTTCAATGTATTTTTTTGTGGTCCTCTCATACTTCAGATATCCCATGTATGGATAGTCCCATCTATTAGACAATTTGAAAGGCAAAGGAAGAATCTACATCTCAAGATTAATGCTGAAGTTTCTTTAGATATTGGCATCCTAGTGACATCACTACAATGGGAATTTTGCATATTATTAGAGAATGAAAAAGGAAATCACCAGTTTGTCAAGTCAGCAAGGAAATCACCAGTTTGTCAAATAAATTGACCTCCTGTCACCTTTAATTTTCATTTACTGGATTGATGATTCAATGGGTTTCCTATCTAGATTGAATGATTCATGGTCTAGACAATGATTGGCATGCAAAAGCAAGGATATTTAATCCAATAAATAGTTTAAGGTATGCTTGATAATAATCTCCATAAATAGTTAGGGTTGGCAGGCGTGGGTGGAGTCCTCTTTGGATCTGACGGAAATAAGAGGAAAAATTATGCTTGGGGAATTGGGAGGAGAACTAACAATAGTGCAGAATGGCTTGCCCTTACTAAAGTACTGTAGATTGCAAGAGAGGAAGGAATCATAGATTTAGCAGTTTGTGTTGATTCCATGCTAGTTATCAGGGAGGCTAGGAATTTGAGCAAGAACGGAAAGAGACCTGCATCTAAAGTTCACAACCTTCCCAAATGTCTGGTTAGCGAGTTTAAAAACATAAGTTTTCTGCATATCTTGCGAAACAATAACCGGGATGCAGATTTGATGGCAAATAAGGGAGCTAAACTAGATCGTGGCATCCTAGTTAGCAATCATAAGGTGAATTATAAGGTATGGATACCTTGTCTTTGAGTTTTTGAACCCTCATGACTATACCTTCATCTAAGTGACTTCACATAGGAAGGATTCTTGGAAATTTTAATCTGAACCATGGGCTCGGAGGAAATGTTAAAGCCATAGCTTATAACCCACTTCGGAGCCTCGAATTGAATGACACTTGCACGCTCCGGTCACGTGATATCCACATGGAAAGTATGCCACCTTTCACCTCAGAAGTCTCTGGAAGTTGGATTCATTATAAAACGGAAAGCCGAGAAGGTTGGATTATCTCTATTTCTGAGAGGATTAAAATGTATGATACTGGTACGAATCGGCTCTGTGACAAGCAGAATGCTTCTTGGTTCATGAATGAGAGAATGGAAGACTCTGGCACAAACCGTCTCTGGGGTATGCAGACCATCCCTCGTTATGGAATTTCTCCCCCGAAATACAGGAAAATATTCCCTTCATGGCCTGGGGAATAGGAATGTATGGCTTGTGAGCAACACCGAGAAAAGGTTCAAGTTTCCGGTAGGTTGAAGCAACACAGTGAAAATATTTATGTATGTCGAGGATCGAAGCAACACCGTGAGAAGGTACTCGCTCCTGAGGAGCCCAAGGGAATTGCGGCCTCACTAATGGTGGTGGACAACCATTTGACAATTATGGACACGCAAATCCATGTTCTTAAAGAGGAAAACAAGGAAATCAAGCAAGCCTTGCAACAGTTGAATGATATGGAACAAGCAGATAGCAAGGAGGTTCGAACCATAATCGGCAATCTCAGTGTTAAGGTGGACTCTCTAACTACTGCCCAAGATGGTGGCTATCCCTGTCAAAACCTGGACGCAATCTCAGGACAAATTTGGTCTAGTAGTGCAATTGCAAAAAGAACTCAGGACATAGTGGACAACATGTGCAAGGAGATATTGGAATTGAGGCTGGAGTTGCTGCGTCAAGCAAATGCTGGAAAGAAGGATGCTGGAACCAAGGATGCTTCGGTTCAAAAATAGCTCTCTGGAATGTTTTTTGTGTAACCTGCACCTCGGGAGCTTAATTATTATAGGTTGTTATGTATTTTGCCATGGATATGTATCAACTTCTTATCAAGATTAGTATGTAGGTCTGTAGTACTTCGTCAGATAAGGATCCTTCTAGGTTTCTCTTTTGCTGGATGTAGTTGGTTTTCTGTAAAAGATGATAGTTAAGATATGGCAGCTCTCCTATGTCGAGATGCAGGCATGTTCTTATACTTTGTATTCGGTTTCTGCCACCTTTTTATAATACAAAAAAAATCTCAACCGTTTTCGTTAAAAAAAAAATAATCTCCATAAATAGTTTAAGGTATGCTTGATAATAATCTCCGTGACAGCAAAGTGATATTTAATCACAAGATAATTTTTGTGACTTGCATGATTACAATTACCAGTTATAAGGATTAATTGATCTAAGAGTTCTCTAGCCTCAAGAAGGATTAATTATGTTCGTGCTTTCATTTCTACATTTGATTCTATTTCTCTTCATTCATTGAATTATGCTCTATATACCAAAACAGAGAATTGTTGTAGAAATGTTCATATTTTAAGAAGTTGAGCACATAACTAAGTTACAACCTAAGTTACAACACTTGTGTATATACTAAGTATAATTTGTCTTTTGATTTTAGAGTAGATATGATATGATCCTGCACATGTAGTGCTTTCATTCCACAAGTCTACGAATCCCAGCTGATAATTGAAATGTAACATGAATTCAATCATATAGTTTGACTGAAACTAGTGTTGTTCCTTTGTTGTTCAAGGCTATGGATATCTTTAAATCATGAAATTCAATACCTCCTATTCCACCAGCTACATCGGGATGTTCTATTCCCAGATGTAGACCCAATTTCGAGAGACATCTATCCTTCCAAATTCGATGAAGAACAATTCTCCTGTTTAGGAACTTCTTTAAAACATAAGCTAGTGGATGTCATTCGTTAATATAGTGGTTCACCTAGCGGTTCACCTAGATCTTAATTCTATTGTCCCCAATATGCTTTTGGAAGTCCTCTTTTTTTTCATAACCATGCTCCATATCTCCATATTGTGAAAATATCATTGTCTTGGGGTATCTATGTTGCTGAGTTTAAGACTTATTTAAGGTTGCTATGAATCCCCTTGGTCAATTTTCATTTATGCTACAGGATATTGGTGACTCAAAAGTAAAAGATTTCACCAAAAGATGCCTGGAGCTGTATCAACTCTAGGTGCAGACATCAATCAACTAGGAAACATACCCTAAATAATTTTGTCCCTAAAAATAGATCTGGGATGGGTATGTAGAATGAATACATTTTTTCGTCAACCTTGTAATTTTGTGAAGTATGATTCCTTTTGGTATCAGAAACCATCGCTATAAAGTCTAATGCAAAAGGCAGGAAATGAATACCACTAAGATGTAATCAAGAAGACAAGTAATACTGGACGACTATTTTTAGTTCTACTTGAATAGAAAATATGTTGTAACTTTCTTTACAACAGTTAAAAACTAAAAGCCAACAAATGTTCTCATTAAAAAATTAATCATGTTAAACATGGTTGGGATCATCAATCACTGTCACAATATCTTGTAAACCCTGAAGTTCCAAAAAGGTGCCCTGTTGTTTTATTCCAAAAGTGCCTAGTGTGATTTGCCTCTACAATTTTACCTCTTGAAAACAAAAGTATGTCCATTAACTAACTCAGGTATTTGGAGGCATCTTTGCAAATTGCAAGTTTTCTATAAGCAAGGCCTCCATCTTAAAGCAAGGATGAAGATGCTTGGTTTGTAGAAATTATGGATTGTATTTCTTTTGGGTTCCTTGTGCGACACACATATTTTGACTCACACATCAAAAAACAAGGGTTTCTTATGGATATGTTCTATGCATCCCTCTTCTATCAGTTAATACTTCTTGGTCCACGACTTTAACAATAGAAACAACAGTTGAACAAATTTGTCACTCCAAATAGGTCATAGGATCATACTTTAACAATTGGTATGAAACATCCATCCACTCTTGTATTGGAGAACCTAGGATGCAAACCTGATAATAGTGACTTTGCAATATGTATATAAAAAGAGAAGGCAAGAAGATAACACCAGTTCAACTTGAGAAGGAGTACCAAGATTGGTTAAAATCTAATGCAATACAGAGATGAAGTTTGGAAAGTGAGAGGTGTTACACTTAGGCTAAAAAATATGCAAGTTGATAAGTGGAGCTTGAAATGTTTAGAAGCAACAACTGGAGAATGCTTAAAGAAGTGAAAAAATAATAATGATCACATTTAAATAATAATGATCAAAGATGAAATGATACAATGAAAAGGATGCCTTTCGATGGAATGATACAATGAAAGCCAATTTTAAGAAGATGAAGACTTTCAAACAAGCCATAATAGCCTCTATACTGAACCAAATACAAGAGCACCTCTATACTTGCACCACATAAGAAAACAAATGGACTTGATCCCTATAGGCTTTGTCAAATGGCTTGGTAGACTAAATATGGTAACTCTATATATGAAACCCTTGTACAACATTTCACTTGTGTTGTCTCAAACCCTCATGCTATGTTCTAGGTCAAATGAGCTATGGTGTTAGTTTTCAAACTCTAGAAATATGTAGACATACTGAAGCATGCTAGGAATCCTAGACTTGCCTTGCATTGGCCTAGGTGCCTTGCTTCATTTCCTAACCCTACCTAGTAGATTGCATAGTCGCTACTAATATAAGGCTATAGTTTATGTTAAAATAGCAGAGCTTTCGTGCACTAATGTTCAATTGTACTCTTGAACAACTCTCTCTGCTATACACCCTGTGTTGTATTGCCTTATGATACTAGTGCATTTCAATGATAATTATAGTTCGATGAATATGCATCACTCAAACAAAGGGAAAAAAAACTTGTACAATGGTTGATTTATCACCTTCATTTATGCCACTAGAACTCCCATCAATCAGATTATGGTCATGTTCATTTTCCTCAGTCCCTTTAAATTTTATTGTAGACAGACTACTATCAACTAAGCTCAAAGTTTGATTGTCTACATTCCCAGTTGCAACTGATGCTTCTAAATTTTTTGGAATCACAACAGAGTCCTTTGTGTGATATTCTTTTTTTTTCATAAATTTTACATCATCTTTGATCAAAGAGTAGTTTCCTTCAGCATTGGTCTACTGGACATCTTGAAATCCAAATATTAGTAACTGATAAAAATCTACTGATATTTCACATGAAATTACAGACAGAATCTAAGCACATGTGTGCAGAGATGAATGAAGGATTCAGGAACAGGATCCCGACAAGTTTTGGTAGTTATCCATAGGGTTTTACGCAGAGAAAGCATGACCAAGAATGGACGGTCACTGTGTGTGTAGGAGGAAGTTCGATGGTGCAGGATTGGTCGACTAATAGAAGCCTACAGAGTGTTTGGATAACTTGGCATACTAAGATAGATCCTCGAGTCTGGATGGGCCTTAGTCTTGGGCCTGTCATCACCTGCCAATCTAGAGGCAAGGGCACATGGCACTCCAGATTCCCAATTGAATAAATGAAAAAGATAAAAAAATTCTAATGTATGCAATTCACAACTCTTGCACAGAGTTTTCAACCTCTTTTCTTTTGCTATGGATACGCATTACCCAGGATAAAAATACCATTCAATATATAAAATTTAGGGCATACCATTTGGCCTGCCTATCCTGTCACTTTCTCTCTGATTGAGCTGAATATCCTATGACTTCCCAACTCCAATCACTCCTTCCATCCGGTGGTGGGGTCATGATGAACACAATAGTTTGGTAGGTTTCGCAGGGGTCTAGCAAGGTTTGGAAGCCGACGAGGTCGTCAACGCAGGGTTTGGCCACAAGCAGGATGAGACAAGGTGTCTAGTGGGAAGCTTGAATTAGCTACGTTGAGCAGGATGAGAGGCAAGGCAGCTCAGGACCAAATCAATTAGGTGCGAGAGCGACTGGCATATGTTCGACGGGAGCAAGAATGGAATGGGATGGAATGCAAAATATGGGATATTGGTTTAATTTATATTTTTTGTTTATTTTGTATTTATTTTTTTTAATATTTTTTTTACAACAACATGCTTCCCAAGAGGTTCATTTAGTAAACCTAATCTACATTACCATATAAACTCCAAATCCTTAAATGCGTGTTTGCATTACATATTACTTTTGTACACTTTAGTAAAATTTAAATCTCACTTGCATTCCCTTAATAGTTTAATGCTTAAACTTAGTCTTGTTAAAAAAGTATGATGAGATTAAGGCATAAGAGGCCCCATAACATACACCCCTAACTTTAAATGCTTCAATGCACAACATATTTACTTTTATACACTTAACTTAAACCAGCTTTGAAATCTCACTTTCATTCATTCAATATTTTTGTCCATAATTATCATGGCATGGGAAGAACCACTCGAGTCACATGAAATGATTCATGCCACAAGATGGGCCACTATGTGTGTCGATGTCCTAGGAATAAGGAAAAGAACAAGCAACAAAAGTAGTTGGAAAGGATGGAAAAGCATTCAGAGTGGATGAGTTAGCACCCAAGCTAGAGACAACCTTCTCCATGGTATCATGTCTTTCCACTAACACCATCTCTAGTGTAGGGTGGTATATGGAGTACAGTGGATCATCCAAACATGTGACATTCAATAAGAAGGATTTCAATAGACTTAAAGAGAAATAAGCTGGCATACAAGTAGAGTTACATGATGATGCCACATATCTAGTGACCAATATGGAATTTGGCTCTAATTTCCACATGCCATCACGTGTTTTTCTTGAGTTGAATGATGTTTTGTAATCTTGTTTTAGATTAAGATATGACACCTCTTAAGTGTGTGGAGTTTGATTAGAAGTAATTCGTCATAATAAAGTGTAGCACTATTGGAACATTTGGAACATGAGATTTGGTTGCTTACACTATGGATCACTTTCACCCTCGAAGGAAATAGTGCATGGATTTCCAAACTTTGCGATCTATAAGCTAAGTATGTGCAAGGGTTGTGCACTTGGAAAGCATACAAAGATTGCTTTTCCAAGTAGTGTGCATAGATCAATATAGTTTCTTGATATGATTCATGAAAACGCATGTTTACCTATGTCATCGACTTCTTTAACTGGTAATATTTATTATGTTTCATTTATTAATGATTCCTCTCCCTTTGGTCTTCAAGTTCACTCCCTCTCCCTCCTACCTCAAGCATCGCTTAACACTATGTCACCCTCCATAAAGACCTATATATACTTTATGAAGACCAATGATGAAGTATTCAATAAGTTTCATGAGTTTAAGGCTCTTGTGGTTACATGCAATTAATATTTTTATGCCTAGTGCCAAGATTATTGTATATGTGTGATGGACATTTTATGCTTACTCCTATTCTTATTTCAAATATTAGATAACATTTTTAAAATCTCACTTATATTCACTCACTAGCTTTTGTCTCATTACTCTTTAATTTTTTTTCTTTTAATACAGTATCTTCGGTTGGAGCCATTTAGTTTTTTTTAAGGTCATCTTGAAACTGAATAGTACTAAATTCTTCACAATTCAAATGTTACATAAACCCTAGGAGGTTCCTTCAGTACAACATGTGTAGTCACTAGTGTGAGTTCTTAATCAACATGATATTATGTCTAATCTCAATTCAAAATCCGTGTCAATATTTTTTTTAATATGACCATGGATAATGGTGATGGGTTTATATGTACTTCATTCTTATACGTTATAGAGCAACATCAACCGGCCATGCTAACCCAACAATGCCACTTTTTACTCTTTTGGGGCTTAGCAAGATTATGCCCAATTTTTATTTTTGTGTGGAACACCTAGCAATACCAAGTGGTTAAGAACATGGTCCCATCGAAACATCCCATTTCAACCATAAATTGATCATAAGGAAAGGGGAAGAACCATGTAACTATGTAACACGATGATGATAACGATGATTCATTATGATGATGATGATGATGATGATGAAGATGATGATTATGCTGATGATGAGGATGATGAAGATGGTGATGATGATGTTGAAGAAGATGATGATGATGATGATGAGGATGAGGATGATAAAGATGATGATGAGGATGAGGATGATAAAGATGATGATGATGATGATGATCATGTTGATGATAGTGGTGGTGATGGCAATGACAACGTCAATGATGATGATGATGATGATGATGATGATGATGATGATGATGATGATGATAATGATGATGAGGATGAGGATGATGATGAAGATGATGATGATAAAGATGATGATGATGGTGATGATGATGATGACGATGAAGATGATGATGTCGATGATGATGGTGATGATGATGATGATGACGATGAAGATGACGATGCCGATGATGATGATGATGATGATGATGATGATGATGATGATGATGATGATGATGATGTCAAGGTACTAAATGCAAGCTAAAGGGGAAATTATTAGTATTGCTCATGATGCTCCATAGTAATCCAATCTTTCTCTATATTTTTCATCATTGATATGAGAATAAAATAACAAGGAACAATCTTATGCAAGAAAGTGTGAACCACTCGAAACAAGAGTGATAAGGTTTAAACAAGTCATGATTGAAAAAATGCACAAAAAATACTCAATTTGACCAAGTAGGTTCCTAAAAGAGCATGCTTTAATGGATTAGGGACATTTGGGTACCCAAGGGAGGATACTCAACTAACCAAGACCCCATTTTGTGCACAAGGTCCAAGTGAGATCCTAATTTGGGTCTGAAGTTTTGGTGTCTCTTTGTGGCGCACATGGAGGTGTTATGTTATATACCCTCCAACAACTAGAGTCTGCATAGGCCCACGAGATTAGAGCCCAACCATTTCACATACATTTGTTAAATGGAGATGAATCCGACGACAAAAATAAAGATCACAAAAATAAATGCCATATAGTTCATGTGTATTTTGAAGTAAAATAACTTTCCAAAACTAATGCGACCCTTTAAAAAAAAGACTCTACATTAAAAATCATTTTTTAACTATATATATTTTTATTTAATTCTTACTCCATGTAGTTTTAAAAATAATATTAAAACCTTTATTCATATTTTATTTTTAAACTAGCGCTTTAGGATTTTGTACTAAGTCTTCATGTTCTTATAACACTAACGCTTCAGCATTTGACTCCTCTGCCACGTCTGCCACATCTAAATGATCATCATCCACGTTTTGTTTCATCCTAATGCCGCGTTACTGTCCACACCAGCGACACATTACTGCCAAGTCACCATCCACTTTGATGCCACGTCAATGCCACGTTTTCCAAAAGGATTGGAGGCCTGACAGGTCATCCCGGGATCTGGGCTGGTGAGCTTCTCGTGGAGTCCAATCACCTAGAGCCCCCACCAAGAATCCTTTGCACTGCGCGTCGATTAGAACTACTTAGACTTGAACTTATAAACTCCAAGATACAAAACTCCGTGGTCAATGTGGGATATATCCCAAAACCAAATGCAACCGCAACCGTTGATCATGGTGATCGGACGGTCAAATCAGCATGTACAACGACAATATTTTTTACAAATAAATAAATAGTGTGGTTGATTAATATGCTTACCTGCTTATCTTTTAAACCTCTTGATAAATCAATTTCCCTTTGTGTTAGATTGGTATCTCCATTGCGATGTGCAGCTTTAACTAATGAAGCCACACCTTCCCATGATATTCCATGACCAGATTGTTCACATCGTTCGATCCATACCTTGATCCAGTCAATATTGTTTGCGATGTATAAATGAATTGCATCCCACTCTCGACCAACTGTTTGATGACAATAAAATTAAAATTCAATACAAATGTATAGTCACTTAACAAAGTATATTACACTCTAAATTGATGCAAAATACTGAATATAAAAATAGAATATGTATGATATATATACATAAAAATCACCAGTCAAATGTGTTATATTACCTTTCACCTTCATCGATTTACCTTTCCCCTTCGGTTACTCCCCTTGGAAATCTTTATTGGAGTCCGGATGACAAATGCGATGTAAATTGAGCTTTGACGCTAATATAGGAAGATATTCACTAATATACAACATGTTTTGGTATACCATATATCCCTCCATCATAGAACCCTCAACATATGCTCGTTGTTTGACCAAACCCTTCATAAATTTCAAGTGCCTCTCAACCATCCACATGGACCTTGAGTGCGCAAGTCCACACAGTTCAATATCCTCAACATGGTGTATGAGGTAGTGTTCCTGTGCATTGAAAAATGCCGAAGGTAGATACTTCTGCATTTCACACATGAGACGAGGAATTTCTCTCCTCCAATACTTTATGTCTTCTTTATGGAATTCTTTAGATGAAAACCATCTACAAGTGACATGACAACCTAATCAAGAGATTAAAGGAAAAAAACATTATATTACGTAACATGAATTAGAGAACGATAATCAAATATAAGTTCTATGTTGAATTAAACAAACACTAAGCGCATGGAAAAAATCACCACTTACCTCATGTATTTCCCGAGACTATATATTATTTGCTTGACATTGTTGTCGAAGTTGTCCGAGATAGAGAGTGGTAGAACATACTGTAACAATAATATACAAATCGTTTCATTTTATCAACAAAGAGTAGACAAACAAAAATACCAACCATATTCACTGGAATAGGAAGAAAAAAAATTAAATGCATACCATAATAATTACCTTCATGAAGACATGCCAATAGTGTGTTTTCACCCCCACGAAATCACCTTTCTTTGTTATGATATTCTTCATGTTCGCACAAAATCCGGTGGGAAATTTAATTTTTTGAATGACTTCTTTTACAACATTACTTTGTTGGTCTGTTAACATCCATGGAAGTGATTTTATATTAATTTTCTCTCTGTTGCTATGAAATTGAATGACGTCTTTCATTGCATGGTTGCTATATTGAATGTCTTTGCAAATTTTGACAATTTTTTCTTTGTCACGCCTTCCATCCAATATTCACCATAATGTTTCAGTCACATTCTTTCCGATATGCATTGTATCAAATAGATGAGCGATTTGTAGGTGCTCATAGTAGGGAAACCTACTAAAATTTCTAGGATAACTTTTCATTCCCTGTGGAAGCCCATTAATGCCTTCATGATCACATGAACGACAATCATGAAATTACATAAATCAATGTCAATTACAGTAAATAACACACAATAAAAAAAATACAATTTAACATTTCAAATACGATGATTCATACGTACCTTGACGATTTCTATTATATTGCAACTTCCATAGGTGAGGTGTCATTCTCTGCGGTTTTAATGCAATCTCGTGCTTTCCATTGAACAGATGTTTTTCGGTAGTTCGATACCTGTGATTCTTAGAGAGGAAGTGCATATACTCACCAAACACCTCCTTTTCTAAGCTTTTTGAATGACGAGATTTGATCTTAGGACCACAATATGGACATGCAAATTTCCCCTTTGTCGGAAGACCTACATAAAGAGATGGAATATCTATGTGATCAGTTATAATTCTATACAAAATGACTTGATTATTTATAAAAACATGCGTGCGTAGTATATTAACTAGCTAGTTCATAAAATTAAATGCAAATAAAGTGGAACTTATAATTACATACCACAAAAATGGGTTAACCCTGGGGCATCATGTATTGTCCATACAAGCATTGCATGGAATTGAAATTTCCTTTGTCGTATTGGTATAAATACGTCATACATAGTGATGTCATTCCATAACTTTAGCAGCTCGTCAATAAGAGGTTCGATATAGACATTCATATCTTTGACTTGGTACTTACCTGATTGATTTGAATATATAAAAAATATAATTATGAGACGTACCATGTAGATATATAAACCATATTGCACAATAGAAAAACATTAAATATATATATGACATTATGCGACAAAATACGATAAATGAGATACCACTACATTAAAAAAAAAATGTAGACACAATATACCTGGAACAATCATTGACAACATTATGTGCTCCCTCTTTATTGTCAACCATGGAGGAATGTTATTGTTGATAACAAAAATAGGCCACATGGAGTAAACGGATCTCATCTCTGCAAATGGATTGACGCCATCTACTACCAAAGAAATCCTAAGATTACTAGGTTCTTCTTTAAAGTGAGGCCATTTTTCCTCCATATCTCTAAATGCAGACCCATCTACAGGAATCCAAATAATGTCGTCTTGACTTCTATTCCATGCATGGTAATCCATAAACTGCGCTATGTTTTTGCACCTGAACAGTCGTTGCAAACATGGAATAATGGGAATATAACGTAGAACTTTGTGAGGCACCTTTTTTGTTACTTGATCTATTCGATATCTACTAATATGACATTCAGGACATTCTGTTGCAAATTCATGCTGATTATAATATAGAACATAGTCATCGGGACATGCATGAATTGCTTCATACTGTATTCCAATTTCTTTCATGATGGCAGATAAATCTCGATATGTGCAAGGTAAAATATTTGACGGTGATAACAAATATTCACCTATCATGCTACAACAAATTAAAATAAAAATATACTAGTTAATATAATATAGAAATAATATTAATGAAACACATTTCATATTCCGTATTAAATTGACTTATGAATTAACAATAAAATCATTAGACGATCATATATATTATGTGATGGAATGTATTACATACCTTAACATCCGTGTGACTGATATGTTTGAAAGACCATTCATAACCTTCAAGTTCATTATCAACAATATAACAGAGAGAATATTTGTCTTGGAGCCCTCATATAGTGGTTCGTATGCCTTCTCAAGAAGAGGTATATCATGAATATCATTTTCATGATCATCATTATCCTCATCCATTCTAACATTAAATAAATCACGGATCAAAGTATTTGTAACATCATCTTCAACTATGTTATCAATATGATCATATTCTTCAATATGATCATTAACTTGTTCTCCATTAATATTCATAGCTCCATGTTCCTCCGGTACTTGTTCTGGAAGCACTTCATCCGGTTGTTATGCCGTAGGATGTCTTTCCTTTATAATTACATGAAAACCATCAATAGATAAAAGTTAATATAGTAAATTCAAACGCAAAATGTAAAAATTTTAAACGCAAAATGTAATAACATCAATGATTTTGGAATAAAAGAAGTTAAAAATTGACCTGTTGGTCAAATAGGTGCATCCAAACTTTCCAAGAAACATAAAAATTGACCCAATTACTAAGCAAATCTACTCAAATATAACTCAAAATTTCCCATACTGTAAACTAAGGTAAGATAAATGATGATATGGTTTCTATAGAGAAAATAGAAGAGAAACAACATGCCAATATAGTCGTTATTTCTATTATCATGGAAAGTGACACAAATCTAGAGAGCTAAGTGCTTTCCCCGGTGAGTGGGTTACTTTCACTAACGAACAAATAAATGAGTTATTCTACTATACCCTAGATTCAACATGCACACAAGAAAAAAATAATATAATATAATAAATATTAAATATTAAAATAATATATATTGTCCATTCTAGTCCCAATCTATTGAAACCATCAATAGATAAACGTTAATATAAGAAATATTAAAATAATACATACATTTACAAAAGCAATCAAAATAAAAACATATATAATGAAAAACTTACAAATGGACGATATTCATGTCCCCCCTCAGCATGTCCATGTTCCCTACAATGTTTTATGGCTATTGTGATCAAAATTCTTCTCCTATTAAAGCCCCTGCATTGACTACATGGACAATAACATTTCCCATCACCCCTTCTTCTCACTCCATCCCACAATCTAGCAAGCAATTGTCGATTTTGTTCCTTTGGATCAGGAATATTGCTATTTGACAATTTCTCGTAAAGAGCTTGAATGAAGATTATCGATCTTAGAAAATCAAGCTCCACACTTCGCTTGTTTTAATCACAAAAACAAGAGAAATAATGAAAAACAGTCCGCTGAATAAAAAAAACATCCTCAATTCGTCGCTTATATAGCAAACATGTCGGAATGTTTCGGAATTTATAGGTTTTATAATATTACCTCTTGTCGGATTTTTGACGAATTGAACTTAGTTACCGTTGGAGAATAGATGTCAGATATTCGCCATACTAGGGAAATATCCGACGAGAATAGGCCGTCGGATATCCGACACCTAGGGTCATAATATAGCATCTGATATCCGACATCTTAGGGTTTCATATTAAGCCAGATATCCTTTGGAAATGGTCAATATTCATCGGATACTGTCGGATGTCATTGGATATATTATGGACGTCGGATATTCAACGGACCCTTGTATCATTTAAAAAAAAACTCATCAAATTTCGTAAATTTGAAGGTGAAATCCGACGACAAAGTCCTTTTCGTCGGAGGTCGTCGGATTTTGGGTTCAAATCCACTAGTGAGGGTGTTATTGGCATGGATCGAAGTGAAATCCGAGGGGGACCTTGCAAGAATTTCTATATTTCTCATGAAGTGAATAAGATAACAAAGAGGTGTTATTAGGTTGAAAAATTACTATTGAAGGGACCCTTGGATAAGGAAAATCCAAATACAAGGTTAAAAGTAATTGTGATTTCTTAGAATATAAGGAGATTGGGGATTTCCCTCAAAAGAAACTCCTTGAAGAGGTTGGTTTCTATTAATAATCCAAATATGTTGTTGATTTAGAGGCCAATAAAGTAAAATAATTTTTAATGTCTATCCTATCTAGGTGGAGTTTTGAAACGCTGACTTCTCTAGGGAAATATCGAGTTATAGTGGTTGGTTGGTATAAGAACTTGTAGTTTATGAATGTTTAGTTCATTTAGTTTTTTGTATGCATGGAATTGTTTCATCTAGAGTTAGATAAAGTCTGTAATTTTATCTATGTTTATGGCCCTTCCATGACCATGGAATTTTTTTTCTAACTTTTTTCTTTGGGAGTTTGGAATTAAGGTAGTATAATGTGATAGTGGGAGGGGGCATGAATTTTATTTTGAGACAAGGAGAGGTATTGGGGGGAATATGAAGAATGGATCTTTTGTAAAATTTATTGCTTCAAAATATGGACAATGTAATCATTTGTGATATATAACCTTTAGTATTGAACCAACATGGGTTGGGGATAGAGCTATCTCTGAGAGATTAGATAGGTTTATATTTGCAAAGAAAATGGTTTATAGTACAGGAAGAATTATATCGTGGATAGGTGAAGGGGAAAAAATTGATTATGTACTTATATATTTGCAAGTGGGGGAGTCTATTCCAAAATTGAATGGTCCTTCCAAATTCAACTCACACTAGCTTAAAGATGTTGAGTTCAGGTAAATGGTTCATAATAAATGGAGACAATATCATAGCTACCAAGAGGACTATGCAATGTATCAATTTAGTGATAATATTAATAGAATCAAAAGGATCATCATAGAATGGGAAAAGGAAAAATTTAACGATTATCAAGATTAGATTTTGAATTTAAAAGAAGAAAAATTTAACTCAAAATGAATGGCATTCTTAGTGAAGAAGAGGTGAGAAATTTAAGACAAAAGGAAATTTCTAGAAAAAAGCTCTTAGATTGGGAAGAAGAAAAATGGAGACAAAATAGTAGAGTGACTTGGATAGAAAAAGTTGATGAAAATACACATTTTTCCATAATTGTTCTAAAATCAAGATTTCTAGTATAAAGGATGAGAGTGGGGAGAAAGTCCACAATTTTAAGGTTATGGAAAAAGTGGGAATCAATCACTTTAAAAGTATTTTCAAAGAACCCCCTCTTTCCAACATAGTAGAGATAGTTCAAATGGCATATTTATTTCCAATTTTTGTGGCCATAGATATAAATAGGGCTATAATGAAGGAGTACACAATGAATGAATTACAAGGTATTGTTGAATCTTTCCAAAAAGATAAGATCCTAGGCCCTGATGGATCGTCAATATAATCCTTAGAAGTTTTTATAGAGTTTATTGGTAAGGCTTATTATTGGTTGTTTAGGAATCCAAATGTTGTGGTAAGGTTCTAGGGGCAGTAAATTATACTTTTCTTAGCATTGATACAAAAGAAATATTAACCCAATTCCTATCTAGGGATTTTCAGTCTATTGATTTGGGTAAATTTGTGTATAAGGTTATTTCTAAGATCATGTATAGAAGACGCAAGCATGTGTTGTCCCTTGTAATCTTAGGTAAGCAATTTGGATGTCTAGATGGTAAAGAAGATTTCTAATTCATGAGGCTATAGGCATTTCTTAGGAATATATACACTCTATAAATGTAAAGAAGAGGTCTTCCTTTATAATAAAAT
Source organism: Larix kaempferi (assembly GCA_027924585.1). Classification (NCBI taxonomy): domain Eukaryota; kingdom Viridiplantae; phylum Streptophyta; class Pinopsida; order Pinales; family Pinaceae; genus Larix; species Larix kaempferi. The sequence continues at coordinate 11,347,765 of BSBM01001166.1, forward strand.
TAGATTTACCTAAGGCATTTGATAGGGTAAATTGGTCTTATATAATGTTGATGATAGTAAATGTTGTCTTCTCATGTGAATTTCTTAATTGGGTGGAAGGATGTTATTCATCTATTTCTTTCTTCTTGTTGATTAATGATTTTGATTCACCTTTGTTTCAATCCTCTAGAGGTCCAAGGAAAAGTTTTCCACTCTCACCACTTTTGTTTCTTTGTTGGAATCGATTTAAAACTGGGAGGGGGGGTGGATCAGTATTAGCGCAGTTATCAGCAATTTTTACCTTCTTTAACAGATTAGTCTTAACTTAATATTGATATTTAGTTATGCATCAAATGTAAACAAAATCATTCGTCCATATATGCACCAAGACAAAGAACATAGAACACACAATATTTTGACGTGGAAACCCAATTGGGAGAAAACCATAGAATGCTCTTTTGTAATGAAAAGAATGCATTCAAGGAAGCACCAACTCCCTATGTTCTCGAGTACCAACTGGAAGGATGCTACAACCTCCTGCTCCTTTCCCCATCCTATTGCCCAGATATCCGATATAATATTTTGACTTACTTAACTTCCAACTCATGCACACTTCTAATCTTTTGATATTAGTTATGACATGCACTACCTTCATAGGTAGATGATTCACTATCACTATGCTACACACATCACTTGACTTCTCATTCCATTCAATTCTACACTTATGTTGATGTATTACTTCATGTATTGTGTGTTGTTGATCCTGCAGTCTGCACTAAGGTATACTATGTCGATCTGCTACTACGCAACTGCACTCACCAACTAATACTCTGCTTTCAACTGATATCTTGTTGTTCTAAGGTAATGCACCAGTAACAGATGGAACTACGCACTTACTTTGATGTGTCCTTTCTATTTGAGTGCCAAGGTATTTTAGACAATCTGGAACATAATGTGCACCAAGTGATTGTCCTTTCGGTTTAACGCACTTGTCTCAGATCAGCCTCATCATAACATGCTTATTGGATCCTTCTATTGTTCTGTCGTTTCCCATCATATGGACTTCTCAACTTCGCACACTTCACTTCAACTTTTGTGCATCAACTAAACATATGTGCATCATCTGATATACTTCGGTTCTATCTCTGTGCTTTTGACATACAATATATGTGACTGTCTGCATGCTATCTGCGATACTAACAATAAGTCCTCACGTACTTGCGCATACTTATGTGTTTTTTCCTTCCAATATTTGTGCATCCGTAACATATCTACATCATCATTCTACGCACCATCAGTATTTCATGTTGTTTCATGTGCGCACTCGGATCCTCGCTGGGTCATGTTGTTCTGTCCTCAAGCCCTTGATGCCCCGAATATAAATCTGTATCTTCCACTTGAATCTCTATAATCTCACCATCGAGCTTACTTCAAATATCTGTGAAATTCTAAGTCACATTAGATCTAAGAGCTGAGGATACCTCACACAGAAATAATGAGTAGAAAAGTTGAATAAGAGTGAAAACTGCAATAAAAAATATCAGAAGAATAATTATGTAGCAGAATGCAGATAGGAGAAGAATAATGTCACATGTTCAAATAATTAGTATAATGAAAAATTATGATACAATGGAGAGAATTTGAATCACACGGGAGAATTCAAACCTCGGTTGGTCTAGCATAGGGATTATCACCACTGGAGTGCTCCGAAAGACTCAAACTCAAATGAAATGAACCTAAACTCATCTAACTGAAGACATAATCAGTTAACTGACTAAGGAGGGCGCAATAGTGAGTTTTTCAAGCATGCTAGTTAGAAAAGGGTGCATGAGGCCACAATGAGTGGCATCTGGAGCTCTAACCCCCCACAAGAGTCAGCTAAATCAGGTGGACTACGTTGGAACACTCAGTAACAAGGAACTAACTGAAGTGGTCCTAAAATTATTCATGCAGGGCTCAGAAGGTGGTAGATGGATCCTGGATGACATATGCACACCACTAGGGGGAAAATGACATCATCAACAACTAGGAAAAATAAATAATGCTAGGTAGGACAAGGATGGAGTATTGAAATATCCTAGCACCCCCCCTTAATCCATAATTTTGCATCCTGGGCCCTGGTTACTAAGACCAAAGGTCACCCATACAATCAAATAAATGATAAAAAGGAACTTTCCATGAACCAAGGAAATGGGGAAAAACCTCATGGGAAAAATACCCCCCCTCAAAAAGAACAACAATAGGGAACTCAAAGAACCTTCATAATAAGTAGAGAAGGAAGAAAATTTCCTCAATGAAAGCCTTTGCAAAAATATTGGCAAGGTTCTCCTCTGTAGGATAGCAATGCAGGTGCTATATCTAGATCTGGATCTGCTCCTCTAATGTACCTCCCACTGTGTAGAAGTTGTATTTTCCAAAACAAGTATTTCAGGAGCCCTTCTTGCTACTGGAGCGAATGGCTCGTTGTGGTCCAAATCATGAACCTTTGAGTACCTTTTGTTAGACAACTAATATTTGTACTTGATTGTAGATCCCCATGGCAAGTCTCTCCAAGTGATTGTGGATCAAACCCCACCATCATGTAGCACCTCTCTGAGAGAAGTGGATCTACATGACATAGTTCAAGTTTTGCATGATACTGAGATCTAGTGGTTCTATGGTAATATGGATCCCCAACTGTGTTCCCAGCAGCTACAAGGACTTTGCGAGCCCATATTGGCCTTTTCCATGGATTGGGAGCATGTGTTGGATCTGGATCTGAATCTGAATCTCCTTGAAATTTATTCTCAACATCAAGATATTGATCCTCATCTTCATTAGAAGAGATATCACTCTTATCTTCATCAAATTCCGAAGGGGTAGGGAGAGAGTATGGAAAAAAATGTGAGAATTCATATGCCTTGGAGGCATGGTTTGCAAACCCTTCCAATATAATCTTCCCAGTAGAGATCTCTGCAATCTCAACTGTGTTAGGACCAAATACCACTTTCTTCGGTGAACTTGTGTGAGTCATCTGATATACAGACAACAAATTTGCTGACAAAGAAGGCACAAATAAAACATTTTTGAACTTCCCATGCTCCATATGTATTGTGCCCTTCCCTTCAACAGAGATCTGAGAGTTGTCTCCCATGTGAATAATTAGACCATCTTTGAGATCTAAAGAAGAAAATGATTCTCTGGAGGAAACCATGTGGTTGGAGGCTCCCGAATCTATGAGGAGGACTTATGATTTTGAAAATACAACCTTCAGTGCATGGCATCTCTCATGACCATCAGACTCACTTCCAGAATCATTATATCTTGCACCTTTTGGGAGGGAAATGTTGTGTTGTTCAAGAATCTCGGTTATCTGATCTATCTTCTTCTGCATGCAATTTATCTCTGGGTGGTTTCCTTTCTTGCAATAGGAACACTTGGATCTCTAAAATCCATTATGTTTGTCCTTATTAGATTTGGAGGCTCCTTCTGATGGAATTGAATTGGAATTTTGCTTGGGTTCAAATGGCCTCTTATCCTTTCCCTTGTGCTTCCCCTTCCCATTCACACTTTTTGCTTATCTGTCCGTAAGAGATTGATATTTGTAGGCCTTCAAGGTGCCCATCTGGATCAACTTATCTTGTTCTTGGATGAGATATTCAGTGAAAACATCTAAGGAGGGAATCTTGCAAACAAGGATTGACATTTGTCCAGAATGGAAGGTAGAGACAAAGATGGAGAACTTAGGATCTATCTTTCTCAGCTCCTTCTCCTCAATGCCACACTGATTGCATTGCATAACTAGAGATTTGAATTTTGAAAATAATTGTTGAATGGTCTCGAAACTTCTCGGTTGAAGAGAAATAAACTCATTCTCCATAATATGGCCTCTTAGCTCATTTTATTTTTTGAAGAGGGTCTCTAACTTCAACCATAAATATCTTGGAATATTCAATCCTTCGATGTGGAAGAGTATATCTCTAGAAATATGAATACACATGAAACCAAATGCTTCATCCAATCTATTCAGATACTTAGTTTTCTCCACAGCTGATGTTGGTTCGGGATCATTCCCTATTGTCACCCTGTACAGTGATTTGTTTCGCAATACCATATTCATATAAGCCCTCCAATCAAGGTAATTGAATGGTTTCAGGATCTTGGGAGAGAGAGGAGAGTTTGAATTGTCCATTACAACTGTTGGAGCTAATACAAGGTGAAAACCGTTGCTTCTGTTGCTACTATAGAAAACTGTTGCAACACTCAAAAACTTTGAATAACCTTAAAACAACTCTCAATAATGGAGGTAGACTACTACTGAGAATTGCTTTAGGATAGTAGGCACTTTTATCTAGATCCTTCACACCTGGCTAGACCTAATTGGATTTCTCCAATGAATTCAATGCAATGGCACCAGGATTTGCTGTGGAAATCCAGAGGGTTCTGGTGCACTACTGAAAGCAGTTGCTCAACCTATTCATTCAATGGCTCTGATACCATGTGAAATTATAAGTCACATCAAATCTAAGAGTTGAGGATACCTCACATCGAAAGAATGAGCAGAAAAGTTGAATAAGAGTGAAAACTGTAGTTAAAAAGAGCAGAAGAATAACTATGCAACATAACTCAAATAGGATCAGAATAATGTCACATGTTCCAATAATCAGTATAATGAACAATGATGATACAATGGAGAGAATTCGAATCACACAGGAGAATTCGAACCTCATTTGTTCTAGCATAGGGATTATCACCACTAGAGTGCTCCGGAAGACTCAAACTCAACTGAACTGAACCTAAACTCAACTAACTGAAGACATAATCAATTAATTGAATAAGGAGGGCACAATAGTGAGTTTTTCATGCATGCCAGTCAGAAAAGGGTGCATGAGGCCACAATCATTGGCATCTAAAGCTCTAACCCCCCCCACAAGAGTCAGCTAACTCAGGTGGACTGTATTGGAACACTCAGTAGGTTCCTATAAAATAGGGAACTGACTGAAGTGGTCCTAAAATGATGCATGTAGAGATCAGAAGGTGGTATATGGATCCTGGATGACATATGCACACCACTAGGGGTAAAATGAAATCATCAACAACTAGGAGAACTAAATAATGCTAGGTAGGACAAGGATGGAGTATTGAGATATCCTAACAATGTCTAACTTGTATCTCTATTTATACATGTCCTGCATGGATTGTATCTCCACGAATTGGTTGTGACATCCCTTCTTCCATATTTCACGTATTATGCTTTTGCCACATGTCATATTCTACACTGCTGAGGTGTCATCCTTTGTGGTTCTTGCGCATCCATGGTCCTTGACATATTGGGACTTACACCTTTTTGGTGTACTCTTGTGCTCTCGATGTACCATTGCTTTGAGATATGTGTGCATACTTACTCTTCGATTTGATGAGTCTTTGATCCTTGTTGTACCATCTCTTGTGGGTATTGTGCACCTAAGGTATTAATGCTTTCTGGAATCTGAACATAAACTAACTTCTACTTGGTAGGACTTTGAACTTTGTTGTATCATCATGTGTGCGACTTGTTCATCTGCTATATCGTCGGGTTGTGGGATTTTCACATAAATAACTTCAACTGTTGTACCCCTCTTGGAAATTGTGCACCCCTTACTAATTGAAATCATCTTCTAATTGGTAAGACTTGTGCGCTTTCAAGACTGTCCAACCATAAGTTGTTTCTTATTGTTTGTGCACTCTCGATCTTTGACCAAACAATGCTTGTGCATTCCAGAGTCTTCTCACGACATGCTTGCACACTTGTACCTTCGCTTAACCAAATCCTTGGCTGCTTGTGCACATGTACCTTTGTTCAAAAAATTATTTGAATACTACCATGAGAGAGTATGACTTAGTGGACTTGATATCTGTGAAGGTACCACATGTAATAGGATACATTACTTATGTACTTCTTTGAACTGGATCTACATGACGTACCTTCCTTATGTGCTTCTTCATACTGATCATGCATGATGTATCCTTGGACACACATCTTCAGAATGGATGCAACTTTTAGATATACTTCTTCAAATTGGCATCCATTTCATTCACTACCTTGTGCATATACTTCTTCAAAGTGAATTCCATATACTTCTTTAAGCTTACATATGAATGGTGTATCCACTTTGACATCAGTTGACATCAATGATTCAAACTGAATCAATTTACATCCTCTTTGACATTAGTTGACATCAATGACAACCAAATTTCACCATTCTTGTTATAGTGGAATGTTTAGGTAGATGCAACTTTCAAAAAAGAGTTAGTGATAGATTGAATGGTAACATAATGGGGAATCATAACACACCTATTATTTTCGGATGATGTCTTAATTTTTGGGGATGGATCTTTGACGGATGCAACAACAAATATTTATGCTCTGGAGTTGTATTATAAGTCCAAAAGGATGGAATTAAATAAGAATACTAAGGTCATTGATAATGTTTCAAAGAGAGACATAAGGTCATATATAAGGTATAACATGACTTATTCCCTTTGAGGAGTAAATAAAAACTACTAAACCTTCAAAACTTCACCCAAAAATGCATCGGCTCTCTCAACTGGATTTTGGTTGATGGAATTCACCTAGAAGAGATAGTTTTTGGGTTCAAATTGTTGAATTTTCAGAATTTACTTCAATCTGATCTAGGATCTTAACTGAGAGAACAACATGTACAGCATATCTACAGCATATCAATCATGGAGACAATAATGCAAGCACACAAGAGACACAAAGATTTACTTAGGGAAAACCATAAAAGTGAAAAACCCCAATAACTTCCTCAGAGATAGATAGAGCAATGATACAACCAACCATAAGAGATAGACACAACCTAGCAGCAGATCCTCCTCCTCCATAAGTGCGCCACTCCTCCTTGAGTGCGTGTGTGAGAAGTGAGTGAGTAAATAGAGTGCCTCCCGCACTCTATTTATACTTGACTTGACTTGCCTTTTTACCTAACTCATGTAGGCTCGAACTTAACCACATAACATAATGCTGACTGGGCCGACCCCCAATAGGGTGGTCTAATAACCCTTTGACCCACATGAATTATATAGGGCCGACCCCAACAAGGTGGTCTAATAACCCATCAAGAATAAGTTACGACATTTACAATATAAATGACGACACTTCCTTATAGAGGAATAATACCATCTCTATAGGAATACAATATACATATATGTGAAATACATTCCGAAGTTACATATACATCAACACTCCCTCTTAACTAGGAAGGTATTTCTCAGCACAGTTCTTCTAGCACAAGTCATCTTCTCTGGATCATCGTCACTGCTGCTGCTATCTCAATCAATCTCTGAATCTACTCGTCATAGGAAGTTCTACAGAGCCAGTCCTTTTTCATACTGGATGTAGGCCCACCACCTGCAGGTCTTCATCATCACTGGCCATACTGTGGAATCCTCAGGACTTATTACGTGCGTCACAAAACCTCGAAAGAGCATCCCAGGATGTTACGGGTACACAACTCCGACCTGTAGGATCTCTCAGGGCGCTATTACAAGTGACCCCACCACAAAACCTTGAAAGAGCATCCCAGGATGTTACGGGTACACAAATACGACCTGTAGGATCTCCCAAGGCGCTATTATATGTGGTCATGGCAAAACCTCGCAAGAGCATCCTAGGACTGATTACGGGCACACAACCCAACCTATCGGATCTCCCAGGGCGCTATTACATGCCATAGGACAAAACCTCGGAAGAGCATCTGCCAGATATCCCAGGGCGCTATTACATGCCATAGGCAAAACCTCGAAAGACTATCTGCAGATCTCCCAGGGCACCGAATTACATGTCCTCCTAGAGAAAAACCTCGAAAGAGCATTTGCCAGATGTCCCAGGGCACCGATATTACATGCCATAGGAAAAACCTCGAAAGACCATCTGCAAATCTCCCAAGGCACCGGATTACATGCTCATCTACACAACCTGATCCACGGCCATAGAGTATCAACCTGATACTCACCATACATCATCCTGATGTATCCATGATCATCCTGATCATCATCACTGCAACGTCCTACTGCATGTCATCTAGAGCAACATCCTGAAGCTCGTCATCCATGATCATCCTGATCATCACTGCAACGTCCTGCTGCATGTCATCTAGAGCAACATCCTGAAGCTCGTCATCCATGATCATCCTGATCATCACTGCAACGTCCTTCTGCATGTCATCATACATGATCCACCTGATCATCAATGCATCTACTTGATGCATACCAAGTATCTACCTTATACATATCATCATACATGATCCTCCTAATCATACAATGTATCCACCTGATACAAATACAAATACATGATACATATCACCATACATGATCCACCTGATCATACAATGTATCCACCTGATACATATATAGATACATGATCCAAGCATCCAACATGATGCATATACAAAATACATACACATGATCCAACTGATCATATCCAGCATCAACATGATGCGTACATACATACAAAAAAATGATCCATCTGATCATATCCAGCATCCAGCATGATGCGTACATACATACATAAAATGATCCAACTGATCATATCCAAGCAGAAACCAGAACATCATTCTGATGCTCATCATCCAGCGCTTACATCCACAGCCATGTGAAGGACCCCCCTTCCAACATGCTTGGAATGGCTTCAGCAAATGTGTCCATTACTTCTTCCTCAAAGTATCCTCGATCTGAATCACGCCAAGCCTCTCTCTGAAGTACTCGAACTTCACCCTGGCTAGTGGCTTCGTCAGCACATCTGCAATCTGCTCGTCCGTCACAACATATAGGAGCTTCACAGCTCCTCTCTGCACCATATCCCTGATATAGTGATATTTGATCTCTATGTGTTTCGACCTGTCATGAAACACTGGGTTCTCAGACAGCTTCACACAACTCTGGTTATCACAAAAGATACTAGTAGCCTCCAACGGGAGATCAACTAACTCAGACAGTAGCTTCTGTAGCCATACTGCCTCACAACTAGCTGAGCAGGCTGCAACATACTCTGCCTCAGCTGTACTCAGTGCTACGCAGGACTGCTTCCTGCTAAACCAAGAGATCACACCTGATCCCATACTGAAGCAACACCCAGATGTGCTTTTCCTATCTGCAGCACTGCCAGCCCAATCTGAATCAACATAACCCTGCAGGTTAAACTTTTGATTCACCTCATACTTGAGCCCATAATCCATTGTACCCTTCAGGTACCTCAGAACATGCTTTACAACAACCAGGTGAACACTCCTCGGATCCGTCAGGAACTGGCTCAATGTGTTCACAGCAAAGCAAATGTCTGGTCTCGTGTTCGTCAGGTACATCAAGGACCCAATCATCTGACGATACATAGAGACATCAATCGGCTCAGATGAAGCATCACATAGAAGCTTCAGATTCGATGCCATAGGTGTGGCCATGGCCTTGCAATCCATCATTCCAAATATCTTCAGGATATCTACTGTGTACTTCCCTTGACCAAGGAAGATCCCACCTGCATTCTGCCACACCTCCATACCTAGGAAATAGTGCATCATTCCCAAATCTTTCATATCGAATTCAGCTGCAAGCTTCCTTTTAGTATCTGCAATCAGTTTGTCATCTCCTGTCACAAATAGGTCATCCACATACAAAAGTAGTATCACTGGATTGCCTTCCTCAACCTTGTAGTAAAGGTTGGAATCCGCTTTACTCTTGGAAACGCCCAAACTGGATAGAAAGCTGTCTATCCTACCATACCAAGTTCTGCACACATATATGACTACACCATGCTGTCTTGAAATCCATCTGGTGCATCTTCTATTTCATCACTTTTATATTTCTCAATGCTGCCATCTGCAACATGCTTGATCTGATAGTTCCATATGGAAGTCATAACAAACTTCCCTTCAGGTCTTGGGACTACATCCCAAACATCATTCTTCATGATCGACGGATCATGGCATTCCATTTCTTCATCCCAAATCTTGGGAACTTCAATATCTTCAATAGATATCTTTGTTGCTGGAACAAATGTTGTAGTCCTTTTGTAGGTGAAGATACACGGTCTTTCCTACAAAGCATGTTAAATTGCATGATTAGAAACATCTCATAATTTTCAGAACAAATTCTTACACATAAAGAAATATGTCATACAGTCATGCAATTATCTTAGCCAATGCTTCAATACAACATTTATCCATATCCCGTAACTTTCTAGATGCCTTCCAATCTCTACCAGAACATTGTTAAGAGTGTGCACAACTCCCAACATGTCAGCAAAGAGGTTTCATTCTAGATAAGTAGCAATGGAATGTTGTACAGTGCCATAGGCCACTTACCCATGTATATTAGTAGTATACTGTTCATCAATGCAACTATTCTAATATGCACAATACATATCCTAAGTCTAGGAACATGAGCATATACATCATTGAACAATTTTATTTAAACAAACACATATGCAAGAAATGATAATTAAAATACTTATCTTTGTTTGTTCATTGGGTGGACTCCCTCTGAGTCTTTGCTTTCTTGCAAGAGCTGCTGGAGTCCTAATCTGCAGTAGCTTCTTCTACACCTTTCTGTTGTGGAATGTAGAGAGATGGACAACTCCCTCTGAATATCTGCATCCTTTCATAAACCACTGGAGTGTACTCCCTCTTGATCTTTACTCCCTGGATTACCTGTCCTTGAACTTATATACATTCTCGATCCCTATGCATGCTTGTTAGTATCATCATTGTGTTATCCTCTAGGTCTAATATAAAATCATACATTCATTAGTATACTATTAAAACACAATAATCTCAAGCATGTATAGTCATGATCATTTCAAACAGAAATAGTAAGCATTAGCATTCAAGTTTTATGTAGGATTCTTATGGTTAGTCAAATCATAAGAAACATAACATGTCTAAACCTGTAATTACTCAAACCTATGACTCTTCAGGTTAGTTGAATCATCAATCAAGATAAGAGATATAATATGTATAAAACCTGTGATTATTCAAACCTATACCTTCATGATTCTTCTGGTTAGTCATATCATCAATTATGGTAAGAAACATAATATGCATACAACCATGATTATTCAAACCTATGACTCTTTAGGAATAATCATTATCAACAACAGTATAAGATCCTAACACAAGGTAGGATTCTAGCTTGATATAGGAAAAACATACCTGGATTAGCATGCTAGCTATTTATGTCTAACATACTCACATGATGTCTTCTTGTTCTTCTTCAATGACTTGTGCTAGTAACCTGTATAACTCATAGGTTAACTATTACAAAACCAAGTTATACATACCTCGTAAATGGATCTTCTATGAGATCCATGACAATGGATGAATCTTTGTCATCATGTTATCATGATCATATGTTCTTGGACCAGAACATGATTTGTCTTTCTTGGTGTACCTTTCATGTTAGTAGACAACATAAACCTCATACAACACCATAATGCATTAGTACAGTCATAAGTGTCAACACCCTAACCAATGACTATCTTCTATCATGCATTCATAATTTTGTTAAGGTGATACGACAAATCTAAAATCAAAATTGTACTAACCGTAATAACATGAAGACAAACATACCATAAACTTAATCATGGACAAATATCGAAACATACCTTGATGAGTCATACCTGTCGAGATCGCTTGTAATCTTCTTATGTAAGGCCTTAGCCTCATCTCCCTCTGAAACAGGAACTTCTTCACTTATGCAGGTGACCAATCCATTTTCTTCTAGGATTAACCCAATCCACTTGATTTGCAAGAACTGGACCTGGAGCTGGATATGGGTTTGTCAGAGAAACCCCAAAAATTCAAACTTTGAATTTCAAACTTCCGAAAGGATAGAAATATGCGCCTTGATGAGTTGATCAAACTGGTATATTCAGAATTTGAAAACTGCAAAGTTTTACTCCTTAATTTTGCCTTTGAAACTTCCGGATTCACTGGACGTGACCCTGAACTAGGGTTTGATGAAGCCCACTCTTCTGCCCAATCAAAAGGTTTGATCCAAAGCTCTAAGCTTCTATTTTTCTGAGGAGCTTCCAGCCATGGTCACAGATTTCAAAAATTCCCGTTTTTACAGAAGCCCTAATTTTCCACTTTCCTGATCAAAGTCCCGAACTAGGGTCTGATCAAGCCCGGCCTTCTTCCCAACCAAAAATTCTGATCTTGGTCTCTAAATTTTTATTTTGATGAGTAGCATTCAGTCGTGGTCTCCGATTACAAAAATTCCAACTTTCTCCAAAGCCCTAAATTCCGGAAGCCATGAATGAAGGTACCAAAAAATAATTCTGTTTTGACAGAAATATGTACCTGATTGTTTCTGGTGTAACTCCAAAATTTTTGATCCACAGGGTCTGAAAAAGTTTCCTCAGATAGCCTGACCTGTTATCTTTCCATCCTAACAGGTCTGACCTCAATTGGATTTTCTGAGAGAGAGTTATGCCAAATGTCGCAACGTGACCTGTTTTGGGATAATACAGGAGTGCGAAATTGTACGGTGTGCCACGTGTCACTGTTTGAACTTCGGCCTATGAAAACATTTCTTGAGATATCTCGCCCTGTTATCTTTCCATCCTGATAGGTCTAACCTCAATTGGACTCTCTGAGAGAGAGTTATGCCAAGTGTCGCAACGTGACCTGTTTATGGGATAATACAGGAGAGTGAACTTGTACGGCGTGCCACATGTCACTGGTTCAACTTCGGCCTCTGAAAAAGTTTCCTGAGATAGTACAGTCTGTGTACTACCTGTCAATTTTTACAAAATTTCATTTGGATCTTCCTATCCTAGGTTATGACGTTTTTCCCAAGGTCACCTGATTTTGACTCAGATCTGGAAGAGGCAGAAACCCTATATTGTACAGATCATAAATCACAAAGTACAATGAATTAGAGGTTTTTCTTTGGACACCAGGTACATGGGGATCTTATATTCGGCCTATAACAATTTCAGATCCAAAAAATTTTCCAAAACGGATTTATAGCAAAAGTGCTACGATGACTGGTTTTTGCTATATCAAGCCCTAGCATCGTAAGTGCAACAAGTGTCATACATGCCATATCATGCCTTCTTTCAGGCTAGCTCTGATACCATGTTGAATTTTCAGAATTTACTTCAATCTAATCTAGGATCTTAACTGAGAGAACAACATGTACAGCATATCTACAGCATATCAATCATGGAGACAATAATGCAAGCACACAAGAGACACAAAGATTTACTTGGGGAAAACCATAAAGGTGAAAAACCCCAATAACTTCCTCAGAGATAGATAGAGCAATGATACAACCAACCATAAGAGATAGACACAACCTAGCAGCAGATCCTCATCCTCCATAAGTGCGCCACTCCTCCTTGAGTGCGTGTGTGAGAAGTGAGTGAGTAAATAGAGTGCCTCCCGCACTCTATTTATACTTGACTTGACTTGCCTTTTTACCTAACTCATGTAGGCTCGAACTTAACCACATAACATAATGCTGACTGGGCTGACCCCCAATAGGGTGGTCTAATAACCCTTTGACCCACATGGCCGACCCCCAATAGGGTGGTCTAATAAACCTTTGACCCACATGACTTATATAGGGCCGACCCCAACAAGGTGGTCTAATAACCCATCAAGAATAAGTTACGACATTTACAATATAAATGACGACACTTCCTTATAGAGGAATAATACCATCTCTATAGGAATACAATATACATATATGTGAAATACATTCCGAAGTTACATATACATCAACACAAATTCACCCAGGCAGCAGATAGAAATTCGCAACGACTAAGATAAACCCTCCAAAAAAGGAGACTGGAAGTTGAAATTCATAGGAAAACGCATATGTACAAGCACGAAAGGGGGAAAATCACATCTTTAGAGTGTGGAATGGGAAAAAAAAGAGTATGTATTGGTCTGTACAATAAGGAGGAGAGAAAGATGGTTGTACAACCAAGTGACTAAAAAATGCCTCCCAAAAAAACTAAGTGTCAAAGAACCCTTGGTTCAGAAAAAATTAGGGTCGGTAGAAAAATTAGGTTCAGGAGGAGGTCCAATAAAAGAAAATGCTTTGAAATCACCAAAGCTAAAAAAATTAGGTTTGGAATAGAAATTTGCCAAAAGTCTATGTTAAAAAAAAATTGCTAGGCTAGACTAGGCAAATTAATTCAATTTTAGGAAAATGGAAGCCAAACTTGACGAGTGAATACTCAATCGTGATTAATTCCATTGTTTTCGAAACAATGGAAAATCTAGGCTTGGTGAAAAAAACACCAATCTAGTGAAAATTGCTCAGATATGGGAAAATCCTAAGAGGTTGTCCATATATGTTTGTAGATCTACTGGATAAGGGTGGCCGGAGAACAAATTTATTGAAGTCTAAAGCAAAAAAAAAATCAATATGGAATTTATTCAAGGAGTTAGAGCTCAGTAACCCACTCTGATACCATGTTAGAATAGGAAAATAAATGCAATAACAAATACCAAAGATCTAACTAGTCTAAACTCCTATGAAAAGCATTAAATCAAACAGTAAATCAAACAAGATGGGGAAACATACATGGAAGATGGTCTTATATTCCTCAAGTAAAATATTCTATCTTACGAAGCTTAGGCTCCCCACATATGCACATATCACATTACATTTCATTTCATTCAATTGGGCCTCAATCACCTCTATTATATACGATAGAGGGACATGAGAACATATCTCATGATGAATGTGGGATATTTTATTTTATAAGATAGTTAGTTATTGAAAAATAACTTTGCTTAAAATATAAGTTTACAAAATGCATCAGGCTTGTACATGATGCCAATAGTCATTCACTAACACATTCTAACAAACATTTTAAGAACCTTCTCGAAAGAAGGTGAAATTTCTACATTGCATTGAAGTGTCATTCCGATAAAATTTACAGCATGGTATCAGGGAAGTTATAGTTGAGATCACTCTTGAGTAAGAGGGAGTTATATTATATTTCAGCTAGTTATTACGTAGGATAGGTACTTGAACCAGTTGAGGTAATTGGGTATGAAACTGTAGGTTGTTTGAGATAATTTCCTTGACCCTTGGAAAGGTTGTTTTTTCTTCACACTGCATATCTTCCAAGATGAATATGTCTTTGATAACTTCTTTATCTACTAGCATTGTGTCTTTTGTTGGTTTGTATATAGATAGTGGATATTCTAGAATCTATGGCATATGATAGGTCATTATTCGATAAGATTCATGAGAAAGAGTGAGGCATGAGTGTAGAGCTTGGTGATGATGGCACTTATCCCATCAAAGGAGTTGGCTCTATCTCCTCTAGATGCCCACAAGCAATGCTCTTGAGTTCAGTGATGTTTTGTATGTTCATGGGTTGAAGAAGAATCTTCTTTAAATATAATATATAGTATATCTTTAGCATATGGTCAATTTTCATGATCAAGAGGTCATCTTTAGGATATGAACCGATGTTGAGGAAAAAGGAGTTCGTGTTGGAGGTATTTACAAGTTGCAGGTTGATTCAATGAAGCATGATGTGTAGGTGCATGCTAGTACCAATTTGTGTGAGTTATGGAACAAATGTATTGGCCGTTTGCATTATGGAGCATTGCCTCTATTGAAGAAGCTAGTACAAGGATTATTGATTTTCAGGATATAGAAGGAAGATGTCTGCAAAGGATGTGCTCTGGGAAGAACATTAAGACTACTTTTCGCAATAGTAAGCACAAATAAAGAGAGAATATTGATATGATCCATTCATATTTATTTGAACCTATGTCTTCACCTACTTAATAGGTTGTTTTTTGTCACTTTTATTGATGATTGACCTAGATTTATTTTTTGAATAATAAGGATGAAGCATTCAGTAAGTTCATAGAATTCAAGGCCTTTGTTGAAAATTAGATATGAAGAAATTTAAAAATACTTCACTCAGATAATGGAGGAGATTATAGCTCCTTGAAGTTTGATTCTTTGTATAGGGAAGAATGTAACAAAAGGGAGTTGGCCAAAAATTACAACCCACAATAGAATGGGGTATCTGAGAGGAAGAATTGGTCCATATTTGAATTTCATGACATGGATTTTCCCATGAACTATTGAACCAAGGATTGCAATACAACCATGTATATTTTAAACAGGTATTCTACAAGACTTGAAGGAAGTGACATCAGAGGAGGAATTTATTGGTGTAAAGCTAGATATATCTCATCTTCATGTGTTTGGAAATCCAATTTATATTCATGTTCCTAAGAATAAGAGGAAAAAATTGGAACCCTCTAATATGTATGGTATATGTGTTTGATACAGTGACACTTCCAAATGTTACAGGGTCTACATTCCAATGCAGAGGAAGAATGTGGTAAGTAGAGATGTGAAGTTTGATGAGAGAACTTCCAATTCACATGATCACCCTTTAGTGATTGAAGAAAACAAGGAAGTTAGTCTTCTAAATATTGAGGTTAATGCTCATGATGAGCCAGATTCAGGTGAGGTGAGGATAGGATTAGATATCCCTTCACCGTGCACCCTAGCCCATTGGAGACCAAGATGTCTTACATGCACATTGTATGAGGATAGGGAGCAAGTGGGAGCACCCAGATATTCAATTAGGGTGAGTGTACCATCTGGGAGATATGTCAGTCATATAGCATTGGTTTCTTCCATCTGTGTGACTTCCAATTATATATAGGAGAGGTGTAATGATGAGATTGAATTCATCCATGATATTTCTAGGCATTCATTGGAGAGGTCTGACACCTTATGAAGGACGTTTCCAAGATTAAGTCCAAAGTTTTATTTAGTGGGATTGTTACCAAGGATTTTGGATTCTCTCGGACAAAGGGATTTTCCCTTGATGATACTCTCACTTTAGGATTCTCTCGAGATGAGGGATTTGGTCTAGTTCAAGATAGTTCAATTGCCATAGGATTTGAGGTGCATGATAGGGATTCTCATTATGACAGGTTGATGATGACCTTGCATAGTTCGATGGATATACCACAATATTTTCCTTCCAGGGCCAACTTGATATTGGATGGATATGTGATGTCTTTGCAAGATTCCTTGGATATTTCTTGATCTGGTGTTCTTGGATAATGACATGTGACACTAAGGATGATGGAAGTTAGAAATTGGTTGTTGATCCAAGCAAATATCACTATGTATTCACAAGTGGTCATTGATCATTGGAGGATCAAGATGATTTGATAGCATGGTTGATAGTCTTCTTGCAGATGATAGTTGTTGATTCTGGGACTATAGTTAGTGATGATTAGAAGATAGCATATTTGATGGAGTTGTAGAGGAATTCAAAAGGTTTTGGTGTAAACTCTTTCCTCGTCAAGAGGGAGTGTTATATTTTTGGGTTACTCTGGAAGTATTTAAACCGTGTTTGGGGGTGCTTCATGAGATGTGGGGTACATAGTGTAAGTTCGGCACTTGGATAGTCTAAGATGGATTGTAACATGAGAGATGGTATATTATGGATATGAACAATGTCTCAGTGGATGGTTGAACTCAAAAGATTATTAGCTCAATGGTATTCCCTTGAGCATTGGAGATCTCTTGCATGGATGGTGGATGCACTTTATGATGACCAGATGGAGTATTCACTTGGTGGAAGAGTTCCCTACAAGGGATGTGGAGTATTGTGCATCATGGAGGAGGGTTTCAAGCCCTAGATGGCATGTTGTAGGAGGTGGTATATTGGGTTGATGTTCATGGAGATGGATTGAGGTTGTATAAGGATTCAATAGTGTTCTTGTAGGGGGTAGTTTCCCCAATGGAGTACTTTTATTTATATGATGGATGGAATATGTAGAGCCTCAATATGGAATGGTGTGGACTTACCTTATGTAGCTACATCGCCTTGGACTATTTATTTTGCATAAATCATCATTGAAGCATCACACATATATTCCAGAGTGGATGTCTCACATGTATGGCCGATAAAGTCTCATGTAGATTGCTTGTAAGGGATTGTTCGCACGTGGGATTGTGCCCACATAGTACTGTTGGTCTCCCTTGCCTCTCATATAAATAGAGGAAGGAGAGATTTTTTCATTAATATGACTTGTGTGTTCATTATTTTCCACTCTTGTGTATGAATGTGACCTAGAAGAGGAGCACAATCGTCTTATCTCTCTCTAGGTATTCACTTATACCTCTCTCTCTCTCTCTCTCTCTCTCTCTCTCTCTCTCTCTCTCTCTCTCGGGTTCTAGGGTTTCTTGGTGTTAAATGTATAGCATGGCGAGTCATTATCCAAGCCAATCTTGTGCAGCTAGGATTGGGCCTCTTGTGTTGAGGTAGGGAGCCTGAGTTGGACTTAGGAACCTGGAGTAGATTCTTGAGTTGGACTCAATAATGACTAATCCTTCAGTTGTAAAAGGTTATTCCTCATGTGTTGAGGTGAATGCTTTGATGTATCAAAGTGATGATGTTGTAAAGTATTTTTGGACAAGGCTCGAGACTTGTGTGTCAAGTCAGATTCTCATGTGGACCTTTAGTTATAGCGGGTACCCATGGGGTGGACCTCTAGTTATAGCAGGTACCCATGGGGTGGACCTCCAATTATAGAGGTAGATGCTTTGCATGTTGAAGCATTAATTTTGTGTGTTATATTACTAACCATGGTCATTGATCGCTATTAGGTATCCTTTAGAGACTCGCCACCTCTAGAGGTAATTACTTTAGCATGTGATCATTTGCTACGAGAGTAATATAATATGATCACAACATGTAAAAAATATTATGAGTATAATTTGATATGATAGATAATTAAATTTAACACATATTGACCATGTAGTAAAGATAAGAGATAAAGATAAATGCATAGAGAAAAAGAGAATTTGAATTGCTCATGAGATGACTAAGCAAACTCGAATTGTTAAGATTCAGTTAAATACACAATGTATGCCTCATTCAATTAGAGAACTCGATTTGATCACTACAGTGATGTTAACAAGAAAGAATTAGTTAAAGAGAGTTAACTAAGTGATAACAAATAATATCTAGTTAACTAAGTGTTATTGCATGACAACACTTATGTTAAACTAAAAGATGACACTTGAGTTGCGACACTTGCATGATGACACTTAATTTAGCCACCTAAATAAGTGCACAAGATTTCTGTTAAGGGGCGAGTTCATCCTAATACGTAGTTCAATGAGTTAATGCACTGCATGAGAAGTGGGGCGCTCTTCTTCATGCAAGATTGATTCATCCAGATGGAGGGCGAGTTCATCATGAAGTCAGAAGATAAAAATAGAATCCAATGCATGTGATGAATATATAAGTATGTTATACAGGATTGATGAATTCAATGTGAAGTGAATTCTCTTCTCCCTTGAAGGAAAGGAACTTTTATTTGTGCAGTATAATTCTCCAAGAAGGCAATTCGTAGTTTTTGCATGTGATGCACCATTACCCATGCAACCATGTTGATGTATATGTAACTTCGGAATGTATTTCATCTGTATATTATATTTATATTTATTGTACCCTTATAAGAGATGTGTTATTCCTCTATAAGGAAGTGTCGTCATGTGGATTGACAAGTGTCGCAAGTGTGTGTACTTGCCGATGGGTTATTAGACCACCTTATGGGGTTGGCCCTGATTAATATATAATATAATGTGGGTGTATCAAAGTAGACAAGTCGGCCCCAGTAGGTCACTGGGCAAAAAGGTGAGTATAAATAGAGATAGGAGATCTCTATTTTACTCACTCGGAAAAGTAACTATCTCTCTCTCTGAAAAGTGGTGCACTAGTGAGGAGGAGGAGGATCATCTGCTAGGAGACTATCTCTGTATTATTTGGTTGTATTTTGGTTGAGCCATTGCTCTCTCTATCTCTGAGGAAGTTGTGGGGTTTTTCACCTTAGGGTTTTCCCCACGGAAACTCTGTGTCTCTTGTCTCTATGCTTTTGATTCTTGTGATGCTTGTGATGCTTGTCATATTATGATTGTCATGCATTGATATACTGTAGATGTTATTCTCTCAGCAAAGATCCTATAGTATTGTGATTTAATACTGAAAATTTAACATGGTATCAGAGCTTAACTGAGAAGAAGACATTTTGCAGTGACGGAAGCTTGTATTCTTTGTTTATTGGGTTTCTCTCCACAGATTTTTGAAATTCAGTATAGTAGATTGGATCTACTCATCAAGGCGCATCTATGTGTCCAATCAGAATTCAGTTCCGAGCATTTTCAGATTTGGCCCTAAAAATTAGGGTTTCCACAAAAATAGGAATTTCTGGAAACTGAAGGTACAGCTGGAAGCTCCTTGCAAAAATCGAAGGTTTGAGCTTTGGATCGAGATTTTTGGCTGGGTAGATCTCCGGGAAACTCAAACCCTAATTCAGGGCTCTCCCCAGTGAACCCGGGAGGACAAAAAGGCAATTTTGAAGGGAAAGACCTTGCTGATCTCAAATTCTGAATGTACTAGGCTGATCAGCTCTCCAAGGCGCACCTTTCTATCCTTTCAGAATTTTGAAATTCACATTTTGAATTTTTAGGGTTTCTCTGACAAACCCTAATCCGGGACCAGTTCCAGTTTTCAGCACTTCAAGTGGTAAGCCCTAAATCTTTTCTATTTCCATTTGAAGTACTCTTAAAGATGTCTCTCCACACCAAGCTTGAGGATAAGCTTGAAGGGGCTGATAACTTCCGAGCCTGGAAGTATAGGATTGGGCTAATCCTGGAAGAGAATGAGTTGGACTCATATGTGAAAGAAGACATCCCTATCCCAGAGGATGAAGAGGCCAAGGCATTACACAAGAAGAACTTGGTCAAGGCAAAGAGAATCATTGATGATTCTATCAAAGACCATCTCATACCCCATGTGTCTTCTCTCAAGACACCCAAGGAGATGTTTGAATCCTTGACCAAGCTATTTGAAGGAAAGAACATAAATCGGAAGATGACCCTGCGGAACCAATTGAAAGCAGTAAAGTTTCAGAATGGAGAAACCATTCAATCCTATTTTTCAAGGGTCTCCCAGATCAAGGAACAACTAGAAGCAGTGGATGAAATGGTGGAGAATGGTGAAGTGGTGATGACCACTCTGAATGGCCTACCCAGGTCATGGGATTCCTTTATTCAAGGAATTTGTGCAAGAAAGAAGTTGATCTCCTTCAGTAGACTTCGGGAAGAATGCTCTCAAGAAGAAGCTAGACTTATAGCTCGTGAAGAAAAGATGGGAGGTGAAGATCAAGCTCTTGCAGCTCACACCAAAAGAGGTAAATCAAAGAAGGAATCATCTCATAACAAAAGATTCTCTCACCGCCATTATCATAAAGATAAGAAAGATCTCAAATGCTTCAGTTGCAATGAGAAGGGACACTTTGCTTCAGATTGTCCCAAGAAGAAGAAAGACAACAACAACAACTTCAACAAAAAGAAAAAGAATAACAAAAGAATATATCATGCTCATGCTGCCGAAGATGATGAACCTCCAAAGAAGAAGGCTAGGGCAGAAAGTAGCAGTGATGATGACTCATCAAGTGAAGAAGAGTATGTTCTGATCTCCGCACTCACAGGTACCATCTCCCATGGTTGTAATGATTGGTTGATTGATAGTGGGGCCTCCAAACACATGACTGGGTTCAAGGAATCTTTTGTGAACCTTTCTGAACATGAATCACCCCATAAGGTAAAACTTGGGGATGTTTATCAATACCCAATCAAAGGAAGTGGTGAAGCCTCCTACAATCTAGATTCTGGAAAATCATTGAAGATGAAAGAAGTACTGTATGTACCTGGACTCAAGAAGAACTTACTCTCCATCTCTGCATTGGATGCAAAAGGTATGAGGGTTGCATTTGTGGATGGCCAAGTCCTAATGTGGCCAAAAGGAAAGAACATAGATGATGCAGTAGTGATTGGGGAGCAAGAGGGAGGCTTGTATAAATTGAAGGGACAACCTGAACATGCCATGGTACATGAATCCATGGAGCCAAGTGAACTTTGGCATAGAAGACTTGCTCACATGCACTATAGGGCACTTCCAATTGCAAGTAAGGCAGTAGAGGGTCTTCCTGAAATCAAGACCAAACATGAAGGTGTTTGCAAAGGATGTGCAAAAGGAAAGAACACTAAGAAGGCTTTCCCAAGCAGTGAAAGCAAAGCAAAAGACATTTTGGAAATCATCCACTCAGATGTATGTGGCCCCATGTCATCCAGTTCCCTAAGTGGGTATGTTTACTATGTATCATTTATTGATGACTTCTCCAGGAAGACTTGGGTATACTTCTTGAAAGGCAAACATGAGGTACTTGACAAATTCAAGGAATTCAAAAACTTGATGGAGAATCAAACTGACAAGAAGATCAAAACTTTCAGATCCGACAATGGTGGAGAATTCACCTCAAATGACTTCAAGAAACTTTGTTGTGATTCAGGGATTAAGAGGGAGTTGACTGCTCCTTATAATCCTCAACAGAATGGAGTTGCAGAAAGGAAGAACAGAACTATCATGGAAGCAGCAAGGGCAATGTTGCATGACCAAGATCTTCCTATGCATCTATGGGCAGAAGCAGCTAGAACAGCTGTATATGTGCAGAACAGAACACCCCACAAGATATTGGACAACAAGACACCAGAAGAGGTATTTCTGGTAAGAAACCTGAAGTCAGCCATCTCAGAATATTTGGTTGTCCAGTATATACTCATGTCCCAAAAGAGAAGAGGACTAAATTAGATCCTTCAGGAAAGAAGGGCATCTTTGTGGGTTATAGTGAAAGCTCAAAGGCGTACAGAATATACTTTCCAGGGTTCAAGAAAATTGATGTCAGTAGGGATGTAACATTTGATGAAAACTCAGCATTCATCAAATCAAGAAAGACACCTACAGAAGTTTATGAAGAACCTAAGGAAACAAGATTTCAAGACACTACCATGACTGAAGCAGCTCCAGAAGCTGTTCGTGAGTTTGAAGATCCACAAGAACCTGTAGATCCACCCCGTGAGGATAACTCTCACAAGAGGAAACCTGTATGGGCTAGAGAGATCATTCATGATGCAGAAAGATTTGGCATTCCAGAAGAAGAACACAGAGCAAAGAAGAGAACCAGATCACACACCAGTTATGTTGCTTTACTCTGTGACATTATGAACAAAGAGCCTTCCAGTTATGAAGAGGCAGCAGAAAAGAAGGAATGGAAGGATGCTATGGTTGAGGAATACCAATCAATAATGAAGAAGGATGTTTGGGATGTTGTCCCAAGACCTAAAGAGAAGTCTGTTGTGACTTCCAAGTGGATCTACAAAATCAAGCACGCTGCAGATGGCAGTGTGGAAAAATACAAAGCAAGATTCGTAGCTCGTGGTTTCTCTCAAAAGGAAGGAATAGATTATGAAGAAACCTTTGCACCTGTAGCCAAGTATACTTCCATCAGAACAGTACTTGCCCTGGCTGCAGCAATGAAATGGAAAATACACCAGATGGATGTCAAGACTGCTTTCCTGAATGGTGTAGTAGAAGAGGAAGTATATGTGGAACAGCCACTTGGCTTTGAAATACATGACAGGGAGTCATATGTGTGCAGATTGAAGAAAGCCTTGTATGGCTTGAAGCAAGCTCCCAGAACTTGGTATGGTAGGATGGACAGCTTTCTATCTAGCTTGGGCTTTACCAAGAGTAAAGCAGATTCCAACCTTTACTATAAGGTTGAGGAAGGGAATCCAGTGATTTTACTTCTGTACGTCGATGACCTATTTGTGACAGGAGATGACCGACTGATTGCAGATACTAAGAGGAAGCTTGCAGCTGAATTCGATATGAAAGATTTGGGAATGATGCACTATTTTCTAGGTATGGAGGTGTGGCAGAATGCAGGTGGGATCTTCCTTGGTCAAGGGAAGTACACAGTAGATATCCTGAAGAGATTCGGGATGATTGGGTCCTTGATGTACCTGACGAACACGAGACCAGACATTTGCTTTGCTGTGAACACATTGAGCTAGTTCCTGACGGATCCGAGGAGTGTTCACCTGGTTGCTGTAAAGCATGTTCTGAGGTACCTGAAGGGTACAGTGGATTATGGGCTCAGATATGAGGTGAATCAAAAGTTTAACCTGCAGGGTTATGTTGATTCAGATTGGGCTGGCAGTGCTGCAGACAGGAAGAGCACATCTGGGTGTTGCTTCAGTATGGGATCAGGTGTGATCTCTTGGTTTAGCAGGAAGCAGTCCTGTGTAGCACTGAGTACAGCTGAGGCAGAGTATGTTGCAGCCTGTTCAGCTAGTTGTGAGGCAGTATGGCTACGGAAGCTACTGTCTGAGTTATTTGATATCCCACTGGAAGCTACTGGTATCTTCTGTGATAACCAGAGTTGTGTGAAGCTGTCCGAGAACCCAGTGTTTCATGACAGGTCGAAACACATAGAGATCAAATATCACTATATCAGGGATATGGTGCAGAGAGGAGCTGTGAAGCTCCTGTATGTTGCGACGGACGAGCAGATTGCAGATGTGCTGACGAAGCCACTAGCCAGAGTGAAGTTTGAGTACTTCAGAGAGAGGCTTGGCGTTCTTCAGATCGAGGACACTTCGAGGAAGAAGTGATGGACACATTTGCTGAAGCCATTCCAAGCATGTTGGAAGGAGGATCCTTCACATGGCTGTGGATGTAAGCGCTGGATGATGAGCATCAGGATGATGTTCTGGTTTCTGCTTGGATATGATCAGTTGGATCATTTTATGTATGTATGTACGCATCATGTGGATGCTGGATATGATCAGTTGGATCATTTTATGTATGTATGTACGCATCATGTGGATGTTGGATATGATCAGTTGGATCATTTTATGTATGTATGTATGCATCATGTTGGATGCTTGGACCATGTATTTGTATATGTATCAGGTGGATACATTGTATGATCAGGTGGATCATGTATGGTGATATGTATCATGTATTTGTATTTGTATCAGGTAGATGCATTGATGATCAGGAGGATCATGTATGATGATATGTATCAGGTAGATACGTGGTATGCATCAGGTAGATGCATTGATGATCAGGAGGATCATGTATGATGATATGTATCAGGTAGATACGTGGTATGCATCAGGTAGATGCATTGATGATCAGGAGGATCATGTATGATGATATGTATCATGTATTTGTATCAGGTGGATACATTGATGATCAGGAGGATCATGTATGATACTTGGTATGCATCAGGTAGATGCATTAATGATCAGGATGATCATAGATGACGAGCTTCAGGATGTTGCTCCGGATGACATGCAGCAGGATGTTGCAGTGATGATGATCAGGATGATCATGGATACATCAGGATGATGTATGGTGAGTATCAGTTGATACTCTGTGGCCATGGATCAGGTTGTGCAGATAAGCATGTAATTTGTGCCCTGGGAGATTTGCAGATGGTCTTTCGAGGTTTTGCCTATGGCATGTAATTTGTGCCCTGGGACATCTGGAAAATGCTCTTTCGAGGTTTTGCTTGGGAGGACATATAATTTGTGCCCTGGGAGATCTGCAGATAGTCTTTCGAGGTTTTTCCTATGGCATGTAATTTGTGCCCTTGGATATCTGGCAGATGCTCTTTCAAGGTTTTGTCCTATGGCATGTAATTTGTGCCCTGGGAGATCCGATAGGTTGAGCTGTGTGCTCGTAATCAGTCCTGGGATGCTCTTTCGAGGTTTTGCCATGACCACATGTAATTTGTGCCCTGGGAGATTCGATAGGTTGAGCTGTGTGCTCGTAATCAGTCCTGGGATGCTCTTTCGAGGTTTTGTGGTGACCACATGTAATTTGTGCCCTGGGAGATCCGATAGGTTGAGCCTTGTGCTCGTAATCAGTCCTGGGATTCTCTTTCGAGGTTTTGTGGTGAGGTCACATGTAATTTGTGCCCTGGGAGATCCTATAGGTAGAGCCGTGTGCTCGTAACAGCCTGGGATGCTCTTTCGAGGTTTTGTGACGCACGTAATAAGTCCTGAGGATTCCACAGTATGGCCAGTGATGACGAAGACCTGCAGGTGGTGGGCCTACATCCAGTATGAAAAAGGACTGGCTCTGTAGAACTTCCTATGACGAGTAGAGACAGAGATTGGTTGAGATAGTAGCAGCAGTGACGATGATGATGACGATGCATCGATGACGATGATCCAGAGAAGAAGACTTGTCTAGCAGATCTGTGTCGAGAAATACCTTCCTAGTTAAGAGGGAGTGTTGATGTATATGTAACTTCGAAATGTATTTCATCTGTATATTATATTTATATTTATTGTACCCTTATAAGATATGTGTTATTCCTCTATAAGGAAGTGTTGTCATGTGGATTGACAAGTGTCGCAAGTGTGTGTACTTGCCGATGGGTTATTAGACCACCTTATGGGGTCGGCCCTGATTAATATATAATATAATGTGGGTGTATCAAAGTAGACAAGTCGGCCCCAGTAGGTCACTGGGCAAAAAGGTGAGTATAAATAGAGATAGGAGATCTCTATTTTACTCACTCGGAAAAGTAACTATCTCTCTCTCTGAAAAGTGGCGCACTAGTGAGGAGGAGGGGGATCATCTGCTAGGAGACTATCTCTGTATTATTTGGTTGTATTTTGGTTGAGCCATTGCTCTCTCTATCTCTGAGGAAGTTGTGGGGTTTTTCACCTTAGGGTTTTCCCCACGGAAACTCTGTGTCTCTTGTCTCTATGCTTTTGATTCTTGTGATGCTTGTGATGCTTGTCATATTATGATTGTCATGCATTGATATACTGTAGATGTTATTCTCTCAGCAAAGATCCTATAGTATTGTGATTTAATACTGAAAATTTAACAAACCATTCGCTACAGCTTGCATGGTAGTGATTCTTTCTTGTTATTAATGTGTTGGGCACATGGAAAGTTAATACATTTGATATTTATTCTCTATTGCTCAGTATTATCTCTTATCTAGCACCTGGGTTGTCAAAAGCAATCTGTTATTTTGTAAAAGACGTTCTCTGCTATCTATCATAATTATACTTTGAATATTTGTTGGGATTTTGCATCCT
This sequence comes from Larix kaempferi, assembly GCA_027924585.1. Lineage (NCBI taxonomy): Eukaryota > Viridiplantae > Streptophyta > Pinopsida > Pinales > Pinaceae > Larix > Larix kaempferi. The sequence continues at coordinate 11,374,768 of BSBM01001166.1, forward strand.
CATTGTTTTGATGGTTTTCCCTAAGGTACATCTTGTGTTATGGTTGAATGTTTCATGTGATTGAATGGTTCATTGATTCAAGTATTCAGTATTTCCGCACTTAAAGTTTTAAAATTCAAAGTTCATCATATTTTCTAAAATATTAAAATGATATCAAGGCTCAGGGCATGAAGGTGATAATATTTGTCAAGAAAACTTGAGCCTTAGTAGACCCCGAGGAGTTGAGCACAATACTTGAGAGCCATGGCATCGATCTCTATTCGACCGAAAGACTGTCTTGAAGGCACTTCGAATTTCAACACTTGGAAGGTGAGGGTGTTGAACATCTTGGAGGAACATGAATTGGATGGATACATATCCACTGTGGTGGAGGAGCCTAAATATAATGCAGGGTGCATCAACTTCAATAAGAACTAAGCTAAATCCAAATGGATCATCTATGATTTGGTGAAGGACAATTTGCTATCCATGATCACTCCATTGAAGACCGCAAAGGAGTGTTTTGATACATGGACAAACCTATATGAGAATAAGGCCCCAATTCAAAGGAGGGCATCAAAGAATAAGCTTTGAAACCTAAAGATGGAGAAGGATGAGACAGTGGCCTCCTTATTCACCAAGATATCTTAGGTAAGAGATCATATTTCTAGTATTGTAGTGATGGATGAAGATGATCTTCTCCAAACCGCTATTGATGGTCTCCCATCCTCATGGGAGACATTATTGGATGCGATAAATGTTTGAGAGGTACAACCTAACTTCGAAAGGTTGTGGAATGACTGCCTCCAAGAGGAGGGGAAAATCTAGAGCAAGTCAGTGTGCCACTATGCATCAAAGAAGAAAACCTTTCCCTCACGACAATGATGAAGAAAGGCAAGAAGAACTTCTCTCAAAATATTTTTTCCCATTCGAAGAAGAAGGTATACAACAAGGACTTTGACAAGTCGATGCTTAGATGCTACAACTATGACAAGAAGGGCCATTATGCAAGGGAGTGAAAATCAAAGGGAAAAGGAAGGTTTCATGCTTCTACTGCTATAGAAGATGAAACTACTCAAAAGAATACACCCAAATAAAAGGAGACAATGAGGGATTATTACCTAGTCTCGGCACTTTTCGGATCCGTCATCACAAGTGAGGACACATGGTCAGTTGATTGTGGCGCATCCAAACATATGACTAGTTATAAGAGCACCATCACCAATCTCTTGGAGAAAAAGTTTTCATGCAAGGTAGAGTTGGGAGACAACACAACCTATTCAATCCAAGGATTTGAATCCACCTCCTTCCAGTTGATTTCAGAAGATATTTTACATGTGGAGGACATTCTTTATGTTCCAGGATTGAAGAAGAACCTCCTATTAGTTTTGTTTCTTGAAGATAAGGGCTTCCAATTTATCTTCATGGCTAATCAAGCACTATTATGGTTGAAGAACAAAGACTTGAAATATGCACCGGTGGTTGTAGTTAAAGAGAGAGGTATCTACAAGGTACCCGGGAAGTACATTCAAGCTATTGTTCACAACACGATCAGTCCATGGGAGCTATGGCATAGGAGGCTTGGTCACCTCCACTACAAAGCGCTACCAAGATTACAACAAATGGTGAAAGGTATGCCCATATTTGATTTTGAGCATGATAGTGTATGTAGGGTTTGTGCACTTGGGAAGAATGTTAACAAGAGTTTCTCCAGTAGTGCTACTAAATATAAAAGGATTTTAGATTTAATACATTATGATGTATGTGGTTCCATGTCATTTCCTTCCCTGAGTGGATATTTATATTATGTATTGTTTATAGCTTACTTCTCTAGAAAGTCATGGATTTATTTCCTAAAGGATGAGAGCGAAAACTTTAGAAAATTTCAGAAATTCAAAGCCCTATTTGAGAATCAAATACATAAAGTACATCTGTGCTTTGATATCTGAAAACGGAGGTGAATTTGATTCACGTGCATTTAATGAGTTATGTAGTGATGCGGGAATTTGTATATGGTTAATTGTACCCTACAACCCTTAGCAAAATGGGGTTTCCAAAAGGAATAATAGAACCATATGTGAGGCTGCAAAATCCATGATGCATGATCAAGACCTATCTACCTCATTATGGGAAAAGGCCACCAATACAACAATATATATCTAGAATAGAATTCCTCATGCCATTCTGGATGAGAAGATACCTGAAGAAGTGTTCACTAGTGAAAAAACAGATATTTCACAACTGAGGATCTTTGGGAGTCTTGTATACATTCATGTTCTGAAAGAAAAGAGGAAAAATATGGATCCATCAAGACATAAGGGAACCTTTGTTGGTTATAGAGAATCATCCAAATCCTACAGAATATATGTGCCAGGTGAAAGACACATTGAGGTCAGCCGAGATGTGAGCTTCCATGAAGAGGAAACATTCAAGCGATCGAAAGAGCTTCAGTATGATACAGAAACAAACGAGCATGAGACTCCTATGATGGAGGACCCAAATACTAATTTCCCCATACATATGTTCAGAGGGAGAATCAAGCAGAGTTCTCATATTCCCTAGCTCCTGATGAACAAGTAGAGCTGGTTGATGAACCTCCTCCCAAGAGGAGGTCTGCATGGTGTTGAGATATACTACAAGATGTAGAGAAGCATGGAGCACCATTAGGATCTTCCAGAGAGAGAAAGCAACCTGGAAGATATTCAGGGCATGTTTCACAGATGAGTTACATCAGTGTTATCACATCCATGTTAGCTGGAGCTACCATGCTGCAGATTGTGTGGTCAAGGGACCATACTATACTTTTTTTTCAGATCAAAGATCGGATGCCTTCAGAGGGGGCATGCATTTTGTTCATATCTCCCTGAGCAGAGATATCAATGCGGACAGATGGTTTATTCATGAGTCCAAAGATGTATACATCATTGCCTACAAAGGCACCCTTCCTTGCCAGGCTTTGCATAAGCCCATTGAGACAATTGCCTAGCCATATTGTTGATTGAGAGTACAGAGTATTGTTGGTTGACCACTTATTGCCCAGATTCAGTAGAGATCCAGTTTCAGATTCAGCTTCAGTAGCAGGTATATGGTGTGGTAGGTATAGCATTTGATGTTCTATTGCTCATGTTGTTGATTAGACTTGTTTATATATGATAGTACACTGACTTTACATATGATATTGATGTGGTAATCTAGTTGTCATTATGATGTGTTGTTGGGCCCTTGGTGATGTCATTCCATCCCTTCCAGTAGACACTTGTCTATGCACACTAGATCATATCCCCACTACTGGTATAGACTTGGTCATTTAGTCCCCCTAGGCAGCTGACTTTGGATCCACCTTCACTTTCTCCACCCATCTGACTCATTCATGTTGGTCTTTCCCGACTTGGATTCTGATTTGTGACCTTGAGGATCCCCTTCCCCACTAAACTCTGAGTATGCCATGATTCCCTGTATTTTCTGCCTTGGCTCTTTAGTGTGTGAGATGCACTCTCAAACCTGGGATTTGCTCCTGTCGGTTGCCCCCAATGTTGCAATGCAGTATAGGAGTGTGTAGCCTCACCGGGTGTTCCCCATTGGTCACTGAAGCATGTATGCTCACCCCCATTACTTTGCATTATGAGAACCTTGATTATATCTATTGATATATGTATGTAGCCCAAAAGGGCCTTGATGTAAAAAGAAATGAAGAAATGAAGAAATGTAAAGCAAGCTAAAAAGGCTTTTGTAAATGTAATATCTAGCCAAAAAGGGTAAAGTAAGAAATGTAATGTAAAATCCATGCAATGTGTTTGTAAACACACATGGACACAGGTCAGCCATACATATCATCTTTGTAGTGGTTATTTCCTCACCTAGTCCTGCGGGGCAAGGAGGTGAGAGGGAGAAAGGGACAAGCTCAAGATTGTCCCTTAGAGTCTCAAGTTACAGTTTGTCGGACACCCAATTTGGCGGATCTAGAAAATATCCTCACGGAGTCTTCTTAAGGCACGGATGTGAGTTGTGAGGTATTTGTTAGATGACCAATGGTGGTTTCCCTGCACTATACCCATTTGTGAGGCACCGCCCTTCCCTGTGTATTATCATGGTATGCTTATCTCAGTGGGCCCCGCTTTCCCGATTCATCCGAAAGGTTGCACTATCTTGGTCCTTGTCTTCCCTTACCCTTCACCTTGTTTTCCACATCACCCAAATTCAACTAGGTGGTCAAGTCTATAGGTTGTACATAGCAGTTTGAGTCTTTCAGAGGTGGTGGGTCCAACTCACGTGGGGCCTCGTATTTTTGAGATATTAAGTATTTTTTATCACCATGTTGGCATCATATTGTTTATTAATGTACTAAGATGTATAAGGAAGCCTATCGCTTCATATTGCATACAAGTATTCAGCCAGCACCATGTTGACCATATTTTACTTGGTCAAACTATGTTGACCAGGCCAAAAATGGGCCCGAAAAAATGTTGCGATCAAGATTTTGATTTTGGTCAATTATTATCTATTGGGGTACCAAATGAGCCTCCAAGCATTAGGATTTGAAAAAGTTGAGGCAGTGATGAGATTTTTAATTATTATTGGTCATTATTGATCTGTTTTAATTAAAAATCATGGATTTTGGGCAAACAGTGCCTAAGTGATGGATCGTGGTCGTTCAAGTGATCATGTATACTATTTTTTGGGTCCACGACCGCATTGCAATAGACGATTCGAAAATCCGGGCACTATAAGTGGGTCAAAAGCCCAATTTACACCTTCAGCAATAAAAACCAATAGTTAATTAAAGGAAAAATCAAAATTTGGCAAAGGCAACTATGGCAAATGGCAAAATCAAAGGATGGCTAATATAAAGGTGACTTATAAGGTAATTTTGGTAATGTTTGGACATTGGATTTTGTATTCTGGGGCCCTCTCTTGGACAACTCACTATGGAGGTCGAATTTTCTTATGGGGGCGTTTTTCTCCACCTTGGCAAATTCGATTTGGATGTTGTATTGTATGTGGGACCTTGATGTATTGGTTAGGGGGCTAAAACATCATATAGACACCCCCTAACGTGTTATTTGATTGTTGTATGGGCCCCACAAGGGGCCCCTCTCTCCACATGTGTGTTATAGATGGGCAATTCGAACCCCCTTCATGAGCTCATCTCCACCATTCGTTTGGGTTGGGAGAAAGTCAATCCCAGCCTTCCATTTTGGAGGGAATAGGGTTTTGAGAGTGGTCTTTCTCTATAAGAGAAGACACTCACCCATTGTATCTCCTCTCTTGGAATTTTAGACTTGGAATAGAAGAGAAAACATTGTTGCAGCTCTTGCTTGTGTCTTGTGGTGATGTTCTTTGAGATTGTTGATTGCCAAGCTATCTTGATGCACTAGAATAGGTTGTGGTTGTTTTCAGCATTATTTCTCACCATTGTTTGCAGCAAATACAATTCTTGTAGGAGGGCGCACCATTTGGCTGCCACTGTTTCCCCTCTCTTCGGGATCGGTCATCAAAGGGAAGTGTTTTTGCCATTTCAGCCAAGCATTTCTCTCATTTTTTATTTGTGTTGTTGTAGCTTTCATTACTTATTGTGCAAAAATGACTTATGTCCATTTGTTGTTTGCAGGCAAGGAGGGCGAATTGGTGGGACTGAGCAAATCGAACTCACTTGGGGACTTCTGCAATCCATTCTATTTGATCTTCGAGATGTTCTAACCTCAGCAAATCAAATCTATCACCCGGTCCAAGTAAGTGTCTCACTTCTTTCTTTTTGCATTTCAATTTTTGAATGGTCTTAGAGAAAAATTTACATTAAAACCCTAAAAATTAAAATCTTAAAATTCCACTGTTGAAACCTCGCTTTTATTGTAAACCCACTTCTGAAATGTTCTTAAACCTCTACATCTAAAATTTCAGTTAATTCCGACTCCATTTTCCCATAGATCTAGCACTGGTCTTTTTGCCAAAAACGCCCCACTTGGGCGTTTTTCTCTGTCTGCTTGATTGGGTCATTTTGGGGTTGTGGGTACACCTGATTTGGGCTTAAATTGTCATTTTATCACAAGAAATCAAGTTATTGTTTGCTAGAAGTGATTACAAACGTTAATTTTAAGCTGCCCTAGGTCCATTAATCCACTACTTAACCCCATTCCTTGGGCAATTTACTTCAGCATTTCACTTCCAATTTACTGTATGTCCTTAGACTATTTTCAGCCATATAATCACTAATCTAATCTTGTTATTTAATTACAATTGATTGCTGGTCACCTTTTGCATCACTCTCATTTTACCATTTGTGTCCATCGATTGGCTGAAACTAGACTTAGGAGTTCATCTACACTCAATCTCTTGTTTTATCATTTTATCTTGTGTGGGATTTGGGTGTATTTTTGTCTCTCAACCATCACTGGTTGAGCAGGGTCTCCCCCCTGACTTGGCTCTGTGCCTCGTCTGAAGTGACAATAGCCTTGTCTGGTGTGACTTCTGTTCCTCGAGCAGAGGACTTGGCCATTGCTGGTTACACCTTCCTAGTTGCACTCCCTCTACCATCCCTGTTGGGACATTCATCATCAGCAGCTAGAGTTTGTGTGATAACATTTTTGGCGCCGTTGCCGGGGAGGTAGAGGCCTACCCGTGTTTTGCTTGAGTTTTGAGTCATTTTGCTTGTTATTCCTTTTATCATCGCATTTGAACTTAAAACTCTATTGGTTGATTTCCACTTACATAATTATTGCAGCCAACATATTTTTGTCTCATTCACCACTTCCCCTACGACATTTGTCACGTCCCCTCCCATCCTACCAGCTAGATGGAGAGGATCGTGAGGTTAAACCGGGCATCTAGCCCCCATATCCATTCATTAAACAAGCATTCAAATTCAAATGAATAAGAATATATACATACACAAATGCATAACAGATGTGATATTAAACTGGGCGTCGAGCCCTATGAAACATTTAATCATAAGCATGAACATAATATAACAGAGATAGATGGAACTGTATGGTTTTGAGAAAATCACAGCGGAATATTAAGAATTTCACATCCATCATACATTTAAGATGTTCATCAAATAAGTAATTGCAATTTAACACAAGAGAATACTTATCTTATACAAAAGTAGTCCCACGCAACTGGCTATGCAACTGCAACGTTCCACCCAACCGTAGGCCAGTGTGCTCCTCAATCTCTCAGCACCACTGCCACCCCCGAGCTGGGCATGATCTCTACAAGGAACCAGGGAACAGCAGACTCACACATAGCCAAGCATACACCAAGATGAGCCAAGCCAATCTACAATTGGGTTTATCAGGCTGCTAGGAGATGGAAAGGAAGAGTTGCTAAGCTAGTGAGCTCCAGCACAGAGCTAGGGATAACCTTGCAAGATCTATCTAGCTTGGCACCCACAATACCTACACACCCAGCACAAGGAAGTATTCTTTTCACTGCTGTACAGTCCCTCAAGCCATACCTTCCCTATCTAGTGCTCTCAGGGTATGCATAGAAGAGTAACCAAAGCCCTCTTGATCTTCTTGAGAGGTTGCCTCCCCCACTAGGTTTATCAAGCCACTTCTATCCACTACCACTCCAAACTTCAATTCACAGGTTCAAACCAAAAACGAGGATGCACATAACAACAGAACCCCACTTGCTGGGCATGAGAAAAACGTTTTCCACAGTGGGATGCATGAGATGGGGTTTCAACTAACCCAAAAAACGTGGGAACCCACAAAAACGAAATGGGACGTTGGTGAACAACCCAGGAAGCCAAATCCGTTTTTTTAGTAAAACGTCCAGGGTCAATTTGGGGCAAAACGGCCTCCCTCCTAGTCCCCAATTCGTGGCCTTCCTCTCCCAACTGTTATACCATGCAAAAACGACTCCCAGGCATGGAAAAATGCAGTATTTAGATGAGAAACGTAAATGGAAAGGACCCAGCTAACTCCAACTGCGTGAATGAATGAAGACTGCCCATTCCCCATGGCTTTGGGCACCATTTCATGGGTGGTTTCTTGCCCCACAAGCAAAACACGATTTTCCAAGTTGATGGCTTGCCCATGCACGAAAATGGCTTGCCCATACTCTTTCATTCCCAAGGCATTAACTGCCTTAACCAATTTCTTGGAAAAATTAAATGATTGGGTACATGAGACAAAATGGGTAGTTGGTGGTTTATGGGTTTCCCCATTGACACATGGATTAATACCATGGGCTCAAGGGTTTGAATAATTTCCCCCCCTATTCCTTGTAGAACCATGCCCCATCTCTTTTGTTGCATTGCATAGCTAGTTGTGGGTATTTTTCATTAAAATTCGTATTTACATGATGTCTTATATACATTGTGCCCGTCTCGCACAAGAACCATAGGCATCTATTTTTAATTGTCGATATATAAACGCTAAATCAATGGTGGGGCCTTGGCCTTGAGCTCCTCACCATGATTAAATTACAATATTTACATCATTTACAAAGGGGGTCAAAAATGGGGACGTGAAAACATTCAACCTTCGGTGAACAAGGTTCCCAAGTTCACCTGGCGACTCCACCTCGCGGCTCCACTGGAGGCCGAACCCATTCCTACAACCTTCGTAGCCTAGACCGTTCTGACATGTCACATAGTACACCTGTCACTTACATCAGACGAAACCTTAGTGAGCACTCCCCTACCTCGTTTTGGCAGGCAATCAACTTTGCAGGCTCACCTAGTGTTGTAGTGCCACCCCCTTCCACAGCTCCCAACCCACCTCTAAACAACAACCAGATGGCTAATGCCAATCCTGGCCCTCGTGCTTTCAGCCATATGGATAGAGCTTCACCCCTCAGCTTTGCTCAAATTCAGGGTGCTCCCCATGACATGCCCAAAAAGTATTTTGAAAAGATTCTTAAATTCAGCGGGAGCACTGCCACGACTATTGAAAATCACATTGAATCTGTGTGGAAACACATGGATGCCTATGGGGCCATTGAAGAGGATGTAATCATGAGAGGACTATTTATGTCATTTAAGGGCGATGCCCGCAAGTGGTTTGATCGTTTTCCTGCCTGATCAGTCACTGGTTACGATGACTTCGTGACCAAACTCAACGAACAGTGGTCGGTCAAACTAGATGGCAAGTATTTGCTTAGCCAACTATCCGAGATAAAGAAAAAGGAAAATGAAACCACTCATGAGTTTAACATTAGATTCGATAAAGTTGTGGCGCAAATACCTGAAACAATTCACCCCAAAGACCCTGCTATCCTCATACACTATTTAGATTCCTTCGAAGGATGGTTAGGGTATACCTAAAAGACAAAGAGCCAACCACTCTGAAGATAGCCCAGGACAATGCACGCAAAGCTGAAGCAAACATTGCATCCATGGGAAAGAAAAACTTATTTGACCATCATGCTCCTTCCTCCTCACGCACTGATTCCCGTTCCCGCAAGGGAAAAGAGCCTGCAAAGGAAGACACGGAGTTAGGTACTGCTGAGTGTAAAGTTAGTCACAGTAGATCTAATGAACAAGTAAATCAATCACAACAGATGAACATAGAAAATATGGTGCAAAACTGTGCAAAACATGCAGCAGTGCTCTCTATCCCAGAAAGGGTGAATGAATTACAATACAAACTGTCACAATCCAATTTCTGTCAATGAGCAATTCGAATTGACTAAGTAGGCCATTCGAATCACTGAATAGAGTAGCTTGACTCTATCTAGGAGTCCTCATCAATCATCGGTGGTGCTCATCAATCACAATAACCAGTCATCCAGGTGTCAAACTGAGTCTAACTGAGTGTAATAAATGTAACTGAAGTGTGTAGCACTGATATAGGATCTGGAGGCTCAGTGGGGGCGCATGGGAGGCTAACTGAAGTCAGAACAAGTCACCTAATCAAACTGGAGGTCAAACGGAAGTGATACAGTCAGTCGGGAGTGAAACTAGCCTCAAATCAGGGAGAATCGGAGCTAACTGAATGTAACTGGAGTGAATCTGCAGTGGTAGGTGAACAAGTGCGCCCTTCTCTGTCAGTAGGTGAGAAGAGGGCGCCTTTCAGCTTAGGAGGGCTAAAACTCTGTGGAAAGTGGCTCCCGGGTGGCTAGAAGAAGGTGGATAAGGTGCTGGAGGCATCAAACTGGTGACTGGACTGCATATCCTGAAATAGATCATGCAAGATCCTGAAGTAGATATGTATCCCGAAATAGATGATCCTGAAATAGATATGTATCCCGAAATAGATGATGGATATCCGAACACCCCCCCTCAAGCTAGACTATGATGTGCCAACTAAAATAATGTGGGGCCCTGGTAACTAAGACCAAAGGTCACCCCAATACAATAATAATCCAAACTAATAACAGTAAATAAACCAAGGAAATGGGGAAAACCTCATGGGAAAAATACCCCCCCTCAAAATGAACTGTAACACACCAAAAGTTTTAACTACTCCAAACTCAAATAGATATGTCTGGAGGTATCTTACTCTTGGGAGTAAATGGATTATGCTCCAAAAACATGTGCTTGAATTCTCCATCAGTGGATGCAAGCGAATGTGGAGACTTTATGAACTTGCTCTTCATACCGAAAATGGTGAGAACAAATCTGAAAATATGAGGATGATCCTGGAACCTGTGATTCGAACCAAGTGAGGTAGGAATAGCTCCAATCGGATCAAATAGATCTTGAAACTTGAACTTCTTATCAATAGAAGTTAAATCAGCTCCAAAAATAGATGAATGGTTTCTTGAGATCTCCTTTGAACCAACAAGGGTGAGATCAAAACCAAAATCAGCAAAAAGTGCATGAGAATTGAACTCAAGCGAATGGCGGTGCTCTTCATCTTCATTAAAACTCTGAGAAACTTTGCAAATGATAGAACATAAGTTTATAGAAGGCATGCAATCAAGGAGGGCGAATGCTTCACCTCCAAAATCAGATTTTACCTCCAAAACATCAAGTAGATCATTATTCCGCATGCCGACAAACTCATGTGAAAGAGAGGATTCAAGAACCTCTTCAGAATCTAGAGTATGAGCTTGTTTATCTTGCTCAGAATTCGAAATAGAAGACTTTGAGAGAATGAGTGTTGAATCTACAGTTTCTTCTTCATCTTGAACAATTGTTGAGGCCAACACATGATCGGAAAGAACACATAAGGAGATCTCACTGAGCTTGTTCCCCAAAAGACTAGCATGATCCTCTTCTTCCTGCTTTCCAAATTCTCTGTCAAGTTGGACCCATAGATCACTTGGATTTTCAGCAAGCTTAATGAGGTAGCGCATACAAGGAGACATAGCAAGACATATTGCTCCAAAAGCTCTATCACAATCATTGAGCCAATCATTCTTCTCTTCATCGGAATCAAAATCTCTTGTATTACCAATGCACATATCAAAAAGACATTGTCTCTTCAAGAATGCAATCATCTTTGGTTTCCATTCATCATAGTTGAATGGAGTAAGAATATTTTGTGAAGAAGAAGTCTCCATCTTTGCATTAGCGAATGCACATGGAGGAAGTAAGAAACCTGCAAATCACATAAAACAACCACAATAAGGTCGAACAATCCACCCTTTGAGAGTTGCATCACACCTGGGATTGGATTTCAAGCAATGTTGAATGGGTCCAATGTATCAAATCCAGGAATTATGTGGTAACTCAAGCTTCTGGAGTGGTATTGGAATATTTTTCAAGCTTTGCATGCACAGGAGCGAATGCCCTTGAGATATCTCATGCCAAACTTTTTGCAATTTTTAGCAATTCAGTCAAATCTTCTTGTATAAACACCTGTAGAAAAGAGATCTTGTCCCTACAATGGCTCTGATACCATGTAAAGTTAGTCACAGCAGATCTAATGAACAAGTAAATCAATCACAACAGATGAACATAGAAAATATGGTGCAAAACTGTGCAAAACATGCAGCAGTGCTCTCTATCCCAGAAAGGGTGAATGAATTACAATACAAACTATCACAATCCAATTTCTGTCAATGAGCAATTCGAATTGACTAAGTAGGCCATTCGAATCACTGAATAGAGTAGCTTGACTCTATCTAGGAGTCCTCATCAATCATCGGTGGTGCTCATCAATCACAATAACCAGTCATCCAGGTGTCAAACTGAGTCTAACTGAGTGTAATAAATGTAACTGAAGTGTGTAGCACTGATATAGGATCTGGAGGCTCAGTGGGGGCGCATGGGAGGCTAACTGAAGTCAGAACAAGTCACCTAATCAAACTGGAGGTCAAACGGAAGTGATACAGTCAGTCGGGAGTGAAACTAGCCTCAAATCAGGGAGAATCGGAGCTAACTGAATGTAACTGGAGTGAATCTGCAGTGGTAGGTGAACAAGTGCGCCCTTCTCTGTCAGTAGGTGAGAAGAGGGCGCCTTTCAGCTTAGGAGGGCTAAAACTCTGTGGAAAGTGGCTCCCGGGTGCTAGAAGAAGGTGGATAAGGTGCTGGAGGCATCAAACTGGTGACTGGACTGCATATCCTGAAATAGATCATGCAAGATCCTGAAGTAGATATGTATCCCGAAATAGATGATCCTGAAATAGATATGTATCCCGAAATAGATGATGGATATCCGAACACTGAGGACATGAAGGAAATGATAAAGACCCTCACCCTTATTACGAGAGACCTGGCTAAGAGCAGGGACTCGGATAGATACAAGACTCGATACGGCCACAAGCCATATTGGAACCCAAATAGGAGGCCCACTACTGAAGAGATCAAGAGACCCCCTGTATCCCCCGAGACCCCTGACACAAGAGCCATCCACTGGTGTGAGAAGTGTGAAGATGAGCACCCCGAGGCTGAATGTCGTTATGTTGAACTAGAAGAACTTGTAGAGAACATTAACTTTGTTGACAACACACCTTTTGATTTAGACATTGTCCAAATCCTCATTGAGGAGGAGGATGAAGAAGAAGTTGAGGAAGAGGTAGGCCCCTCTTGTTTACCGGTTCACCTTGTTATTGATGACCTTCAACGAACCAGGATTTATAGGAGACACAGGGATGAGCCCAGGCCTGCACCTTTCATGGAGAGGCACAAGGTTCCCCAGTCAGACCTCGGTACTATCCTTCATTCTTCTGACGAGGCCTTTGGTCATAACATAGAGTTGGAGAAGGAGTTATCCAAGATCATACAAAATGTTCCCATGTCCGAACTAGCCAAGCTCCCTTCAGTCCGAAGCTAGATCATCGATTTCCTAGATACCATCCCCTTAGAAAGGGAGCTATTCACTACCTCTGCAGACGTCCCTAGTTCCTTGGAGGTTTTGCATGATGAGGAGAGGGACACGGAGGATCCCTCGGTGTCTATTCACACTTCTATTTACGAGAGAAAGAATGGAGGGCACGAGCCTTTCTATCTAAATCTCCGTATATAAGACATGCTTCTACACAACTGCATGCTTGACTCAGGGGCATCCATGAATGTCATGCCGTTGCAACTCATGAAGGCTTTGGGCCTGGAAGTGACCCGCCCTTACGGGAATGTTTGCGGAATTGACTCCAAACAAGTTCCGGCATATGGCCTAATTAAGAACTTGAAGGCGGATCTTTTCTCTTGTATGGATATTTCCACGCTCATGGATTAGTGGTGATCGACCTTCCACCTGTCTATGGTATGCTCCTGTCCAGGAAGTGGGCTACTGGTCTAGGAGGGCACTTACAGATGGACTTATCCTACGCCTCCATCCCTGACCCTAATGGGGTCCTGGTAAGAGTGTATCGGGAACCTTTCTACGAGGCGCACATTGAGGGTATGGAGGAAGCAATGCGAAGAACGTACAGGGAGTGTGAGCCAAGTCCCGAAGGCATGTTCATGGCCTTTGTTGATGAGAGGGAAGATATTGACGATGAGGCCACGTTATGGCATCAGTTTGAGAGGTGGCTCTCTAGCCCCGCGTTGCACTCACATGAAGATGATTCTGAGGAAGAACACATCCAACAACTTAACCACGAAGATCTCACGAATGAGCTGACCGCTCCTCCCGAGGGGCATGAGCCTATGGAGACACGAGAGGGATCCCCCACGGGTCACTCTCACCTTTCAAGCCTCCGGGATCAGTTGGTTCAGCTGTATCTAGACAATTATTCCATCGCGGGGGATGAAGATTTGGAGTTCTCTCTGCCCGCTAAGTTGAGAGCGATCATGCATGAGTTTCTCGAGTATAGTGAAGAGGACCATGAGATGGAGAAATGTAGTGAGGACACTCCCCCTCCTCTGGAGGACTGGGAAGTGAGGGGGATCCCACCCCTGGAAGAGAGAAGCTTCAGGACGATCCCTGAGATGCTGGCCATCATGAATGACAATCTTGCTAGACAGGTCAGAGGACTTCCCCCGCACTACTGGTGGGAGGAGCCATCGTCCCAGGAGCTACCCGAGAGTGAGAGCGATTCGTCTGATCAAATATTTTTTCAGGATTTCTCCCTTCCCACGGATGTTACGGGAGAATTTGAGCCATTACCATTTATTGCCCCGCCTCCCTCCCCTCGTCCGCTTGCCTTCCCGAGCTTTCTGCTACCGGCTGAAATCCCGGTTCCTTCTGGAGAAGGGTGTAGCACTCGTGCTACCTCTTCACCAGCCACCCACCCCTCCACCAGGATCCTTTCTTCCCAGCCTCCTGACTTTTGGACTAGTGGCGAGACCGAGATACACATTTCACACCCTAGGTATTTTGATTACCGGGCTAACCCGGCCCCTGTGAGGCAGGTTATGCGGGAAGTGTTGGTAGGAGAGGTTGCGATCCCGCTTGATGGTGGGTCCCATAGATTTGTATCTCAAATTAGCAGTAGGGACCACCATCCTAACAATGGTGGAAACACCGATGTGTCGGTATTGCGGAACATAGGTGTAGATACTCCTTCAGTGAATAGGAGGAGCTTTGTTACTGGGGACCAGGTTGTCATACCAAGTCACATTTTTCACCACATGACTGGAAACCATAGCGGGATTCTGGTGTGCCCTTTTAGGATTGAGATTTGTGACAAAGACTCTTATTTTCTATCTATCGAGGATGGACACTACTTTTCCATCCTTGTGAGCGGTCACCACCTTCAGGGGTATGTTCCCGGGTCCACCCATGGAGATATCCCTTGATCTCAAGCCTTATCCCTTCTCTTTTTTGCGGCCAATAAGCTCTCGAGAGAAGCAGCCGATTTTCATTTGCCTTTGACTACCCCACCTTTGTTTGATGATTAGGTGCCCTTTTTCTACATTTTACAGGGATAGGTACATATATGATGGTGATGTAGACAACATGTACGTGCATGCGCTTTGATGATGATGAGAGGGGTGCTACGGACCAGAGATTATGTGGTTCTCAAGCACTCTCTCCCTTAGAGCACTTGTCCCAGCTGGAGCCAGATGTTATCACATCCATGTTAGCTGGAGCTACAATGCTGCAGATTGTGTGGTCAGGAGACCATACTATACTTTTTTTTCCAGATCAGAGATCGGATGCCTTCAGAGGGGGCATGCATTTTGTTCAGATTGCCCCGAGCAGAGATATCAGTGGGGACAAATGGTTTATTCATGAGTCCAAAGATGTATACATCATTGCCTACAAAGGCACCCTTCCTTGCCATGATTTGCATAAGCCCATTGAGACAGTTTCCTAGCCATATTGTTGATTGAGAGTACAGAGTATTGCTGGTTGACAACTTATTGCATGGATTCAGTAGAGATCCAGTTTCAGAGTCAGCTTCAGCAGCAGGTATATGGTGTGGCAAGTATAGCATTTGATGTTCTATTGCTCATGTTGTTAATTAGACTTGTTTATCTATGATAGTACACTGACTTTACATATGATATTGATGTGGTGATCCAGTTGTCATTATGATGTGTTTTTGGGCCCTTGGTGATGTCATTCCACCCCTTCCAGTAGACTCTTGTCTATGCACACTAGATCATATCCCCACTACTAGTATCGACTTGGTCATTTAGTCCCCCTAAGCAGCTGACTTTGGATCCACCTTCACTTTCTCCACCCATCCGACTCATTCATGTTGGTCTTTCCTGAATTGGATTCTGATTTGTGACCTTGAGGATCCCCTTCCCCACTGACCTCTGAGTATGCCACGATTCCCTATCTTTTGTGCCTCAGCTCTTTAGTGTGTGAGATGCACTCTCAAACCTAGCATTTGCTCCTGTCGGTTGCCCCTAATGTTGCAATGCAGTATAGGAGTGTGTAGCCTCACCAGGTGTTCCCCATTGGTCACCGAAGCATGTATGCTCACCCCCATTACTTTGCAGTATGAGAACCTTGATTATATATATTGAGATATGTATGTGTCCCAAAAGGGCCTCGATGTAAAAAGAAATGAAGAAATGTAAAGCAAGCCAAAAAGGATTTTGTAAATGTAAAATATAGCCAAAAAGGGCTAAGTATGAAATGTAATGTAAAATCCATGCAATGTGTTTGCAAACACACATGGACACAGGTCAGCCGTACATATAAACTTTGTAGTGGTTATTTCCTCACCTAGTCCTGCGGGGCAAGGAGGTGAGAGGGAGCAAGGGACAAGCTCAACATTGTCCCCTAGAGTCTCAAGTTACGGTTTCCTGGACACCTAGTTTGGTAGCTCTAGAAAAGATCCTCACGGAGTCTTCTTAAGGAACGGATGTGCGTTGTGAGGTATTTGTTAGATGACCAGTGGTGGTTTCTCTGCACTATACCCATTTGTGAGGCACCTCCCTTCCCTGTGTATTATCATGGTATGCTTATCTCAGTGGGCTCCGCTTTCCCAATTCATCCGAAAGGTCGCACTATCTTGGTCCTTATCTTCCCTTACGCTTCACCTTTTTTTCCACATCACCCGAAGTCAGCTAGGTGGTCAAGTCTATAGGTTGTGCATAGCAGTTTGAGTCTTTCGGAGGTGGTGGGCCCACCTCACCTGGGGCCTCGTATTTTTGAGATATTATGTATTTTTTATCACCATGTTGGCATCATATTGTTTAGTAATGTACTAACATGTATAAGGAATCATATTGCTTCATATTGCATACAGGTATTCAACCAGCACCATGTTGACCAGATTTGACTCGGTCAAACTATGTTGACCAGGCCAAAAATGGGACCGAAAAAATGTTGTGATCAAGATTTTGATTTTGGTCAATTATTATCTTTTGGGGTCCCATATGAGCCTCCAAGCATCAGAATTTGAAAAATTTGAGGCAGCGATGAGATTTTTAATTATTATTGGTCATTATTGACCTGTTTTAATTAAAAATCATGGATTTTGGGCAAATAGTGCCTAAGTGATGGATCGTGGTCGTTCAAGTGAACATGTCTACTATTTTTAAGGTCCATGATTGCATTGCAACAGACGATTTGAGAATCCGGGCACTATAAGTGGGTCAAAAGCCCAATTTACACCTTCAGCAATAAAAACCAGCACTTAATTAAAGGAAAAATCAAAATTTGGCAAAGGCAACTATGGAAAATGGAAAAATCAAAGGCTAACTAATATAAGGGTGACTTATAAGGTAATTTTGGTACTGTTTGGACATTGTATTTTGTATTGTGGGGCCCTCTCTTGGACAACTCACTATGGAGGTCGAATTTGCCCATGGGGGCGTTTTTCTCCACCTTAGCAAATTCGATTTGGATGTTGTATTGTATGTGGGACCTTGATGTATTGGTTAGGGGGATAAAAAATCATATAGACACCCCCTAACTTGTTATTTGATTGTTGTATGGGCCCCACAAGGGGCCCTCTCTCCACATGTGCATTATAGATGGGCAATTCGCACCCCCTTCATGAGCTCATCTCCACCATTCATTTGGGCTGGGAGAAAGTCAATCCCAGCTTTCCATTTTGGAGGGAATAGGGTTTTGAGAGTGTTATTTCTCTATAAGAGAAGACACTCACCCATTGTATCTCCTCTCTTGGCATTTTAGACTTGGAATAGAAGAGAAAACGTTGTTGCAGCACTTGCTTGTGTCTTGTGGTGATGTTCTTTGAGATTGTTGATTGCCAAGCTATCTTAATGCACTAGAATAGGTTGTGGTTGTGTTCAGAATTATTTCTCACCATTGTTTGCAGCAAATACAAGTCTTGGAGGAGGGCACACCATTTGGATGCCACTGTTTCTCCTCTCTTCGGGATCGATCATCAAAGGGAAGTGTTTTTGCCATTTCAACCAAGAATTTCTCTCTTTTTTTATTTGTGTTGTTGTAGCTTTCATTACTTGTTGTGCAAATTTGACTTATGTCCATTTGTTGTTGGCAGGCAAGGAGGGCGAATTGGTGGGACTGAGCAAATCGAACTCACTTGGGGACTTCTGCAATCCATTCTATTTGAACTTCGGGATGTTCTAACCTCAGCAAATCAAAGCTATCGCCCGATCCAAGTAAGTGTCTCACTTCTTTCTTTTTGCATTTCAATTTATGAATGGTATTAGAGAGAAATTTACATTAAAACCCTAAAAATTAAAATATTAAAATTCCACTGTTGAAACCTCATTTTTATTGTAAACCTGCTTCTGAAATGTTCTTAAACCTCTACATCTAAAATTTCAGTTAATTCTGACTCCATTTTCCCATAGATCTAGCACTGGTCTCTTTGCCAAAATGCCCCACTTGGGCGTTTTTCTCTCTCTACTTGATTGGGTCATTTTGGGGTTGTGGGTACTATTGATTTGGGCTTAAATTGTCATTTTATCACAAGAAATCAAGTTATTGTTTGCTAGAAGTGATTACAAACGTTAATTTTAAGTTGCCCTAGGTCCATCAATCCACTGCTTAACCCCATCCCTTGGGCAATTTAATTCAACATTTCACTTCCAATTTACTGTATGTCCTTAGACTATTTTAAGCCATATAATCACTAATATAATCTTGTTATTTAATTACGATTGATTGCTGGTCACCTTTTGCATCACTCGCATTTTACCATTTGTGTCCATCGATTGGCTGAAACTAGACTTAGGAGTTCATCTACACTCAATCTCTTGTTTTATCTCTTTATCTTGTGTGGGATTTGGGTGTATTTTTGTCTCTCAACCATCACTGGTTGAGTGGGGTCTCCCCCCTGACTTGTCTCCGTGCCTCGTCTGAAGTAACAATAGCCTTGTCCGGTGTGACTTCCGTTCCTCGAGCGGAGGACTTGGCCATTGCTGGTTACAGCTTCCTAGTTGCACTCCCTCTACCATCCTTGTTGGGACATTCATCATCAACAGCTAGAGTTTGTGTGATAACAATCAGTGATTAAGATCCTTCCACCTATGAAGAATTTGTAGAGAAGGAAGTATGAAAAGATGCAATGGTAGAGGAATACAAGTCTATTGTGAAGAATGATGTTTGGGAATTTGTTCCTAAACCTGAAGGGAATTCCATAGTTACTTCTAGATGGATTTACAAGATCAAGCAAGTTCTTGATGGCAGTATTGAAAATTATAAAGCCGGATTTGTTGCCCGAGGTTTCTCTGAGAAAGATGTTAAATTTTGAGCATTAATTCACAATACTCTAGGATCTTTACTGAGAGAACAACATGTACAGTATATCAATGGATAAAAATCATAACAAGCATGTCAATCATCACAAGAATCAAAAGCATGAGAGACAAGAGACACAGAGTTTCTGTGGGGAAAACCCTAAGGTGAAAAACCCCACAACTTCCCAAGAGATAGAGAGAGCAATGGCTCAACCAAAGTACAACCAAAATACATAGAGATAGTCTCCTAGTAGTATATGATCCTCCTCCTCACTAGTGTGCCACTTTCTGAGTGAGAGAAGTGTGAGTTTCTGAATAATCAAAATAGAGATCTCCCGATCTCTATTTATACTTGTATGTTTTCCCAGTGACCTTATGGGGCCGACTTGTATAGCTACGTACATCAACCATATAATATATCTTTCAGGGCCAACCCCACACATGGTGGTCTAATAACCCATCGGAAAGTACACACACTTGCGACACTTGTCAATACACATGACGACACTTCCTTAT
Source organism: Larix kaempferi (assembly GCA_027924585.1). Classification (NCBI taxonomy): domain Eukaryota; kingdom Viridiplantae; phylum Streptophyta; class Pinopsida; order Pinales; family Pinaceae; genus Larix; species Larix kaempferi. The sequence continues at coordinate 11,394,677 of BSBM01001166.1, forward strand.
AGAGGAATAACACATCTCTTATAAGGGTACAATAAATATATATGAAATACATAGATGAAATACATTCTGAAGTTACATATACATCAACATTCCCTCTTAAATAGGAAGGTATTTCTCGACACAGATCTACTAGCACAAGTCTTCTTCTCTGGATCATCGTCATCGATGCATCAACCTTGAATCATCGTCATCGTCACTGCTGCTGCTATCTCAACCAATCTATGAATCTACTCATCATAGGAAGTTCTACAGAGCCAGTCCTTTTTCATACTGGATGTAGGCCCACGACCTGCAGGTCTTCATCATCACTGGCCATACTGTGGATATCTCAGGACTTATTACGTGCGTCACAAAACCTTAAAAGAGTTTCTTGACTAGCAAGAACCCTAAAGAGCATCTAAGGCCTTTTGCATCCTGTCCAGATCTCCAGGACTCATTACATGTGACCCCACCACAAAACCTCGAAAGAGCATCCCAAGATGTTACAAGTACACAACTCCAACCTGAAGGATCTCCCAGGGCACAAATTACATGTGGTCACCACAAAACTTAGCAAGAGCATCTCAGGATGTTATGGGTACACAACTCCGACCTGAAATCTCCCAGGGCACAAATTACATGTGGTCATGGCAAAACCTCGAAAGAGCATCTCAGGATGTTACGGGTACACAACTCCGACCTGAAATCTCCCAGGGCACAAATTACATGCCATAGGACAAAACCTCGCAAGAGCATCTCAAGATGTTACGGGTACACAACTCCGACCTGAAATATCCCAGGGCATAAATTACATGTCCTCTCAGATCAATGTCTCGAAAGATCATCCCACGCTGTTACGGGTACACAACTCCGACCTATAGGATCTCCCAGACATGCTCATCTGCACAACCTGATCCACGGCCACAAAGTATCAACCTGATACTCATCATACATCATCCTGATGTACACATGATCATCCTGATCATCATCACTGCAACATCCTGCGGCATGTCATCTGGAGCAACATCCTGAAGCTCGTCATCTATGATCATCCTGATCATACACTACATCCACCTGATGCATACCAAGTATCTACCCGATATATATCATCATACATGATCCTCCTGATCATACAATGTATCCACCTGATACATACACAGATACATAATCCACACAATGCATCTAACTGATATATATCAACATACATGATCCACTTGATCATACACAATATACACCTGATACATATATAGATACATGGTCCAAGCATCCAACCTGATGCATATACAAAATACATACAAATGATCCAACTGATCATATCCAGCATCCAACATTATGCGTACATACATATACATATAAATGATCCAATTGATCATATCTAGCATCATCTTGATGCATATACAGAGCAGTAACTGAAGCATCGTCCTGATGCTCATCATCCAGCGCTTACATCCATAGCCATGTGAAGAATCCTCCTTCCAACATGCTTGAAATGGCTTCTGCAAATGTGTCCATCACTTCTTCCTCGAAGTGTCGTCGATCTGAAGAACACCAAGCCTCTCCCTGAAGTACTCGAACTTCACTCTGGCTAGTGGTTTCGTCAGTACATCTGCAATCTACTCGTCCGTCGCAACATACAGGAGGTTCACTGCTCCTCTCTGCACCATATCCCTGATATAGTGATATTTGATCTCTATGTGTTTCGACCTGTCATGAAACACTAGGTTCTCAGACAGCTTCACACAACTTTGGTTGTCACACAAGATACCAGTAGCCTCCAGCAGGAGATCAAATAACTCAAACAACAACTTCTGGAGCCATACTGCCTCACAACTAGCTAAACAGGCTGCAACATACTCTACCTCATCTGTACTCAATGCTACGCAGGACTGCTTCCTGCTAAACCAAGAGATCACACCTGATCCCATATTGAAGCAGCACCCAGATGTGCTCTTCCTATCAGCAGCACTGCCTGCCCAATCTGAATCAACATAACCCTGCAGGTTAAACTTTTGATTCGCTTCATACTTGAGCCCATAATCAACTGTACCCTTCAGGTACCTCAGAATATGCTTTACAGCAACCAGGTGAACACTCCTTGGATCTGTCAGGAACTGACTCAATGTGTTCATAGCAAAGAAAATATCTGGTCTCGTGTTCGTCAGGTACATCAAGGACCCAATCATCTGACGATACATAGAGATATCAACCGGCTCAGATGAAGCATCACATAGAAGCTTTAGGTTCGATGCCATAGGTGTGGCCATGGCCTTGCAATCCAACATCCCGAATCTCTTTAGGATATCTACTGTGTACTTCCCTTGACCAAGGACGATCCCATCTGCACTCTGCCACACCTCCATACCTAGGAAATAGTGCATCATTCCCAAGTCGTTCATATCGAACTTGGCAGCAAGCTTCCTCTTTGTATCTGCAATCAATCGATCATCTCCTGTTACAAATAAGTCATCCACATACAGGAGTAGAATCACAGGATTCCCTTCCTCAACCTTGTAGTAAAGGTTGGCATCTGCTTTACTCTTGGTAAAGCCCAAACTAGATAGGAAACTATCCATCCTACCATACCAAGTTCTAGGAGCTTGCTTCAAGCCATACAAGGCTTTCTTCAATCTGCATACGTATGACTCCCTGTCATGTATTTCAAAACCGAGTGGCTGCTCCACATATACTTCCTCTTCAACTACACCATTCAAGAAAGCAGTCTTGACATACATCTAGTGTATTTTCCATTTCATTGCTGCAGCCAGGGAAAGTACTGTTTTGATGAAAGTGTACCTGGCTACAGGTGCAAAAGTTTCTTCATAATCTATTCCCTCTTTCTGAGAGAAGCCACGAGCTACGAATCTTGCCTTGTATTTCTCTACGCTTCCATCTACAGCATGCTTGATTTTGTAGATCCATTTCGATGTCACCACAGACTTCTCTTTAGGTCTTGGGACAATATCCCAAACATCATTCTTCATTATTGATTGGTATTCCTCGACCATGGAATCCTTCCATTCTTTCTTTTCCGTTGCTTCTTCATAACTGGAAGGTTCTTTGTTCATGATATCACAGAGTAAAGAAACATAGCTGGTATGTGATCTAGTTCTCTTCTTTGCTCTGTGTTGTTCTTCTGGAATGCCGAATCTTTCTGCATCTTGAATGAGCTCTCTAGCCCATGCAGGTTTCCTCTTGTGAGAGTTATCTTCACGGGGTGGATCTACAGGTTCTTGTGTATCTTCAAACTCACGAACAATATTTGGAATTGCTTTAGTCATGGTAGTGTCTTGAAATCTAGTTTCCTTAGGTTCCTCATAATCTTCAACGGGTGTCTTTCTTGATTTGATAAATGCTGAGTTTTCATCAAATGTCACATCCTTGCTGACATCAATCTTCTTGAACCCTAGAAAGTATATTCTGTAAGCCTTCGAGCTTTCACTGTAACCCACAAAGATACCCTTCTTTCCTAAAGGATCTAGTTTGGTCCTCTTTTCCTTTGGGACATGAGTGTATACTGGACAACCAAATATTTTGATATGGCTGACTTCAGGTTTCTTACCAGAAAAGACCTCTTCTGGTGTCTTGTTGTCCAATATCTTGTGGGGTGTTCTTTTATGCACATATATAGTTGTTCTAGCTGCTTCTGCCCATAGATGCATAGGTAGATCCTGGTCATGCAGCATTGCCCTTGCTGCTTCCATGATTGTTCTGGTCTTCCTTTCTACAACTCCATTCTGTTGTGGATTGTAAGGAGCAGTCAACTCCCTCTTAATCCCTGAATCACTACAAAGCTTCTTGAAGTCACCTAAGGTGAATTCTCCACCATTGTCGGATCTGAATGTTTTGATCTTCTTATTAGCTTGATTCTCCATCAAGGTTTTGAATTCCTTGAATTTATCAAACACCTCATGTTTGTTCTTCAAAAAGTAGACCCAAGTCTTCTTGGAGAAGTCATCAATGAAAGAGACATAGTAAACATACCCACTTAGAGAATGGATGACATAGGACCACATACATCTGAGTGGATGATTTCCAATATACCTTTTGCCTTGCTTTCACTGCTTGGATATGCCTTCTTAATGTTCTTTCGTTTTGCACACCCTTTGCAAACACCTTCATGCTTGGTCTTGATTTCAGGAAGACCTTCTACAGCCTTACTTGCAATTGGTAATTCCCTATAGTGCATATGTGCAAGTCTTCTATGCCAAAGTTCACTTGGCTCCATGGATTCATGCACCATGGCATGTTCAGGTTGTCCTTTCAATTTATACAAACCTCCCTCTTGCTCTCCAATCACTACTGCATCATCGAATGTTTTTCCCTTTGGCCACATTAGGACTTGGCCATCTACAAATGCAACCCTCATACCTTTTGCATCCAATGCAGAGATGGAGAGTAGGTTCTTCTTGAGCCCAGGTACATAAAGGACTTCTTTCATCTTCAAAGATTTTCTAGAATCTAGGTTGTAGGAGGATTCACCACTTCCTTTGATATGATATTGATAATCATCCCCAAGTTTCACCTTATGGGGTGACTCATGTTCAGATAGGTTTACAAAAGATTCCTTAAAACCAGTCATGTGTTTGGAGGCCCCACTGTCAATTAACCAATCATTACAACCATGGGAGATAGTACCTGTGAGAGCAGAGATTAGAACATAATCTTCTTCACTTGATGATTCATCCTCACTTTCTGTCCTAGCTTTCTTCTTTGGAGGTTCATCATCTTCGGCAGCATGAGCATGGTACCTTCTTTTGCTACCCTTCTTCTTTTTGCTGAAGTTGTTGTTGTCCCTTTTATTCCTGGGACAATCTGAAGCAAGGTGACCCTTCTCATTGCATGTGAAGCACCTTAGATCCCTTTATTCTTTTGGTGATAGTGAGTGGAATTCTTGTGGTGAGAGTGCTCCTTCTTGGGCTTGCTTCTTTTGGTGTGAGCTGCGAGAGCTTGATATTCTCCTCCCATCTTTTCTTCTTGAGCTACAAGCCTAGCTTCTTCTTGAGAGCATTCCTCCCATAGTTTACTGAAAGAGATCAATTTGTTTCTTGCACAGATTCCTTGAATGAAGGATTCCCATGACCTAGGTAGGCCATTTAAAGTGGTCATAACAACTTCACCATTGTCCACTACTTCATCCACAGCTTCAAGTTGTTCCTTGATCTGCGAGACCTTGGAGAAGTAAGATTGAATGGTCTCTCCATTCAACATCTTAACCCCTTTCAATTGATTCTGTAGGGTCATCTTCCGATTTATGTTCTTCCCTTCAAATAGCTTGGTGAAAGAGTCAAACATCTCCTTGGGTGTATTCAGAGATGACACATCTGGTATGAGATGGTCTTTGATAGAATCAGCAATGATTCTCTTTGCCTTGACCAAGTTCTTCTTATGCAATATTTTAGCCTCTTCATCCTCTGGGATAGGGATGTCTTCTTTTATGTATGATTCCAACTCATTCTCTTCCAGGATTATCCCAATCCTATACTTCCAGGCTCGGAAGTTATCAGCTCCTTCAAGCTTGTCCTCAAGCTTGGTGTGGTGAGACATTTTAAAGAGTACTTCAAATGGAAACAGAAAATATTTAGGTCTTACAACTTGAATTGCTGAAAACTGGATCTGGTCTTGGATTAGGGTTTGTCAGAGAAACCCTAAAAATTCAAAATGTGAATTTCAACTTTCTGAAATGATAGAAAGATGCACCTTGATGAGCTGATCAACCTGGTGTATTCAGAATTTGAGATCTACAAAGCTACACCCTTCAAAACTGCCTTTTTGTCTTCCCGGATTCACTCAGGAGGACCCTAAATTAGGGTTTGAGTTTCCCGAGAATCTTTCCAGCCAAAAATCTCGATCCAAAGCTCTAAACTTCGATTTTTGCAAGGAGCTCCTAGCTATGTCTTCAGATTCCAGAAATTCCTATTTTTGAGGAAACCCTAATGTTTAGGGCCAAATCTGAAAATGCTCAGAATTGAATTCTGATTGGACAGATAGATTCTCCTTGATGAGTAGATTCAATATACTATACTGCTTTTCCAAAATATGTGGAGAGAAACCCAATAAACAAGAAACCCAATAAACAAGAAACCCTAGTTTTTGTCACTACACAATGTCTTCTTCTTAGGTTAGCTCTGATACCATGTTAAATTTTGAGCATTAACTCACAATAATCTAGGATCTTTACTGAGAGAACAACATGTACAGTATATTAATGCATAACAATCATAACAAGCATGTCAATCATCACAAGAATCAAAAGCATGAGAGACAAGAGACACAGAGTTTCTGTGGGGAAAACCCTAAGGTGAAAAACCCCACAACTTCCTCAGAGATAGAGAGAGCAATGGGTCAACCAAAGTACAACCAAAATACACAGAGATAGTCTCCTAGTAGCAGATGATCCTCCTCATCACTAGTGCGTCACTTTATGAGTGAGAGAAGTGTGAGTTTCCAAATAATCAAAATAAAGATCTCCCGATCTCTATTTATACTTGCCTGTTTGCCTAGTGACCTTATGGGGACGACTTGTCTAGCTAGGTACATCAGCCATATAATTTATATTTTAGGGCCGACCCCACACGTGGTGGTCTAATAACCCATCGGCAAGTACACACACTTGCGACACTTGTCAATACACATGACGACACTTCCTTATAGAGGAATAACACATCTCTTATAAGGGTACAATAAATATATATGAAATACATGGATGAAATACATTCCGAAGTTACATATACATCAACAAAAGAAGGCATAGATTATGAGGATACATTCGCTCATGTGGCCAGGTACACCACTATTCGAGTTGTGATATCACTTACATCTGTTCTAGGATGGAAGCTTCACCAGATGGATGTGAAGATAGTATTCCTCAATGGTGAGGTTGAGGAAGAGGTTTATATTCAGCATCCTGAGAGGTTTGTGTTTCATGGGAAGGAGTCGCATGTGTGCAAATTGAAGAAAGCCTTGTATGGGCTTAAGCTAGGTCCCATAGCTTGGTATTCAAGAATTGAAAACTATCTTCAGAGACCAGGCTTCTCTAAGAGCGAAGCTGATCCAAATTTGTACTTCAAAGTAGTGAAGAACCAACCGTTGATATTGGTTATATATGTTGATGATTTTATCCTTACTAGAGAGGAACAACTAATTTCTTGGTGCAAGAGGGATCTCACTTCTGAGTTCGAGATGAAAGACTTAGATCTTATGCACTACTTTCTTGGCCTTGAGATTTGGAAAACAAAAGATGAGATATTTCTTTCTCAAGGGAAGTACACTATTGATATATTGTGTAGGCTTTTCATGATGGATTGCAAATCCATGAGTACTCCGATGGTTTCCAATTTGAGGAAACTACATGAGTCAGATTCTAGATCGGATCTAATGGACCCCACTTTTTATAGACAACTTATTTGTTTGTTAATGTACTTGATACACTCGAGACCAATTATATGTTATGCTATGAGTATTCTGTGTCAGTTTATGTCTGATCTGATACACAGAAATTGGGTTGATGCTAAACATGTGCTTAGGTACCTTCGAGGTACAATTCCTTATGGACTCAGATATGCCTCCAGCGGAGGGGTGTTTTTACTTGGTTATACTGACTCTGATCGGGGTGGTAGCATTATGGACTGAAAGTGTACATCTTTCTATTGTTTTAGATTGGGATCTACTATGATCTCTTGATCCAGCAGGAAGCAGGGCTTTGTATCCCAGAGTACTACAGAAGTAGATTATATTGCTTCTAGTACTTCTTATCGAGAAGCATTGTGTCTTACGAAGCTACTTGTTGGATTGTTCTGTGAGAAGCTTGAGTCTACAGTCATTCAGTGTGACAATCAAAGATGCATCAAGCTTTCCAAAGACATTGTGTTTCATGATAATTCGAAGCACATTGAAATGAAGTATCACTTCATCAGATACATGGTCCATAAAGGTACAGTGAAACTTCAGTGCAATGCTACTAATGAGAAGATTGCAGAAGTGTTAACAAATCCTCTATCAGTGACGAAGTTCAGGTACTTCCGAGACAAGATTGGTATGGAAAAGAATGCCTCTCTCCCTGAGAGGGAGTGTTAAATGTACAGCATCACAAGTCATTATCCAAGCCAATCTTGTGTATCCAGGATTGGACCTCATGTGTTGAGGTAGGGATCCTTAGTTGGACTTGGGAACTTGGAGTATATTCTTGAGTTGGAATTAAGAATGACTAAGACTTTAGTTGTAAAAGGTTATTCCTCATGTGTTGAGTTGAATGCTGTGATGTATCAAAGTGATGATGTTGTAAAGTCTTGTTGGACAAGGCTTAGGACTTGTGTGTCAAGTCAGGTTCTCAAGTGGACCTCCAGTTATAGTAGGTACCCATGGGGTGGACCTCTAGTTATAGAGGTGGATTCTTTGCATGTTGAAGCATTAATGTTGTGTGATGTATTACTAACCATGGTCATTGATTGATATTAAGTCTCCTTTAGAGACTGTACACCTATAGAATGAAGTACTTTATCATATGATCATTTGGTCCGAGAGTAATATAATGCGATCACAGCATCTAAAAAATCTTCTAAGTACAATCCAATATGATAGATAATTAAAGTTAACACATATTGACCATGCAGTAAAGATAAAAGATAAAGATAAATGCATAAAGAAAAAGAGAATTCGAATTGCTCATGAGATGACTAAGTAAACTCGAATTGTTAAGATTCAGTTAATGCCACAATGTATGCCCCGACCAATTAGAGAACTCGAATTGATCACTACAGTGATGTTAACAAGAAAGAATCGGTTAAAGAGAGTTAACTAAGTGATAACAAAAAAGATCTAGTTAACTAATAAGTGTTATTGCATGACAACACTTATGTTAAACTAAAAGATGACACTTATGTTAAACTAAAAGACGACACTTGAGTTGAGACACTTGCATGAAGACTCTTAATTTAGACACCTAACTAAGTGGGAAAGCTTTCAATTAAGGGGCTAGTTCATCCTAAGACTCGGTTCAGTGAGCTAATGCACTGCATGACAAGTGGGGCGCTCTTATTCATGCAAGATTGATTCATCCAAATGGATAGTGAGTTCATCGTGTAGTCAACAGATAAAAATAGAAGCTAATGCATGTGAAGAATATATAAATATGTTATAAAGGATTGATGAATTCAATGTGAAGTGGATTCTCTTCTTCCTTGAAGGCAAGGCGCTTCTATTTGTGCAGGATAATTCTCCAAGAAGGAAATTTGCATTTTTTGCATGTGACGCACCATTACCCATGCAACCATTCACTACAGCTTGCATGGCAGTGATTATTGCTTGTTATTAATGTCTTGGGCACATGTCAAGTTGATACAGTTGATCTCTATTCTCTATTGCTCAGTATTCTCTCCGATCTAGCACCTGTGGTGCCGAAAGCAATCTGCAATTTTGTAAAATATATTTTCTGTTATCTATCATAATTATACTCTGAATATTTCCTGTGGTTTTTCATCCTCATAGTTTAGAGGGTTTTCCCCAGGGTACATCTTGTGTTATGGTTGAATGTTTCATGTGATTGAATGGTTCATTGAGTCAAGTATTCAATATTTCCGCACTTAAAGTTTTAAAGTTCAAAGCTCATCATATTTGCTCAAAAACTAACACTTGGAGCATCTTGGAGTTCTAGGGTTAGGTTTTTACCCTTGGATATTGGAGACTAGGGTTTTGGGAGAAAACCCTAGGGTGGACTTGTGAAGAAGTGGAGAAGAGGAGGATGTATTGCCTTTGATATAGTGTTACAGGGGTTCTAGAGTTTGATGATTTACCCTAGCTAGGGAATTTTGCATGGTTCAATTTTGTATCCTTGTGAGGGGGATATGGTATGTACTTCATCATTGAACTTATATATGAATTTTTTAACCATACATAGCTTATGTCAATTTCAAATTTTATTTTCAGCTACATGTGTTCTTCATATTTTGCTATTTACATTATGATTTTGTTGATTGGACATAAGTAAAAAGGAAAATTGTTAAGTGATTTGACACCTAAAGAAGAAGATAAAGGGTTGATTTTATTGGTGTTATATTTTTGTTATTTATGTTGTAAAAGTACATTTTCTGGTCTAAATATTGAATTATAAATCTGCCTAGAAGGTTTGAAAACTTATCTCATTGGTCAGTATATTTTCTCCTTAACTACCAAGAAGTTTAGGACCACTTGAAAGTGAATTATTGTACTTCTTCTATTTCTATTTTGTAATTTAATTTACAGCATTTCTAAGAAAAAAAATTGAGATTACGATCCAACACACCTTCTAGAAAGAAGTTGAGATTTATGAATTGCATTGAAGTGCCCTTCCAATGAAATTTCCAACTAAATAAACAAAAATGTGTAGTTAAACCTAGATAAACTTTGACATGCAAATTAAAATGAAAGCAACTAAAAATGCTCTTGGACAGTACACATTAAAAGGTGTATATGACTAGGAATCCTAGGAATTCTAAAAGTTCGACCGTATGCACACTAGAGTCAAGGAGTATATCCTCAACGAGAATAATGAAATCCAATAAAGATCCAATATATTATATAAAATATAGAAATTAATGGCTTCATGGGAAAGAATGGACCTTTTAGTTAACTTAAGAATTAACTAATGTGGATCACCATTTTTTATGTTGTATTTGATGTTTTCATAATATATGTTATGTGATACAGAGGCAATAATGCCTCAAAGCATGAATTCATACATTTCAATGATTATGTAAATACTTGCATGTGATACATGTTTGTTATAGAAATTCGATAACACTATTGGAAAATGTTACGTAATGAATCCTCGTACCATTGGTTGACTATGATTAGAAATAATGAATAATGTAAACATATGCATTGACATGAAAGTTGTGACTAGCCCTATCAAGTGCTTAGAGGTTGTGATGCCTCTTGACCATGATTTGTTACCATTATAGCCATGAGTATGTTTGAATAGAGCTATGTAACATGTGTGTGTGTGTGAGCATGTGTGCATAATCAAGCCTCTCTCATGACTACAAATGTCAATATCCCAAGGGGCATAATTTCCCTCATGCATTCTAGGAGAAGTGAAGATATTGTGTCCACTTGCAACCCCCCAAGGGGCATAAGTGCACAAGAAGAAGGAGGTGAATGGCCTTATTCTCCAATGGTTGGAAATGGAAGAGTGAATTTTTCTTAAATGTTAAGGCTATGTGAGCACGATATAAAAATGACACTTACTAGCTTTCATCCTCATAGAATAAAATAACAAAAAGGATGAATGCAAATAGTTTAAATTGATTTAGTGGACCTAACTAACATGAGAAAGTGTGTTTGGGTGATGGACTTAACTAATTAATAAAATAGAATAAAAGGAACACCCATGATTATAGTTTCAAAAGAGTGTAAGAATGAGAAAAAAACTAATAAAACAAGCATAAGGCATGTTAAGTAATGATAATTAAGACAACCTAGTGGGTTAGCACAATCAGTTCAAATGAACCATTTCACGGTGGAGTTTGATGTGATGTATTGGGTTCTAACCAAAATGGGTTATGTTGGGCTACCAACTACTATTGTGGATGGTGATTGAACCGCCATCCATCCAAATATTTTGGGGAAGGAGTAGGGGGAGTCCCAAGATTTTGAAACTTGTTATCTGGAGGTAATGTGCCCATTCAAAGTTATCTTGTCTAGGTGAGGTCATATCATCGCTAAACCAAAATTTTATGGAGGTATGATTCCTATTGATGACTCTTACTTTTCAATAAATTGATTGAGTGGAGATCATGTGACCCATTGAAGCCGCCCTAAATAGGTGGAGGTCAAAATCCCTCTAGTAAACTTAGATTTCACTAGATGTACAAATTTCACCAATGATTATTGTCCTTTCAGTAATTTGGTAAAGTTTGCAACTACAAGAGATGTTATTGGATGAGTATCTCCCTTCAACATATTAAGCCTTAGTGGAAGTGATTCAATTTCTAGGATGGAGCTAGGAAGATAGTGATTTATCACTCATACTTGTATTTGTACACTTATCTCTAAGAAATAAAATTATGGTATGATATGATAACTTACTTATTCAGTTTTTCATGGTATGTTACTACTTGGATCTAGAATGATCGTTGAAAATAATTTGATATCACTAAATTTATATGCATTTATAGGGCATGTAAAGAATGCATATGGGTGAATCATGTATAGATATGTGGTCTTTTATTTTGATTAATCATGATAAATGGACATTAACCAAATACGCATTACTCATAGAAAAAATTAAGGCAAAGTTTCTTGGAGGGTAGTATGCATTGCTCTTATTTCTAGACTGTTATGTTTCATATGAAAAACTCTTTTAAATTGTTTTCAGGCATGTATAGTAGCAGAAGGAGGTCTTTATATCAACAAGTCATATTGGTCAAGTGTGACCAATAAGACTCATCACCTTCTTACCTATCCCTACTAGGTCATACATGAGCATTGATAACTACTCCCCATGCTTGCATATCGACCTATGTAGCACAAGTGTGTTTGTGTAGCACATGTAACTAAGGTATGTTTATGTGGAACATGTGTTAGAAGTGTGCATATGTGGCGCCTACGACACAATGATTGATTTATTCCATCTATGTGGTTCTTATAGCACAAATATGATCTATATTGTTTGTGTAGCTTGTAGCACTAATATAGTCATATTACTAGTGTTAAAATTAAAGTGCATAATGATTTTACAATATTTATTGGTTTAACTATAACTAATGTGTGTAGTTTCGTGTAGATTTACTCAACCACTGTTGGGTCCCACACTAACATTGTCTGCTTCTTAGAGCCACCCATTTATGTGAATAATATTGTGTGCACGGATGCATGCAAGCACAAAGGGGTTATTAGTTGTTCTAGGAGAATATGTGAAAACTAAAAATGATCATTTCACTTCCTGATATGTGAGAATATTAAGTTTAAGAACAACTTAACATAGAAAATATTAATAACGGGACTTGAAAATGGAACAGGATTTCCTTTGACTTGTTGCACCATCCTTTGAGCCTTAAATGCTTGTTGGGATCCTATTGAATCATGAACACTTTTCTTAATGCCTATTAGAATCGTAAGGTGACATTTACTAGGTTCATGTGATGGTTGATGTTACATTGATTGAGACACTTGTAAAAACCTTAAACAACACTTATCAAGCATTGTAAAGGGAGGATTTAGGAGGAAATATTTCTAAAGTGAGATGTGACACTTATCACCCATGCACATTGAAATGATACTTGGAATGTGTGTAAAATAGGAAGTATATTTGGGGAGTCCTTCCTAAAAGCTATAAGAACAAAACCTTATATGAGATTAGGGAGTGCGAACAAATATTCTAAGAAAACAAGGGTCAGTGATATTACTGCTATTGTATTCATGTTTCTAAAATCCTTTTAAGGAGAGGGATATGAGGTTTGAAACTAATTAGTCCATAAATCCATTTCGTACACCAACTGTGGAGATTACGACACACAAAGCACAAATAAATATATGTGAAAATATATATTCATATTAAAAATAACAAAATTATTGGTGGATTACAATTGAATCATGAGACCTTATATAATGTTGAAGATGTGATTCACAATGAATTTGTATGACCTTTAGGGGGTAACTAATTGTACTTAATGATAGAAATTGTGTCGATTGGGTTCACTACATGTCCTCCCTCCTAGAGATGCCTCATCCTTAACATAGGATTAAGTATTGATGTCAAATATCAACTTCGACCATGAATCAATAATAGATTGTATTCTTTATCTAATATACAAAGACTTTTGTTCGTCACAAATATGAGCAATTGTATTCCTTGAGCAAGATGAATTTCATTCATGCAATGAGGATCTAAAATATCACAAGTAGAGGATGGTGTAGTATAAATGATGAAAAATATATTTTGATCACAGGATTCAATAGATAAGGTAAGGTCTTCAAAGAAAGATGCTTCAATCCTTTGTGAATAATCATGGGCTCGAGAGAGAATGACCCAAACTTTGATAAAAATGTGTGTTTTTGCTTGATTCTTCTTCATATCTAATAGTTTTAACTTTGATGTTGTCATCAACATCAAAAAATGTCTCAACTACTTGAGATTCATGTTGATCATTGATGCATTCTTCATTACCTTCAATCACATTTGCTGTCTCAATTTTGGTTAAAGAAGTTTGAATGTGTAAGAATTTTGCACTAAACTCTTATATTGATGTGATTATATCTTTCATAATGTCCAAGTTATTCATTTTTATTTTATGACTTATTTTATCACCTTTAAATCTAATAAATAATTGGATTGTTGGTCATTAAACATACAATGAAATTTTAGGAGACGAAATTACAAGAATATAGTTAAACTTTAATCATATATAATGGTTTTTGACCTTATAAACCTTCAATATTAAATAATAATAGACTTTCTTAATGTTACTATTGCAGCTTCTATTTTCTTTGTTATATATTTTTAATCTTACATGGCATTCCTTTCTGAGAGAATGGCTATTCATTTTCTTACGAATACCCATGGCATGCTTCAATGAGTCAAAACAATGGATATAATTAATGTTTTCTTAGGGTTGTGATGGTTTTGGAAGCCCATTAGTTTTAAATGGGCATTTTCACCCTTACATCAAGGAGACACTCTATGATGATCTCTTATCATATATGTTTTACCCTAGGACTTCAGGCGAACCTATGCATTTGGCCGCCTATGCATTTAGGTCAAATGTACACTTTGTTAGAACAATAATATTTACCCATTTGGTTAAGGTGGTTCTAACATTGTTTCTTGACTTCTTACTATGGATTCAAATAGACTTGTATGGGACCCCTTGTGATGTTCAAATTAAACAATGGCTTTGTTTTTGTTGGAGTTCTATTATTCCATGAATGATTTTAGTTTCCTCTTGCACTAAAATTTGGGACAAACAACATGCATTCATACATACATACATATAATACCCCAATAATTAGCTCAACCGATTGGACCATTCACCAAATGCATATTTCCAATGAGGAGATCACAAGTTCCAATATGGTCAAGTCCCTAAAGGTTACTAGCTTCTCTTGTCCTTTGCAATCAATACCATCCTCCATTCCAGAAAGACGGGGGAATCAGGAGAAGTTCCTTTGGAAAAAATTATATATATATAAGCTCACGACCTAACCAAACATCAAATTGATGTATGATACCCACTTGTTTTTGGGACAAGAGACCCCTATGTGTATTCATTTGATTTCTTAGTCTACGGGGACATACATACCCTATTGTTGGCTTGGTTTTGCAACCAAGCTTAGTGCTATGGGCACCTGCTAACTAGTAGCAGCAGTTTCAATAGAAATAAAACAATAAACTAAATCTAAACTAAACTAAACTAGCATGTGCATTTTGAATTAAAGAACAAGAACAAGAAAGATAAAAAATAATTTTTTGTATTGACAATGGGGCAAGCAAATGCTTGCAAGAACAATACCTCCAAGTGATGAAGGTTGTTTGAATGGCTCCAATGGTGAGCAGCTCCAATCTCCAATGGGTCCTTTCTCCAAGGCTTGCTACAATGGCCAAATACTCAAGGGAGATTTTGGCAGCATGAGGATAGGAATATGGATGGATCTGAAATGAGGAGCCCCTACCACCTTTTTATAGGTTTTGGTGGTGGGGAATACCATTTGTGGTTTTGTGGAAACCAAATGGTATTGACCAACATGGTTTAGGTACTTTTCCCTCATTTTTCCTTTTTTGAATAAAATTAATATTTTTATTCCCTTTTTAATATTTGGGGAATTTTGGACCCTTTTTGAGGGTTTTTTATGCTTTTTTAGGAAAAATAATCTTTTTAAGTGGAAAAAGGGGTGTACTAAGGTCTTTTGGTGACCTTTTGTTGGCTTCAGAGGTTCAGATGGTGGAAAAGTGGACAAATGGGTCATGTGAATAAGGGAATGAGCTAGTGAGCACTTTTTAGGTGTTAACAGATTGCCCCCTGATGTGTGAGGGCAGGATCTCATCGTATGGCCGATAGACATCATAGTTCTTTTGTCTTTTTTATGGGATTTTGGGGAGGAGAATAGACCGATTGGAGACTGGATCCGCGACCCTTGGAAGCTGCAAAAAATAAACAAATATTACATGGCCTCAATATGAATGAGGAATAATCTCTGATGATGGACGAGGCGGGCATACCCATGCTCGTATCAAGACATATACATAACAATTAGTCCCAAGAAGGGGGATCTAATACATAAAAAATATACTGGTACATCATAATGGTCCAGAGGGGACATGATTTTGGGATGTACTCATGATCATGGCATGACTGATCTCAATAACTGATACATTGGAATGACTGTTGAACTGCCGAAACTGAAGGTGTCCAACATCTGTAGGGACTCAAAAAGTGTGAGTCATCTCTGAGAATTAATGTAACTGTATACTCAAGGGAGTATAAAACTGGTGTACATCTGAATACTGTCGCCATGCGCAACCCGGATATCTGTAGAAAAATTGGTAACAGGTTGTATCCATAGGTAGACTCTCAAATGTGGAGGAGTCGGGAGGTATCCGGGGTCTTCGACTATAACTGAAAGGACCGATACCCTGTGCGAGTCTCAACGATGCGATCAAGGTGTTGAAGTCGAGCATGTGAGAAATAACCATTTGGAGAAGCACTGAGGAGTCTTCTCGAAATGATTCGTAGGCACTCATCATAAATGGTGATGAGTCCAAGACACAGGGACCTCTAGGTCTATCCTCTGGAATAAATTTGGTTGTCGTCGACAGAGGGAGACCAGCAACTAACAAGGCAATGATGTTTCCTTGATAGGAGCACGAGGTGTAGAACTCAAGTGTGGTAGTACTGATGGTAGGACTGATATACCTGTGGGGATGGGAAGTAACTGGGGTCATATAGTGGGGAGACTCAAACTTCCTTTGTTCAGAGCATGATGACATGGTTGACCTGGCAGCATATGGAACTGACTTATAGGTTTGAGGATCATAGCTTTTAGGGACTGAAGGGTATGTACTGACACTGGGGGGGGGTCAAGCTGATGGGTGCTGTCGAGGGGTTCTCAGGGTGACATACTGCAGAATACTCTGAACAAAGGCGACCAAAATGGGGAAGCTGCCATATGAGTAGACGTGATCTGTTGTGGCACCGAGAAGCACCATTGGGTCCTTCTTCGTAGTTTTAATGAGCTCCAAGAAGGGATAAAAGTGTGCTCTGAAATGGTACTGTCCTGTGGATTTTGTGAGCCCAGGACTGTTCGTGCTCATTGGTGCTTTCATTTTTAAGGAGTCTGAAAACGATAAGAAGACTCTGCAGTGGTTATGACTACTGTCCTGTTGGTTTTACGAGCCCAGGATGGTGATTGCTCGTGGTCGCTTTCATGTTTAGAGAGTCTGAAAGCGGTAAGTGGACTCCATTGGTGTTCTTTTTTGTAAGTTTAGTCTCCAAGGCCCGAAAAAGCATAAAATGATGCAGATGGAGAACTCTTCTAGCCGATGTGACTAGAGTATACCTTTTCGTAATTAGTCTACAAGGCCCGGAAAAGGGGTAAACTTATACCAGGTATACGCCCTTTCAGATACGTTTAGCGAGCATGAAAGGAAGCAAGGTTGCTCGGCGATCTTTTCATTGTTTTAGGAGTCAAAAAAGAGCTTAACAGAAACTCCCTAAGTGCCTTTTTTGTAAAAGGGATTGCTCGGCCCAAAAAAGGGATAAAATTATACCGAACAAAAATGGATAGATGGGAGCAAGAAAAGGTCTCAAGCGTCATCATGTGTGTGGGATACTGGATCCGGTGATATAAAGTTTGTCAAAAGGGGGTTGCGGCTTTGTGGCACGCAAACCGAGGCAAAGAGAGGGCATTTTGAAAAAATGGCCGAAAATTATGGGCGTGAGAGCGAGAAATGATCTCAAGCATCATCACAAGCGCGGGAAACTGAATCCGGCGATATAAAGATGGTCAATCACGGAGGACGACGGATGTGGCACGCAAACTGAGGTGACGAGGGGGCATGGGAAAAAAATGCCAGGAAAATCTAGGCGTGAGAGAGAGAAATGATCTCAAGCATCATCACAAGCGCGGGAAACTGAATCCGGCGATATAAAGATTGTCAAAAACGGAGAACGGCGGATGTGGCATGCAAACCGAGGTGACGAGGCGGGCGTGGAAAAAAAATGCCCGAAAAATCTAGGCGTGAGAGCGAGAAATGATCTCAAGCATCATCACGAGCGCGGAAAACTGAATCTGGCGACATAAGACTCGTCAAAAACGGAGAACGGCTGATGTGGCACGCAAACCGAGGTGACGAGGGGGGTATGGAAAAAATGCCCGAAAAATTTAGGCGTGAGAGCGAGAAATGATCTCAAGCATCATCACGAGCGCGGAAAACTGAATCCGGCGATATAAGACTCGTCAAAAAAGGACGACGACCGATGTGGCACGCAAACCAAGGCAACGAGGGGGCATGGTAAAAATGCCTGAAAAAATCTAGGCGTGAGAGCGAGAAATGATCTCAAGCATCATCACGAGCGCGGAAAACTGAATCCGACGATATAAGGCATGTCAAAAACGGACGAGGGCCGATATGGCACGCAAATCGAGGCGATGAGGGCGCCCAAAAAATGGTAAAAAAATGGAGCTGGTGAAAACTGGAAAAGGAAAGAACTGTCATGAAGTTCTCGCTGCGCTGATTCCAATGGTACCAACGGTTTGAGAAATGGGCGTCGTATGAGACCGGAATGGCGGTTGGAAAAATGGTGGAATTTCTATAAATAGGGCATGGGGCCCATATGACATGTCATTGTTACGTGCGAGATTGGCAGAGCAGTCAGAGCTCTTTCTAGATTCCTGGGAGATTTGACCGTTGGTTTTCGATTCTGCAAGTTTCAGGTAACCCATTTCACCTTAGCCTTTTCAATTATGTCATTTTTTGTTAGCGGCGGGCCCCCAAAGGCCGTGAAATTCCACGTTGACCTTCCAACGTGGAATATCACGGGTTTCGGGTCTCTTCCCGCGATGAACCGCGCGGGTTTTAGGCTGACAGTCGCGATGTTCATCGCGACTGTGAGTTTGGAACCCGCGATGTTCATCGCGAGTTCATGGGAGATAGTCACGATGTTCATCGCGACTGTCTGGCAAATATCCGCGATGTTCATCGCGGGTTCTTGACTGGAGGCCGCGATGATCATCGCGGCTTTTAATGGAAAGGCCGCGATGGTCATCACGGTTTTTAATGGAAAAGCCGCGATGGTATTTTTTGCAAAAAAAAATTTGCTGGGGCTAAAAATTTCTTCTGTTTTTTGGCAGGATGTTGAGGAGACCATTGGCCTCATGGCGAGAGCGGGAGATAGATGATGATCTGATGCTGCAGATTCAGACTGATACGGGGGTGCGGAAGACTCTAGCGGTGAGCGGACTCTTGAAGTTCGCTCAGATCCCACCTATTCGTTCAGTGAGACGGCTCCTGAACAAGTTGGTGGGTGTCAGCGGAGGGTGCTTTTATTATTGGGGGTGAGAGGTTAGAGATCACCCTCACGGATGTTTATTTTCTGACTGGGTGGGTGCCGGCGGAGGGTGCTTTTACTATTGGGGGTGAGAGGTTAGAGATCACCCTCACGGATGTTTATTTTTTGACTAGGTTGCCTCGTTTGGGGGAGGTGGGAGATCTTCTGCCGATGATCCCGCCAGGTGTGGATATGGAGGATTTACTGCAGACCTTTTGTGTTGATGATGCCATTTTGCAGAACAGTTCTATTAGTCTGCGATCCCTATGTGAGTGGGATATGCGGGCTGTTGGGGCATGTGTTCTGCGGATATTGGGTGCTGCTGCGCCACATCGTTTGTCTGGGGGACAAACGATGTTGGTGGACTCTGTTCTTCGGGGGACTTATTATGCCTGGGGGCAGATGTTTCTGGCTGGTGTCCGGAGAGATCTGGACAAGGCCAGTCGAGAGGGAGGTGAGTTCTGTTATTCCTCTTTTCTATGTTGTTTTTTCTTCGAGCGGGTGCCGACCTTGCGACCACGGGTGCCCATTCGTGATGGTCTGGTGAGTGAGCCTCGCATGGTGCGGTGGGGGCAGATGATGCCTCGTGGCGGTGGTGGTGTCCGCGGTTTCTTTACGGAGGAGGTTTATGAGCAGTGGGAGCAGATGCCCCTGCTGATTGAGGATTTCCCATATGCCGGCATGGACTATCGACGCGACCCAGAGATGCCTCGTGCCCCGGGACAGGCCTGGAGTTTAGACGGTATGTTTGTGTTTTTGATTTATACTATATCATGTGTTGTTTGATTTATCTGTCTATGATTATAGTTAGATATGCATATGATGGTTTATTTGCATTGTGCAGACGTTGGGCCTATACCACCGGCCGACTACGTGGCTCGTCAGGGGCGGGCGATGGTGGTCGCTCATCCACCTGCAGCGGTACCACCTCCACGTGGTGGAGGATTTGCGGCTCGTGGGCGAGGGGTTGGCCCTCGAGACGATGCTATAGAGGGTGTCAGACAGACATTCGACATGATTCTAGCTGGACTCCCCGAGGATGGCTGGAGAGACCTGGACCGGGACGTCGTGGAGCGTTGCTTCGGTGCGCCGCCTGAGTGGCGGTCGCTCCTGTTGAGGACAGCGTTTTTTGTGGCCGAGCACAGGGATGGTGCTCGGGATGACCCGATAGGGCCACCTGAGAGGAGGATCCGTCTACGTGATGACCCGGCAGGGCCAGCAGAGCGGAGAGTTCGGGCTCACCATGATCCGGCGGGGCCAGCGGAGGAGGCGCCAGAGGAGCCCAGGGACCCTCATGACTAGATGATATGTATTTGCCCCCAAATGCTGATGAGCATATGGGGAAGCACTATTTTGTACGGCTGATGTATTTTTTGTATATTGGGTGCTGAGGGCACTTATGACATGTTCTAACTATACGATGATGTATATATATGTATATATTTGATAATGGTATATAGTCGTGTATGCACGTGGATGCACTTGTTGTCTTTATGTTTTCCCGTGGAGGCATGTTTGAGTTTCTGTATGCCCGTGGAGGCACATGTTATGCACGTGGATGCACATTTGGTTTTTTGTATATGCCCGTGGAGGCACATGTCATGCATGTGGATGCACATTTTGTTTTGGTATATGCCCGTGGAGGCACATGTTATGCACGTGGATGCACATTTGTTTATGGTATGATGCGATTGGTGTGCCAGTCAAGTACATTGTTGGCCATGTGGTCTGCTACACTATTGAGGTTTCTTGGGACATGTGCGAATGAAATGGATTCAAACTGTCGAATCATTTGTTTAGTGCGCAAAAATTTTCTGAACAGACAGGGATCGCGTACCTGGTAATCATTGTTGAGTTGGAAAACTAGGAGTTGTGAGTCCAAGAAAACGTTAAGGTGACGTATGCTCATTTGGAGAGCTATGGCCAAGAGACCGGTCACGGCATCATATTTAGCCTGGTTGGTAGCGGCACCCAAACACATTCCGTCGATGTGGATCAACTCATGTGAAGGGGAATATATTACCCAAGCTGCGGAGGCCAGATTGGGGGACCAACGGCTTGCACCATCGGCAAAACCGACGTAGCAGAGTGGAACATGTGTGTGAACGGGATCAATAGAAGGGGCTGACCGGACAGAGGGGTATCCAGTGGAGATTGTATAGATGGCGGGGTCAAGGCCAGGCATTGCGGTATCTGTCCAATTAAAGACGTCAGTGAATTCTTGGAACAGTTGGTGGTATTCTCCGATCTCATGCTCACTGTGGGAAGCTCCTAATGTAATGGTATGAAGGGCACCAAGTGGGTCAGAGATGTCAATGTGGATGACGGGAGAAATATCGGCTATCGGATCCTTTAACCAGTCGACTCTAGTAGGAAGGAAATTTTTGGACTCAACCGCGGATTGGGTAGCGGTGGTGGATGAAGTATCTTCCAGGAGGAAGTATGGACGATGGTGCATGTCTTCCCAGGGATGATTAAGGGCGGTAGGAGCCTCTAGAATCTCTTCATCATTGCGGGAGCTTTGAGTGGTCAAATCAAGTGATGAGGTAGTGGTAGTCAAAGAGATCATGTAGATGGTGTTAATCTCTCCGGATGAGGATGATGGAGGAGGGTATATCTCCTCGATAGTAGCGGGTGCCGTCTCAAGGTCCAAATTGTTCATCTCGTAGAGGGTTGCTCTGTAATCTGGGATGTCAGAACAGTGATGGGAGTAGTGGCCGTAAATACCGCATATCGCACATGGGTGGTTGGTACGCAGTGATTTATCACGAGGCATGGGGTTTGGATCTAGTTTGACCACCGGGATGTTGGGGTCGTCGTCCAACATTTGCATGTGTTCCTGCAATGCAGGTAACTATGGACACTGATGGGTTGGATGGCCTAACTCATCACACAGCAAGCATTTTGGAGGAGCACGAAACACGGGGGGAGGTTTAATTGCCTTGGGTGGGGGTACCGCAGTGTATGGTTGCGGGCCTCTGCCCCCAGTGGGTCTGATGAGTGGAGGGGGATTCGTCGACGACGAAGGAGTCGTGATACCGGGAGGTGGTTGGGTAGAAGTAACAATGGGTTGCACCGGTTGCAGGATGACATTTGGTGTCGGCGGAGGAACGGGAGGCGTAATATACCACACGGGTAATCCCAATGTTAACCCGGAGAGACTAAGGGTAGCCATAACCGGGGCGCTTACTACACCCGAAGGAGGAAATAGAAAGGGGATTGTGTGGATGGGTGTAACACCAATGTGACTAGGGACCAATGGTGGTTTAGGGAACAAAGGTGGTTGACTACCGGGTGTTTGTGTATTCTGTGAAAGAGTACAGAGGTTCGCGACGTGGGTCTCTGGTGACGGTGGTGGAATGGACTGGAATGTAGATGTCATCGGCGCCTCGGAGTAAAGTCCGGGTCCTATTGAGGAAATGAATGAGGTAGTTGCACCACAAACAGGTTGTTCAACCATAGGGAGAACATTTTCAGGTGTGGCGGGGGCCTTGGGATCGTAATAGGTGAGCTGGTCGACCTTGACCACGCGTCCCTCATGGGGGAACTGCATGGTGCGAAATACGGATGAGGCAACAGCCCGCATGGCATACATGTAGCTGCGACCAAGTAAAAGGTTATAGTCTAGTTGGGCATTGATGACCTCAATGTCAATGAGGACGGTTTTACCCGCCAGCTGGACGGGGACATTGGCTAAAAGACCTTGGGGTTGTGCCGAACGACCGCCATAGGCTCGCAACGCAGTGGTGGACTACTGGAGAGTAGGGGATCCCAACTTCTGCCAAACGAATGTGGACATGACGCATGTGGAGGCCCCTTCATCGATAATGCACCGATGGATGACAAGATTCCGAACAGAAACGGAAACTTGGAATGCTAAAGAGGAAGGCAGGCGTGGTTCAGACTGGTCTGAATCGAATGCGATCAACTGTGAATCATTGGAGTTAATGGCGCCAATGGCAGAGAGTAAAGTCTTGCGTTGCGAAGGACAGTTTTTCAAAACTTCTAAAGCAGACATGGCTGCAGGAGACTGGGCTAAGTCGTCTACGATGTTGTAATTCGACGCAGCCTGAGCGTTGGGATTATTGTTGATACGACGAAGTGGGAAGCGAGGTGCTTTGGAAGCGCCATCAAGTGGAGCCGGAGGTATACGTAACGTTTGATCTGTGGGAGTAACGTTAGTGTTCTTATCGGCGGGGGGGGCTTCAGACGTGGAGCCATATTGGTTCCGACGGGTTTGGAGGTTGGCATCGGCAGTCGACATCATCAACAAATGGTGAGTACCTGAATCGAACATGGGTTGATCAAGGGCTGCATAAGTGATCTGTTGTGTTGGCACGTTGCCCTGAGGGGGAGCTAACGGCTGAGTGTTCACTACACCCTGGTTTGGAAAGGGGTTTTGCAGCACCAAGGGTTGATGTTGAGGTGGTGGAGGGTTGGGTGGTGGCTGAGGAGCCGCTTTCCCTTGACGATGGGCATCGTCGGTCCAGAGTTGTCGAGCTCGCTCCAAATGTGGCCAAGAATGCGTGTAATGACCATAGAATCCGCAGATAGAACAAGGGTGGTTTGTTCTGAGGTTGTTATTTCTAGGTTGCTTAGGATTCTGATCCGGATTGCGGTTGGGAGGAGTAGCATTGTTATTCTGCGGAGGATTGGGAGGTGGAGGACCTTGCTGATGTTGTTGGTTATTACCGCGGTTACGACCTCTACCACGGTTCTGTTGCGCACCTTGGTTGCGCTAGTTGTTTTGGTTCTAGGGATGGTTGTGCTGTGTGTACACTTGCCCTTGAGCAGTGGGAGGATTTTGGTTCGCCGCAAGTGCGGGAGCAGGTTGTGGTGGATAATAAGCCTGTGGGGCTGGAGGTGGTCCAGTGACCTGCTGGGGTTGTTGGTAACCCTGAGCTATTGGAGGTGTTGGGTTAGCTGCCACAGCTTGCTGTGGATAGTACACTGGTTGAGGTGCAGCTGGGGGGGCGTATGCAGGTGGTGCATGACCAAAACACTGAGGTGGACATGAAGGTCCATGGGTATGGTGGTGATGTGCCATGGGAGCATATGAACTGGTTGCTCCAGACTGAGATGTAGCCCACGAAAGGTCGAGACCATGGCTAGGATGTGTACTGGAAAAGGGTTGGGGATGCGAGGCCATACGACCAATGATGCCATTAGCGGCATGGGATGCCCCCGGCGCATCATGTTGGGATGACTCGCCCCGAGGGGCGTCCGGTATAATGGTATACAGATAACCCGACTGGGCGTAAATGAGATCAAACTGTTGGGATTTGAGGATGGCCTCTTCTTCAGACTGGGGTCTTTCGGATGCCACATCCTTCGCAATGAGAGGGGGGAGGGATTTTAGAAACCAATCTAGGAAGATACGGTCGTCTAACTTTATTTTGCAGAGGCTTCGACGTCGACGCCACTCATGAATGTGGTCAGTGATGTGGGTGGCCGTGTTCTGTCTGCAAGACAGTAGGATCTCGACGCCCGCATCATAGCGGACAGGTAACTGAAAGAATTGCAGGAAGGTCGAGGAAAGGGAGGTAAATGTGGCATGCGTCCCATGCGGCTGCTCGATATACCACTTGGCTACAGAGCCAGTGAAGGTGCACTGTAATAGACGGAGGCGGACAGAGTCGTCCACTATGGAGTTGGAGGAACACCATAGATGGAAGGACATGATATGGTTCTGGGGGTCCTCACCTGCCTTACCCTCAAACTTAGGGATGTCGGAGGGGAGTTTGGTGGGCATGTGAGGCCACGCAGGATCATGTCTGATAGGATCATTGGTGAGCCTGGCTAAGTCTGGCAAGTTCAGACTTGCCATGTACGGTAAGCTAGCAGATGTGGTGACTGGGACTGGGACATGCCTAGTCATGGTGGTATGATGTAGGGGTCCAGTAACGCCTAAAGGTATGCTAGGGATTGAAGGTATATGTCCTCCAATAGGTGTGGTCTGGTGTGGGCCAGCGCTTCCAAGTGCAACATGGGTTACACTTGGGTTAGGAATAGTAGTGGCGATTCCTGGAATTTGGGTTGTGGGAATCAGAGGGGGTGTGACCCCTATGTTGGGTATACCCATAACAGGTGGTGGCCCTGTGTTGGGGATTCCTATAACAGGAGGTGGCCCTGTGTTGGGCATTCCTA
The DNA here is from genome assembly GCA_027924585.1 of Larix kaempferi. Lineage (NCBI taxonomy): Eukaryota > Viridiplantae > Streptophyta > Pinopsida > Pinales > Pinaceae > Larix > Larix kaempferi. Next base: position 11,420,320 of record BSBM01001166.1, read on the forward strand.
AATGTGGAGTGTCCGCCATATTAGGCATACCTAGGGGGGTAGGTGTTGCCATGGATGGCATCGCAGTAGAAGGGTAAGTAGACGTCTCTCCTATGGTGCTGGTAAAAAGTGGGTCAAAAGGTGTTCCAGCCATAATGTTGGTTGGAAAAAACTCAGTGGGGTTTTCGGATTCTGCCTCAAAATCAGAAGTGAAGTGAGGCGTGTCAGAATCGGATGACTGTCTGGATGACCGACGATGTGTCGAGTCAAGGGATAAGGCTCGGCATCGGTGACGTGGCGAGCCAAGTAGACTGAACTCTGGGAGTTCGCCCTGTAGACGACGAGAGCGTCTAAAATTCTCAATGGTGAGAAAATAAGTTTTTGTGGAAAAATATTATGTGTAAAATGGTAATGTATAAAAAACTCAAAACCCTAATGCAACCAAGGGTGCAAGAAGGGGAGTGAAAATGAAGGCTCTCAGGCCAAAAAATCAACCTCAAAAAAGGCACTTATTCTAGCAGCTGTGCTACAATAAGTGGAGGGATGCAAAAAATGGTCAGAGTACCAACATGCAAACAGCATCTAGAAAAAATAGGTGTAACTAGACCAAAGGTGGGTTGAATCATGCAAACACCTAACTAAAAGTATTGTGAATCAACAAACTATATTCTCTGCAAGGTGATGAAATCCAAGTCAGACAATATTGAGTGTTGAGTCCACAGCTAGATATCCCCCTACCGGGAGGGACACCGGGTAATCAATCCTAAAGAATGGCTACTAGGATACTCCGTTCATGACACGTCGAGAAAAGGTAAATCTGCCGTTTGGTCCTTGATCGCAATACCCCTATACAGGGATATCCCGAGAACTGCGAATGGTAGCCCTTCGGTTACTGAATGGATTTCGGTATTCCACTCAGGCTTCCGGAACCATCCTCGCGACTTCAACCCTCCTAGGGGAGAGGCCTTCCCATAAACCGGTTGTGATCATGCCAATAAATACTAAGAGATTTTAGCTTCCTAAAGGACAACAACTATGTCTCAGATGTAAGAACTGAGGGGTGTTATTGGAACACCTATCCCCTCAATACTACCTAGCTACAAAGTTCTTTTAGTGTTCCCCAAGTGGGGTTAAAAGTGGGTTGAAATTAGGGTAATTTTTAAGGCTCAGTTTAAAATTAGTGTTTGATTGGGTGCACGTGTGGTATTTTAAACTGAAATTGAAAGAAGTAAATGCTAAGTATTCAAAAAACAAAGGTCTTTTGAAATCAAAAGCAAATTTTATGACTTTTTCAATAAATGGAAATTAAATGCTTTTCAAGGACTATTCGAAAAACAAAGGATCTTTCAAACAGGAAAGCAAATAATATAACTTCTTTCCGAAATAAATGGATTTCGTTTTCAATAATTGCTATGGGCAAAATATTAAAGAAGCAAACAGCAAAAATTTTAATCTAGATAAAATGCAATCAAATCGTTCTTTCAATTTCTGAAAATATTTAAAAAGATTTCTTCACATGTGCATTCTAAATAGTAAAAATTTTCGATGGCTGTAAAATATGCAGAATTTCTAATACTGGAAAATGTGCTATGTGGGAAGAAAGTACAGTAAGAAATTAAATTTTTAAACGATTCGGCCGAATGAAAAAATTAGCATCGCGGGTTCTGACAGAAAAGCCACAATGGACCGCGCGGGTTTCTGTCGCACAGTCGCGATGGGCAGCGCGGGTTTTGACCGCGAAGCCGCGATCTACAGTGCGGGTTTCGACCGCGAAGCCGCGATGTGCAACACGGGATTTCGTCACACAGTCGCGATGGGCAGCGCGGAAAAGGTCCGCGAAGCCGCGATGTCCAGCGCGCTAAATGGCCGCGAAGCCGCGGTGAACCACGCAGTCGCGATGAGCCGCGCGACTGTTGGGCGAAAAGCCGCGAGGCGAAATCCGTACGCGGATGCCAAAAAACGACACCGAAAATTGAGAATTTCGGGTTGTTAATGGCTAAAAAATGGGCCAAGGCCTAGAACAGCAATGGATCTGCTGTCTAAGGTGGCAGATCTATGAATTAAACTAACAAATACTATCAAAAAGTAAGATTTAAAGCAAAAGTGAGATCTAAAGATTCAAAAAACAGTGGAGTCGCCAAAAACTGTTGGCTTGGTTTTGCAACCAAGCTTAGTGCTATGGGCACCTGCTAACTAGTAGCAGCAGTTTCAATAGAAATAAAACAATAAACTAAACTAAACTAGCATATGCATTTTGAATTAAAGAACAAGAACAAGAAAGATAAAAAATAATTTTTTGTATTGACAATGGGGCAAGCAAATGCTTGCAAGAACAATACCTCCAAGTGATGAAGGTTGTTTGAATGGCTCCAATGGTGAGCAGCTCCAATCTCCAATGGGTCCTTTCTCCAAGGCTTGCTACAATGGCCAAATACTCAAGGGAGATTTTGGCAGCATGAGGATAGGAATATGGATGGATCTGAAATGAGGAGCCCCTACCACCTTTTTATAGGTTTTGGTGGTGGGAAATACCATTTGTGGTTTTGTGGAAACCAAATGGTATTGACCAACATGGTTTATGTACTTTTCCCTCATTTTTCCTTTTTTGAATAAAATTAATATTTTTATTCCCTTTTTAATATTTTGGGAATTTTGGACCCTTTTTTAGGGTTTTTTATGCTTTTTTAGGAAAAATAATCTTTTTAAGTGGAAAAAGGGGTGTACTAAGGTCTTTTGGTGACCTTTTGTTGGCTTCAGAGGCTCAAATGGTGGAAAAGTGGACAAATGGGTCATGTGAATAAGGGAATGAGCTAGTGAGCACTTTTTAGGTGTTAACAAGTTCCAATATGGTCAAGTCCCTAAAGGTTACTAGCTTCTCTTGTCCTTTGCAATCAATACCATCCTCCATTCCAGAAAGACGGGAGAATCAGGAGAAGTTCCTTTGGAAAAAATTATATATATATAAGCTCACGACCTAACCAAACATCAAATTGATGTATGATACCCACTTGTTTTTGGGACAAGAGACCCCTATGTGTATTCATTTGATTTCTTAGTCTACGGGGACATACATACCCTACCCCCCTCTAGATTTTAACCTGTGAACTCCAAGAAAGAAACACATTCTTAAGCATTGTGCCAACTCAAGTTGTATGGTGAGATGTTCATAATGATGCTTAAGCACCTTTGTTTGGGGATAATATGTTTGCCTATTATCATGAACTCTACGTTGTGAAAATTTGTAAGAAAGGGATAGAGATTTCTATATTTTTGTAGTGGTTTGATTGCATCTTAATCAGCATTAGGTATTCTATATTTTTTATTTTCTTCTTTTTACGTTTCTTTTTTAAGAATATGTTACTGGAATGAGAGGAAATTAAGAAGAGGGAGTGAAAGGCCTATCAGCGTGAAGTTTTTGGCACCAAGCTGGTGGGAATATAATTTCTCTAGTACCAAATGATATTGACCCAATTGGTTTATAACTCCATCTTACAAACCAAGCATCGATATTAAGGCACATAAATTGCACAAAAATATATATTCATAGTGAATAAAAGTAAAATGATTAATGATTTACAATTGAATAATGCAACCACTTATATAATTTTGAAGAGGTGAATCGTGATGAATGGGCGAGACCTTTAGGGGAGCTTATTAATATAGCAATTGTGTCAATTAGTTTCATTACATGGTATTCTAGTAATTATGTTTCTAGAATTCTTTCAATGAAAGAAGAGCATGAGATCTGATTGTGGGTTAAGACTAGATAAGCCACTAATCTATGAGGTGTGTTAATCATAACCTTTACCTAGGGAAAACCATGAAACTTAGGGTACATCAATTGAATTAAAAGTGACAATGTTACATGCATTTCCCGTAGATGCATTTGGATCAAGGGATCACAATTTCTAGGAAAATCATTTTCACATTGCAAAAGGCAAGTTTAGTGTTCTATGTTGTTGTGTATATCATTGATTGACAGAAATGTGAGATAGATAAATAAGTTTCTATATGTTTCTTGGTGAGACGAGATAAATGTTGGCTTATTTAGAATCATCAAGCCTTAAAAAATAAATATACGTATAAACATGTAAAAAAAACCATTGAATAAATTTCCATGTGGACAAATAATAGTAGGGAGTTAGTGTTGGTTAATATTCAGTACCGAGGAGATGGGCACTACAATTTCTTTGGTATTTGTCTCTTTCCCTATTAATCCCTATTAATAATGATTTTGGGATTTGTATTAGTACATCGTTATATATTTAAAATATAGAGTCTATTGACACATGTTTAAATTATCGATAATAAAAATAGGCTATAAGACAAAACATGACAAAATGATCAACTTATGACTAACAAAGAATATTATACTACTTAATAGTATAGATGTGACATGCTAATAAGAATCCAAGAAAATAAATCTTTGCATAACTTGTCATATAGTGAAATTTTATCATAATATAATTTTCTTATGAGATAATAATCTTGCAAATTATGCTTCAAGATCAATGTAGCAAGGCTAGATGTTATTATTCATTCACTCTACATGGAAGAAGTCATTTTGAAAACCTATGAATGTTCATGGAATGGTTGTTAGTAATTCTATGTGACTAATTTTTCATAGTTATCAAACAGCAATAAATTCAATAAGTTGAGCCCAAATTCCAAATTATCATGATATATGAACATCTCTAGGATATAATCTTGTTTTCTATTTGGTCGAGCAAGTTGCCTTGTGCTTCTAAAAAACATTGACCGCATTTAGTTTGAATAATTGCATGAGTTCGCATCATGGATTTATGGGTTTACTATAAGAGAACTTGCTTTTTCCTTTTTTAGGAAAGAATAAAACCCTCATAATGACATAGTCACTACCTTTGATTACACATTATTGGAGTTATGCATTACTCTCAAACTCCATATACATGCATGTTGAAGGAACAACTAATTACAAGCATTGGTAGAATTTGCAAACTAATCCAGTCATCTTTGGCTAGTCTATTTATTCAATCTATGGTATCCATTCAACGTTATTTACAATATTATATTCCTCAATAACAAAATCTTGCACTAAAATTCATAGTCAAGAGGCAACACCCCCTTCCCATAATCAACAAATAAAATACATGATCCATGTTTAGATGATGGGCACAAAGTGGGAGTTGCATCCCATCAAAATCTCAATTCTATTTGAAAACGAGGTGTCAAAATTAACAAGCTTAGTTTGGAATGCAAACCAAAAGTTCGACGCAAAAATCATAGTTTCTGTAACTAAAAAAATCAGAAACAAACATGAGATCATTTCTCCAAAGACATGCTTTCTTGAGAATGAAAGTGAAATATGTATGTTTTCCAATTGCATATGTTACTAGCACAACCACTTAACTTGTGGCCTGTAAACACCAATAGGGCACAAGTTATGTCAATAGCATCAAATAAAATATCGCATCTATAAAAAGGATGGGGTCTTCCTAAAATCTAGAAACCCAGCCCAATTCCTACTCAATTGAACTAAAATTGTATTTTATTTTCAAAAATGCGAGAGAAATGTATTGTATTGAGATCTATCAATGTAAACATCCAACCAAAGTAGCCAAAAACTCTAGATTCCTCCTGTAACAACTCCTAGTTAAAATTTCCTTCCCTATTTCATTATTGAGATTTCATACCCCTTTTTAAATCTCCTATATTTTTATTACCTACTAATTTTATTTCTAGCTATTTTTTTATTACCTACTAATTTTATATCTAGCTATTTTTTTACTAACTGCTACATGTAATGCATGTTAAAGCTATGACATTTGTGTTAAGTATAATTTGTAAATAAGGGGTGCCAAAATCCAAATGCATACTCTACCTAATTATTCAATTTATCTTTTAAGTAGTTAAACATTGATAATGGAATTGACTCTTAAGTAGAATGGTTAAGTATTGTGTAATGAATGTATTCACAATTTATATGCAATTTTCTAAAATCGATATTTTGTAAACAAAAGGAAGAACTATGCTCCCATAAAGATTTAGATGCTAACATATCATTTAAAAAATGATAAGTTTATTGATAAATTAATAATAGTATGCTTAAAGACAAAATTATCAATACAAGATTTTTTCTAATTTAAATGTTAATATAAAAATAATAATAATATATTAATTAACCGACAATGTTTTTGTTAATTTAGATGATAACATATAATAATAAAAGTTGGAATCTCGGTCAATAGATTAAATTATAATATGCTCAACTTTATATAAATATTAATTATCCAAATTTTCCACCATATTAAAAGAAAAAACAACAAAATAAAAATATCCTTAAGATTTACTCATTTTTATGAATATCAATTCATTTAACCTCAACTTTCTTATAACAGATCACGTACACTTCATGGAATATTTTATTTACTCATGTGATGTCATAATAGTTGAGATATCGAGCAACCTTCAGGACTCGGGACTCTCTGCAGAGAACCACATGTGCACAGATGGAAGAAGATTTTGTACGGGCTCAGAAGGCACCCATGGGATAGGATGATGAGCTTGAGGATCACCTAGAGTGATGATACATCAACCTTTGCTACAAGTTTGAATATGAGAAGCTCATAAGTGGGTGAAAGAGAGAAATTGCAATAGAGTTCGAGATCTTGGTATACAATGACCTAGGAAGATGACATAGATGGATACACATAAGATCATCAGAAGAGAAGGCTACCAATCACTCCAGTGCAAAATGTCTTGATGTAGAGAGTACAAGATGCAGAGGGAGGATAGTGCTCAGTTACAAAGGGAGAAGGAAAGCTCTACTTCAAAGGGAATGACTACGACATAGATTGAGAGACATTATCACTTAGCCTCTATCAGTGGCAAAGGTTATTTGCCTCGGTATCTTAGGGATATGCTCAGAGTGATACCATGTGTCTCCCCTTACGAAGAGGAAATGCGTGTGGTGCAGTTTAAAACAGGCACCCGGGACATGGTACGGAAGGATAAACGGATTGCTGACGAGCTTGGGATTTACTAAGAGTAAAGCGGATTCCAACCTTTACTACAAGGTTGAAGAAGGAAATCTTGTGATTCTATTTGTGTATGTAGATGACTTGTTCCTGACAAGTGATGAGAAGCTCATAGCATAAATGAAGATAAATATTTCCGCAAAGTTTGAGATGAAAGACCTCAGTATGATGCATTATTTTTAGGTCTTGAGGTGTGGCAGAATCCAAAGGAACTTTTCCTAGGTCAAGAAAGTATCCGGTAGAGATCCTAAAGAGATTTGGGATGATAGATTGTAAGGCCATGGCCACACCTATGGCATCGAATATGAATTTGTTGAGTGATACTACTTCATAACTGGTGGATGCAACGATGTATCGGAAGATGATTGGTTTGTTGATGTATTTGACGAACACAAGGCCAAACTTATGCTTTGTGGTGAACACTTTGATTTCGTATATGGTAGAGCCGAGACATGTTCACCTTGTTGTTGATGTATTGATTAAGCCTATGTCTCAAAAAAAGTTTGAATACTTTTGAGACAAGCTTGGTGTGGTCCGAAAGGACCTCCCTCGAAAGAGGGACTAATGATGATGATGTGGTTTCCTAAAGTTGTGGTTTGGCAGCTCAGTCTAGGATTGGTATGTCAGTCTGACAAGGCCTGTTTGATCCCGAAAGGGATTGGTATGTTAGTCTGGCAAGGCCTGTTTGATCCTAGGGGGATTGGTATGTCTGATTAGGCTTGTTTGGTATGAAAGGATAAGCAAGTCAGACAAGGCATGTTTGGTCCCCAGGTAGATTGGTATGTCTAACTAGGCTTGTTTGGTTTAAAAGGATTAGCAAGTCAGACAAGGCTCATTTAATCTACCAAAGTACCCACTATAGAGGATTTCTGAATGTACATTGATGGTGTTCCAACATTCGCATGTTGATGATGATGATGTTGTTCCAGCATTCACATGCTAATGATGATGATGATGATGATGATGTTGTTGTTGTTGTTCCAGCATTCACATGTTGATGATGATGATGTTGTTCCAGCATTCACATGCAGATGATGATGATGATGTTGTTCCAATATTCATATGTTGATGATGATGTTGATGATGTCCCAACAATTCCTTGCCGATGATGACGATGATGATATTGATGATGTACCAACAATTATGTGTTGATGATGATCTAGTAGTTCCATATTGATGATGATGTTGATGCTCCATATATATGATATTGTTTTGAAACTTCTTATGACATATAGATTCGGGAGATGAAGATTTCAATAGTCTGTGTACAAGAAGTGCAGCAACTAGAAGACGACGGTGACGATGATTGAAGAATACCTTCCTTGTTAAGAGGGAGTGTTGAAGAATTTGACTTTGGAAGATATTCTTATTTGTATTATTTGGATCATTTGTATTTTACACCCTACGGGGATTATTATTGATGTAATTGATTATGTAAAATTCATTGAAAGAGTCAATGTAAACCCTAACTGTTAGGTTGGCCTGGAAAGATCTAGAAAAGAATATTTTATTGTAAAAAGTACAGGTCGGCCCAGTTAGATGAGTCAAGTCGGCCTAATTAGTAAAAAGGTCAAGTGGTTTGTTTAGTATAAATAGGAGGCTTTCCCTCCTCATTTGTGCACTTCACTCACTCATCTAATTCGCATGAGTAGAGACAGAGAGTCGTTCAGAGTAGCTGCTTTTGGGTTCTTCTTGTTTTGGTTCTTTGCACGAGGGATACTATTGCACATTCTGCAGAATCTATATAGAAGAAGTTTGTTGGGTTTTCCTGCCCCAACAGGGTTTTCCCAGGATAAATTTGTTGCGTACTATTGCTCATGCTATGCTTTTTTTATCTTTCAGCGATCCTTATTGTTATTTCACTTAAAAAATCTAACATTTTTTTGCAGTCTAGTATAGGCCAACAGGTCTTAGCAGTCATAGGAAAGTTTTTGGACATTTATACTCATGCATTTCAAACTCCTCTGCCTGGGTTTTTTTCTCCATGTGAGAGGCTCAGTTATTTTGTATATTTTGTACTCTTTGTGATATAATATAGACTTCTAACTTACAAAAAGAAATCTGGACAGTACACTTGCCCCATCCTCCTTCAATGTAGGAAAAGCATAGATGGTAGTCCACCCCAAATTCTACGATTTAAACACCTGTCGGTGTAATAAGTCTATCTCACATTAATCCATTGGATGTAGCTTGGGTGGTTGGAAGGAATGATTGGTACCCTCCCACCCAGGTTTTATTCTTGTAAGTGACATGATGCTCTTGTTGAGACCCTGTGTATTGACTATGTAATGGTTTGACTAGACATGTGACTCTGGCCATACCTTGATTCTTCGGAATAGCAGGTGTTGGCATATTTCCCGATGGATGTAGCCCTTGAAAAAATTGATGAACCACCCTTGGAAAAAATTCTATCTCACATTTATAAAGTGGGTTGACTCGATTTCATTGTAACCCTATATAAGAAATCTTTCATTTTCTCATATATGCAATACATTACGATAACTCTTACAAGTTATTATTGGTTTCTTTATGTGCTCGATTTATGTGATATAGTATTAGGGCTCAGCTAGAAATTCAAAGATGTGGAGAGTGTAAAGATCTAGGGACCACTTCCAACAGAGACCGATTGAGGGATCACTAGTGTAGCACATCAAATAGCCGAAAGGTTTTCGTTGAAACCAAGTACTATTTCAATTTTTTATTTCAAAGCAAAGTAAAAAAAAATGGAACCCTACAGCTTGAGGTCCCACAAGTCAAAGGATTTTTTGAGGGGAGATTGTATAGACCCAACCATATGGATATGTTGTATGGTTCAGTTGTACAAATCGCACATGTGAGTTGCCTCCAGTCAACATCCCTACGGATCATACAGAAATTGACATCAAAGTATAAATTAGTCGTCATACAAGTTTACGTCAATGTATAGATCTGTACTAATGCATTAAATTCAGCTAGTAGCCACATGTGCTCCATATGACTTTACGAAAAGCCAATTTCATCCAACAAAACAAATATCTATACAATGTCAATTGAACTGTGTACAGATCAACCAAATTGATCATACATCTTAAAAATTAAGGACAATTTTGACCTATATGATAGTAATTGGTTAAATTTATTCTTTCTTTGTTCAATTCAACAAATTTTAAGAGGACAATTTTGACCTATATGATAGTAATTGGTTAAATGTAATCTTTCTTTGTTCAATTCAACAAATTCAAGAGTGGATTGGATCTGTTCTTACATGAATTGGTGTGCAGATTTCAAGATCTAGACTTTGCAACCACTAGTTGAGTATTTTTCAATAGATTTTTGAAGAAATTAATTCGTTTAGTGTTGGTTTGCATGAGCTTTGGTTTTTTTCAAGTTGTATATGAGCAAATCTATTTGGAATTGCATGTTTTACAACTATTTGAGTGTAGATCGAAGGTTTACGGAGCTAATTTTGAATAGATTTGTCAAAATGTGTTTATGAGTTGTTTGCGGACATATTTATTAGAAATATGCGTGTCGATCAATGATACGTGGCCGCTATAGTGAGTTACAACCAGTATATATTGGTTTGACAAGTAGCTTTTAACATTTTACTTTGTTTCGATACATTATAGTGTATTTGTGACTTATAATTATGGCCTCTTTGACCAATATCATGTTGGAAACAAGTCATAGGTTTTCTTGTAAGAATTACAATATGTGGAAGCAACATATGTTGGCCATTTTTTAATACATGTGCTTGGCTAATATTGTTCTGGATACTAATACCCACCTCACAATTGCAGGTAGAGACCATGACAATTTTAATGAGAGAAACAGATAAAATCAATAATGCTACTTAAGTTTATATGGTTGATGCTATGCTTCTGGAGGTCCAAACTAGGAAGACCTTAGCATCCATTGGACGTAGTTAAGAGATTTGCATGAGACTTCAAACAATGGTCGATCCTTCTTCCTGAAGAACATGTTATTCTCGATTGTGATGGATGAGTGCATGATTATAGGAACACTTACTCAAGATCAAGGATATCCAATAACAACTGGATGTTATTGAGCACAAGATGGACAAAGAGTACATGGTGCTAATCACACTAGAAATATTACCACATGTTTATGAGCACTTAATTAAGACCCTGAATATCTCATGTACTAATGTTGACCTGAAGTTTGATGAGCTTTACAATAAGATTTTACAGTAGAACAGATGGAAGAAGATAAAGGGTTCAGAACAAGCCTTTATCGCCAATTTTAAGGGAAAAAGGTAAATGGACAAAGAAGAAAGGTTAGGGCAGTGGAAATGATGCTGCAAAGAGTAAAAAAAAATCACTTGTCACTACTATGGCAAGGTCGTCCATATGAAGAATTTCTGCAGAAAGAGGTTGGATGAACAAAAAACTAATAAAGGAGGACCTCAACAGAAGACTCATGTCACAGAACATACATAAGAGGAACCAACCTTCTATTCATCCATGGCTAAGCAACCAACAGATAACCATAGATCATATGCTTGGTACATTGACTCAGGTGCATCTCACCATTTCACCCATAGATAGGACTAGTTCATAGAGCACACTCCAGTGCCTCTAAATATTTAGTGATCTTTGATGGTGGTGAAGAGTACACAGTAGTTGGAAAATGGAATTTTCATATTTCCTTTGGAGAAAACATGATGATTTTTTTAATGTGCATTATATGCCGTGTATGGAACTTAATATGCTTTCATTTAGTCAAATTATGAGGCATTGTCCTCAACTACTTGTAAAATTTAGTGATCACAAATGCTATGTAGTTGACAAGGAGACTCAAAATACCATTGCTCATGGTGTGGAGGATCATTGAATATTCCAATTAGTCAACAGTGGGCAAGTCAAGGAGCATGCATTAGTAGCCAAGAGTGCATTAGAAAACAATAAATTATCGCATCAGTCGTATGGGCACCTCAACCTCACCTACCTCTCTAAATTGGCTCGAGAGAATTTGGTAGATGGACTTCTAGACATCCAACAAAAGATTCAAGGAGTATGCAAAGCTTTCCAAGTAGGGAAGCAACACAAAACGTCATTTGAAAAAGAACAAGCTTGAGAGCGACCAAAGTCCTTTAGTTGGTTCAGACACACATCTGTGGACCAATAAGCACAACAACAATCAATTGTTGCCAAGCATTTCCTTCAATTTGTTGATGACTATAGTAGGAATATGTGGGTGTACTTTTTGAAGGTAAAATCCAAAGTGTTTAATGAATTTCAAAATTTTAAACCATTAGTAGAAAAAGAGTTTGGTTGTCCTATAACCACTCTTAAACCTAATAATGGTGGAGAATTTTGTTCAAAAGACTTTAATCCTTATGCACTAAACATGGGATCCAAAGATAGTACACTACATCTTACACTCCACAACATAATGGAGTATTTGAGAGACAAAACAACACCATCACGGAGACGGCCAGATGTACGATGCGAAACAATTATGTTCCCAACAACTTTTGGGCTGAGGTAGTGTTCACAACAGTATATCTGTTGAACGGATATCTAGAAATGGCAGTGAATCAGAAGACCCCTAACAAATCATGGTATGGGAGGAAGCCCAAAGTTAACATTCTTAAGGTTTTTGGTTCTACTGCATATGCTTGGATTCCAAATGAGAAGAGAACCAAGCTAGAACCTAAGAGAAAGAAACAAAAGCTTTCAAGGTACAAAGACATTCATAAGGGATAAAGTTGATTGTTGTGGAAACCAATTAGTTGAGCTTTAGTAGAGATGTTGTAGTTGATGAAGAAGTTGGACCTTTCCAATTTTATTCTTTAGAGTTCAAAATCACCATGGACTCACCCATCTTGGCTCAATATTTAGGGGTTCAACTTTAGAGAGCTCCACCTGAAAGGAGAGAAGATTCTGAACATTCTAAGGATTCTCCCAAATGCGGTCCAGTAATTTCTTATGCACATAGCTCGAATCAACGTTCGAATGAAATACATAAAAGTAGCCCAAGTTGCAGTGATGATGAGGAGGTTCCTCCAGTGATGATGAGGTGGTTATCAAGAAGAGACCTAAACGGTGGCACAACACCATTGGAGATCTTTAAGCAACAAAAATGATCAAGGGATGATCATCAAGAGGAAAGAGTAAACAGAAAACCAACACGACAAACTTTCCTTGTATGGCCAATGTTCAGGAAGTATTCAATCCATAGGTATTCGAAGAAGAAAAAGGGAGACCTAAATGGGAGAAGGCCGTGATTGCTGAACATGAAATTTTGATGAAATGTCAAACTTGGAATCTCATAGCACTTCCACTAGGGAAGAAACTCATTGGCTACTTCGGTGTACAAGATCAAGTACAAGGCAGATGGCACACCTGGTAGCTAAAGGGTTCTCTCGATGAGACAACATTGATTGAGGAGACATTTACTCTAATAGAAAAGATGAGCACCATGTGACTAGTTCTAGCCATGGCAAGGTAGTGTCGTTGGAAGGTCCATCAAATGGACATGAAGAGCACTTTCCTTTGTAGATTTGGAGGAAGAGGTTTATATGTATCAGCCATAGGGATTTGAAGTTTCAAGGAATGAACATTTTGTTTGAAAATTAGAGAAGGTTCTATATGCCCTGAAACATGCACCCAAGGCATGGTACATTAAGATTGATAAGTACTTGGTTAAACAGGGGTTCCAACGGAGTCATTTAGATGCCAAACTATACGTCAAAAGCATTGGTAATGATATCATCCTACGGGTAATTTATGTAGATGATATCATTATTATAGATAGTGAGGCAAGCATGATTGAATAAATAAAATAAAAAATGAATAAAACTTTTGACAACACTGATCTTGGACTCCTACATTATTGTCTAGGTGTAGAAGTTACAGGTAGCAACATTTTTTTCCCACAAACAAAATATGCCAAGCGTTTTCTTGACAAGTTTAAAATGACAGGTTGCAAGATCCCTTCTACACCTATGGAGAAAGGGCTAAAACTTTCAACCAAGACCGACTCTAAGGCATTTAATGAGTTAGTTTAGTCTATAGACAGCTAGTGGATAGCTTCATTTATCTGATAGCCACTAGGACTGATTTGAGCTATGTTGTGAGATTCACTTACAAATTTATGACAACACCAAAAGCAAAGCATTAGACTGCAACGAAGAGGATGTTGAGATATCTGAAAGGGACACTTGACTTCAGCATTATGTATAGGATAACCAAATATTTTAAGTTGTGTGGATATATATATTCAAATTGGGCAGGTTATGTGCAGGACATAAAATCAAACTCTGGATATGTATTCAGCATTGGCACAGGTGTAGTCACATGGACCAGCAAGAAGCAACAGGAAATAGCCATTTTCATCAACATAAAAAGAATATCGAGGAGGAGTAAAAGGAGCATGAGGCACACTGGCTCAAGAGGATGCTTTCAAATATGAAGATGCAATAGACAAAGTTGAGACCCCTACTATGCAACAATTAGGGAGTGCTCAAACTAGCCAAGAATCCAATCTACTAAGCATGTTGACATTTTCAACAAGGACCTTTGAAACACTTATTTCAAGAGGAATGCTTGACGAGAAGGGTTTATCATGATGCAAAAATAGATATTGTGCATGTAAGGAATTTTAACTTGCTTTCCAACCTCTTTACATGGAGAAGATGGAGGAACTTTTCCCTTGGAATGCCTTTGTTGTACATCATACCCAACTTGCATGGCCTTTTCTATTGTGTGAAATCGCTTTGATTAACAACTCATTCACTTCTTCCCTTTACAACTTTTTTCCTAGGAATTATATTACTTGTGTTCAACATTAATGCAGATTGAAGTATTAAAAGACAAATTGATGGGCTTGGACACTACGAATTTGAGATTGAAATTGTAAGTGAGTCCCCACAAATTGACTAGCACACCAAGATTGGCCTCATGGATGACCTCAATGCCCAACTACATGTATTTGTACCAACGTGATGGATTTGATATCAAACCTCTAATCTTGTTGCATAAACCCATTTGATATCAAACCTTCGATCTCCTTGCATAAACTTGTTGCCACGACCAAACAAGGAAAATGGGTAAAATGTAAAACTGAAAGAAAAGAAAAGAAAAAAACATGTTATCAAAGACTCTATAGCACAACCAAGTATGGCATTACTCATTAGATGGGATAGACTTTAATCAAGTATGGCATTACTCATTAGATGGGATAGACTTTAATGGAATTGATGCTTACATTAGTAGCTAAATGCAATGTACCAAAGGTGTGAGGGAAACGATGCATTCTCCATTGATAAACTGACTATTTGTACATACCAAAGAAATACTTAACTTTTTTTTTATAATTATAAGAGCATGAGAAGTAAAAGGTTAACCCTTCAAGTCACTAAAAAATGGCCAATGGAAAAATATACAATTGTATTTTTACAATTAAAAAAAATCAAATCTATATTTATTTCATCTCAGCATTACACAAATTATGGAAAAAACATTTGAGTGAAATAATTAAAAAATGGTTACCATGTATTTTCTTGGAGGGACTAACACGAAGTAGCTTCATGCCAAAGACCATTCAGACAATACATGAAAATCAGTTGAGTTTATTAAAGCATTGACTAGCAGCGGCTTGCCAAGGTCATGAGGAAGACTATCTCACATATTTGATGGCCATTATACATAGAAGCCAACAAAAATTGTAGAGCTTTTCAATTTTTTTCATTTTTTCTCTTTTGTCAATCATAAAAATAGTCAGTTCAATTTCTCTTTCCCAATAGAAATTTGGTAAAATTTTATAAACATTGTTGAAAATAATATTTTTCCTTGCAAACTTGCTGAAATCTTACATTTCAATTACATCAATCTACATCTAATAGCAAAAATGGAAACAAGTGTCTCTCTTCTCCATAGGGACTAACAAGCATGCCACTTTAAAATGAAGAGAGATACAAAACTAAAGTGGTATGGACTCGTGATTACTTGTCTGAGACAATGGTTATTACAGTCATTAACAAACTTGTATGTTGAAACAACACTAGCAATAATAATTATAAGACATTTATTTTCTAAGTAAACTCTATATAGCATCATTTTGTTGCCAAACCACAACTAAAACTTTAATTATCTCCACAAAATTTTGAATTAGCCTTAAAATTGTTACTAAAAAGAGAGGTCGAATTATGTATCATGATTTTTCAAAGAAATAATCTCACCCCACCCAAGCAGACTTGAACAAAAAATGAGGGTCTTGGTACCATGCTATCCCTCGTGGAGCTCTCCCTCTTCTTCTTTGGAATTTCCAAATGGAAAGCAAATCAATTGCCAACCACATAAGTGGATAGTAACCCCAAAGAACCCGATGAAATTCGAGTCTGTGACCTTCATACATCTATCAATTGAGCTAACCCTTGGGACTATTTGTATATATTTTACTTATCATATGCAAATGTTAACACAAAATACTCCAAACCTCCTTAAAATAAAACTAAGAACACAATTTTCTAATAATTTAATTATCTTCCTGGTGCTTTAATTCTCATATATAATTACGTAATAAAAGTACCTTAAATAACAAAAAGTGAGATCCTAGTTACCAATTAATCAAGAGAGAGGGATGTATACCGTTGGGGACATTAAATGGCCTTCTTGGGCAATTTAAGGCAACAAAAAAGATAGGTGATTATTGCATAACGTTGAAAATCATTATTGTTAACATCCTCTCTCTCTATCATAACATATATATTGAGTCCATTAAAAAACCAGAAAAAAAAAAAGACATTGGTAACTTGAGTTCTGCAAATTTAATTTCATTTGGGTCTATTATTCCAAGGTCAAGTTGTTTCAAAGGTAAAGAGAGCTCTATGATCTAGTTTTGCTCAAAAGGAATTTTCTTTGGATTGGCATTTTCCCACCATATCCACTTCCAATCAGCGTCAAATCCGGTGCGTTTGGTTTATTCTCCTATGCATATCCTAGCATAATTCCTTTGTTATAAACTAGGTAAGTTTGTTCTCAATTTCCAAGCCCTTTCTTTGGCCAAACAAAAAGCCTCCTTGGAAGAGAATGTTGCTAAGCAAGTCTTGTGATTTGCTTGATTCCAATTGAATTTATTCCCTAGGCATCTAATCTTCAGCCAATCCCCAAAAATATCCATGTCCATCTCACCTCTATTCTCTATAGTTATAGTTATGGGATCCTTTATTACTTGCACTAGGTTGTTGTCAATTAGAATTTCTTTTAGCCTTCCAATTTAAGGCTATATGTTTGATGCTATGGTGTATGGGCCTCGATGTTTTTCTCCCAAATATCAATCTCCAATCCTTCAATTCTCAGTTTCAAAATAACTTGGAAACCAACTTGTACCACATGATTATCCATTTCTTTCAGAGAGTAAGTCCAAAGTCCTCTAGCACTATTCATTGTCATGGCTTGGTTAGTTGTGTTGCATCCACTATACAAGCTCTAACAAAATTTCCTTTCTGTTACCACCAAAAATACAGGTGCATTTTGGATTTACATAGGCATTGTTTCCATAATGTTACCTCTTAATTTGTATATTAGGTGGATTTCTTGTGATCCTCCAGAGTTGTAAACATTTACAATGTTCATCATTAGTGTTCAGAGGTTCAGCAGGCCAAATTTTTGCCCTTTGTAAAATTTGCGTGTCTAGGCCCCCTTGGGGTAATTGTAATAAGTTGGTCTAAGCATGATCTTTTTGTAAAAGGATTGGCCTTCCTTATGTTTAGCTATCAAGGGGATACTCTAGAGTGTTTTTTCCTTAGGAATTATGTGTTGCGCTTCAATGACGTATAATTCCTGAGTTTTTCACTCACACCTCCAAAGCTGGAGTATTTACCATGGTGGTCAAACCTTAGGAAGTTATTAAAGCATAAGTGTCTATGTATTTTTACATGATAGCCATCAGTAATAAGTCATATGGACATGCACTAGGTCCCCTAGGAGTTTGAGTTCATTTCGGCAAAAATAATTTTTTCCATAAAATTAAAACATTTATAATGGTTTAATTGGAAAATTTCAAATTGTGATAAAAAGTGTGGTCTGGAGGTGGAATTTGGCGTAGGGATGCTCGTTTTCACACTCAGAGCGTCCTCTTTAACCTAGGACCCACTTTTCTTGGGTTTAGGGTGATTAAATTATCACTTATGGCTTTTTTCCTTAAAGAATCGACAAAATGACACAGAAATGCTAAATGTGCTACAAATTGCACAAAATGACAAGGTTAGAAAATCGAGACACATGTTTAAAACATGTGGGGAAAAGGTGGAAAATTAGTCTCACTTGATATGCGACCTTTCTAAAGAAATAAAGAGCATGGTTTTAAAGTCAAATCATAAGGTAATGAGTGATATCATATTAAAGGAGCGCCCCTCTCCTCACGTGTGGGCGTCATTCCCATGTATGGTAGCTCATAGCAATTGGGTGATGATTTCAAGGTCAAGAGGGGCGCCCCTCTCATGAGGTGCCAGCCACCTCATCACATACCAACAACCAAAACTTGGTTAATGTATAGCTCAACAAATTGTTATCTCCCATGATTGAAGGATGTGCCCCCCTCTCTCACCCTAGCTTATGTGCCCTCCCTCCTCTTGGTTTTATTATTTAAGAAAGGCACTTGCTCCATGTTTAAGATGGATGGTGGAACCTCTGCCTTTGTACTCTATATTGTAATATTCTTGAATCAAGTTTGAAGACTTTGGAGGCCCATGTTGTGCAAATTACCTACTATTGTGCATACTGTGTTTTTACTGAGGTGATTTTGTTCTTGTTGTTCTTCTTTTGTTATAGGATTGTTAATATATCTAGCTTAGAAGGCTACTACCATCCATGGAGCAAGCATTTGTAGTCTTCAAATTGCTTGTTTATGCTTTATCATTAGAGATCTAGGAGTAGCAAACAGTAGTCAGTTATACTTATGTTCTCGTAATTTCTTTTTATGAATCATACTAGATTTGATCTCGCTTGTGCAAGGTTTTGTGGTTATGCAGGTCACCTATGTGAAGAAAGAAGTTGAGCTCAGTTGCATCATCTTCTCCCTTCGGAACCTTTTTGGATCTAATGTTTTGTTTATCGCAGGATCATCTTTGTCTTCATACAGTTCAAGCTTGGGTTTGAGTTTTCTCTTCCATCCCTTCAAAAAAACTCTAAACTCTTATTTTCTCGGTTACCTTTTGAATAAAAGTAAATTAGATCTAAGAAAGTTTCATCATTAGTTATTTACTTGTTTACATGTTAGATCTAAAAAATGCTCTAAATTTGTTATCTCACGCTTAGATCTAGCCATGAATCTTTAGTACTTGAACTAGTAAATTACTTTCTATCATTTGCAAGTACTAAATATTGTATTTTATTGTGATTTTAGTTAATCCCTTGACATTTTAATAAATTTGTTTTTCGTTGGTTTTTTGTTTTTCTGTCACAGAAAAGAGGACTTGAGCGAATTTGGGAAGCTTGAATCTTGAATAGGACAAATTTCAGCCCCTTGCATTTACTTAGTTTTTTTTCAAGTTTTTTTAAAGTCTCTTGAATCTCATTTTTACAAATCAAAAGCGCTCTCTGTCGAAGAGTTAAGATTTGTAATAAATTAATAAAGAGAAAGTGGGATTTAAGGCTCCCACACCCCCTTCCCCAATTTCGGGGAAGGTTGTACTTGTCTCCTTTACTTTCTGCTTTAGATTAGTTTTGCTTGCTAGATTAGTTCTTTCAATGATTGCAACTAGATCTAGACTCTTCTTTCATATTTTACTTTACTTTATTTTGGGAATAAACTGAATACTAACCCCCTTGCTTTCTCAAGTATGGTCTTTGACCTGAAAGAGACTCTTGGGTAGTAATTTGTTAGGAACCCATGTCAACCCTTCTATTTACTTTGTTAGTATATTGTTGTTGGACGCATATGCTTTGTAAGTCGTCCCGTAATATTTGTTGATCCATAGTTTGTCTTATTGTTGTTGGACGCATATGCTTTGTAAGTCGTCTCGTAGTAATTATTGATCCATAGTTTGTATTGGCCCATGGTTTGTATTGACCCATGGTATTGGCGCCTAGACTTAGTATATAAGTTTGTGTTGAGACCAATGAAGGTACAGTAAAGTTATTTGTATTGAGCTTGCTCAAATGAGGTTGCCCCCTCGAAGTGGCCTGCGATCAATAAAAGCGATTCTGAGTTCTGTTATTTCTGCTATCTCGTGTATTTTCATTAATTAATTGTTGTAGGTTCTTCACATCTAGTATCATAGCACTTTCTTGGGCTCGTTGGGTGGAATTTCTGCCAAAAAAAAATTTCGCATCTGTTGCAAGTTCGGATCTGGGAATAATCCCTATTTGATTAACTGTGGGAAGTACTTGGACATAAGCCCTAAAACTCATTGTGAGGAGTACCACAGGAACTCCAAAGTAGTTGGCCCATTGAGAGGACCTGCCAGCGAAAATGGAAACGAACCCTACCTGATTGACTAGTTCCCACCCGTGAGGTAAACCAAGAGTTTTCGTTTGTGGCAAAGCGGTTATCAATTTTACCTGAGCCGTGGAGTGAGGAGTACTGCCCCAATATGCAAGCCGTCAGACAGCATTGGTGGCCGAGTGAAACCTTTGAACTGTTAGGAAGTCGAACATACCTGGGGTCCATATCTATTTTCAGTTGAGCTGTTTCCGATCACTCCCGCGCCGTTTCAGATCCATTCCAAGTCGTTCCAGATCTAGCCGTTTCAACTCTATTCTGAAAGCCATTTCAGATTCAGTCGTTTTCGATCCATTCGGCGTCGTTTCAGATCCATCTGTTGCTGATCCCTTCCACGCAATTTCAGATCCAATTGTTCTGATCCCTTCCGCGTCGTTGCAGATCCATTTCTGAAAAAATAAATAAATAAATAAATTTCCGTTTTTTCACCATATCTCCCTTGTTTTAACTCTGTTTCCCTTGAAACTTCCTGGACACCCCTGCAATCCCATTCTACATATTTCATTCCTGAGGACCTGTTATCACATATATAGTAGCCGGGCTACCATACATTATTTTTCTCATTCCAGTACACTATTCAGCCAGTTCCCTTGCATTTGAGATGCTGAGATGAGCATCTATATTGGATCACTATCAGATTGTGGACAGCAGTTATATTCCCCATGCCATGACTGAGTTTCAGGACACTCAGAGAGATGCCCGATATAGCCATTATGCCATTGGTACAGAGCAGACAGTAGTTCCCAGAGTTACAGCAGCAGTTCCAGAGGACAGATGATGGTACAGGTTGATGTGCATTCAGGTATATGACTCAGCAGGTATATTACAGGTGTTATGGTTAGATTGCTTTTATACTTATTCCTATAGCATGTCATAGCACTTAGTGTCATGATCTGGCGATCATATAGATATATGGACCTGGTTGACCTATTATATTATATTATACTGTCCCTACTCAGACTTAGAAGTTCACTATTCATACTCATTGGTACATACCCTCCTTAGGGAGAATAGAGGTGATCATTACACCATACTTTGGCTTGCTAGTGTTGGCTCCATCATTTCACTGTCTTCATCCATCCGTGGCCTACCTTTTAGATTATCACCCTGACTTACTACTTGACTAGTGGCATGGAGGACTTTTCCCCGTTGTAGCCTCTGTATTGGATGAGCTTCCTTGTTTATTGTGTCTCGGCTCTGAGTTGGTGACAAAACTTACCTATGGTGAGTTGGAGTTCCTAGTGAATTCCCCCTAGTCACTAAAGTTGTGTTGGCTAAACCTGAAACTTTTAGTGCTGCCATCAATACAAAATCTGGAAAATGAAATGTTATATCTTGTATGAAAAGCCCATTCATGCAATGTGTTTCTAAACACACATGAATGAAAGGCATGCCAAATGAAAATGGCCATGAAAATAAAATGTTATATCTTTTGGAAAAATAAATACCTAGGTAAACAAGCTGTCCATGACACACCTAGAAGTGCTCAGGTAAACAAGTGCCTTAAAAACACACCTGCAGCAGAAAGCCTAAAGAAAAAATGTAAATCTATGCAATGTGTTTGTAAACACACATAGATCAAGGCTATGGAAACCTCAGGCCCAAAAAGCAATGGAACTTAAATGCTATATCTAAACAATTGCTGGCCTTATTTGTATTATGGATTGTGCGCATCTGTGAAGGTGAATAAACCCTCTTTAAACAACTCATCCATTTGTGAGACACCGCCATTCCCTGTGTTATTGCTCATTCAGTATATACTATGGTGTATTCCCTTTCCCTTGCCAAAGTGTCACCAAGTCAAGACAGTCAAGTCATCCCTTAGCCTAGCCAGTTAATTTAGCCTTCACCCTTCACTAGCAAATTGATCACAACTATGAAGTGAGTATGATCTTGAAAGTCTAGTCTGAGTAATAATAATAATTAACGACACTATACATTTGGATTTAGATCGCCAGTTATGATCATTATGTGTTATAATTGCTATTTG
Organism: Larix kaempferi; assembly: GCA_027924585.1. Taxonomy (NCBI): domain Eukaryota; kingdom Viridiplantae; phylum Streptophyta; class Pinopsida; order Pinales; family Pinaceae; genus Larix; species Larix kaempferi. The sequence continues at coordinate 11,442,754 of BSBM01001166.1, forward strand.
AATGAATTGTAGAGCATGTATTAACCTTGATACTTTACAGCAGCCTTGGATGATGGACTGAGTTATATTTGGTCTTGGTTGGACCTAGTTTGACCATGGAGGACCATGGGACATGAGATGATAGACCTTATGATGATATGGATAGATGATATATGGTCTATGTACACATACAGGATGATTCTATGCAGCAGCTACAGGGTTATGATGATGATTCTTGGGGTACAGCAGTGTTGGATCATTTACAGAGCATTATTATTGGCCTTGTTCCGGTATATTGGATATTTATTTTGATCATGCAGAGACTCATATAGTGTATGAGTACACATCTTGGATAGATTTGGACCTTCTGAGTCCAATGGGACAGTTTGTTTTCAGTTCCGGGCACTTACAGTGATGATTGAGCCTCAGTAGGCTGTCCCAGTGCAGTTTTGGTCTGTTGGAGGCCCTGTCGGAGCAGAGATGACTTTTATCCGGTTGACCTAGGGCGCTGATGATGGAGGGGGTGGTCCAGCCACTTGTTTTTACCATATTACCCCCCTCCCGGACACACTGGTGCCCTCACCTTGACAGCGCCAGCACTCCAGGAGGATGTTTGGGGCAGGTTCACGCTTCCCGAGGCATTTTAGGATTGGTAGAAATGGCTATTGAGGAAATCGATTTGGGCTACTGAGGCAAAGTTATGGCATGGGATGATCAGTGATGATAGATCGGGACCTTCCACACCTTCTCCAGCAGTTTCAGCTTCATCGGGGCCCGCATCCATCACTTATGGCACTTTCTGTGGATTTTTGAGGTCTTTTGAGGACCACGACTTCACTATGGAGGCACGATTTGGTACATTCATGATTATTTATTGGTTATTGTGCTATGGGGATTGACCAAGGAGGGATAAAATTACCCCTTGGACCCACCATAAGCCTCTTATGATATTTTGTCATCATGATTTGGTGGGATTCCCCTCTTGTAGGGCGATTTTGTCCACTTACATTATATTTTATTAGTGATCCATGTATTTTATTGTTGAGCTCATCTCAACCATTGATTAGACATTTGTATCTTTTAATCTTAGCCACTCATCCAAAAAGTGGTTAGGGTTTTGGTGCCTCTCCTTCCTATTTAAAGGAGAGAGCCTCTCATTGTAAAGGGACTTTTGGCTCTGGATTATTGGAATAGAAAATTATTATTGCATCTATCTCCAGTGTTGTGGTGAATGTTTTTGGTGTTCGTTCGTTGGTTCTTCCTTTGCACTGAGTTATTGAAGATCTTGTTTGCCATATCTTTGTACCACGATTTTTGCATCTACAGGTGGAGGCTGATTTGCTTGGAGGAGGAGGTATTGGTAGGGGAAGACTCTCCCTACTTCTTCTTTGGAGCTCTTCGTTGGTAACAGGGAGTATTATTGTCCCAGGACCTTCTATTTCATGTTACTATTTGCATTTCTCTTGTATTTCTTCCATACTTGATCTTACTGATTGAATTTTTATTCCTTGGTTTGACAGGTAGAGGAAGGCGCACTTGTGGGCTAGGGCATCAAATTGGCAAGCAAATCAACAATCTCTCATTTGATCTCTGCGGGAATCTTCCTCAACATCAAGGCATCTCATCCACATCACTCAGGTATGATCTCAAGGTAAGTTCTATCTCCATGATCTATCCAATTGTCAAAAACATTTAAAACCCTAAATTAATCAAAACCCCATTTTACATTTTCTCAGATCTACCTAGATCTAGTGGGTTGTTGGGCATAATACTGAAAACCCACCTCTATAGCATCCAAGGCATCCCGGATCTATAGTTTGGTGAGGATTGGCTTCCGTTTGACCCCTCTCCCGTGCCAACTTAGCTCCTCCCAAGCAAAGCGCACTTCCTAGTTTGAGCCGGTTGACCTAGATCTAGGTGATGGGTGTTTGAGATTCCACTTGATTTGACATCTACACATCAAATAACATACACCCAGGTTGTCACTTTTCTGAAATTCACCTTGTGGGCCCCATTCCACATTTTAAGGGATTTAATCCCCATTTTGGACCACTTGGAACCCTTAAACTCAGATCTACTAAGATCTAACCGTTGGATTACCACGAAAATACAGATCCACACTCCTACCTGACCGATCTACCCGGATCTAAAGTTTGGATGCCATCCGACTTGTTTTGACCTACCTAACCCCACTTTTAAGCCTCCTTGGGCAAAGTCGCACCACCTTGGAGAAGTGAGTTCACTCACTTCTAGGAACTGGGTACTTGAGATCTTTGGAGATTCAGAACTGAAATAATTCAAAACCTAGGTCTAGACTGTCATTCTGTCAAATCTTGCCTTGGGGATTGCATTCCTTGTTTTAAGGGATTGTGGTCCACTTGGGTCAAACCTAGATCTAGATACATTCACACATCAAAACTTAAATTGCCCACTTATCTCATGTACTAGGAGTCTTAAACCACAAGTCAACCCTACTTTGACTCCACTTCCCAATTCCCAAGGCACTGGTTTCTCTCCAAGTTAGTTCAACCTTCCTAGATTGTTGGATTAACTTGTGGATTGACCATGCATAGTGGACTAAACCCTTGATGCTATCATGTATCATGGTCAAGCTTGTCATCCGTACTAGTTAGCCCCAATACAAACCTTAACTTCCCTGCATTGGACACAGTTCCCAAGGCAGTTGATTTTCCAGCATTGAACTAGTACACTAGCCCTAGATCTCACTTCAAACATTATAAGTCACTCTCACATCAACTATGAACCAATGCTACACCTATTGAACCCCTCACTTGGCTTGTGACTTTACCCTTAGGTCTAGGACAAACCATACACCTAACTTCACTTGGAAATACCTTGATTTGGTGTCTTGGTTTTGATCTCTCCTGTCGGGAGTAGATCGGGTCTCCCCCTTTGTTGTCTGGGCTAGATAACATAAAGCGAAGGTTGCCTCGAGTGGCGTGACAACCATACTTATTTGGAGGTCGAGGTGATCGGGGTTGCACCTTTTGAGTTGCCCTTCCCTATTGCCATCCATGACTGGATCCATCCATAGGGGTAACTACAGCTTAGGTGATAATAGGACCCTATCCCAAATTCTACTTCCCAAAGCCAGAAATCTCACATTTTTCTATTTTTAGGGTTTGCCATAACTTCTTCATTTTTCACCCACTCGCCTCCAAATTTTGCCACCGTGTTCATTCCCTATTTCTGCTTATTTGTCCCTCTTTGACAAATTTTCTCATTCTTTCACCCCGCTTCTGAAATCCCCATTTTTTGCTTCCCTGCCCATCAGAAAGTGTCCAAAACCTAGTCAAACCCCAATTACCCATTCGAGTTTTTCCCAAATCCAAATTTCCCTTCACTAAATAAGCTTTTGTTTGTGTTTTTCTATCCATTCAAAAAAATAAAAATAAACAAAAAAAACTCTTGGTTATGGTTGTCACCCGCGTAGGAGCAAAAACCATGGAGGAAGCACTTGCAGCCATCCAAACCAAACTCCGAGATCTTGATGAAAAAAATTTCAGCCTCCATCTTCAGCATTCAGACATGAACAATAACCGACAGCAAGAATATTCTGCAGCTAATGGGTTCTCTTCTTCCAGCAATTGCCGTGGTCCGAAGCTTGAATTTCCTCACTTCAATGGTACCGATCCGACTGGATGGATTTATCGTGCAGAACAGTATTTCAGTCTGCACAATACTTTTGATGTCCAAAAAGTTCCACTTGCATCCTTTCATTTGGAACAGGTAGCCCTTCAATGGTACCGTTGGTACATCAAGACTCATGACGAGCCAAAATGGACAGATTTTTTCCAACTCCTTTTGCAACGATTTGGTCCTAGTGCTTTTGATGACGTCACCGGAGCACTCACTAAACTTCGTCAAATTGGAACTGTGAGAGAGTATCAAATAGAATTTGAGAAAGTTGTCAATCACACAGAAGGATTGTCTGATGAATTCTACAGGAGTTGTTTTATCAGTGGTCTTAAGGATGAAATTTGGTCAGAGGTTAAAATGTTCTGTCTCAACACAATGATGGAAGTCCTAGGGTTGGCTAAGTTGGCAAAAGACAAGATTGCAGCCCAACAACGCTCCAAGCCCACTTTTGTTCCCTTTCGAAATATGGGTTCTCAACGACCTCCCATCCCGCCAGCTCCTCGACCAACTCCTATCAAGCATTTGTCTAAAACAGAGATGCAAGCACACAGAGAAAAAGGGCTTTGTTATAATTGTGATGAGAAATTCACTCGGGGACATAGATGTGTTCAACAAAAGCTCTATCTCTTGGATATGGATTCTCCTCCTGCCTCTAAAATTGGTGAAGACGCTCCAGATACAATGGATGATCAAGTCGACATTCAGGAGCTGCCTATTGATCCCCCATCTCAACATGAACAATTAGAGATATCTCTCCATGATTTATCCGGCGTCACCACCCCCCAAACAATGCGGGTCAGGGGTTACTTCAAAAAGCTTTCTCTTATAATACTCATTGATTTTGGTAGCACTCATAACTTCATTGACCCTCGGATCGCCAAACAGGCTGATTGTTTTGTCCATCCTTGCTCCAACTTTGAAGTCATGGTTGCCAATGGGCACACCTTACCTTACAAGGGGAAGCATCACAATGTGCGTATCTCTCTGGAATATTATAACCTGCGCTCTGACATGTTTGCCTTGTCCCTAGGTGGATGTGATGAGGTTTTGGGCGTTCAATGGTTACGCACACTTGGCCCCATCTTATGGGATTTTGCTGAACTTTGGATGTAGTTTTCAGTCAATGGGAAACAACACAAATTTAAGGGATTACAACAAGGGTATCTCCGCATCATCAGTTCACATCGCCTGGAAAAGATCCTTAAGAAGAATTCATATGGTGTCATCGCTCAAATCCATTCCATTCAGATGCACCCATCAACGGTCTCCCCTACTTCCTTGGATAGATATGCAGGTGTCTGTATTGAATCAGTGGGCTTGTCACCTTCAAGAGACCTTTTCGGTAAGAATTTAGCCGCATCTACATCTCAGCAGGAAATTATGGCTATTTTGCATGCAGTACAGAAGTGGTAGCCATACCTATTAGGCAATTATTTCTGCATCAAGACTGATCTCCAGAGTCTGGAAAATTTCCCGGAACAATGGGTCTCCTCCCCAGCACACCTGAAATGGTTTATCCAACTCATGGGTTATGCCTATGCGATCACTTACAAGAAGGGTAAGGACAATATGGTGGCAGATGCTCCTTCTCGCACATTTGATGACCCGGTTTCTCTTACAGTTATTTCTCTGCTTGTTCCAAATTGGTTGCAATCTATTCAACAGGGCTATCTCTTCTATGAACTCCATGCTTCTTCATCAACGGGGCACTCTGGCTTCCTTAAAATGTATGACCGGGAACAATGTAACTTCTTTTGGCAGGGACTGAAAATGACAATTCAACAGATGGCGGCTGACTATGATACTTTCCAGGTCAACAAGGGTGAAACGACACTCTTTTCGGGACTGCTCGAACCCTTGCCCATCCCTACACAGATTTGGACAACTATTTCTATGGATTTCCTAGAAGCGCTCTAGTGGTACAATACCACCTCTACAAGGACACCATATGAAGCAGTCTATGGACAGGCACCGCCAGTTCTTCTTCCATACACCCTTAGCAGCTCCCCAGTTCAGGAAATTGACTCAGTTCTTCGAAACCACGATCAGATTCTTCTCATTCTGCAGGACAATCTTCACATGGCAAGAATTCGACTGAAACAACAAGTCGATCAGCATCGTTCTGAGCGCACTTTTCACGTAGCTGCTAGGGTTCTTCTTCGTCTAAAACCTTTCAAGCAACCCTCCCTGAAACTCAAAAGGAGTCTATGGCACGGAATGCAACCCGAAGATGCTACAGGGGAACCACTCCTTCAGATTCTGCATCAATTTCCACATCTAAAGCTTTGAGGACAAAGCTTTTTCTAAGGGAGAGGGGATGTTAGGAACCCATGTCAACCCTTATATTTACTTTGTTAGTATATTGTTGTTGGACGCGTATGCTTTGTAAGTCATCCCGTAGTATTTGTTGATCCATAGTTTGTCTTATTGTTGTTGGACACATATGCTTTGTAAGTCGTCCCATAGTAATTGTTGATCCATAGTTTGTATTGGCCCATGGTTTGTATTGACACATGGTATTGACCCATGGTATTTGCGCCTAGACTTAGTATATAAGTTTGTGTTGAGACCAATGAAGGTACCGTGAAGTTATTTGTATTGAGCTTGCTCAAAGGAGGTTGCCCCCTCGAAGTGGCCTGCGATCAATAAAAGTGATTCTAAGTTCTGTTATTTCTACTATCTCGTGTATTTTCATTAATTAATTGTTGCGGGTTCTTCACGTAATTAGAGAACTTTCATTTGCTTTGCTTATGTATTTCTTTGCATTTTCCTTTTTCTCTTTAATGTCTCTTGAATCTCGCTTTTGCGGATCAAGACCACTCTCTATCGGAGGGATTTTCTTTCTTAAAATCTTTTGAATCTCGCTTTTGCGGATCAAGAGTGCTCTCTGTCGAAGAGTTTTAACAATTGGAATTAACATTAGCATGCTCCGTGTATGCTCTACCCATCGTAGGCTTGTCTGAGCTTTGGGATATCAAAAGTGATAGTTTGCATTCTTTAAATTTTCCGCATTTAAGCTAATCCACTCATCTTAATAAAATCAAGTCCCCATAAACAAACGAAAATCCGGAGTTGCCTCGAAATTGATCAAATGTGAGGAAATTTTGGCTAAGGAAGCGGGAACCACTAGAAGGTGACCTCATAACACAATTAAACTACATCCTTGTTGGTGTAGTGTTGAACACCCCTCTCGAGACTCCGTTCCAGCCCACATGTTCTTGTGCAAATCCACTTAGATCATAATCTGGACATATTCCCTGTATCGCAAGGTATATCGGGAATCCCCTTTTTCCCAATTAATTAATTCATCTTCATAAAACCGTAAATAAAATAAACCAAGAACACTCACACAACATTTTTCAGTACAACACTCCAACAATCAGTGACTCCATTAGCACTAGTCTTATACACTTGCAATAATATTTTCATATTTCTATTTGTTAATGTATATGTAACTTCGGAATGTATTTCATCTATGTATTTATTGTACTCCTATAGAGATGTATTATTCCTCTATACGGAAGTGTCGTCATTTGTATTGACAAGTGTCACAAGTGTTGTAACTTGATGATGGGTTATTAGACCACCTAGTAAGGGGTCGGCCCGGATTAATGTAACCATGGGTTATTATGCTAAGTTAGACAAGTCGGCCCACTGGTTTATTGGGAAGGACAAGACAAGTATAAATAGAGATCGGGACTATTTGATCATCTCATTACTCACTCTTCCATCATTCGGAAAGTGGAGCACATGTGAGGAGGAGGATCAGCATCTAGGAGAAGACTATCTCTTGTACTTTGGTTGTATCATTACTCTTTCTATATTTGAGGAAGTTGTGGGGTTTTTCACCTTTATGGTTTTCCCCACTGAAACTCTGTGTGTCTATTGTCTCATGTGATTGCTTGGTGTGATTGATATGCATTGTTATACTTGATATGCTCTACATGTTATTCTCTCAGTAAAGATCCTAGAGTATATTGAATTAATGCTCAAAAATTAACATGGTATCAGAGCTTCCCTGAGAAGAAGACATTGTGCAGTGGCAGAAACTAGGGTTTCTTGTTTATTGGGTTTCTCTCCACAGATTTTGGAAAATCAGTAAGGTAGATTGACTCTACTCATCAAGGAGAATTTATCTATCCAATTAGAATTCAATTCTGAGCACTTTCAGTTTTGGCCCTAAAAATTAGGGTTTCAACAAAAATAGGAATTTCTGAAATCTGAAGACATAGCTGGAAGCTCCTTGGAAAACTCGAAGTTTAGAGCTTTAGATCGATATTTTTGGTTGGGTGAAGCTTCGGGAAACTCAAACCCTAATTGAAGGTCCTCCCCAGTGAATCCAGGAAGACTAAAAGGCATTTCTTAAGGTGAAACTTTGCAGATCTCAAAATCTGAATATACCAGGCTAATCAGCTCATCAAGGTGCATCTTTCTATCCTTTCAGAAGTTTGAAACTCAAAATTTGAATTTGTAGGGTTTCTCTGACAAACCCTAATCCGGGACCAGATCCAGTTTTCAGTAAATCAAGTGGTAAGACCTAAATATTTTCTATTTCCATTTGAAGTACTCTTTAAGATGTCTCACCACACCAAGCTTGAGGATAAGCTTGAAGGGGCTGATAACTTCCGAGCATGGAAGTATAGGATTGGGTTAATCCTGGAAGAAAATGAGTTGGACACTTATATAAGTGAAGAGGTTCCTGTCCTAGAGGGAGAAGAGGCTAAAGCTCTTCACAAGAAGAACTTGGTCAAGGAAAAGAGGATCATTGCTAACTCTATCAAGGACAATCTCATCCCACATGTGTCATCTCTGAAGACACCCAAGAAGATGTTTAATTCCCTGACCAAGCTATTTGAAGGGAAGAACATAAATCGAAAGATGACCCTGCGGAACCAATTGAAAGGGGTAAAGCTTCAGAATGGAGAGACCGTTCAATCTTATTTTTCTAAGGTCTCTCAGATCAAGGAATAGCTTGAAGCTGTGGATGAAATTGTGGACAATGGTGAAGTTGTCATGACCACACCAAATGGCCTACCTAGATCATGGGATTCCTTTATCCAAGGAATCTATGCAAGAAAGAAGTTGGTCTCCTTCAGTATACTATGGGAGGAATGTTCACAAGAAGAAGCAAGGCTTGTGGCCCGAGAAGAAAAGATGGGGAATGACGATCAAGCTCTCACAGCTCAAACCAAAAGAAACAAGTCCAAGAAGGAGCACTCTCATCATAAGAAACCTTTTCACAATCATCAAAAGGGTAAGAAGGATCTGAGATGCTTCACATGTAATGAGAAGGGACACTTTGTTATAGATTGTTCCAAGAACAGAAAGGGCTTCAACAACAACAACAAGAAGGGAAACAAGAAGAGGTATCATGCTCATGCTGCTGAGGATGATGAACCTCCCAAGAAAAAGGCTAGATCAGAAAGTGGTGACTCATCTAATGAAGATGAATATGTTCTAATCTCATCCCTCACAGGTACTATTTCTCATGGTTGTAATGATTGGTTGATTGACAGTGGGGCTTATAAACACGTGACTGGGTTTAAAGAATCTTTTGTAAATCTATCTGAACATGAATCACCCCATAAGGTGAAACTTGGGGATGATTATCAATATCCTATCAAAGGAAGTGGGGAAGCCTCCTACAACCTAGACTCTGGAAAGTCTTTAAGGATGAAAGATGTGTCATTTGTACCTGGGCTCAAGAAGAACTTACTCTCCATCTCTGCATTGGATGCAAAAGGCATGAGAGTTGCATTTGTAGATGGCCAAGTCCTAATGTGGCCAAAGGGTAAAACTATTGATGATGCAGTAGTGATTGGAGAGCAAGAGGGAGGATTGTACAAATTGAAGGGACAGCCTGAACATGCCATGGTACATGAATCCATGGAGCCAAGTGAACTTTGGCATAGAAGGCTTGCACATGTGCATTACAGAGCACTACCAATTGCAAGTAAAGCTGTAAAAGGTCTTCCTGAAATCAAGTCAAAGCATGAAGCTGTTTGCAAAGGATGTGCAAAAGGAAAGAACATTAAGAAGGCATTTCCAAGTAGTGAAAGCAAAGCAAAAGGAATTTTGGAGATTATCCACTCTGATGTATGCGGACCAATGTCATCCAGTTCTTTGAGTGAGTATGTATACTATGTCTCTTTCATTGATGATTTCTCTAGGAAGACTTGGGTTTATTTCTTGAAAAACAAAGATAAAGTATTTGACAAATTCAAGGAATTCAAAACCTTGATGGAAAATCAAACTGATAAGAAGATCAAGACCTTCAGATCCGACAATGGCGGAGAATTCACTTCAGGTGATTTCAAGAAACTATGCAGTGATTCAGGGATTAAAAGGGAGTTGACTGCTCCCTACAATCCATAACAGAATGGAGTTGCAGAAAGGAAGAATAGAACAATCATGGAAGCAGCACGGGAAATGTTGCATGACTGGGATCTACCTATGCATCTATGGGCAGAAGCAGCTAAGACAGCTGTTTATGTGCAAAACAGAACACTTCACAAGATATTGGACAACAAGACACCAGAAGAAGTCTTCACTGATAAGAAACCTGAGGTCAGTCATCTCAGGATATTTGGTTGTTACCGGACAATCCACTCGAGCGGACACGAGCAGGATCTCCCTAGCTCAATGTGAGCCTAGAACAAATAGAACAGACTACAAGTGCATTTCCTAGATCTACTTAAGGGCCAAGTACTAGTTGTCTTACCTTTTTACTACGCAATCCTTTCTCCCGAATGTTGATCCACGTCCCACGGTCGTCAAATCCAAGCTGCAAGACCTGTCTAGACACAGAAACAAGAGAAACAAGTAAAGAGCATCTATACAATAAGCGATCTAAGTAAACAGTTAAGCAGGTAAACTACACAATATCATTACACATGAGAACAATATTGATGGAAAGCATTTGTATTACTGCAAATAAAGGAGTACATGATAGATATATAGAACTACAACCAAAGACTTAACGCAGTATCCCTTCTCCGACCAAGCCGATTGCCATATCCTTCCAAGGAAGTATGAGCTCTCCAATAGGTGAATGGAGGTGTCTTAAGAGAGATTTCACTAGCATGTAGATACCATAGTCTTCCTCCCCTTGGGATGGGAGTGAGCCTCACTTATATAGGACTAAGTGGATAGGGTATGGATAGGATAGGTTGAGAGATGGTAGGAGAGAGATAGGGGATCCTCCCAAAGAATTAGGGGTCGAGTACCAGCTCTCCTAGAGGTCAGGGATAAGCCCCTAAATGAGTAAGTTTCGAGAAGGATCTCGAATAGGCTATTTTTTCCCATTAACAGACCTCGTCGCACCCTACAGTGGATCAAGTTGCGACGTCGCATGTTGCTAATGTGCAACCTACGACGACCTCTCAAAAGATTGCAGGATTGAGTGCAAATCCTCCCAAATGAAAGTACTTAGTCCAGGTGACTTTAGGGATGTATACACTGAATCGAATGATGAGTAGATTTTAGGTGTAACAGAATGCCCCCCAAAGCATGAAGTTGTTAAGGATGTACAGGCGAAGTGCTTTGAAAGAAATAATGGCACTAGGCTCGACGGACGAAGGATGTTGATGCAGTACAACTAACTCCGAACGGACAATCTCATATGAAGTACAACATGGTTGCCAACCAATACATTGCAGATCCATGGTAGTAGTGACCGACTGAACACAATCATGGCTACTAGACACAAGCGTAGATTCATGATGAGATGATAACACAGCCAAGACCAATACAAAAGTGGATCCGTGTAATATGACTCAATACAAACTCCATCGCAACCTGGGTAAAACATGACTCCCCAGGGTCTTCAAACTGAACCCGCAATGATACGAATCTATCCATGTGATTACAATTGTCTTGACGTCGAACATGGTAGAAACCACTTGATTATCGGCCATTGATGTAAACCGTTAACAAGTGCGAGGGAGATCACCATTGATGTCAATGATTCCCAAGGTATCATAGTACATATCATCAAGCGTGAATAAATGATTTGGAGTCGAACGCAAGATGAAATCTTTCAACTAAGAGTCAATGATGTAAACTCATGATGAAAGCAAGGTAACCTACCATTGAGGCATGCAGGGCCAAGGTACTTGGTTGGTTTCTAGATTCAATCCTTGGATGATGAGTTGAAGTCGACAAGGATGAATCCGTCGAAGGAGGGCCATGATGAATCCCCCATCAATCAACACGAAACACGACAAAAGATGTCTAGAGTGGATCGGATGGTACAGTAACATGTAAGATTGACTCAAATTAACAACGACATGACGACGTGTGTACTGACTGTAAATGATAGATAGTGGACGTGTTCTTGAACATGGGCATGGCATGACTTGGCAATATTGACACAAAGAGAATGACGCAAACTTCTAATGCAATTGATGATGGAAGCTTTCTCTGAATGACTCGGAGGAGTAACAGGACTCAGAAAGTAAGTGGGGACTCATAGACAAACAGATGACCCAAGTACTGTATGCAAATGCAGATGAGTGCCATGTTCAAAAACAACTATATACTGCCACTAAGGTATGCAACACAAACACTTTCATTTTTCCCCATCATGAATGATGAGTGCCTCATGTGTTTTTTACGAGCTTGATGAGGGTAACCAAATGCTCGATATAGCTCATCTCATAAATGAGTCCAATCCCAAATATTTTCCAAACCTGGGATAGGAGGGGTTCGTCCCATCACGGGCCCTTCAATGTAAAATTTTAAGGAGTCCATAGAAGGTAAACTCAGTTGTCATTTCATGTTTAGAGAGTCTGAAAAGAACTAAAGAAGACTCCAACGGTCATTTTTCGTAAAGTTAGCCTCATCGCCCGAAAAAAGGTAAAACAACGCGGGAGAGGACTCTTCCAGTCATGATTGGCTGGAGTATTCCTTTTTCGTAATTAGTGCCCCCTGGTCTGAAAAAGGGTTAAACTATCACCAGGAAGACAACCATTCAAATACTTTAACAAGCGTGAACGCGACAAGTTCGCTTGGCGATCTTTTCATATTTAGGGAATCTGAAAAGAGCTTAACTATGGACTCCGGGGAGTGTCATTTTCCATGGAAGTTTAACGAGCCCGAAAAAGTGATAAATCATAACTCGGTACTTGTTCTCATAGTTATGTGAGTACGAAAACAAACGAAGAGTAAACTCATCCTCATGCAATAATTATGACTAACCAAAAATAATAATGACAAAACATTCAAAGAGATGTTCATACTTGTGGTTACCGTTCTTAATGCGAGAAACGGCACAAAAGACCACATTATGACTCTTGTACACTAGATAAAGTGTCAAATAGTCCCAAACATGATGACAAACGGTCGAAACTATATTAAATGGCCCAAAAGCATCAAAATATTTGAAAAAGAATATTCCATTCTATTTATAAATAGAAATATGGGCCAAAAATATAAACATTGTTCAAATTGCCAATTTGGGTGGAGAAGTACCAATTTGGAGCCAAAACTTCCTTTGCCGATTTCGGGAGCTATGATTCACCATTTCACCAACCGTCCAGACCAGGTAGGCCTAAATCTTATCCAGCAACTTTCCAGTGATTTACCTTTTTATTTCTTATCCATTTTTTGGGTTTTTTGGTGATTTGGGGAAGGGCCGTTGCGCCCTCGGCTCGTCGCAAGTGGCCCTTTCGAGAATTGCAACGAGACCGAGTTGTCGCAAGCCTCGAAAACAAGACCTGCGATGACGTCGCCCTGTACTTGAAGGTACGGTGCGACGGCGGAAACCCAAAACTCAAACATCAAAAATAATCCAAAATAGGAGTTTGTGAAAGTTGAGGAAGGGCCTAACAGGGTTTAAATGTCCCTTTTAGCAGGTTACTAGCAAGCAAAAATGGTATTAGAGTGGCGAGAGAGAGAACATGAAGTGGAAGATGAGCAAGCTGCGAATGATCCACAATGCGTGGATGCTTTGAGAAACTGCGGTTTGCTCAAATTCTTTGAGATACAGGGGATGAGAGCCCAGATCCTGTTACTAACACACATGCTCCAGAGTTGGGATGCGGCCCAACAATACTTTGTGATAGGTGAGCATATCCTCACGATTGACATTGAGGATATCTACTTCTGACCGGTTTGTCTCGAAGAGGGGACGTTGTACAACTCATTGGGACACGGGCCAGTGACCATACAGTTGAGGACATGGTGTCACAGCACTGCGTTGCTACTTCTCGTCCTTCCAGCAGGAAGATACTCATCAGGGATGTGGTGAGCCGTCCACTGCGGACCATATTGCTTACCATTACTAGGGTGGCGGGTAGCCAAGCCCCACACACGGCTACTCCGACCCAGATGTTGTATGCGGACGACTGTATGTCTCCCAAGGTTTTCAACTGGTGCGAGGGTCTCCTCGCCAACATCCGAGCTCAGTTGACCAAGTGTCGGCGCGGGGAGCTCAAGCAGTTTGGATATGGATCGATCATAGTATCGTTCCTTTTGGAGCGGATTCCTCTTCTACGTCCGCAGTTAGTACTTGATGACAGGGAGCCCAGGGGTCCCCATATGCTCAGATGGGCTGAGGTCATGACCTGTCATGGTGGCGGGCCCATCATTAGCTTTGGTCCCGAGTTTTTCAGCTGGCTAGAGGGCCGGTTACTTATGGTCGAGGATTTTCCATATAGCGGCACGGACTTCCAAGAGGATCTCGACTTGGCGCTGTCAGAGGGTGCAGCATGGGGTGATATAGGTGAGAACAAAACCCTTGTATTTTTTAGTTTTGTATATTATATCATTTTTTTTTATGTAGTGCTGACAAGTACGTAATATGTGTGTGCAGATGTGGGTCCCATGCGACCAGTAGGTCTCTCCCTTCTGGTGAGGAGAGACAGAGGCGGGGAGGAAATCATTCTTGTAGGTGCTCATGCTGCCATCGAGGAGATGGAGGAGGTGTACAGGAACCTATCCGAGCTGACTGTGGAGGTACCAGAGCCAGCTATCGATGACTTACCGAGGCCCATGCAGAGATTTGGGGTTGGAGCGTCTGTGCGCTTCAACGCCTTACTCCGCAGGGTGGCTCGGACCTTGGACTGCTTTCTCACCCAGTGGCTGCGTGTTGTTCGAGCTAGGGGTGTACGGGGTCAGGCGTCAGGCCTGATGACACTACTATACTTGTATTGAGAGCTTAGAGGCCTCAGATTTTGTACTACTGAAAGCTATGATGCTTCATATTTTTGTAGAGATTCACTGAAAGCCATCGTGCTTCAGATTTTTGTACCAGCACTACCTTTTGAGCGATATATATATACAGACATTGCCGACGATTTATACATTATGTGTTTTTAAAATGATTAGTGATGTGATCTTGTTTACATGTTTGCTTTTATATATTGTATTTACATGTTGTGAATGCTTTTACATATTATGAGTATTATGTGTGTGTGATGTACCAATCCAAAATGAAATTGGCCATCAAGTCAGCAACTGTGTTTAACTCCCGTGGAATGTGCAGGTATTGAACGGATTTAAATGACCTTTCCAGGAGACATACTCGTCTGAAAGAGACGGAGTAAGATGGGATCACGAATGGCGTACACCCGGTTCAGATGGGAAACCACTAATTGAGAATCCATGTGGATGACAATGTGGTTCATACCCAAGGAAATAGAGTTAGCTAGGGTTCCGATTACTGCCTGATATTCTGCAGCATTGTTGGTCGCAAACCCTAGGAAACTTCCTCCTGAGCTAATGAGCTCACTTGTTGGGGAATACAGTACCCAGGCTACTGAAGCAAGGTTACGAGTATGCCGGCTGGCGCCATCCGCGAATCAATAGCACGTTGACATCTGCACATGCAGACAGAACATGGTATAAGAAGCGGAAACAAGATCAAAAGAAACTCGAATAGAAATGCGTCACACAAAAACACGCCATGTACAGTATATACAAGCAAGTCTATGCATGAGGAATCAAGCATAGTATCTCTTCAGGTAAAGCCCATTGCGGGGTTCACCCAAAGAGATTTCGTCATAATTTTCAAGCTTGTAAGCACCTTTTTCCAACACACGTTTTACAACGTAAGGTCCATGCCACATGGACTCAAACTTTCCTGCTCCTAGTTTGTCGTGCTTTTGGTCATAAGTGAGGACCAGGTCACCCTCGTTGAAGATACGAGGTTCAACCGACTTATCGTATTGGGCCTTAATGCGTTTCTTGTGCGCTTCATTAGCGAGAGCGGCATCTCGGCGAGACTCGTCAAGTTTTGCTAAATCCTTACTCTTCGTTTGAAGGACTTGCGTGAACAACGTCCTTGTGGTTTGACACGGTTAAACCTTTGGAGGCTAAGCTTCTAGCCTAGGAGTTTTAGGGGAGAAGAAGGGATGTCCAACTGTGCATCTCTTTATTACCTTCGGCTTACGAATAGAAAGGCAGCGGAATGAAAAATATTGACTGCTTTGGAGGTCATCCCAAAGAGTAAGCCACGGCAAGAAGATTTACAAGAAAGATGTTAAGCAACTCATCTCAGTAATCACTGGCTCTGATTCATTAGTGTTTCCGAAAGAAAAAAACAGTTAAGCTGGAGAACGCCGAGAGTCCATTTGCCATTTTGCCAAAACCATTTGTTGATCTTCCGCATCTCTCCTGGCAGCCGTATCCTATATCAACAATTAATAGCTCTTCCTAGTTTGTTGAGCATTCAGGGCATTACTGCCTGTTACGTGGAGTTTTGGAGCACCTCACGAGCAGCTAACATAGCTAGCTAATGAACCCGCAGTTTCATTTTTCTCTCGGCAGCCGATGGAGTTCAACTTTTTCAAATTTCGACTTTTGCTTAACAGTTATGCTCGCCATTCTTTTTATCGATTTGAAATGAAGACAGCCCGAGCATGAGAATTACACTGTGATTTCAAAAGTATGTGACAAAGAATTAGAGCCCTGAGCCAGAAATCATTCCATTTATGTCGCTTTACTAGAGATTATTGCGCCTTTGCGGTCATCCCAAGTCAACCCGTAAAGTCAAATTTATCAAAGACCATCACGAGAAGCGCCGAGGTGACATGAATTTGGCAACGTGAACATTGAAATCGAGGTCAAGAAGGGAAGATCGCGGTCGCCATACAGGTGTAACATGTAGTCGATGGCACGTTGTTTTTCTCTTGGCAACCAAGTCATGAATTTCGGGACCGGATCCACACTTTCGACGGCAGCCGAGTATAGGGACAAAATCCACGTTGAGTTAAAACACCAACTGGGGTTTCGTAAATTTCTGAAGCAACACCTGTCCACCTTTTTCTTTTATCATCAAAAAAATTTATACCTGTGTCCTTAGCGCCATGTTTCAGTAGTTGTCGGATGCACCTTTGACAAGTCTATATTTTTGGGCTTTCTTTTTCTTTTCCTTCTTTTTTGGTTACGTGGGGGTTGGCACCACCTAACCAAAGTAGGAGTTCCATCTAATGAGTGGAGTGGTCATGCATTCGTTGGGTAGAAAAAAGTGGATCTCGGATCCCACCTTTTCCAGGTATTTTATTATTTTCTTTTCTTTTTACTTTATGAGGGGCTTTTTGGTCTTTTAAAGGGGCCAACCTTCTTCATTGTTTGGATGGAAAAAACTTGGGAGTTTTCTTTCCCTTGAACTTAATGGAAAATATCATGTTGGGTTTTAGGACAGATTGGGCATCTCTTTCATGGTTGTGTGTTTCATTATAAGTTGTAGAGTAAATCTAGCGTAGAGGGCTATATTCTAGTCCATTGGGAAAGCATTTGCAGTTGTCAAGTTGTTTGTTGCCATTACGTTTTCAAAATATCTTAGGGGTAATAGACTGTAGTCGGTTATACTTATATTCCCCTTGTCTTTGATTATGGAATGTACTAGGCTAATCTCACTTGTGAGAAACGCACGGCCCCCCTTGAGTCCTCTTTTGACTCCATTCTCCCTTCTGGTACTGGCACTGGCCTTTCCTCAAGGATTGATCCTCCCGTCTTTCCCATCACTCAATCAAAATACCTTTTTTGTTACAATTGTTTCTCTAAGGTAGCCTCTTCAGTTCACCTTGCCCTCTATTGCACCTGCCTTAGCGATCCTACCTTAGGGATACCCGCCTTGAGTTGGAGAAGAGCCAACCTGAAGCGAGGAAGATAGGAGTGTGATGACATTGGCTTCTCTCTTGAGAATTGTCATCGAGCTGGTGTGCTTATTTTTTGGGCTTCAGCACACGCATGTCAGTTTTGGGTGACAACATTTTGGCACCGTTGCCGAGGACAAAGTCCAGTTCCCGAAATTTGAAGACTGTGCTTCATTGACATTTGTGGGAAATTACATTGCAGATTCTTCTTCTCACATGGCGACTCCACGAAGGGACAAAGCCCTTGTCCTTTTGCAGATTTGAAGATCCTATTGGGTGTAGAGGTGAGCACACTCATTGGAAGGCTTTCAAGCTCACCTTGGCAACTCCACAGTTTGGTATGAGGTTTGACTATATACATTTTTCAGATTTAGTACCTCATTATTTGATTTATGGATGATGATAAGGAAAAACCGTGTGATCTTCTGTACGAAGCTTACTCCCCGCTTGATTTCTCAAATATCCGTGGATTTCCTAATGAATGCTACGACCGTGGGAAGGTGCATGATATTCTTCCAGAATTCCATGGAAATAATGATGTTTCAGCCACCCATCATATTGCCTCTCTTTGCAAATTGATGTCTGATTTTAATGTTCATCATGAGGATGATATTATGATCGTTTTTGCTATAACTTTGGAAGGGGATGCACTAATCTGGTTCTATGGCCTTTTGGATGAATCCATAGATTTAGTGGCAAAAAATTTCGAGAGATTTCTCCTTCGCTGGCATGATGGAAGAGCTAATGAGGTTGAGCAGCTTGTTAGAGAATATGATGCTCTCATCCCTAGGTCCCAACCTAACACTAAAGAAGATATCCTTGAAGAAAACATTGAAGATCAAAGAGGGCAACCTAAAATTTATGACCCCATTGAAGAAGCGTCAGAAGGGTCTTTGTTTGAAGATATTGCTGAAGAAATCCCTGATATAGCTATAATAGAAAACATTGAAGATGTGAAGCTGCCCCAAGCTTGTGAACAACTTTATCATGAAGAGTTGGAGCTGCCTCGAGTTTATGTTCACGAACAGTTTTAAGATGATGATTATGATCTGCCTCAAGATCATTTCATTAATGAAGATAACAACACCTGACTAGCAGATCAGCCTGAGCAGCTTTATGATGGAGGTTTGTATCTAAGCCCTATCAGTCAGTGGATAGAGGTTTCTTGTGCACATTCTAAGTTTTTCTACCGAAACTTTGATGAGTTCTTATGTCCTAACAATCTGATGTTACAGTTCAAGTTTATTTATGAGCAGATTTTAGGACATCTCTATTATATGTCCTTATCTCTCTCTCTAAACAAGCACCAGAAAAAACAATTTGGCATAGAAGAGATGCTGAAATGGTTCCATTGGCTATATGCATCCACTTAATAGGTTGTAGTCTCATATTAGAATAGGTAGATAGGATGAATAAAGCTCCTGCATGAGCATTTAAATATTTTTCAGCATGCTTTTTTGTTTTGTAATAAATCTGTGGTTTTGGGATGTGAATTGAGCCATCCCCACCACAATGTGTATTTTGTTTTTTAAGTTGGTCTACGATAACTCAGAGTCTGAGGTTCTCGTATGCTCTCGAGGAGAGCACACGTCCCCATATGGAACCAGATGTTACCTCTCAAAAATGCATCTGCATTTGTTTAAAGATTCTGGACACATGCTATCGCCAATTGATTCAAATGGGGTTGACATTTGAACGGGTAGGCTCTCTGCAACTGGCTGGCTTGCTTGTTCCTGTAGGGGTCAGAAAATATGTTTGGCCATATGTGGACGAGCTGGAGTTAATACTGTTGTTGCAGGGGTTTCATCTGTTGTTCAAAATATTTAAGGGTCTAAATGTATGACGAGAATGCCGGAAGAAGGAGATCTCAATAGGAAATGAAGACAAGGTCATAAAATATATGGCTTCTGGGACAGAGTGCAAAAAGTCAGCAAGCTTGATCATTGTGGTATTCTTTGGAAATGGTGCTATATTAAGAATAGTTCAGCCTTTCCACTGTACTACACATGCTTCACAGAAATAAACTCAGAGAGAGTGGATTTCACCTATAGGCTACAGGGTAACACTAGAAGGGATCATTCTGAGGTCATTTTATTGATAAGATTGATGATCAACAATTGGATCAGCATGCCAGGTGTGAATTATAATTTTTCCTTCATCTTTTTGACACATAGAAATCGAAATGCAGCCAGCAAGTGGGGGACTTGCTACAGGATGAGGTTGACTGGGATCAGCCCGTGGGCCAAAAAAGCCTCCAAATAAAAATAAAAAATAAAAAAACAAAGTGACATGATTCGATCTACTGAGAAAGGCATTTGAAGGGCTCCTTCCAAAACAAAAACCTCTGCACTGATGTCTTCTGGACAAATGCATGGAGGATACCATCCTTACTCTTCGTTTGAAGGACTTGCGTGAACAACATCCTTGTGGTTTGACACGGTTAAACCTTTGGAGGCTAAGCTTCCAGCCTAGGAGTTTTAGGGGAGAAGAAGGGATGTCCGACTGTGCATCTCTTTATTACCTTTGGCTTACGAATAGAAAGGCAGCGGAATGAAAAATATTGACTGCTTTGGAGGTCATCCCAAAGAGTAAGCCACGGCAAGAAGATTTACAAGAAAGATGTTAAGCAACTCATCTCAGCAATCACTGGCTCTGATTCATTAGTGTTTCCGAAAAAAAAACAGTTAAGCTGGAGAACGCCGAGAGTCCATTTGCCATTTTGCCAAAACCATTTGTTGATCTTCCGCATCTCTCCTGGCAGTTGTATCATTTATCAACAATTAATGGCTCTTCCTAGTTTGTTGAGCATTCAGGGCATTACTGTCTGTTACGTGGAGTTTTGGAGTGCCTCACGAGCAGCTAACATAGCTAGCTAATGAACCCACAGTTTCATTTTTCTCTCTGCAGCCAATGGAGTTCAACTTTTTCTAATTTCGACTTTTGCTTAACAATTATGCTCTCCATTCCTTTTATCGATTTGAAATGAAGACAGCCCGAGCATGAGAATTACACCGTGATTTCAGAAGTATGTGACAGAGCATTAGAGCCCTGAGCCGGAAATCATTCCATTTCTGTCACTTTACTAGAGATTATTGCGCCTTTGCGGTCATCCTAAGTCAGCCCGTAAAGTCAAATTTATCGAATACCATCGTGAGAAGTGCCAAGGGTGACATGAATTTGGTAGTGTGAACATTGAAATCGAGGCCGAGAAGGGAAGATCACGGTCGCCATACAGGTGTAATAGGTAGTCGACAGCACGTTGTTTTTCTCTTGGCAGCCAAGTCATGAATTTCGGGACCGGATCCACACTTTCGATGGCAACCGAGTATAGGGACAAAATCCACGTTGAGTTAAAACACCGACTGGGGTTTTGTAAAGTTCTGAAGCAACGCCTGTCCGCCTTTTTCTTTTATCATCAAATCAATTTACACCTGTGTGCTCAGCGTCGTGTTTCAGTAGCTGTCGGTTGCACCTTTGACGAGTCTATATTTTTGGGCCTTGTTTTTCTTTTCCTTCTTTTTTGGTTACATGGGGGTTGGCACTACCTAACCAAAGTAGGAGTTCCATTTAATGAGAAAGAAAGAAAGAAAGAAAGAAAGAAAGAAATTTTAACGTCTGCAAGGCTAAAGATAGCCTATGGGACATACTATTTTTCACACTGACTTTTGCATTTCCACCCTTTTCCTGTTTAGCTTGATGATGAGCTCCCCCAGTTTCACCACGGTCCCTTCACTGAATAAATTATCCCAAGTACTAGCTGCCAAAATATTCACATAGATGTCTATGTTGTCCTTGAAGGCCTCAGACTCTAAAATGAAATGTTTTTCTGTTTCCACTTTTCCTGAGGTGCAAAAAGTACACACTCGCTCTTCCCAAGCTTCCTTTGGTCTTTTCTAGCGTCCTGTCTCACATCGTAGTTGGTGGGAATTGGTTCTTAATTGAGCAATAAGCATTTTGGCCCTCCATGATATATTAGCCCCTATATAATCTTTTTGATGATGGTTGTAGGTGGGATTGAACTCTTCAATATAGTACTTTTTCTTTTTCCCTAGCCTTGTGCCCCAAACTTGCTTGTGGAACTTTTCGATAACAAAGGCCTTTATCTCTTTGATGTTTGTAGGGCATGTGCTCAGGTAAATATCCCATTTACTAAGCCATTTATTGTTTTGTCGCATCCAAGTCTTCTTTCTTTTGCATAATGTGTCATTGAAGGCCACCTTAAGCCATATGTCGTCTTCCATTTGCTCAATCTTTTTTAGATATCTTATGAGCCGCACCATAGCAATTGCTTCAACGGGGGCTACCCCCACTTCACTAAGCATGATACATAGGGGGATGAGCTTTTAATTTTGAACTTGTTGGTAATCAAGCATTTTTTAATCTTCTCAATTTGTTGCCACTGTAAGTCAGAGGTACTGCTGGCCCACACTTCACACCCGTATAGAACAACTGGGATCACTAATAGCCCAAAAAGAGTTTGCGTAGTCTTCCAATCCCATAGCTCTGCTTCTCTGCATCTATTTTGAAAGGCGTAAAATGCTTTCCAACCTCCCAAAGTTCTTTTCTTTCTGCAACCTTCCCAGCTTAAATTTTTGTTGAAGTCAATCCCAAGATATTTGTAATCTACCACTTCTTCAAGAGTGTTTCCTTCAAAGTAGAACTTGTGTTGGTTATGTTTTCTCTTGCTAGAGAAAACTACCACTTTTGTCTTGCTAGTGTTAACTTGCATCCCCACTACTCTACTAAAGTGCTCAAGGGAAAGTAAGTGCTCTTGCAAGCCAAGAGCAGATTTAGCAATCAAAATAAGGTCATCTGCATACAAAAGAAGCCTTATCACAAACTCGCCCAGAAGAGCACCTTCCCTGTCCTGTAGGTTTAGCCACTCTTCAAGTTTGTCAATATATAACCCAAACAGGGTAGGGGACAATGGGCACCCCTGCTTGACCCCAATATCGCTCCTGAAACTTTCAGAGATCCTAGCTGATGTTCTAATTTTGACTTTAACCTCCTCGTATAATCTATGGACAGCTGCTCTAAGATGCATAGGAACCCCAAGTTCTTCCATTCTATGTCAGAGCTTGTCCCTAGGAACAGTGTCAAAAAGCTTTTTTGAAATCGACAAAGCAACAAAGGGCTTCCTCTTTATTCTCCCACACTTTCTCAATGATGTGTCTTAGTGTTATACCGTGATCAACCATGGAGTGTTTGGGTCTGAAACCTGCTTGTCCTTTAGCACGCTTACCTCTTTCTTCCGCCCACTTGCTAATTATGTTTTCTAGCATACTTCCGAATAGCTTTGCAAACAGGGGATTTATCATTATGGTCCTGTAATTGGAGGGATTATTGGCATCGCCACTCTTGAAAAGAGGTATTGCTAGGCTAGTTGTCCAATCTGTAGGGAAGCCCTGCTGAATGATGTTGTTGAAAATCCTCATGATGTGAGGCGCAAGAGTTTTCGAACCCCACTTTAGATACTATGCTTGGAGTTCAACTAAATCCTTTGCCTTTCCAACACCCAACTTCTTAATACCCACCTCGACCTCTTGCACAGTGAAAAGCTTAGTAGCGGTGTTGACCAAGGGGGGGAGGGTCAGCCTTGAGATCTTGCTCATAAAGTTGTTTTGCATATTCAAGCCATTGATGGGCTGTGATATTGTTTTCAGTTTGCTTCTTTATGGTTTGCAGTTCCTTCCAAAATAACTTGGGGTCTTACTCCTTCCCGTTCATGCGTTTCCACTAGACAAATTATGTCTCTATCTTCCGCAATAGGCCCTAACCCAGGTCCCCGCCTCCAAGGATAGCCTCTACAGTTCCAACAAACTAAACTTAAGGAAACCTGAGTAGAGCTTGACTGCTATTTGTTTTTGACATACAAGACTCAAAGTCGAGTCCTCACCCCTATTTGCCCATACTGTCTTTGTTTCATATTTTTCTGCTAAGGAATTTGCTAACCTTTCTTGATTACGCATTGCTATTTTGTTTTTGGAGGGCCAAAAAAGGCAATAACCACTTTGCCTTTGTACAACCATGCTCTTTTGCCCTCATCTCTTGCTGCTCTAACCTTTGCGTCTCTTCCCTTCTTTCCTCTTGCTTCCTAATAGTTAAATCTTCTTCTAGAAAAAAGCGAGATCCTCTCAAGAGTTACTTCTTGCTTAGCAGGATTTGCTTGTCATGTGTATTTGACATGGTGACTTTTATGGGTCTAGATCTCTCGTCACTGGGCTTGCCCACCCTCCAAGCTTGGAAAATTCGGCCTTGCCAGAGCATCTTGTCTCTCAAAAAGTCTCTTGCAAGATCAAGCATACTTTCATTTTCACCATAATCTCTCACACCTTTAATAATTATGTTTGTTGCTCTAACTTGTCTTTCTCTGATTTCTCTATCCTGTATGGTGTTCACCTGGATGTTTGCCTCTCCTAAGTTATTGGCAATTTTGCTAACAACTTGTGCCCACGTTTTTTTCATGGAACCTCCTTTCTCTTCTTCCCTTTCTTTCACTCCCTGATTGTTTGTTTGTTCAGCTACTTTCCCCTCCTCATTTGATGATTTAGAGTTCACCCCACCACTGATTTCCCCTGCCTCATCCTTCATGCTTTGCCAAGCATCTTTCATCCTTTGCCATTCCACCTTTCCTACAGAAAGAGTTTCTTGCAACAGAGACACTTGATCTTTTAAAACCTTGTTTCTTTCTGCCAAACCCTGATTTTCTGTTGTTAATATTTGGATTCCAAGGTCTCTCTCCTGTTCTTTGACCTCCAAATCCTCCAATCTCCTCTTAGCATTTAGTAACTCCCGTACATATAGATCAGATGACCAGGTAAGAGGTGTAGATGTGGGGCTGTATAAGGTATAATCTTTGTTTCCTTTGGCTCTGTTATCTCCATCTTTTTTAAAGAGAGTCGTTCGTTTCTTATGCAAAGCCAAGGTGTTTTCTCGTTGAGACTTTTTCTTCCTTGTCTGCTCCCATTTTAAACGAGTTGCTCTACGTTTTAAAATACCCCGAAACTGCTTGGCATTAACCCAAACCCATTTCCCTGTTTTGCTTGAAGCTGCAATTTTCACTTGGCCTAAATGATTTGTTTCAATAGAGGTGGGTATTCCTTGCTCATTTTTTATGTTTGCTGCCGAATGTGTTTCCATTGCCATAGGAAAAAGACAAACTATGGGATAGGACTAAATACCCGACTCGAATGTGGGTATCGATGCAGTTCACAAAGTGGCAAAGCTCTGCTAGCCTGACCCCACCTGTCTGTAAGGGGGGAGACACATGTTCCTGTTGTTGTTGACTACTCGGTTCCTGTCGCTATTGTTGTTGACTGCTTGGTTCCTGTTGTTGTTGACACTGCACCCAATATTCTTGTTCCTGCTCTGTTCCTGAGTGGAGTGGTCATGCATTCGTTGGGTAGGAAAAAGTGGATCTGGATCCACCTTTTCCAGGTATTTTATTATTTTCTTTTCTTTTTACTTTATGAGGGGCTTTTTAGTCTTTTTAACGGGCCAGCCTTCTTCATTGTTTGGATGGAAAAAACTTGGGTGTTTTCTTTCCCTTGAACTTAATGAAAAATATCATGCTAGGTTTTTAGGACAGATTGGGCATCTCTTTCATGGTTGCATGTTTCATTATAAGTTGTAGAGTAAATCTAGCGTAGAGGGCTATATTCTAGTCCATTGGGCAAGCATTTGCAGTTGTCAAGTTGTTTGTTGACATTATGTTTTCAAAATATCTGAGGGGTAATAGACTGTAGTCGGTTATATTTATATTCCCCTTGTCTTTGATTATGGAATGTACTAGACTAATCTTTCTTGTGAGAAACGTATGGCGCCCCTTGAGTCCTCTTTTGGCTCCATTCTCCCTTCTAGTACTGGCACTAGCCTTTCCTCGAGGATTGATCCTCCCGTCTTTCCCATCACTCAATCAAAATACCTTTTTTCTTACAATTGTTTCTCTAAGGCAGCCTCTTCAGTTCACCTTGCCCTTTGTTGCACCTTCCTTAACGATCCTACCTTAGGGATACCCCCCTTGAGTTGCAAAGAGCCAACCTGAAGCGAGAAAGAGAGAAGTGTGGTGATTGGCTTCTCTCTTGAGAGTTGTCATCGAGCTGGTGTGCTTATTTTTGGGCTTCAGCACACGCATGTCAGTTTTGGGTGACAACATTTTGGCACTCTTGAGTCAGGTGACAGCACCTGACTCAAGACTTGCCCCCCAAAGCCACACCGAGCAACTTCAAAATATTTTTGTTGCACTTCCCCCAGGGGTGCATTTCAGTGGCAACACAGAACACAAATGAGCAGAGGCATATGCATATTTGTAGCTGAAAGAAATGGCATAAATCATTAGCATCACCTGCAGATCAGTTTGACGTGGATTTTGATAGCTGTGATTTATCTTTTATTTCACATGATTGGAGAATGCTCGCATCTTAAAATATGTTTTCTTAATGTGAATGTACATGGATACCTGCAAGAGCATTCCATTGGCCATATCAATTGAGTGGAATGTTGTGTGCAAAAAAGCTTGTTACAGATCTGAGATCCGCGCAATAGGTAACAAAGCTGCAAACTTGTAGTGGCAGATTTGGATTGATTTAGCATAGTAACTGGACAAGGGAGGTACTTCCTTTCTTCCTTTTCTAAATCGAATGAAAGGAGAGCCATTCTTGGAGTTCTGTATTGGTTTCCCCATAAATGTAAAACAGCTGCAGAGAGACAGGAGATGGCAAATCAATTGCAGCAGGCAAGAACTTCAGCTAAGATGTGTAAAGAAAAGATTATAGTCCTTGAAGAATATTTAAGGGTTTAGTTGGCTGAGAAAGGCCTTGAATATTGGATTGTACTGGAGCAGTAGTAACTTTTGGAAGAGATCTGATGAAGTTGGTGCCAAAGTTGATGGCTCTGCCCATGATAGTAAATATGTGTTCGTGCCTTCACTCAGCTCTAGATGTAACATCCTATGAGCATATGTGAGATGGATTTCAGTGCCTGGTATAAAAACTAATCTTCAGTGCCTTTGACCTGCTAGTAGAATTGATTGAAGGAAAGCATTTGGAAAGGGCACTGTCTCTAGCTTAACAAAGTGCTGCTCATTCAGATTAGAAAAGGCACTGTTGTGTAGCGCTTTTATGTTGCCTTTCTTTTAAAGGATCTGTTGATGAAATATTTAGATAAGGGGGGACTGCTTTGAGGAGAGGTGTTGTTTGCTACAGTATGATGCACATTGCTACTAATTTTATATGGCTGCTCCTTTGGACCTCAACATGACATCCAAATCAGTGCTCAACATATGAATTGGCATTAAATTCTTTATTGTCTGTTACATGCATCAGATTGGAATCTAGTTTCAGAAGAGCACATTATCCTTACAGCCGAAGGTTCATTTGCAGACTTGCATATTGCGGCAGTAGTTTGTGACAACGGGAGGGCACATCCCTTGGCCTAATCTGGGCCCTTCACATAAGGTGGCAAGCATTCATTATGACATCATATTGCCACACACGAAGAGAGGCATTGTTGTTATTAATTGGAAAAGTGTTTTTTTTATAGGCACAAGATGAGGAGCACTCCCCCTAGAAAGTATCCAATAGCATTGCAAGCGAAAGAAGACTTGGTCAAATATTAAAGGCCTAATTAATGGAACACCCCATCTGAAACGAAGACAAGTGGCATCTATATATGTTTTTAAGGAAGGATTTTGGTCCAGTTTGAAGAACGCTCCCCTTTATCTTGAATTCATTGCTATTTTGGGAAAGAAGAAGTTGCTAGAAGGCCATTCATTGCAAAATGCTCAAGCTGGAAAAGGGGACATGTGGCATACAAAACCCATTGACAAAGTCAACATTCACAATTCAAGGGAATGCCCTCATTTGGAAAGTGACATGTGGCAGCAAGAAAGCATTCAAAACCTATTTTATCTATCTTTTCAACCTAATTGAGGAGCACCCAGCATGGAAGAGGTCCAATGAAGTTATTGGAGCAGATTTTAAAGAAAAATGAATCATTCTAAAGAGAGTTTGGTTCTAGGGATGACACATGGGAAAGGGAGCCACTTCATGGCGCATGGCATAGTCAAAAGGCTAGAATAAGTGAAGCACTCCACCTCTTGAAGACTCTTAATCATATTTTATTGTATCTCTTGGAGAAAGAAGTGAATCTAGAAACTGCACATTGTTTTATTGCAAAATGGTTGCGCAAATCTTTTAAAGGAAGACTCTACCTCATCTGTAAGGGCATGGTTGACCATTGGATTTGTGAGGAGATCCCCTCCAAACCTAGTTAAAATCTGTTGGGAGGAAAATGTTAAGGGGCTTATTCAATGTGAGATTCACCATTTCTCATCTCATAGGCCTGAATTTGATTGCTGGAATTATATGAATTATATGCTTGCAAAATCTGTTGTAAGGGACTTTAATGAAGGGTAGTCGTGCTCCAAATGAAGGGCTAAGGTTGAGGTGAAACCCTCCTTATCTCTTGTTGTTTTGTCATAGGTCAATTATAAGTTTTTGCTGCTGTCATTTCTATCTTTAAGGGGCAGCTGTTGTCTTTTATTGTTCATGATTAACCACACCTTCACTGTTGAAAAGTTACCAAGGAAGTGTTGTTCACCTTGTGTTGCCTGGGGGTGGACAAAAACACTTTAAAAGAGTGATCCCTAGTCATTTTTAATAAAGTGTGAAGTACTTTATTTTTATAAAGTCATTTTATTAAATTTTAAGTCATAGTTTATTTCCTATGTTCATTTAAGTGATTATTTCAAGTGAGTGATAAATTAAAAGGTCCTCACATAATTAAATGATACAGGTGCACTAAATATCATTTAATTATTATTTTAATGAGCATTTATTGAGAGCCTTTGATCTAATCTAAACTTGGCCATTGGATGAAGAGGAGGAAGTTGTCATGAACAAAAAGGCTAGGGGAAGGAAAACCTAATTTATTGTTCACATTCCAAGAGAGAAATTTTGGAGAGGAAGAGGAGCAAGAGAGAAGGGTTTGAGAGAATTCGACCTAGAGAAGAGATAGAGAAAATTTTGTAGAGAAACCAATAGCTTGAGATGGGAACGGTTTCCAAGGAAGTTAGCACAAATTTCTAGAAGAATGGTGACACAAAAATTGAGGCATTAACAACAAAAAGTTTTGCACAAAAATCGAGGACAGTCCGTACTGTACCAGGTCGTACATCTGCACAGAAATCGAGGCATTCATTTGGCACCAATTTTGAGGAAAGGTACAACATTAATTGTTGTCAAACCATACAGGGCGTGAATTTCGAGGTAGAGATCAGCTGTAACAGTGCCCAGATTTCGAGGCACAGAAAACAAGACAAACTATATTGTACTTGTCTGTACAGTTCGCACGTGTGAGGCCGTACAGGCTCAATTTTCAAGGTGTTGTTTTGTCAGTCTGTACAACAGTTTTCAGAGTGATTCTGACACGCATTTCGAGACAGAAATAAGAGATAAGTACTGATGTTGTAAGTTGTAAAATTTCCCTGAAAAATAAAATCTCTCTCAGAAACAGGTTTTCCCTTGGGGGTTTTATCTTAGACCATTTTGGTCAAAAACACTGGGTCAATTTTTTTATGTGCATGACTGATATAATTTTATGAGCATGAAAAGTTAGGCTGAAAGTTAATTTTCTGAGTTAGTTAATTTGAAAGAATCTCATGTGTTTCAAGTAAAAACAATATTTTTATATGAGAAATATATGCATGATTGGGTTTGGGCATTAAACTACATGCAGAGAAGTTGAAAAACTTGAAGCCGGGTTGGGGTTATAAAACTTTCATTCACTACTCTATTTTTTATGGTTGCA
Organism: Larix kaempferi; assembly: GCA_027924585.1. Lineage (NCBI taxonomy): Eukaryota > Viridiplantae > Streptophyta > Pinopsida > Pinales > Pinaceae > Larix > Larix kaempferi. Next base: position 11,472,300 of record BSBM01001166.1, read on the forward strand.
GAGGCACACCTTTGGAAGGACCTATTATCACATATATAGTATCCGGGCTACCATACATTATTTTTTCCGATTCCAGTACACTATTCAGCCAGTTCCCTTACATTGAGATGCTAAGATGAGCATCTATTGTGGATTACCATCAGATTTTGGACAGCAGTTTTATTCCCCATGCCATGACTGAGTCTCAGGACACTTAGAGAGATGACCGACGTAGCCACTATACCATTGGTACAGAGCAGTCAGTAGTGCCCAGAGTTACAGTAGCAGTTTCAGAGGACAGATGATGGTTCAGGTGATGAGCATTCAGGTATATGACTCAGCAGGTATATCATGGTGTTGTGGTTAGATTGCTTTTACATTCACTCTTATGGCATGTCTTGACACTTAGTATCATGATCTGGCGATCATATAGATATGTGGACCTGGTTGATCTTATTATATATATATTATATTGTCCCTACTCAGACTTAGAAGTTCACTATTCATACTCATTGGTCTTACCCTCCTCAAGGAGAATAGAGGTGATCATTCCACCACTCCTTGGCTTGCTAGTGTTGGCTCCATTATTCACTGCCTTCATCCATCCGGTACCTACCTTTTAGTTTATCACCTTGACTTACTACTTCACTAGTGGCATGGAGGACTTTTCCCCACTGTAGCCTCTGTATTGGATGAGCTTCCCTGTTTATTGTGTCTCGGCTCTGAGTTGGTAACAAAACTTACCTATGGTGAGTTGGATTTCCTTGTGAATTCCCCCTAGTCACTAAAGATGTGTTGGCTAAACCTGAAACTTTTAGTGCTTCCATGAATACAAAATCTAGAAAATGAAATGTTATATCTTGTATGAAAAGCCCGTTCATGCAATGTGTTTCTAAACACACACAAATGAAAGGCGAGCCAAATGAAAATGGCTATGAAATAAAATGTTATATCTTGTGTGAAATGTAAAATACCTAGGTAAACAAGCTGTCTGTGACACACCTAGAAGTGCTCAGGTAAACAAGTGCCTTAAAAACACACCTACAGCAGAAAGCCTAAAATAAATGTAAATCTATGCAATGTGTTTATAAACACACATAGATCAAAGGCTATGGAAACTTCAGGCCCAAAAGCAATGGAACTTAAATGCTATATCTAAATAATTGTTGGCCTCATTTGTATTATGGATTGTGTGCATCTGTTAAAGGTGAATAAACCCTCTTTGAACAAATCATCCATTTGTGAGACACCGCCATTCCCTATGTTGTTGCTCATTCAGTATATACTATGGTGTGTATTCCCTTTCCCATATCCAAAGTGTCACAACGTTAAGTCAGTCAAGTCATCATTTAGCCTAGCCAGTTTATTGTAGCCTTCACCCTTCACTAGCAAATTGATCACAACTATGAAGTGAGTATGGTCCTGAAAGTCTAGTCTGAGTTAAATAATAATTAATGACATTATATATTTGGATTTAGATCACCAGTAATGATTACTTTGCGTTATAATTGTTATTTGAATAAGTTGTAGAGCATGCATTAACCCTTGACACTTTGTAGCAGCTTCTGATGATAGTGTGAGTTATATTTGGTCATGTTGACTTGGTCAAACCTAGTTTGACCAAGGTCAACCACAAGACTTGAGATGGTTGGACCTTGTGATGATACAGATAGATGATATATGGTTTATGTACATGTACATGATGGTTCTATGCATCAGATACAGGTTTATGATGATGATTCATGGTTTTCAGCATTATTTGATCATTTACAGATTATTATTATTTCACTTGTTCCGGTATATTGGATATATTATATGATCATGCAGAGATCCATATGGTGTATGAGTACACATCTTGGATAGATTTGGACCTTCTGAGTCCAATGAGACAAACTGTTTTCAGTTCCGGGCACTTACAGTGATGATTGAGCCTCAGTAGGCTATCCTAGTGCAATTTTGGTCTGTCGGAGACCCTGTCAGAGCAGAGATGATTTTCATCCGGTTGACCTAGGGCGCTGTGCTTGGAGGGGGTGGTCCAGCCACTTGTTTTTACCATATTACCCCCCTCCCGGACACACTGGTGCCCTCACCTTGACAGCGCAGGCACTCCAAGAGGCAGTTTGGGGCAATTACACGCTTCCTGAGGCATTTCAGGATTGGTAGAAATGGCTACAGAGGAATTCGATTTGGGCTACTGAGGCAAAGTTTTGGCATGGGATGATCAGTGATGATGAGTGGGATGTCTTCCACACCTTCTCCGACAGTTTCAGCCAAAGTTACAAATATCGGCGATTTATCGCCGACATCGCGATAAATCGCGATGCTTCCTCCACGCCGATATTATCGGCAAAAATCGGGGCGATTTTTTTAGGCGATTTTTATGGCGATATATCGCGATTTTTTCGCGATTTCTCTGCAAAATATCGCAAAGCTTTCCCGCGTGTAAAAAATAACTTAAAACAACGTTTTTTTGGGGGTTTTTTTGTCATTCGATTTTCGTCGGGTTGCAGTCGGTTCGAGCGAAGAGTGTGGAGTGCAGCTAGGGCACGGGTGTTCTCTTGAATTTCGTCGCCGCCGAGTGAGTCCAGTTCGAGCGGAGAGTGTGGAGTGCTCGCTAGGGCACGGGTGTGAATTTCGTTGCTGCCGAGAGTGAATTCGTCGCCGCTGAGAGTGCGTCCATGAGCAGTTCATGACGCCGAGAGTGAAGTCGTGTCAGCCGAGAGTGAAGTCGTGAAGTGGTGAGTCGTGACGCCGCCGGGGTGAGCGTTCGTGACAGTCGCAGGGGTGAGGGTTCGTGACAGTCGTGAGGGTTCGTGACAGTCGCAGTGGCTGCGTGGCTTCCAAGTTCCAACAGGTATGTCCAATAAACATTACAGTCTGCAATAGTAAACTGAATTTAACCTTATACGACTGTTAGAGACTTCTAGAAAACTGTGCACTCCCCTTCACCATTTGTCTGCATGTTTATGTCCAATAAACATATTGTAATGGATAAAGCATTATTTCTGATCAAGCTTTACAACTGTTTTACAAGGTTTGTCCTTCAACTTTCTCTGAGTAAAATATTAAACATTTATTCCTCCTATGATACTCCTAGACTTCACAGAATCTGCTCCTGTTTGACAATCTTCTTTCATCACAAGAAAGCTATTTAAAATTATCTCACCTGACATGGTAGGGCATGGAGGGGCCATCTACTAGGGCAAATTTATGGCTGGGATCAGTTTTCGAATTTCTTAATATTTTTTGGGATTTTGAACTAATTGACTCTGCTTTCTCTGCAACCCTAATCTATGCAGCCAGAGTATTTTTCTGTCCTTTCTGTGCCATGTTCTATATGCCACAGTTTTGCGACACCCTACCTCTGTCCTCAGTTGGATGGGTCTAGACTCTATATGTGCCCTACGGGCCTACACACACCCACTGTTGTCATGGACTATAGACTGTTTCTACAAATCGAGCTTTCCTGTAACTTGTGCATATAAATTCTTTACACCTCAATGAAATCAGCACACATAATTTCTGGTTTCTGCAGCCTGACTGAAAATCTCTACAGTGATTGTGCCTCTCTCAAGCCCTCCTCTGTGGCTCTGCATACAAATCAATCTGTGGTGTGGCCCTAGTACTGTGGATTTGCACACACTCAAATTGGTCCTCTTCTATGCAGAGTAATTCAATGCCTGCTGCTGAACTACATGAATCTTATAATCTTAAAGATGTATAAGATCTGCGTCTTTAACTGGATTGAATGCACCTTACCTATCTGAACTTAGACTTATGTCAAAATTAGAATAAAACTGAACTAACACATGCAAACCGCTGGGGGTAACATGCAGGGACTCGGGAGGCTATAAGCCTATACCCAATCTATTTTAAATTTTAATTAACATTTTAATTTCTTAACAGTTTACAACTTTACACAGTTCACAATTAAAATGTAAATTAATTTTTTTGTTTGTATGATTTGTTATTTTTAATTTTTTTGCAATAAAATTATAAAAGTAAGCTAAAAAAATGTTTTGTTTTTTTAATGTTGCAGGCTGCAACGTGCAGGTTCAAAGCTTCAACTTTCAACTTTCAACAAACATGCCGAAGTCTTTGGATCCATTCTGGGACTACGCAGAGCCCCTTGATCCACAAAATCGGCAGAAGCTAAAATGCAATTTGTGTGGGAAGGAGATGACGGGGGGTATAAGTAGGCTCAAATACCACCTCGCACAACTTTCAGGGCATGAGGTGGATATTTGCAAAAACTCCACACCTGAAATTATTCAAAGGGCCAAACTCGCAATTGAAGGTATTGGCAAGAAGAAAGATGAAAGGGAAGCTCTCAGGCAGGAACTTGGAATGAGAGTGTCATTAGAATCCGGGTCAGCCGGACACACTTTAGGGGGAGTGGGGAGTGAGACCTTTTCCTCATCTTCTGCCATGCCTTCAACATCTAGTCACCATGTTCCGAGATCCGGGCCTGGTTCACAACCAGGTATAAGGTCAATGTTCAAGATAAAGGAGAAAAAGGAAGCAGACCAGCTTGTGAGTCGGTGCCTTTTATGGAGTGATATACCATTCCACTTTGCGAGGAACCCATTCTACATTCCTATGTTTGATGCCGTTGCTACTGTTGGGCCGGGGTATAGGCCCCCCACTTATGAGGAGCTGAGAGGGCCCCTTCTTGATAATGAAAAGGTTGATTGCACTACTAGGTTGGAGGAGCTTCGAGGTTCATGGGAGTTCACGGGATGCACAGTGATGTCAGATGGTTGGACCGATACGAAGGGTAGGACCCTTCTCAATTTCTTGATTCATTGTCCTAGGGGCATAATGTTTATAAAATCTGTGGATGCATCTGCACATATCAAAGATGCAGCATTACTATGTGAGTTGTTGGATGGGTTCATCCAGGAGGTAGGACCGCAGCATGTTGTCCCAAGTTATAACGGACAATGCTGCGAATTATGTGGCAGTTGGCAGGATGCTTATGGACATGTATCCTTCTTTGTTTTGGACCCCTTGTGCTGCACACTGCATCGACTTGATCTTAGAGGATATGGGAAAGATTGAGTTTATCAGGGATGTCATTGATCCAGCAAGAAGCATCACCAAATTTATATACAATCATGCTTCTGTGCTTAGCTTGATGAGGCAGTTTACTCATGACAGGGAGTTGGTTCGTCCCGGCATCACTCGCTTTGCAACTTGTTTCATCTCTCTTCAGTCTCTCCATGCTTCTAAGTGGGACTTGCAGACTATGTTCCTTTCAGCTGAGTGGCGTGCTTTATCGATTAGCACTAAGGCGGAGGGACTTGCCATATCTAGACTAGTGTCATACCAGGAGAGCTTCTGGGATGGGGTGAAGGAAGTGTGTGCCATCTGTGAACCTTTGGTTGATGGAGACAAGCCCGCAATGGGCTACCTATATGAGGCCATGGATAGGGCCAAAGAGGCCATTCGTGCCTACTGTGAGGACAAGGGAGAGGATGGGCAAGCGAAGCAACAATTGATATGGGCGGTGATTGATCAGCGATGGAACAACACACTTCATCGCCCCATTCATGCTGCAGGGCTATTCCTCAACCCCGCATTCTCTTACTCCTGTGGCTTCCGGTTTGATGGAGAGGTAGTGGATGGGTTCTTGGAATGTGTCGAGAGGATGGTGCCAAGTGAAGATGATCGTTCAGAGATTTCCAAAGAGTTGGAAATCTATAAGAGGGCCATGGGAACATTTGGGTTTTCTATGGCTATCAAGGACAGGAAGAGCAAAATGCCAAGTAAGCTTCACCTTGTTTCAAGTTCAACTTTCAAGAATGAAAAAAATTCAATTTATTTATTTCTTTGTTTTAAATTTTAAATTTTCAATGTCTTCTCTTATGTTTCTAACTTTCTCCATTTCATTGTAGATCATTGGTGGGAAACCTATGGCGCACGAGTACCCCATCTCCAGAGTCTTGCTGTTCGGATCCTTAGCCAGACATGCAGCTCTTCTGGTTGTGAGCGCAACTAGAGTGTATTTGAAAAAATACACACCAAGAAGCGCAACAGGTTAGAGAATTTGAAATTAAATTCGAAATTCATTATCTATTGAAATTTTTCGCTTGGGTAATTATAATTTATGTATTCTAGATTCTAATTCAATAAATTCACTGTCCTCATACAGGTTGGATACCCAACGCCTGAATGATCTAGTGTACGTCTCCTACAATCTCAGGTTGTGGGTGAAGCAGCTTCAGAAAAAACCTGATGTGGAGGCCATTTCATTGGATGACATTGACACCACTACTGCGTGGAGAGTGGAGATTGAGGAACCTGTTATGGAGGCAGCCCCTGATTGGTTAGAGGATGATCATGATACACAGGATCCCCAGAGTGAGATATGGGAGGATGAGGCGTTTGGCTTTGAGAGTGTGCCACCACCGGAGCCACCAGTAGCAGAGCCACCAGTAGACTGTCCAGTTCCACAGCCACCGGTTGCACGGCCACGGGTTTCACGGCCACCGTCTCAGCCAGAGGGACCCAGATATAGGGGCAGTGGTAGCAGTAGCAGTGGTAGAGGACTTGATGAGCGTGACGTAGTAGTACCTTATCAGTCTTCTAGTTCTTCTATATTACATCCGAGACCAGGCACTTCTAGAGGCAGAGGACGCCATAGTCCACGACGACCCCCACGAGCACCTGGGCTTTCTAGCCCTAGAGGCAGAGCCATTACTAGAGCGATTACCTTTACCCGTAGAAGGGGTAGAGGGAATCCATAGTTTACTTTATTTAGTTTATTTCATTGCATATGACAGTTGACTCTATGAGATACATTAATTGTATTTTTTTGGTGATTCATGAGTCGGGGACTCAAGATCCTGGACACGATTCATTTTTGATGTGTGATGTCTAGACTCTAGCGACACGTCTTATTATTTATGCATCTTATATATCAGTTTTCTTTCCATATGCATGTGGCAATGTGTTTAAACTTTATTTGATGTTCTTGTTGCTTTAGATGTTTAGAAAATTGAAAAAAAATGAAGGACACGATTCATTTTTGATGTGTGATGTCTAGCAATACGTCTTATACATCTTATATATCAGTTTTCTTTCCATATGCACGTGGCAATGTGTTTATTTGATGTTCTTGTTGCTTTAGATGTTTAGAAAATTGAAAAAAAATGAATATTTTTGTATTTTTTTAAGTTTGCCGATATATTGCCGATGTTTGCCGACATTTTCGCCGATAAATCCGATAATTTCTTTTTGGACCCTCGGCGATATATTCGCCGACACGATATTTGTAACTTTGGTTTCAGCTTCATCGGGACCCACATCCATCACTTATGGCATTTTCTGATGATTTTTGAGGCCTTCTAAGGCCCACGATTTGTCCATAGAGGCACGATTTGGTACTTCGATGAATATTTTATTATTATTGTGCTATGGGGATTGACCAAAGGTGTCTAAAATTACCCTTGGACACACCATGAGCTAGTTGTTATATTTTGTCATCATGATTTGGTGGGGTCCCCTCTCCTATGTTCGGGTACACAGGGTACTACCAAAGGACCGAACACCAAGAGCAACCACTTCACACAAACAGATCACAGATCAACACACCGATGTTTTGACGTGGTTTAAACCCTCTTGAGGGAAACACTCCACGACCCCGGCCAAATAGCTTCTACGGGACAATTTATTATGCAAAGAAAGAAAGTTACAAATGAGCTTCTCATAATCGATCAACTAAACAATGACCCTCCATGCTCTTTAAATAGAGATCATGGACCAATCGGGTGTTCAGCCACGGATCAAGGTTAGGTTTGATCTAAGAGAAGTTGAGTCGTCGGATCACTCTATGTCGGGAACATATCGTGACTGTCGGATTAAGTATTTACAAATGCATACTAATGCATACTAAAGAAACACACTATCCCTAACAGATATATTACACAAGTTGACCTTAACTAACTCCTAAGTGTCTAAATATCCTAACATCCTAGGGCGATTTTGTCCACTTATTGTTATATTTTATTAGTGATCCATGTATTTTATTGTTGAGCTCATCTCAACCATTGATTAGATCTTTTGATCTTTTAATCTTAGCCACTCATTCAAAAAGTGGTTAGATTATGGACTCTCTCCCTCCTATTTAAAGGAGAGAGCCTCTCATTGTAAAGGGGACTGGTGGCTCTGGATTATTGGAATAGAAAATTATTATTGCATCTATCTCCAGTGTTGTGGTGAATGTTTTTGGTGTTCGTTCGTTGATTCTTCCTTTGCACTGAGTTATTGGAGATCTTGTTTTGCCATATCTTTTGTACCACGTTTTTGCATCTACAGGTGGAGGGCGATTTGTTTTGAGGAGGAAGTATTGGTAGGGGAAGACTCTCCCTACTTCTTCTTTGGATCTCTTCGTTGGTAACAGGGAGTATTACTGTCCCAAGACCTATTTCATGTTATCATTGCATTTTACTTGTATTTCCTCCATACTTGACCTCTCTGATTGAAATCGATTTCCTTGGATTGACAGGTAGAGGAGGGCACACTTGTGGGCTAGGGCATCAATTCGGCAAGCAAAAATCGGCAATCTCTCATTTGATCTCTGCGGGAATCTTCCTCAACGACAAGGCATCTCATTCACATCACTCAAGTATGATCTCAAGGTAATCTCTTTCCATGATCTATCCACTTGTCTAAAATATTTAAAAGCCTAATTGATCAAAACCCCATTTTTACATTTTCTCGGATCTACTAAGATCTAGTGGCTTCTTGGGTAAGATATTTTAAACCCACCTTTATAGTATCCACGGCATCCCGGGTCTATAGTTTGGTGAGGATTGATCTCCATTTGACCCTCTTCCCAAGGCACTTAGCCTCTCCAAGCAAGGGCGCACTTCTTGGGGAAGGTGAGTTGCCCTAGATCCGGTACATGGGTAGTTGAGATTTCACTTGATTCATGATCTACACATCCTAAAACCTACCCCTGGACTGTTACTTTGGCGATTTCTACCTTGAGGGCCCTATTCCACATTTTAAGGGATTTAATCCCCATTTTGGACCACTTGGTATCTTAAAACTCAGATCTAGTAAGATCTAACCATTGGATTGCCTTGAAACTTTAGATCCACATTCTCACTTGATTAACCTACTTGGATCTAAAATTTGGATGCCATTGGACTTGTCTTGATCTCACTTACCCCATCTTTTACCCTCCTTGGGCAAAGTCGCATTTCTTGGGAGATTGGAGTTGGTCCACTTGTAGGACATGGGTACATGAGATTTTGATGGATTTGGAACATACATACCTTGAAACCTAAGTCTAGTAGGTCACTTTGTGAAATCTTGCCTTGGGGATAGCATTCCTTGTTTTAAGGGATTGTGATCCACTTAGGTTAAACCATGATCTATTAGATCTAGACATATTCATCCATCAAACCTTTAATAGCGTACTTGTATTATGCCATAGGGGTCACAAACCATAAGTTAATCTTTTGATTCCATTATTCCCAATTCCCAAGGCACTGATCTCTCTCCAAGTCAATTCGACTTTCCTAGATTGTTGGATTAACTTGTGGTTTGATCCTTGTTTGGTGGACTGAACCCTTGTGATGTTGTCATATCTCGTGATCAAGCTTGTCACATGTACTAGTTAGCCCCAATTCAACCCCTAAACTACTCTGCATTGGACACTATTCCCAAGGCAGTGGATTTTCTAACAATTGACTAGTACTTTAATCCTGGATCTCATTTCAAACACTATAAGTCACTCTCACATCAACAATGAACCAAAGCTATACTCATTGAACCCCTTACTCATATTGTGACTTCATTCTTAGGTCTAGGATAAACCATACACCTTACTTCACTTAATCTTAACTTGATTTGGTGTTTTGGTTTGATCTCTCCTGTCGGGAGTAGATCTGGGTCTCCCCCTTTGTTGTCTGGGCTGGATAACATAAAGTGAAGGTTGCCTCGATTAGCGTGACAACCATCTATTGGAAGTTGAGGTGATCGTGGTTGCACCTTTTGAGTTGCCCTTTCCTATTGTCATCCATTAATGGATACATCCATAGGGGTAACTACAGTTTAGGTGATAACAGGACCTTCATCTTAATTTTTGCAATTTAAAGCAGTCCAAATGGTTGTTCATAGCATGTTTATAACAGCATAGTCATGCCTCATTTCATTTATATTTTGAACCCTCTTGAATCTGGACTTTGACTCCATTTTGTCCAAATAGATTGGCAATTGTCTTGGTCCACCATCCTGTTTAATCAAAAGTTTATTTTACACTTTTACTTAGGGATCCCCCTTTCTACCTTTACACTTTTACTTAGTGATTCCCCCCTTGTACCAGAGAAGAGCCGACCTAAAAGGAGAGGAGGTGCTGTGGTGACATTGGACAATCCTCTTGAATTCCCCTTGGGATGCACTTGTGTTTCAGGGATTTCTCACTTTGAGTGAAGGTTGGGAGGTAACACCTTCCACAATTGATCCCCTTTAGTGAAGAAACCCATATCAAAAGTTAAACTAGCTAGCGATTGCTTACATGGACTAATTCTATGTGCATAAAGTTTCTAGTATTCAACATCACTTTCATCTTTAGAATTGCATGGTATACTTTGTAATTGAAAGATTACAATAACTAAAGGATTAAATTGAAGAGTTCACTCCTCAATTTTCCCTACTGTTATTGTGATAGTGGTGCTGAATGTCCATATTTCCAGAAATATTAAATAGATATGAATGTCTGACTCCATGTATATTTGTTTAAAACTTAAAACACATTACCCTATTACCATTAAGCTAGGTCTTGTAGCCATTATAGAGGTGCAAAAGCACAAGCAAAAGAAAAGGATTAATGTTTGTTTTAGTGATAGCATTCCCATGTTATGTAATTCCATGTCCGGAGAAAAACTTGCAATAATTTTAGCCTGCCTCTTGTCAACCATGAAATAGCTAAACGTAATATTGGTCCTTAGGGAACTCAGTAATGGCCATGAAATTTCATTCACCTGCTAGCATAGAAGAAATGGTATTCATATATCCTTGCACCCAAAGGGACTTGAACATCATGTAGAATTTGTCTGCATGTTCCAGTATTGGAAGATCACTTTACCAAGATATAGACAAGAAGAGGTATTTACTTTAACATGATGCAACAAAAATCATTCTCTTTATAAATGGCCTGCAAATATAATATTTGACATTTGTTCAAGAATTAACTATATTTCTTTGACAATAACAACAATCAAGCTCAAGACTTCTTACACATGGATAGGGATCTTTAACCAAAATGCTAAACCAGTGCCCAGTATCACCAGTTTTGTCATCATTCCAATAGCTTGCATAATAGATTTGCTACAGCATTGGATCAGCAGGAGGGCAATGGAACTCGAAACCTATGACAAGGAAAAGAGAATGGCAAAACAATTCGAAAACTATGACAAGGAAAAGAGAATGGAAAAACAATCCCATTTACCTCTAGAAAACTACAAATAAAAAGTTAGCGAAAAAAAGACCAAAAAATGAAACCATGATTTATGTTTCCAATGTATGGTGACACAAAAGAGGGCTTTGCTTTTCCTCCTACCCCTCAAAGCATGAACAATTTCCATAGAGGAGTATTATTGTGGAATGGAATCACCGTAGAGGGATATGCCAAAGCAGTAAGATAGCTTGCAACATCACAGATTCACATAGAAATAGCAATTGCTTCTAACCATTTATTTTGCCTGAACTTTAGGATTAACCATACAAGGAACTCTCATAAGTAGGCACTCAAAAGATATATTTCAAACTCTCTAAGATCATGGGAGGGACCTACCATTTCCCCTCTCTCTACTTCCACTAACTCACAATAAAAGTTGACCATGAGACCATACTTCTGTCATTTTAGAAGTTAGAAATCCCTTAAAGCCTTCCTTTGTGACTACAATCCAATGATGAGAAAATGTTTGGAGCCTGTGCATCACATAACATCAGTGGAAGAGAAGAATGACATTAAGGTGTTACCTGCATCAATAAGCAAGAGATACATACAAAGTTGTTCCCTTTTTGACTGGTACATAACAGTTGGTATAAAATACAATCTCCTAGACTATAGTTGTACCAGCAAAAAAAGAATTTTATCAGTTGCAATGTAACGTGTCGCAATTCGTGTTTGAATGCAGTAGCTTGTACGATGAACTTCAAACTCTGACCTCTGTTCAGTGAACTATGGACTAGATCAAAAATTATCCAAAAATTGGGTAAAAAATCCTGTTTTACAGAATGATTGTAAAATAAAAACAGAAATCAAAATCTGCAATAGCTGCTGCAAGGTTTGCTGAGAAATTGATTTACATCAAAATCAAGAAACTAAGATGTCGTCCCAGCCCTGAAAAATAAGTGTTGTCAATTACAATTCTAGGAGTTAAAGTTTCCACAGCTATCATAGATTACAAATAGAGCAACTAAATTATGATCTGGACTTCAAACCAAAAAATGTATTCACCATGCTCTATGTCGTCCATATAAAAACTCAATTTGCTCATATGACATTTTGACTCACTTTTAAATAAAACGATTCCATTTACTTTGGGAATTAGAGAAGAATAAGTAGACTATATTTCTGAAGTGACAAAACTATCATCTCTATCCAAACAAGAAAATTTCATTAGTAAGAGAATATTTCAAATGCCAAAGAACGAATATGAAAAACTCAACTTACTCAGATTTCTTTTCTTTTTCTGGATTTTTTGCACCTTCCTCTGCTCCTGTGTCTAAATTGGATATGGTACCAAAAGATTCTTTCACACCCGTCATAGCATTGCCAAAGAAATCTTTCACTTTCTCGATCACTGGTTTTAGTTCTTCTTGGGGTGGAATCTGATATTTTCACAGATGAGCATTCTGTTATATTCACAAACAAAATTTTCATAAAACCCAATTGGAATAGCAAGATCATTCATTATTGTTTGAAACACCAAGCAAACAATTAAGTGCAATCTCCAACTGAGAACTAGCAGATGAGTAAGGAAACTAAAAAATTTTGTCTGATGAAATGTTAGCCACAATTTTAGGCCAGGTGCAACTGAATCAATAGCACAGTTCAACAAGAGTTTGACCGAGCACAATAGGAGCTTGATAAGACAGACAATTTCATGAGAATCATAAAATGATGGAACAAAGCCAACAGTGGACTGGAGTTATAAAGTTATACAAAGTTTGCGTTAGAGTTTGAACCAGCTAGCATCAGTTGAATCAAGCTCTACAAAGATCCACTGAGACAAAACATAGTTGTAACAAATAGAAAAAGAGGTTGTATGGGGCAGCCAACATGATAATATAAGGAAACAAAGCAATCAGTAATAAAGTACCGTATATCTTACTATAAAGTGACATGTTGTCAATCATACAGAATTAGCTTTTATAAAGAAAGTGAATTGATTACGTATTAGTACTATTGTTTTATACATTGGATGTTGTGATCAATTGAAACCACTTGTAGACAAAAAAAGATGAGTAAATTGTATGAGAAATTCTTCACAATTCATTTTTGGGGGAGTTATTAATAATTAGTTCAAAGAGTTGTGAGAGGATTCAGTGTATTGTTTATCATATAATAAGCAAAGAAATTGTACTCTAAAGTTTTAATTTTAAACTATGAAGCATATTATGTATATGTGGAATATGTACAAAATGAATGGGCATGGTATAATCTTTCTTAAACAATCTACGAACTTGAACAAAAGAAATGGTAATCTTGTATGCAGCTAAGTTGCAGGAAACTCCTACACCCCCCCTCTGCTCCCCCCCCTGTTGGTGAAACATTTCGGTATCAGAAACGTTTCGGAAACTGAAATGCCTCGGACTCCTGGAAATGTTTGAGTCGTTTCCTTGCCATGTCCTACTTGAGAAAAATATTCAGGCCATTTCCGGCCTAAGGGGATGTTTCCAGCCTCCTAACACTTGATTGGGGCCTCCTAACTCATGAATGACCTATTGTTCCAAACAAAACTCTGCATTAAAAGAACATTTTCCAGCTGGAAGTACACACCCAAAATGAGAAAAGAATAGGATAAATAAGCAGCTGGAAATTTCTATCAAAAAAAACCAGCCCCTAAAACATATTCTATAGCTGCAAAATTAGGCATAAATTCATCTATACATGGGGCAAAAGATGGCTAGAAAATTCTGCGTGTTTAGGTTTCAAAACCTATTCCATGTGGCTGCAAAAATCAGCATTAAAATCCTGCAAGCATGGCCGGAAATTACCCTGAAAATTCTACCACAAAACAGCCCTAAAATGTAGAGAAGATGGCATAAATAAATATAGAAAAATGCACTCAACATGATACTCAAAATCATCAATAGGGCATATGGCTACAATTCCTCTACTATGTTTGTATATCCAAAAGGCTCAAAATCTTTACCATTCCTAGCTGCAAAGTCAACAAAACTTGAAGAAAAAAAATCGTAGAAAAAATTGTCTTCAAAACCCTACTATTCTATGCAATTTTCAGCTCCAAAAATTTGACTCCTAACTGTTTTTTCATCCATAAATGCATAAAAAAATTGGTCATTTTGTGGCTGGAAAATTTCTGAATTATTAGCATCACAAAACAACCCTAAACCCTAAGAAAGACCAGCAATAGACAATGAAGAACATGGCTGAAAATCTTCCTTAGATTGCTGCCCCAAATCTGTCCTAAAAGAGAGTAGATTTTTTCCCAAATCTACATTATTAAGCTCATATATCTACTCAGTGCTGGAAAAATTCTACACAAACACCCCATAGAATATGGTTCAAAAGGTGCCCCAAAAATGGGAGCACATGGCTAAACCAAACCTACACACATATCCTTACAAGGAAACCCAAAATCTTCATCATGGACAAGAATATATGGCTGGAAAATACCCAAAAATTCTGAATACATTCCCAACAGGCATGGCTGCCATTATCTTCATCAAGAGGAAAGGGAAGTTCAATTGCCAACTCATCATCACCCAAGGGTTTGACTTCAAAGACATCCCTCCCAATAGCTTCATAGAATATATCATCAAATTTAGAAATATGAGAGAGGCTATAGCTTACCACACCCTTATCTACAAATGGAGGAGAAATGGATGCATGCAAACTTTCACCAATAGGGTCTTCAACATGAACCTCACCAAGTTCTTGTTCTTCAACAGAATCTTCATGGATTTCTTCTAGAACTTGCTCTTCAAGGACTTCTTCACGAGCTTGATCTTCAAAAGAATCTTCATGGGCTTAATCTTCAATATGCTCTTCAAGTATTTGATTTTCAACAGAAACTTCATGGTCCTCTTCTTTGGTTCTTCTTGATCTTCAAAAGAAAAATGATATGCTTCAAGTGCTTGAATGTATCCATCATCATTTCTTTCCTCTTGTGCTTAGCCTTCGAAAAAGTCTTCAACAATTTGCTCTTGGCCTTCCATGGATGATGAGATGGGTGCTTGAGTGTCTTCAACATTAGGTTACTTTCCATAACCTTTTTATCTTCACAATCTCCCCATTCATGATCTATAATATCAAGCTCAAGGATTTCTCTTGGTATGACGATAGGCTTGTGATATTCTATACCGAAAACCTCACACTATAATTTAACATAACATTTGATGGGGATAGACCACCATACCTCTTTTTGGATGCACCCACATAATTACAAATAGTAACTACTATTTTATTTGATTCATCCAAGAGAAACTCTAAAGGGTCTCTTTCATATTCAAGCATCATGCTTCGAACCTTTAACTTCAACTTATCACAAAGAAGAGGCCAAAAATACCCATCTTGCAAATTTGCAACATTTTTCTCATGAACACATTTATAACACCTCTTAATCAAATAAGGAAATGATTTTACCTACTTCGGCTTCAACTTACAATACCATTTCCATGTACCACCCCAAACAATGATAATGCAAATGCTAGCATCAAGACATCATCACCAACAATGTTAAAGGCTACAACAAACTTCATGAATGATGCAATATATTTTGAAACCATAAGAGTCCCACGAAATTTTGAAATATGACCCGACATGAAATTACTCTAACAAAATCCATGAAATATGTTGGGTCAATGCCACATGCACATGCTCCAACCAAGGAAAAGGCCCAAGAAGGTGGGTGCCTCCATTGAATGAGAGTGAATGATGACAAGTAGGAGTCAAAGCATAGTCTTGAAAGGTAGCGCTCCAACAAATAGGGATCAAACATCAACAAGGCACCTCCAAAAATGGATGTACCCATGAATAAGCTCCAAATATGTTGAACGCTCCCTCAAAATATGGCACAAAATGATGAGTGGAAGACTTACAAGGTGAATGCCCTCCATGAAAAGGATCCAAAAGGCACGTGCGGCAAAGATGCAATGCAACTCTTTAAACAATAGTTCTGGAATTGCCAACTTCCTCAATATTTATCGAATTTTCTATATAACCACTTTTCAAAAATTATGCAATAAATCTGTAGATAATGGTGTTGCGATGGCACAGTTCTAGGCACTTTGTCAGACGATCAGTGCTCCTAAAGCTAGGACACCCTTCCAAAGTGCTCAAGATGATGTCCACATGCCAACAATAGTCCAAGCTAAGACATCACCTCCAAAGGTTCAAGATCCAATGTACCACCTTGTTACCTCCTAATTTGTACATTAGGTGGATTTCCTGTGAGCCGCCGAAGTTGTGGACATTTCAAATGATCATCATCGATGCTCAGAAGTCCTTTCAGGGCCTTTTTGGCCCCTTTTTTAATATTTGTATGTTCATACCCCTTGGGGAGATTGTAAAAATGTGCTAGCATGACAGTCTTTTGTAAAGAGCTTGGCTTCCTAGGACTTAGACATCAATCCCATGGTGTTTTTTCCCTTGTCAATTATGCAATGTTGAATAAACGATGTCTCCTTCCTCTCTTGGGCTATTTAAGGAGGGAATTCCTCCTCATTTAGGTTAGCATCACTCACTCTCTTCCTCTTTCTTTTTCTTGCTCCCATTTTGAAGAGAGCCATTGTAATTTCTAGATTTGAGAAGTTAATAGATGAAATCTTTGGAGGAATTACTGTCCTTGGCATGGTGGATGAGGTGATATTGTTTCATTCACAGTTTTTCTTGCATTTGTGGATCTCAAGCAAAGTTGTTTGCTTGAGAATAGCATTGTAATAGTTTTGTTGCATGCTATGTGGGTTGTCTCTTAGTATTTGAGAAGTTAATATATTTCTTGATTAAATATCTTGTTTCTCAAGTCTTTGTTGGTTTCTCACCCCATTTGCATTGTTGAGCTAGTTTGTTGCAGGTTGCCTAAGTTTGAAGAGTGGGATTCCCGGGTGGGATACCCCATTGTTCAACAATCTTTAAAGGATTTGGCATCTTCAACTAACACTTCTCTCTTTGCATATTTTTCAAGCTTCTTTAACACTCTTGTTTCATATTTTTTCAAGTCTTTACATGCTAGATTTGCCTTAGAAAAATTTCTGATTTTTACATGCAAAGTTTCAAATCTATTTTAAACTCATTTTCTTCACTTTTGTACTATAATAGCTTGTTGTTTTGTGCAGGTTTCTGATCTTACAGGGGGAGGGAATGCCCAAATTTGACCAATAGCAAGCATAAAAGACACCCAAGAATGACCACTCCAAGTCCCTCTCAAAAAATGGTCAAATTTCTCTCTATTTCCCTCTTTTTCCATATTTAAAAAGTGTTGAAATATTATCATTATAACAAGCCCAAGAGAGTCTCTTGGGCTTGATTTTATTGCACTTCATTTCAAGTTTTTCAGTTCTTAGTTAGTTTTTAGTTGCATGCAAGAGAAGAGGCTTTGCCCATCCTTGCACGGTTTTGTTAGTTACTTGGGTTTAGCATTTATTTCCTTGTTCATTTTTTTTTGCCCGCACCTCACAAGTGAAGAGGCTCTGCCCATCCTTGTGAAATCGCGCTTGGCTTGCATTTTATTTCTACTAATTTGCTTTAAGTATTTCATTTTTCCTGCACCTCACAAGTGAGTAGGCTCTGCCTCTCCTGTGATATCGCGCTCGGCTTGCTTTACTTTGTAGTTTTTGATTAAAGGATTAAAATTTAACTTAAGCCCCGTCTTTTCCCCGTATTCTCTCCCCACGCCGGTTCAACCGATCTTGGGTGACAAGAAAGGGCAAAGATTTGTGTTGGCTAGTTTAATAGGCACCCAGAAACATATCTTCACTAGAACGGAGAAAACGAGGTTTGCCCTGTGGAGCTAGTGGGGTAGAGGTTGTGGGGAGCCTCGTGGCACTTTGTGTCCTCCAGTTGAGCACCCAGCAAGTTTCGGGATTGACCCGTGGAGCTAGTTGGGAACCTTGTGTTATCAGGTTGAGCACCCGGCATTCTCTCTCTAATCGAAGGAGATAGTCTCTTGGGATAGACACATAGATTAGTTCGTTTTTCATTGCAACAACAAATCTTAATTCCCTAAGTTAAAGAGAGACCTAAAATCTATTAAAATTTACAGGACCACTTGCACAACATTGTTCCTATTGTTCACAATTTTGCTTTCAAAGTACTTCGTTTACAACTTAATCTTGTTTTATGTATCTTTGATTCATTAAGTTGTTCATTTTCTGTAAATCAATGCTTTATGTGATATCTTGATAGTCTTTTTACAAGCATCTTACATTTATTTGTTCATTTACTGGAAGTTGTTATATCTTGTTATATTTTGTAATTGAATGATGCTTTGGAAAAGTACTTGGTAAGATTGTGACTCCATAGCCCGAGTAGAGACGGCACTGGTCTTGTTGATTAATTGATTATTTCTCTCTTATGTTTATCATTGGTTGATTGTTAAAAGGTTTGTTTGTCATTGAAATGTTTGCATCACTGCACATTGACTGTCATTTTCAATTTTGATAATTTACAACTCCCAAAAAACAAACTTTAAAAAGAACTTAGTAAGTAGGGACTACCCCCCTTGGCCTTTAGGAGCTGTGGTCTAAACGGAAGAGTTTAGGACCGAGGTGACATTGGGTTCTTAACTCATAGTTGCCCTCAGGAACATACATAGTGGTTGGGAGACTTACCCCCGGTCAAGTGTGTTTTAGGTGGCAACAGATGTGATATAGAGTAAAGATTTGCAGTTGCCAACTTGTTTATTTGCGCTTAGATTTAAAGAGATCTAGAAGTAACCAACAATATTTAGTTATATTTAGGCTCTTTTGTTTTCTTTTCATTCTAACACACTAGATCTTATATTTTTGTTGCAAGTTTTGTCTCATAAGCTGCATATCACAAGGCTACAAAGAGGATTGGAACTCGGTTGTGTCTTCTTCTCTTTGGGCACTTTTCTTTTGCTAACACTTTGCTTGTAGGGGCTTCCAAGAACGATTACAAAAGATCAAACTTTGGCTTGACAGCTTCATCCATCTTCTCAAACAAAACTTCTCCCTCTCTTTCAATTTCTATTTTTTCAAATGCTTGAGAAGTAGATCTATATCATTCATGCATATTATTTAAATCTATCTATCTTTAGCATGCTTAAAATAATTAGATCTTAGTACTTTTAAGAAGCTTTACCTCTCACTAGACCTAAGCTAAAATATTGTACTTACACTTAACAATTTTTCAAATATTTTCTGAGTACAAATTTTTCAAATTTTTTTATTTTTGTTTCATCTTTCTCATCATATTCTAACATATTAGCTTGCTGGTTTTTAGCAGGTCCAAGGAAAAAGAGAATGAAGTTCTGGCCATTTTTCGCCAGAAAGTGCCAAAAAGACATTTCGTGGACCCTCTTTCAGCTAGCTTTCAATTTATAAATGTGTAAGCCCTTAAATCCAAGTTTAAATGGACTAAGAGGCAATTTCTTTGAGCAAATATTGGAACATCTATTAAACAAGAGCAAGTGGGCTACACAGCACCCACACCACATCCCCCCTGGGGGGATTCACAGTGTCAAATTTTGTGGTGTGAATTTTTCTGACAAAACACAAACACACAAACCACATTGTACTACAGGACTGTATACTTATACTATTGCACACTTTTTCCATTTTATTTTGCAAAATTAAATTAGAAATAACATCGATCTCATTGCCACGAAGTATGCTCTCACCACCACATAAAGGCATTGTCGATTAGTGGTGGTTGATCAGAAAGTGACACATGTTGATGTAATTGTAACTTCGGAAGATATTCACTTGTATTTTTATATTGTTATTATTATTGTATTTTATTTGTACCTCCAACGGAGATGTTTTCCCTCCGGTCGGGAATGTCATTATTACATTTGGTCGTGTAAAGTCATCGAGGTAAATCCTCCATTGTAAGTCGAGGCAATAGATCCCCCTAGATTCAAATGTATTAGGGCTATTGAGTCTCCTAGAGAAGTCGACCCAGTCAGGTTTAGCTGGGGCCGACCTAGCTAGTGAAAAGGTCAAGTGAAAGATAAAGTATAAATAGAGAGTTCGGCTCTCTCATTTGGACACTCACTCAAGTTCGCATTAGTGAGAGAGAGAAGACAAGTCCGCATAGGAGAAAAGAGAGAGAGTTGCAGAAGTCGGTGACGATTCTATCTCTAAGGAAGTTGCGGGGTTTTCTCCTTTATGGTTTCCCCGAGGAAAATCTTTGTGTCTCTTGTTTTATGTTGTGCATGTTATTCTTTCAGTTAAGATCCTAGATAATATTGATTAAAAGTAGAAAAACTAACATGGTATCAAAGCTAACCTGAAAAGAAGACATTGTGCAGCTGCGGGAAGCTAGGGATTCTAAGTTTGGGGTCTTCTCTCCACAGATCATCAAGAAAAGGAGGCTAGGCTAACTCACCCTAGGAGGGCGCATCTTTCTGTCAAAGCAAAATTTGATTCCGAAAATTTTCATTTTTTGGCCCGTCATTGCTGCTGGAGGAAAACTAGGGCATCAGCTATTTTGGGATTCTTTTCACAGATTTGGAAAAGTGAGTATTGTTATCACATTTATGGTAGCCGAACTACCATACATTCTTTTTCAGATTCCAGAGCACTATTCATCCAGTTCCTTTGCATTTGAGATGTTGAGATGAGCATCTATTATGGATCACTATCAGATTATGGACAGCAGATATATTCCCCATGCCATGACTGAGTTTCAGGACACTCAAAAAGATGATTGATGTAGCCATTTAGCCATTTATACAGAGCAGACAGTAGTGCCCAGAGTTACAGTAGCAGTTTCAGAGGACAGATGTTGGTTCAGATGTTGAGCATTCAGGTATATGACTCAACAGGTATATTTTGGTGTTATGGTTATATTGCTTTTATATCCATTCTTATAGCATGTCTTAGCATTTAGTATCATGATCTGGCGATCATATAGATATGTGGACTTGGTTGTACTTTATATATATCATATTGTCCCTACTCAGACTTAGAAGCTCTTGACCTATACTCATCGGCTTTACCATCCCTAGGGAGATTAGAGGTGATCATTCCCACCATACTTTGGCTTGCTAGTGTTGGTCTCATTATTCATTGTCTTCATCCATCCATTACCTACCCAGTTTGTTTATTACCTTGACTTACTATTTGACTAGTGGCATGGAGGACCTTCCCCCATTGTAGCCTCTGTATTGGATGAGCTTCCCTGTTTATTGTGTCTCGACTCTGAGTTGGTGACAGAACTTACCACTGGTGAGTTGGCTTAGTCCCCCTAGTCACTAAAGATGTTGTTGGCTAAACCTGAAACAGATAGTATTGCCATGAATGCAAATGAAATATTGTGAAAAAGCCAAATGAATCTGGCAAAGAAATATCAAATGTTATATCTATTGTGAAAAAGCCAAATGAATCTGGAAAAGAAATATCAAATGTTATATCTATTGTGAAATGTAATACCTAGGTAAACAAGTTGTCTAAAGACACACCTAGAAGTGCTCAGGTAAACAAGTGCCTTAAAAACACACCTGCAGCAAGAAGCCTAAATAAGATGTAAATCTATGCAATGTGTTTATAAACACACATAGATCAAAGGCTATGCAAAACTAAAGGCCCAAAAAGCAATGGAACTTAAATTCTATATCAAAAAGACTGTTGGCCTTCTTTGTATCATGGATTGTGCGCATCTGCTAAGGTGAACAAACACTCTTAGAACAACTTACCCATTTGTGAGACACCGCCATTCCCTGTGTTATTGCTTGTCCACTATATGCTATGGTGTGTATTCCCTTATCCATTTCCAAAGTGTCACAGTGTTAAGTCAGTAAGTCATCCTTTGACCTAGCCACACTATTCTTAGCCTTCACCCTTCACTAGCAAATTGATCACAACTATGAAGTGAGTATGACCTTGAAAGTCTTGTCTGAGTAATAAATAATACTTAATGACCTATTATATTTGGATTTAGATCGCCAGTAATGATTACTTTTTGTTATAATTGTTATTTGAATGGATTGTAAAACATGTTTTAACCTTTGACACCTTGCAGCAGCTTCATGACAATTTGAGTTATATTTTGGTCATATTGACTTGGTCAAACCCAGTTTGACCAAAAGTCAACCACAGGACATGAGGTAGCAGACCTCATATACTACAGATAGATGATATATGGTCTGGTACAGGTTACCATGGTGGGCTTATGCAGTGGTTTCAGGCTTATGATGATAATTTGTGCTTTTTCAGCACTTCTACAGATTATTATTATTTGGCCTACCGAATATGATGAGTATTTATTTTGGACCATGCAGAGGTTTATATGGTGTATGAGTACACTTCTTAGATGGATTTGGACCTTCTGAGTCCAATGGGGCAGTCTGTTTTCAGTTCCGGGCAGTTACAGTGATTTTAGCCTCAGTTGGCTATCCTAGTGCAGATTTGGTCTATCAGAGGCCTTGTCAGAGCAGACCAAAGATTGGTTCAGTTCACCTAGGGCGCTGTGCATGGAAGGGGTGGTCCAGCCACTTGATATTACCATATTACCCCCCTCCCGGACAACCTGGTGCCCTCACCTTGACAGCGCAGGCACTCTTGGAGACAGTTTGGGCAGTTTCACACTTCCCGAGGCAGTCTAGAAATGGTGAAAATGGCTACTGAAGAGTTCAATTTGGGCTACTGAGGCAAAGTTATGGCATGGGATGACTTGTGATGATGAGTGGGATGTCTTCCACACCTTCTCCAGCAGTTTCAGCTTTCAGTTGGACCCACATTCATCACTTTGGGCATTTTATGATGATTTCTGGAGCCTCCAAAGGCTCACGACTTTCCCAAAGAGGCACGATTTGGTGTCTAGCATGATTATTTTTGGATATTGTGCCATGGGGATTGACCAAGGGTGTTAGAAATTACCCCTTGGACCCACCATGAGCTAGATCTTATATTTTATCATTATGATTTGGTGGGATCCCCTCTCCTAGGGCGAGTTTGTCCACATATTGTTATATTTTATTATTGATCCATGTATTTTATTGTTGAGCTCATCTCAACCATTGATTAGATCATTTGATCTTTTAATCTTAGCCACTCATTCAAAAGGTGGTTAGGATTATGGCCTCTCTCCATCCTATTTAAGGAGAGAGCTTCTCATTGTAAAATCATCTAGAGAATTTGACTCTTGGCTCTTGGAATAAAATTTCTATCTTTTGGAGTACATGCTTGGGTTTTGGAGTGGATGTTGGTTGTTTTGAATGTAAATACTTTTGTCCATTGCAATGGAGGATCTATTGTAGCTATCTTGCATATTTTGCCATATCTTTTTACAGGTGGAGAAGACTTCTTTGACAAGTGCAAATTGGTGGGGAGGATTGCCCTTTAAGCTTGGAGGAGGACGTTTTGGTTAAACAGGGAGTAGTTTTGTCTTTGTACCAACTATTCTTTGCTTATCTCTTTCTTGCTTGTATCTACCTTCAACATGTTAAACTGATTGATGCTTTGCTCCTTGGTTTTGACAGGTTAGAGGGACACACAGATGGCTTGGAAAAAATCGATTTGGCAAGAGGGCTTCAAAAATTCTTCATTTGATCTTTGGCAAAAGTAATCCTCATCTCAACTAGCATTCATCTCTTCATCCAGGTATGCTCCAAAGGTATGGTCTTCTTCTTCCTTGGCTTATCCATAAATTCTAGATCATAAAAACCCTAATTAATTAAAACCCTTATTTTTCACTTTTTCTTGGATCTACTTGGATCTAGCTTGGCTTTGGGTAAGATATTGAAAACCCACCTCTATAGCATCCACGGCAATTCAGATCTATAGTTTGGTGAGGATTGGCCTTCATTTGACACACTTTCCAAGGCACATTAGTTTTCTTGAGGGAGGTCGCACTTCTTGAGGGAGGCTATTGAAGCTACTTCCAAGAGATGGGTAGGTGAGATCCCACTTGATTCATGCTCTCCTCACTTGATAACCTACCCCTAGTGCTTCACTTCTTTGATTTTTGCCTTCTGGGCCCCATTCCTCATTTTGAGAGTTGTGCCCCACTTGGGTCAATTTGGTGATGCATGTTCAATCTCAAATCTATGGAGATCTAGCCATTGGATGCCCATGATTTTCAAGATCCACATTCATACTTGCCTAAACTACTTGGATCTAGACTTTGGTGGCCTTTGGGTTTGATTTGACACACTTTTCCATGTTTTTGGCCCTCCTTGGGCAAAGTCGCACTTCTTGGGTGTTTGAGTTTGTCCACTTCTAGGACATGGGTGGTTGAGATCCCATTGGATTTAAAACGAGTATACCTTGAAACCTACATCTAGTGTCTCACTTAGTGAAGTTCTGCCTTTGGGGTAGCATTCCTTATTTTGGGGAAAGTTGTCCACTTGGGTCACTTAGTGAAATATTAGATCTAGTAAGATCTAACCATCACATCTCAAGTAGCCCACTTGACTTGCATCCTAGGTGTCCCGATCTACAAGTTGATATCCTTTTGACTCCATTGGCCCATCCATTTCAAGGCACTAGTCCACCTTGGGCAAATTCGCACTTCTTGGGAATTGTGTCAAGTTGTAGATCCCGTATGTGGGTATCTCTAGTTTCACCTTAGATCCATAGATCTATTCCTAGCATACCCCTTGGTACCATTTGCACCCCTAACTTCACCTTGTGGGTCTCATTTTGAACCATTTCCATATCCCAAGGAAGTGGGTCCCACTTGTGTTTCATGGTACTAGATCTGTCTTTTTGGTCCTCATAGGTTGCCCAACCCATTCATTGGTTGAAACACTTGTCATTCCTTCAACCTCTTCAACCACTATCTAAACTCTTGGGTCAACCTAACCTTGCATTGGTTTCCATAACTTGTCATTTACACATCCCTAGAAACCTTTGTTTTGGTCCAATCCTCTTTGATTGGTTATAGGGTCTCCCCCTTGGTCTTGATTCATCTTGATCTAACGTGAAGAGTGCCTCGGTTGACGTGACTCCCAGCTTGCATTAGGAACCGTGGCATCTCTTGGGTCACCTCTTTAGTTGTCCATCTCCTCTACCATCCCGGATGGGATACCTTTAGGGACAACTACAAGTTGTGTGATAACAAGTACATTGAACAACTCGCCTTGAAGAGGCGCATCTACCTGTCCAATCAGAAGTTCCAAATTCCAAGTTTGGAAAATTAGGGTTTCTCTGACAAACCCTAGGCCAACCAGTTTGGGCATCTAAAAGTGGTAAGACCTAAAAGCTTTGTTATTTCCATTTGAAGTTCTCATTCAATATGTCTCACCACACCAAGCTTGAGGATAAGCTTGAAGGAGTTGATAACTTCTGAGCATGGAAGTATAGGATTGCTCTTGTCCTTGAAGAAAATGAATTGGACAAGTATGTAAATGAAGAGGTTCTAGCACCAGAGGGAGATGAGGCTAAAGCCATCCACAAGAAGAACTTGGTTAAGGCAAAGAGAATCATTGCAGATTCCATTAAGGATCATCTCATCCCACATGTGTCATCCTTGAAGACACCTAAGGAGATGTTTGATGCTTTGACAAAGCTATTTGAAGGGAAGAACATCAATCGAAAGATGACCTTGAGGAACCAGCATAAGAATGTGAAGATTCAAAATGCAGAGACCATGCATTCCTACTTCACAAGGGTCTCACAAATCAAGGAGCAACTTGAAGCAGTTGGAGAAAAGGTAGAAGAAGGAGAGATAATGATGACCACCTTGAATGGTCTCCCAAGATCATGGGACTCATTCATTCAAGGGATATGTGCCAGATTGAAGTTGATCACATTCAGTAGATTACGGGAAGAATAAGAAGAAGCTAGACTTGTGGCACGAGAAGAGAAGATGGGAGCAAATGATGATCAAGCTCTCACAACACACACCAGAACAAATCATAACAAGAGGGAGCACCATCATCACAATAAGAGGGAGAAACACCACCAAAATCAAAGGGAGAACTATAGAAGATCCAGAAGAGATCTATCCAACGTTAGATGTTATACATGTGATGAGAAGGGACATTACTCCAAAGATTGTCCCAGAAACAGAGGCTCCAACAGAAAGACCAGCAAGAAAAGACACCATGCTCACACCGCAAAAGATGATGAACCTCCAAGGAAGAGAGCAAGAGAAGAAAGTGATGAATCTTCAAGTGATGAAGAATATGTCTTGATCTCAACACTCACGGGCACTGTCACACATGGGAGTAATGATTGGCTGTAGATAGTGGAGCTTCCAAGCATATGATGGGATATAAAGAATCCTTCACAAATCTATCTGAACATGAGTCACCTCACAAGGTGAAACTTGGGATGATTACCAGTACCCCATAAAAGGAAGTGGAGAAGCTTCATACAAGCTAGATTCTAGCAAATCTCTGAAGATGAAAGATGTCCTATATGTTCCAGGACTAAAGAAGAACCTTCTCTCCATATCAGCACTAGATGCTAAAGGTATGAGGGTTGCATTTGTTGATGGCCAAGTCCTAATGTGGCCAAAGGGAAAGACAATAGATGATGCGATTGTGATTGGAGAGCAAGAGGGAGGTTTGTACAAATTAAAAGGCCAACTTGAACAAACCTTGGTTCATGACTCCATGGAGCCAAGTGAATTATGGCATAGAAGGCTTGCACATGTGCACTATAGATCACTACCCATTGCAAGCAAAGCAGTTGCAGGACTTCCAGAAATCCAGTCAAAACATGAAGGCGTTTGCAAAGGATATGCGAAAGGAAATAGTGTGAAGAAGACATTTCCAAGCAGTGAAAGCAAAGCGAAAGGGATATTGGAGATCATCCACTCCGATGTATGCGGTCCCATGTCATCCAATTCACTAAGTGGATATGTATATTATGTTTCATTCATTGATGATTTTTCTTGTAAGACTTGGATATACTTCTTGAAAAGTAAAGATGAAGTATTCAGCAAGTTCAAGAAATTCAAAGCCTTGATCGAGAATCACACTGAGAATAAGATCAAGACCTTTCATTCAAATAATGGCGGAGAATTCACCTCGGAAGATTTCAAGAATCTATGCAGAGAATCGAGAATCTGGGATTAAGAGGGAGTTAACCACTCCTTACAATCCACAACGGAATGGCGTTGCAGAAAGAAAGAATAGAACGATAATGGAAGCAGCAAGAGCAATGCTTCATGACCAAGATCTTTCGATGCACCTATGGGCAGAAGCTGCAAGGACAACGGTGTATGTACAAAACCGTACTAATCGTGTACTAGACAACAAGACTTCAGAAGAAGTGTTCTCCGGTGAGAAAACAGAAGTCAACCATCTCAGGATATTTGGCTGCCGAGTGTACATATAGATTTCGAAGGAGAAGAGGACGAAGCTAGATCCTTCAGGAAAGAAGGGTATATTCGTAGGATACAGCGAAAGTTCGAAGGCCTGCCGAATATACTTCCCAGGATTCAAAAAGATAGACATCAACAGAGACGTGACATTCGACGAAGACTCAGCATACAACAAATCCAGAAAATTACCTATTGAAGATATTGAAGAACCTAAAGTTCCCAAGACTCGAGATGCAGTAATGAAAGAAGCAGCTCCAGATGATCATGAAGATTGCGAAATGGAAGAACCACAAGAACTTGTAGATCCACCTCGTGATAAGAACTCCCACAAGAGGAAACCAGCATGGATACAAGAAGCAATACAAGATGTAGAGAGGTATGGCGTTCTAGAGGGGATGCACAGAGAAAGTAAGAGACCTAGGCCATACTCCAGCTATGTAGCCCTGCTGTGTGACATCATTGACAAAGAACCTTCCAACTATGAGGAAGCAACAGAGAAGAAAGAATGGAAGGATGCCATGATCAAGGAGTACCAGTCGATAATGAAAAATGATGTCAGGGAGGTAGTTCCAAGACCAGAAGGGAAGTTTGTTGTGACTTCGAAGTGGATCTACAAGATCAAGCATACTGCAGATGACAGCATCGAGAAACACAAGGCGAGGTTTGTGGCATGTGGCTTCTCCCAGAAGGAAGGCATAGATTATGAGGAGACATTTGCACCTGTAGCCAGATACACTTCCATCAGATTTGTACTTGCATTGGCTACAGTGATGAAATGGAAGGTACACCAGATGGATGTCAAAACAACGTTCTTGAATGGTGTAGTAGAAGAGGAAGTGTACGTGGAGCAGCCACTAGGATTTGAGACACATGACAGGAAAACTCATGTGTGCAAATTGAAGGTGGCCTTGTATGGATTGAAGCAGGCACCCAGGACGTGGTAAGGAAGGATGGATAGCTTCCTGATGAGTTTAGGCTTTACCAAGAGTAAAGCATATTCCAACCTTTACTACAAGGTTGAGGTGGGAAATCCAGTGATACTTCTACTCTATGTAGATGACCTGTTTGTAACAGGGGAGGATGAGCTCATTGCAGATACGAAGAGGAAGCTTTCCGCAAAGTTCGAGATGAAGGACCTGGGTATGATGCATTATTTCTTAGGCATGGAGGTGTGGCAGAGTGCAGATGGAATCTTCCTTGGACAAGGGAAGTATGCAGTGGAGATTCGGAATGATGGACTGCAAGGCTATGGCCACACCCATGGCATCGAACTTGAAGCTACTATGTGATGCTTCATCAGAGGCAGTTGATGCCATGATGTATTGTCAGATGATTAGGTCATTGATGTACCTGAAGAATACGAGAGCAGACATATGCTTTGCTGTGAACACATTGAGCCAATTCTTGACGAACCCGAGACATGTTCACCTGATTGCTGCAAAGCATATATTGAGGTACCTGAAGGGGACAATTGATTATGGGCTCAAGTATGACGTGAATCAGAAGATTAACCTACAAGGTTATGTTGATTCGGATTGGGCAAGTAGTGCCGCAGATAGGAAGAGCACTTCGGGATGTTGCTTCAATATGGGATCCGGTATGATCTCCTGGTTTAGCAGGAAGCAGTCGTGCATGGCACTGAGTACAGCCGAAGCAGAGTATGTTGCAGCTTGTTCGGCTAGTTGTGAGGCATTATGGCTTAGGAAGCTACTGTCTGATTTGTTTGATCTCCAATTAGAGGCGACTTGTATATTCTATGACAACCAGAGTTGTGTGAAGTTGTCTGAGAACCCGATGTTCCATGACAGGTCAAAGCACATTGAGATCAAGTACCATTATATCAGTGATATGGTAAAGAGAGGAGCAGTGAAGCTCCAGTATGTGGCGACAGACGAGTAGATAGCCAATGTGTTGACCAAGCCGTTAGCCAGAGTGAAGTTCGAGTACTTCAGAGAGAAGCTTGGTGTTCTCCAGATTGAGGTTCCTTCCAAGAGGAAGTGATGAGTCCGAAAGACGCAGATGCACATGGGCCATTCTCGCATGGTGGTAGGAAAGTCCTCCCATGTTGGTAGATGTAAGGGCTGGGTCTCGCATGGTGGTAAGAAAGTCCTCCCATGTTGGTAGACGAGGTCTCGTATGGTGGTAGGTTTGTCCTCCCATACTAGATACGTTGTGAGGTCCACCGGTCATAAGACACTGTGTGTGCGCCTAGGAAGGATATCGCACGGTGGCAGGTTTATCCTCCCATGTTGGTAGACGCGGGCTGACCGTTGTGGGACATGTATGTGCATCTGGGTTATGCTCCGTGTGATGATGAGATGATCTGAAGACGATGAGGCGATAGTAGGAGACGCACGTGATTGCTGTGGCAATGTAATGATTGGTCCTGGGCTTTACCTACTTGATGGCTTGCTCGCAGAGATGATGAAGACCTACATGAGGGCTAGGCCTACATCCAACATGAAAAAGGGATGGCTCTGTAGAACTTCCTATGACGAGTAGATTCGAGAGATGCCACCAATCGATGATCGACATGATGAGGATTGCAGTAGCAGCGACGATGATGATCCGGTGTTGATGATGATGTTCCAGCATTGATGATGATCCAACGATGATGACGTTATCCAAACTTGTGTCCAAAAGGGTTGATGACTGTGGCAAGAGAATACCTTCCTAGTTAAGAGGGAGTGTTGATGTAATTGTAACTTCAGAAGATATTCACTTGTATTTTTATATTGTTATTATTATTGTATTTTATTTGTACCTCCGACGGAGATGTTTTCTCTCCAGTCGAAGATGTCATTAGTACATTTGGTCATGTAAAGGCATTGAGGTAAATCTTCCACTGTAAGTCGGGGCAATAGATCCCCCTAGAGTCAAATGTATTAGGGTTATTGAGTCTCCTAGAGAAATCGGCCCAGTCAGGTTTAGCTGGGGCCGACCTAGATAGTGAAAAGGTCAAGTGAAAGATAAAGTATAAATAGAGAGTTGGGCTCTCTCATTTGGACACACACTCACTCACTCAAGTTCGCATTAGTGAGAGAGAGAAGACAAGTTCGCATAGGAGAAAAGAGAGAGAGCTGCAGAAGACTATCTTGTTTTGGGGTTTTCCATTTTGTGATATTGTATTGGTGACGATTCTATCTTTGAGGAAGTTGCGGGGTTTTCTCCTTTATGGTTTCCCCGAGGAAAATCTTTGTGTCTCTTGTGTTATGTTGTGCATGTTATTCTTTCAGTTAAGATCCTAGATAATATTGATTAAAAGTAGAAAAACTAACAACACATAGATCCGGTGATCTATCTTTCCACTTTTCTTCTTTTCAATATTTGTTTTATTATTTTTTCAAGTTTAATTTGAACATACATTTTGCTATTGCTCAAAGTATGCTCTTTCCCCTTGCGAACATTTGCCTGAACCTGAGGAAATCATAAAGAGTTGTAGCAATTGATTAATTCTCACATTTAATTAAAAACTCATCTTAATAAAAGTAACAACCCCATACATAGTGAAAATCCAACACTTAAATCATTGAGTTTTGCATGGGCAAATTCCTTAGAAGAAGCGGGAAAAACCGAGAGGTGACCTCAGGGCACAGTTAGGCTACACCCTTGTTGGTGTAGTGTTGAACACTACCCTAGAGACTCCATTCCAACCTACACGTCTTCGTGAGGAGCCACCTTCACTCAATTTCTGGACATTGCTCCTTGTACCTTACGGTATCTATGGAGTTTCCCCTTTTCCCGTAACAAAATTCAATCTTTAATAATTTAAAACCAACCAATATACATTCGCAAAACTTTCCCTTTCAGTAGTAGCTATCATATCTATTGACCATAGTGGAAAACATCGGCATCGGCAAAAAATCGGCAAGGGTCTAGAAAACATCTTCTCGGCAACATCGGCGAAAAAATCGACAAAAATCGGCAAACCACGGCAAACATTAAAAACACAAAATATATTCATTTTTTTCATAATTTTAAACATATAAAGCAACATCAACATCAAATAAATACATTGGCACATAAATATGGAGAAAACACTAATATATATCATGTAGTCATGCCAAATATAAAATGATACATCAAAGTTGATACTGAAAGTTTGAATCCTGATAGTGAAAGTTGTCCAATAGTTACATAGTACTCAAAAGTGGACAACCAATGGTCCAATACAAAATGACATCACAAAAATCACAAGTGACAAAACTAGCAGCTAGCTATCTGTCTCTGATATCAATTCCCTCTTCCCCTTTAACGGGAAAAGATCATGGGTTGTTTCCCAGGCCTGCCCCTAGCAGTAGAAGGTCCTAGCCCTGCACTAGATGTCGGAAGGTGAGTAATGGCCATGGGTGCCAATGAGGGACTAGATACATCAACCACTGTAGAAGGTGGTGCTGATGAACCCTCCATGAAGTCCTCAGGGTCAAACTGTGCCAATGAGGGACTAGATACATCAACTACTGTAGAAGGTGGTGTTGATGAACCCTCCATGAAGTCCTCAGGGTCAAACTGCTCCTCCTCCCCCTCCTGCTTCTCCTCTTCCTCCTGCCCCTGCCACTGCTGCTCCTCCTCTAACCATGCAGGTGCCTCCTCCATGATAGGCAACTCAATCTCCACCCTCCACTTGGACAATACATCAATATTGTCCAAGGAAATGGCATCCACCTCGGGTGTTTTCTCTACCTGCTTCATCCACAGTCGGAGATTGTAATGGACATACACCAAGCCATTCAGGCGTGGGAAATCCAACCTGTAAGAGGGTGATACAAAAAATTTAATGAGTATTGACTCTTGAGGCTCGAGGGAAACGATATGATAGAGGATAATAAATTACAATGAATTTAATTGCTTTGTTCAAGTTCTTACCTGGTGCGTTTCTTTGAGTGTATTTTATCAAATACACTCCAATTACGCTCACATCCAGAAGAGCTATAGGTTTGATTGAAGACTCGGATGGCAAATTTTTTTAAATTCGGTGCCCTTCCACCATATGTTCTCCACCAAACACCTACAACAAATAAGAAAGAAAGAGAATTTGATTACATAATTCAAATTTCAAATTTCAAATAAAATGATAAAGCACAATTAAAATTTAAAAATTTAAATTTCTAAATAAATTCTAATTTCTAATCACTTACTTGGATTCAAAATGGTCCTTGCATGGATAGCATCAGCAAAGCCAAATAGTCCACTAGCCTCCTGATACATCTCCATCTCATGAGTAATACTCATGCGAGTCTCAACATCAAGTACCATCCTGTTAATACATTCGATGAGCCCTTCCATCACCTCGCCATCAAAATCAAATTTACTCTGGTAGGAAAAGGCGAGATTGAGGTAAAGTGCAGTTGCATGAATAGGTCGATGGAGCATCCCTGTCCAACGGGTATCAATCAAATCCCATAGCATCATGTGTCTATTGTATCCAGGGGTACCCTTCCCCACATAATAAGACCGAATAGCCTCTTTGGCCCTATCCATGGCCTCATACAAATAGCCCATAACGGACTTATCACTGTCAACTAATCTCAGAACCTTTACCAAAGGTTCACTAATTGAGCACACTTCCTTCACTCCTTCCCAAAAGGAGTCAGTGTACACCAATCTGGAAATGGCCCTCCCATCCTCTCTCCTGCTATATGTGCAATCACGCCACTCATCACAAACAAACATTTGCTTCAGCTCAAACTGAACTCGAAGCAAAGACTGAAGAGAAATGAATTAGTGGCAAACCGGGTGATTCCAAGACGCAACAACTCCCTGTTTCTTGTGCATCTCCTCATGAGGCTAAGAACAAAAGCATGGTTATATATGAATTTGGTGATACTCCTAGCCTAATCAATGACCTCCTTGACGAAGGTAATTTTCCCCACATCCTCCAGCATCAAATCAATACAATGTGCTGCGCATGGAGTCCAAAATAGTGAGGGATGCCTCTCCATAAGCAATCTACCAGCAGCCACATAATAGCTGCATTATCTATTATGATCTGCACCACATTGTGCAAACCGATCTCCTGGAGGACCCCATCCAACAATTCACATAACAATGTTGCTTCTTTTATCTGTGTCGATGCATCAACGGATTTGATAAACATGGTACTTTTAGGGCAATGTACCAAGAAATTGATAAGGGTCCTACCCTTCTTATATGTCCAACCATCGGACATCAATGTGCATCCTGAGGTCTCCCATGACTCTTTGAATTCCTCCAATCTAGTGTTGATATCCTTCTTCTCTACTTGAAGAATAGGCCCCCGAATCTCCTCATATGTAGGGCACTTGTACCCTGGGCCAACAATAGAAATGGCATCACACATTGGCTGAAAAAAGGGATTGTTTCTTGTGATGGTAAGAGGCAAGTCGCTCCAGAAAAGCATCCTCCCCATAAGCCTATCTGCTTCTTCCTTCTTTTTTTTAATCATAGACCTGATGGAAGGTTGAGCACCACTTCCGGTCCGTGGAACAAAGAAAGATGAGGCAGCCCTCATGGAAGGTGAATCCATGGTCGTGGAGCCCCTACCACTAGCCTCAGTGGGATGATCATGTGTCCCTAAACTCCTAGCCACTCCACCAGCTGCAAGTTCATCTCTATTTGCAGCTGACTCTTCCCTTCTTCTATCCTTTGAGTGAATTGCATCATGGGCACTTCTCATAATCTCGGGAGTAACTGCACTACAAAGCCCCACATCATTTCCAGGGAGTTTCTCCAAATGGTACTTCAACCTGCTAATGCCTCCTGTCATGTGTTGCCCACACAATTTGCAATTCAATTGCTGCCGGTTTGTTCCATCTTCAGGCTCCCCATATTGCCAAAATGGGTCCAATGCCTTTGCCATTTTTGCAATGGAAATGGATAGCCTCACAAATCAAACTTGAGGCACAAAAAAACAAAAAAAAAGACATTAAACCACGATAGGAAAAGACTAATAACATGCTGGTTTAAAACTTTAAAAAATCAGTCCTCTAGAATCTAGATTAGAATTTAGATTATTAGGGATGAAATGTCTAGGGTTTAGAGATAAAATAAAGGTAACTGAAATAAAATTGTTATGCACATTTTAAATTTTAATAAAATTTTAAACTTTATACTTATAATATATATTAATACATGGTCTTGAGAGTGGTGTTGATGGAGGACTTTGATCATGGAGAAGAAATGGTTGGCAGCCGTTATGCACTGTGCATAACGGCTGCCAACCATTTCTTCTCCATGATCAAAGTCCTCCATCAACACCACTCTCTAAAGAGGAAAAGATTCAAGAATTAGAATGATAAAAATTTAAAATCATTAAAAACTAACCTGTGTATAACTATAAACATGTTCATTGTTTCCCCTTGAGCAAGCAGCAGAGTTGCAAATGCAGACTTTCCCGTGTGGATGAACTCGTGGAGTCTTAGCTGGCCGTCTTTGCCAAATCTGCGGCCTCCTCTTGAGTCTTCGCTGGCCCTCTTTGCCCAGTTGGAGACCACGATTTTCGTGGATTAAGGGTGAGTCGTGAGTCGTGACTGTGGTCACGTGGTGTGCGGCTGAGCCCTCCTTGCTTTGAATGAGCAGATGTGAACCTAATATCCGCCCAAAACTGTGAGAATGTGGTTTAAGTCACCTTAAAACTCTAATGCTCTGAAATCGTGCCCTTCTCTGCTCGTTCTCCAAGTCAAAATGACCGAAACAAACCCCCAATTCGCCTTTAACAGACCGGACAGACGCTTGGCGATTTTTATCATCGTGGCGCGATTTTTTCCAAGTTTCGCGATGTCTGATTTTTTATAAAATCGCGATTTTTTCGCCGGTAAAAATCGGCGTCCTAAAAATCTTGCGATTTTTTGGCGATTCTTTCTTCTATGCTATTGACTCCATTAGCACTGGTCTCCAGCAACAACATATTTTACATTTTCTTAATATCATATCAATAAATTGTTACTTAATCCTTCTTTATGCTAGTGGTGGTTGTTTATTTTCTGCTATTGAAAGCATTTTCTTGAATCTTTTGCAACAAACTTGGATTGTAATCATACCCCCTAAAAACCTCTTTAATTAACTTTTTCTAAAACATTCTAATAACCTTAGAAACATTCCGTAGGGACTACCCCCCTTGGCTTCGGTTAGGAGTTGGCCTAAACGGAGGAGTCAAGATCAGGTGACAGCCTTGACTCGCGACTTGCCCCCAAGGGTGCACTAAGCAGTAGCAAGATTTCTGCTATGTTAACCAAGTGCGCAATCCGATGTGATTGGAGGATCAAGGAAGCACCTCATGGGTAAGGATGTCTTGCATATCTTTTATGGTTTTTTTCCCATTTGCCTAAGTTAGCTTGATTCTTGACAAGTACATTATAGAGTGTAAAAGTGGTAGCATGTACTGTTCAACATCAATAACTATTCTTCCTCATTAAGATAGTCTCCCATCGAAGCCTTCAATTGACTACATTGCCCAATTGATAAGACACTAATCTCCGGTTCACTCAGCCACTTTTATTTCTCAAACTTAATAAACTGTTTTGCTGGAATTTACTGTTCATCTCACCTTGTAACTCATTGCCTAAAATTCCAGCAATCCTATCCTAGGGAAGGCCCCCTTATGCTGGAGGAGAGACAGCCTAGAGTGTAGAAGAGGGTGGTAAGGTGACAGTGGCCTCCCTCATAGATCCTCCAAGACCTCACTTGAGCTTTTAGGACTTTATCTTTAGAGGTGAGGGTTTGTGAGGTATCATGGCTGATTACATAGAAAGGTGTATCCATGTTCCACCTTTTGTGAATATTTTTGGCGAGAAATTATGCTCTTTGTGCTTATGTTTCTTGTGGTTTGACCTGCTCTACAGTGAGTGAAATATCCTAAACTTGTCTGAAAGAGGTCTAGAAGATACAATACAATAGCTCTTGAGATAATAGTTCTTGGAAGCTGTAAAACTAGATTCAACTGTCTGAATAGGTGAACCTAATTATCAACCACCAGTGTCAGAAGTACATTGTAAAGCATCATCTGAAAACATAGCAACAAAGCTTCAAAGGAAACAGCATAGAACCTCACCTTGATTATATCTGAAGAATAAAGTGCAGAATTTGGATTCTTTGGGTCCTGGACGTTGCAAACAATGAAATTTTAAAAAATGTCGATGGAATAACTTATGGCTCAACTGTATGCTTACTATACTAATATTGCATCCGGAATTGATTAAAGTATAATAGAAATTGTTAACATACTATAAGTTTGTAGCCATATTGCAACTCAGAGGCTGCTTTAAGTACAGGATATTGTTTCAATGCAATCTTCCGTATTTCTTTTTCATCCTGTTCAAGTCATATAAACCTGATCAAAGTCAGTCATGGATGTCAATTAGAATCCTTTTATGAACACATATAGGAAATGACAAACAATGAAAACGAATCGAATAAAGTCAACACAAAAAACACATTGGTTCATTTCTATGTTGAGAAACTCCTATTTACCATTAAGATATAGTTACACCTTCAGAAGAATATAACACCTATTTTCAAGCATAACATTTCAGGTGTGAACTAAAAACAGATGATGAAGGCACAGGCAGAGAGTTGCAAAACATACTTTGCAAGATAATTCTCAAAGATTCAATTATAACTAGACATCAAGGCCAAACAAGCCAACAAACTTCTCTGCGTTTACTGGTACGGAATGTGAACTACAAGGAAAATGCAGCTTAAACAACAAAGTTTGATAATTTGTCATCAGACAAAGATGCTATGCCTGTGCTGTCATTGTAAGGGGTGAGCAGCTGTACTTCTTACTAGACAAGGTATTGAGGTTATTTCCTGCAAGTATAAAAGGTAACTTCTATGAACATCCTGACTTCTCCCAGCTAGCCCACACTATGTGTCATTTCATTTTATCCTAGTTACGTGGAGTAACTAGCTCTTACCCAGGATCAAATTCCAAAAGGGGAACATTTCAAGTAGGGCCCACATGACTGGGTTTTATGGTGTACAGCACAGAAATACACAGCCTTCTTTTATCACTTCCCTTTTCATACATTATTTTATGATTATAAATGTCTCAAGCACTTCCTCATTATCTGTAACTTACATGCATATTTGTTTATCAGTTCCATTGACTGCTTTTGTTAAGTTGAAAAGATTAATAAATTTTCAATTCCACTTTTCCTGAACCGTTGTAGTAAGTTGTAACCATCCACAGAGAAACTATTGGTCACTGATGATACCTAATGCATCAGACTGAAATAAGTTTATCTAAAGTAATTGAAAAAACAATAACAGAAAGTAGATGTCAGAAAGATATAATTAACATATTCAGATCAAAACAGTATGAAAGTTATCTGCTCAATAAGTAAGCACAACCAAACTAGTCATAACAGTTAAAGTTGAAGTTGGTTTCCTTGTGTTACCCCTAGACCAGCCTAGACCAGCAGGGCTGACTTGATGATCAGATCTGTCTATGATTCCATTACAAACTGCTTGCCAGATTGATCTGTGGATTTGCCATAAATCGTTTGTCAGGTGACTGGTTTCAACAAGAGGAGATGCTGCCGGAAAATCGAAGATCTAAAGCCGTCCAGGGCTTCCCGGAGCATATACTTCCATCTTGTACCATTTTGAAACTTGTAAGGCCTTTGGATCCAGATCCATAAGGACTGTTGCCGCCGGATCAGCACACATGGTTAACGCAGCAGAAAATCTTTGCTACTGCTCGGTGTGGCCTTGGGGGCAAGTCTCGACTCAAGGCTGTCACCTGATCTTGATTCCTTCGTTTAGGCAAAACTCCCAATGAAGCCAAGAGGGGTAGTCCCTAGGGAAAGTTTCTAAGGTTGTTAGAGCTTCCAGTGAAAAGGTTAAAAAAAGTGTTTTATGTTTTTAGGGGTTTATTATGGGTTTAGGGTAAAATGTCACACGATAGCCTTTGCAAAATGATTTGTAATTAGATAAGTGCTTTCACCGGCAAGAAATAAAGATGCACAATATTGATATTAAGCAAATACAGAAACCAGTGCCTTATGGAGTCAAATAGTATGCTGAAATGAAAGCGGAAATTGAAATGTTTTACGAGTGTTGTCTTGGTTGATTTTAATTATTAAAGTATGAAACTTGATTAGGGGAAAAAAGGGGGGACTCCCGAGATACCGTGTACCGTGAGGTACAGGAAGGAATGTCCGGAAATTTAGAAATTGCTGGTTCCGTACAAGGACATGTGGGCTGGCCGGAGTCTCGAGAGCGGTGTTCAACACTACACCAACACCGCTCTCATGGTGAGAAGGTAAGGGGTTTTTTTTGAGGGGATGCGAGGACTGAATCTTTCTACTCAAAGAAGCCAAAGCAAGCATTACAGTATTTGTGCACACAAGAGTGTGACTAACATATAGTGTACTGGATGGTCTATTCCACTACAGTAGTAGGATGTATTGAATATTTAGTGGACTCATACATTCTTCAACAACCAAGGCAGCAATAATAGTAAGGATTCAACACACCTCCACATAAGGACTTAAAAGATAAACCCAAGAGAGCCCATCCACATCAAATTGTACCTTGCATTTGCTATAAGGTTGAAAGGTGTTGTAAGAAAATTTGAAGTATTTGTGGGTTTTAAGAGGATTTCCATTATGTTGGTTTGTAAGCATTTGCCCACAGTTCCCAAGGCAGGTAGGGAGGGATACTCATAGAATGGAGAGTAAGAATGAATAATTCTAGCAAATGTAATGGAAGAATAAGGGGCATCACCATAATGGATTTAGGTACCGTAGGTACAGAGTTTAGAGATTCATTTTATATTCGATAAATCTCTCAGAAGATTCAGCTGTTTCGCTTCAGGTCAGTACTATTGTATATCATGAATTTTGTTGGCATATGTGTGAATTAAAGATATGAATACATGAGCTTCACAAACTCCGGGTGCATATGAGTGCCTATATTCAGTGTACACAATACACAATTATGCAAAATGTGATGTATTCCCCTTTCTTATCCATGTTGTAGAGTATCCCACTTCTCGTGATGCAAGTTTTTGAGACAGATCTATCAGAGTGAATTATTGGGCAGGACATGTTGTTCAATCTCTAGTTCATGAAAAAATCAAACCTTGCGAACTGTGGCACAAGAGGATGGTCACAGATAATGGAGGAGAAGCTGACTCCAATAAGATTGATGACCCTTGTCAAGATTCAGAGATCAAGAGGGAGCCAACTATATGCTCTACAATCCCCAACAAAATGGGATTGCAGAAAAGAAAGAGTAGAGATGTGATCCTCCATGAGGAAGTTGTTTCTCGTCACTTCAGAGATTCTCCCAATGATATAGACATGGAAGTGCAAAAAGCACCAGCTTCAGAAAGTCCAATCCATGAGTCATATCTTTCAGATGAGCAGAGGGAGGAGGCCAAGATGCCTTCAGTTGATCTCATTAAGGAGCCTATTGAGAGGCTTCAAAAGTGCTCTGGTTTTATATCTCAGTTGAGCCACATCACTGATTCAGATCCCTCCACTTATGAGGAGGAAGCCAAACATCAGGTTTCCGAGACAAGCTTAGTGTTGCTGAGAATGCCTCTCTTGCTGAGAGGGAGTGTTAAAGTTAATGCAGCAGCAAGAACCATTCTCTAGGAGGATGACACCCTAGTCAGTTAACTAGGGTTCCCAGTCAGTTAACCAAGCATGTAAGTCCCTAACAGGTATCTAGGGCCCCTAACAGTTATCTAGGGATCTTGATCTGGGACCAAGCAATATGAGCCATGGCAAAAGCCCCTAGCTAATCACCAAGGCCTCCTAGTCAATTAACCAGAGAGATTCTTTGTCTGGGACCAAGTAATGCATACCCTAGTAGTTATCTAGGGTACTTGGTCTGGGACCTGTTATCACACCATAGTAGCAGGGCTACTATTCTTGCTTAGCAGATATCTGCACATTCCAGAGCTTCCATTATTCAGAGCATGGCTATGATGATTGTATATTTTGTGATCACTCATGATCAGAGCAGTATATTATTCAGACTTATGTTAGACCTCATGTCAAGGCTGAGCCTTGAGAGTTCAGATTTGATGACCGATGTGGCCCTTTATCCCATACAGTTTCAGTTCAGTGCTTAGAGATGTATTGCAGCAGTGTTTCAGATGGTATATGATGTTTCCTACTATGATGATGTTATATGATTTATGGATGCATTATCACTGACTGTGGATTATTATCTTGTTGATTTAGTCATGATCACAGCATCTGCTTGGTATATTATTCCTGATGTGGCAAACTGTTTAAAATGAACTATAAATCATAAAATGGACTATTACTTGCACATTTAGGTCATTTAACAAAACCCACTGGTTTTCCACCTTACATAGATATGGTCTTTCCTGACACCAGTTGTCTGCTAGTGTAGGCTCCATACTCACTTGACTCCATCCATACATGACTTTCCTATTTGACTTTAAACCTTGACCTGTCTCATTTGACTTTCTGATACTGAGGACTTCCCCATTTTTCTACCTCTGTGTTTGGACCGCATCCCTGTATGTTCAGTGTCTCGGCTCTAAGTTGGTGACAAAACTTGCCTTTGGTGAGTTGGATTGTAGGCCTAAATCATTCTGGTCGGTTGTCCCGATGTTTGGCATTGGCTCGAACTCCCCCTAGTCACTTGAGATGTTGTTGGCTAAAACTGAAAGCTCATGTTCTACTTATGGAAACTTATAAATTCACCCATGGAAACTAAAAAGGGCAAGAGCGATGAACATCTAAAAATACTCCTCGAAGAGTATAAGAAAGGTCCAAAAAAAAAGCAATGGTTCTTAAAAGCTATATCTAAACAATTGCTGACCTTATATGTATTTGAAAACATGCCCTGGATGCAAGCTGCAACTAGTTGTGCTTATCAGCACACCTGAGATCCGAAGGGTTATGTAGGCCAAAAAGGCCATGAAATGAAATTGAATGATCCTAATGAACCTGGATCAACTTGATGTAGACATGATGCCTAAGTTGAATAAGCACTCTCTGAACAACTTATCCATTTGTGAGGCACAGCCATCCCCCGTGTTATTTTGTCCAGCACAGAGTTTGTAGCTTTCCCCCTTCTCCCAGTCCAAAGTATTTTTGAGTTAAGTTAGACAAGTCAACCCTTTGGCCCAACCTTGTTCCTAGCCTTCATCCTTCACTAGCAGTTTGACCATGTCCAATGGGTGAGTTTGTCATTTGAACTATTGTGCAAGTAATTTTATATAACAAAGGAATATGCTAACTTGATTAATGCCACTGAATGGATGTTATACTTAGAGCTTGGCTGTGAGAATGATTAGAGAAGCATGTCTTAGTCTATTGATGTGATTTATCCTTGGTTGTATATTGTTGGGATCCGTGATGATGTGGACCATGTATATATATACCTATTGATGATGATTGATGGTCCCACATACTTGATGATGATATCATATGATGGACATATGATGCAGATGATGATTGATGCAGTTCAGCAGATTTATTTATTACTTCAGATCAGCAGATTATGCATTGTCCATATATGGTGGACCCTACAGCTGGCCCAAAAGGGCAACCCATGGTGTATGAGTACACATTTCTAGTGGATTTGGGTCTTCTGGATCCAATGAGACACTTATCTTTCAGTTCCGGGCACTTCTGACAGTGATTGATGCAGTTTTACACTTGTTGACTAGATTTGGGGCTGATTTCCCAACCTGAGCAGCAGGGGCCATGAGAGGCCAGTTCACCTAGGGCGCTGTATGAGGAGGGGGTGGTCCAGCCACTTGTTTTTACCATTTACCCCCCCTTCTGGAGAGCCTAGTGGGCTCAGTTGGGCAACGCAGATGCCCTGGGAGGCAATTTTGGCACTTTCACAGTTACCAAGGCAGTTAAAAAATGGGATAAAGTGGTCACTGAGGAATTCGAATTGGGCAATTGAGGCAAGGTTTTGGCATTTGGTTTTCACAGAGGTCTTCCAGGGTGATCCCACTATCTTCCAGCCAGTTTTCACCATGTGGGTAGGCCCACATCGATCACAGGAGGTCTTTTACTGCATGTCTATCACAGATTTTGAGGACAGATTTGATCATTTATATTATCTTGGACATATTTTATTATTTTATTATGCCTTGGGGATGAGCTAGTAAGGATTGATGCCTCCTAGCCCCACCATGTGCTTATCTTGTCATGTCCTAGTCATTATGAGGTGGATTTTTGTACTTTTACCCCTCTAGTGGATGACGTCATCCTCCCTTTGTACCATTTAGTTAGGACGTCATCATTATATTGGGTGATCCATGTGATGTATTGTTATGATTCATTATTAGCCGTTGATTAGATCTTTTGATCTTTTAATCTTAGCCACTCATGTAAAAAGTGGTTACGATTATACTCTCTCCCCATCCTATTTAAGGAGGGAGCATCTCATTGTAAAATCATCTAGAGATTTTTGGCTCTTGGCTCTTGGAATAAAATTTCTATCTTTTGGAGTACATGCTTGGGTTGGAGTGGATGTTGGTTGTTTCGATTGTAAATGCTTTTGTCCATTGCACTGGAGGATCTATTGTAGCTATCTTGCATATTTGCCATATCTTTTTTTACAGGTGGAGAAGACTTCTTCAACAAGCGCGAATTGGTGGGGAGGCTTGCCCTTCAAGCTTGGAGGAGGACGTTTTGGGTTAAACAGGGAGTGGTTTTGTCTTTGCACCAACTATTCTTTGCTTATCTCTTTCTTGCTTGTATCTACCCTCAACATGTTAAACTGATTGATGCTTTGCTCCTTGGTTTTGACAGGTTAGAGGGACTCATATGTGGCTTGGAAAAATCGATTTGGCAAGAGGGCTTCAAAAATTCTCCATTTGATCTTTGGCAAAAGTAATCCTCGTCTCAACTAGCATTCATCTCTTCATCCAGGTATGCTCCAAAGGTATGATCTTCTTCTTCCTTGAATCGTCCATAATTTCTAGATCATAAAAACCCTAATTGATTAAAACCCTCATTTTTTGTTTTTCTTAGATCTACTTAGATCTAGCCTTGCTTTTGAAGAGATAATAAAAACCCACCTCTATAGCATCCACCCCTAGTGGGATCTATAGTTTGGTGGTGATTGGGTTAAAATTTACACACTTTTCAAGGCAATAAAGCTCTCTTGAACCAAATCGCACTTCCTTAGAGAGGCTTGTTTGGTTAGATCTAGCACATGGGTAGGTGAGATCCCTCTTGATTTGCAATCTACACACTTTATAACCTATCCCCAGACTTTTACTTTGGTGATTTCTACCTTGTGGGCATCATTCCACATTTTAAGGGATTAAAACCCCCTTTTGAATTACTTAGTATCTTAAAACTTAGATCTAGTAAGATCTAACCCTTGGATTGACTTGATTT
Source organism: Larix kaempferi (assembly GCA_027924585.1). Taxonomy (NCBI): domain Eukaryota; kingdom Viridiplantae; phylum Streptophyta; class Pinopsida; order Pinales; family Pinaceae; genus Larix; species Larix kaempferi. The sequence continues at coordinate 11,516,274 of BSBM01001166.1, forward strand.
TCTAGATCCACATAGATCGGTGCATAAGCTACTTGGATCTACAGTTTGGTGGCCATTGGGCTTGATTTGGCCCACCTTATCTATCTTTTAGCCCTCCTTGAGCAAGGTCGCACTCCCTTGGGTGAGTGAGTTTGCCCACTTTGAGGACGTGGGTGGTTGAGATTTTTGTGGATTTGGAACGGGCATACCTCGAAACCTAGGTCTAGAGTATCATTTTGTGACGATCTGCCTTGGGGTTAGCATTCCTTGTTTTAAGGGATTGTGGTCCACTTGGGTCATTTCATGAAAACCTAGATCTAGCAAGATCCAACCATTCTATCTCAATTAGCCCACTTGACTTGACCTCTAGGTGTCCCGATCTACACTTTGACACACCTTTTGACTCCATTAGCCCATCCAACAAGGCACTAGTCCTCCTCAAAGCAAGTCGCACTCCTTGGGAATTGTGTCAAACCTTAGATTCGGTACATGGGTACTCCTAAATTCAACTTAGATCCATAGATCTACTCATTACATATCATCTAGTGCCAATTGCATCCATTAATTTCACCTTGTGGGTCCACTTTAAGCCATTTCACATATCCCAAGAAAGTAGGACCCACTTGTGTAGCATATGGTACTATACCTTGTCATTATACCTAATTATGTGGCCTAAATCATACATTGGTTGAAACACTAACAATCTCTCAAACCACCTTCAACCATACTTTAACTTCTAGGTCCACTCAACCTTGCATTGGTTTCCGTAACTCATCATTTACTTATCCTTAGGAACCTTTGTTTAGGTCCAATCAACTGTGATTGGTTATAGGGTCTCCCCCTAGGTCTTGTTTCACCTTGATCTAAAGCGAAGAGTGCCTCGGTTGACGTGACTCCCACCTTGCATTGGGAACCGTGGCATCTCTTGGGTCACCTCTTTAGTTGCCTATCTCCTCTACCGTCTCAGATGGGATACCACTAGGGGCAACTACAAGTTGTGTGATAACAGGACCAAGTCAGATAAGTCCCTAGCAGTTATCTAGGGCCCCTAGATGATCCCTAGGGAACCTGGTCAGTTAACCAGGTGGATCTTAGTCAGTTAACCAAGATGATGATGTGTGATGCCCTCCTCTCCTAGGTCTTCGAGATGGTTGAGCTAGGTTGTTTCCTCGAGGGACTGGCCACCCTTTCATGGAGTCACTAGCATTGACCTTAGGAGCAATCAAGAGGACCAAAGGATCACATCATCCAGTGTGAACCTTCCTTATATGGTGATGATGAACTTTCAGTTATTGTATGGAACAATTGTGGACCACATACATTGAGAAAGAGAGAGATAAAAGGTTGTTTTCCCTTCCTTGTGGTTAGAAGGGTTGTTTTCCCACCTTGTTGTTACACCGCTTGTTGACTTGTGGTTGGAAGGGTTGGTTTCCCACCTTGTTGTTTTACCTCTTGTTGATTTGTGGTTAGCCTTGTGTCGGCTTAGTCTTGTGTTGACCCCCTCCCTTGTTGGTCTTATGTGCTAGCGCCCCTCTTGAGTGTGGTAACTTACCCATCGTTATGTCTTATGTGTAACCCTCATCTTAAGACGTCCTAATATTAAATTATGTTTTATGTGGAACCTTTTAAAAGGGGTAACGTCTTGACTTTATTTGGGTAACCCTAACCTCAAAGACCAAATAGAAGGTGGAACCTTCTAGGAGTCATTGAGAGACTATAAATATTAACCTAACCTCTCATTGTAAACACATCTTGAAGAGATATCTTAGCTCTGATTTTTTTATGATTGATCTAGGGTTTGCAGCACACTTGTTTTGGTGACGTCTTAGGGCTTGAAGCTCTTCAAGCTACAGTGCTCTCATGTTTTGGGGCCTACGTTGCGGGGAAGCACTCCCCCCCTCACCCCCGCTCCGGAAGCTAGCCGAAATCTAAGGGGAATCGCGATTCGGTGTCGCTTCCTCCCGAAAGCGAATTCTGGAAGCTTGCTTCCGCCCCAAAAAATTCGCTCCTTGCCACTGTGATAGAGCATGCAGGAATCGATCGGAAGCGTTGCTTCCTCTTCGCTTCCCATTCGCTTCCTCCTCACTTCCCAGTCAATTCCTATTCGCTTACCAGAGATTAAAAATCGATTCCTGGCGCTTCCCGTAGCTTCCTTGGACGATTTGCGTCAACCCGCAGTTTTTTGGTGAAGTCGAGCTCATGGGGTCCACGCTTGGGGTTTTGGAGGGGAGGAATAGGGCTTTGAGGGATAAAGCCCTCCTCCACACTCCATTTATCACTTTGCTTTGTTTGAGAAGAGAAGAGAGGAGAGGAGAAGAGGAGAAGGTGCCATCAAGCTTGGTTTTTTCTTGGAGATTGAAGAAGGTTGGATGCTTGGCAAGTTGGCACACTCACTAACATTGGACATCCAAATAGGTAGGCTCTAAACCCTTTCTTGTTGATTTGCTTTGTGTTTGAAGTTTGAACTTGAAGTTTTGATGCTTGATGCTTTAGACTTGAACTTTTGAAGTTTGAAATTTGACTAGATTCTAGAATGTCATTGTAAATGTTCCTTTCCTACTCTTTCCCATGCTTTCTCCATCATTCTATTGCAGGGCAACAGGTTAAACTCTAGTTCCACTTCCAACTTCCAAGTCCAACAAACATGATGATGGGTTTATGGTTTCTTTTGTTGGTTCCATTTGTTATTTTGATGATGTTCATTGAAAACCAGAGGAGGAATGAGGGAGAGGGAGATGATGAAGAAGTGGGTAGTGGCACATACCGTGGAGAGGAGGGAGGGGAAGAGGAGGAGGAGGAGGAGGAGGAGGAAGGAAACCAAATGAAAACCAAGGAGGACTCAACACCCTTGTGGAAATATGTCACCAAACAGGGAGGAAGCAAGGGGAGTGGAACCGCCAAATTTGGTTGCCCCCATTGTAAAAAGACTTACACGGGTTCATATACCCGTCTGAGAAGACATCTATGTGGGAACATGCCATGTGATGAAAACAAAACTGTAGGAGTTTGTGTTTGCCAAAGTGTGCCATCAACACAAAGAACCATGTATAAGAAGGAAGAATTTGAAGCACAAAACAAATCAAAAGCAAGGGTTGACCATGACCCCTCATTGAGCTCACCGAGAACTGGAGGCCCATCCACCCAAGGTAGTGGATTCTCACCCCCTGGGTCACGCAGGACAATATCAGATTTCCTTGACCAAGGTGGTAGGGATGACGTGGAGGCAAAAGTGTTCCAGTTTCTCTATGCATGTGGCATACCATTCAATGTCCTTCGCTCACCCTATTGGCATGAAATGGTAGACGCCATTCGCACTGCTCCAGCAGGATACAAGAGCCAAGGGTATGACAAAGCTAGAACTATGGGGCTTGACAAGGAAAGAGGCAAGATCCAAAATGCTTTGGGGCAATTCACAAATGCTTGGAATGAGTATGGGGTATCAATTGTATCAGATGGATGGACAAATGTAAAAGGCAAGCCATTGATAAATGTTCTTGGTGTGTCTGCTACTGGTGTAGTCTTCCTTTCAGCCCATGACTACTCAGATAAATTCAAGACTGGCATAAACATTGCAGAACTCCTACTCAAAACCATTGAAGCTATTGGTCCATACAATGTCATCCAAGTCATAACCGATAATGCTGCTAATTGTAAGGCAGCGGGAGCAATCATTGAAGATAAATACCCCAACATATTTTGGTGTGTGTGTTTGGTTCACACAATGAACCTTTTGATGCACGACATCATTAAGTTGAAGGAAAATCAATACAAAGGGATTGGTGAATTGTACAAAAAGGGCAAGAAGATGATAAGATTTATAACCAACCATAGCAATGCCCATGGCATTTTCCTCAGTCACTCAAAGTTGGAGCTATTGAAGATAGCAAAGACTAGATTTGCTAGCTACTACCTCACTTTCAGGCGCCTTTTGAAGGTAAGAGAGGCATTGGCTAGCATGGTATCAAGTGAGTCATGGCAGGTCTTGAAAGATAGGTGTACATCCGCATCTGACAGGCTTGATTTTCAGGAGGTGGAAGAAACAGTCCTTGATGCAGGGTTTTGGGTAAGTGTCAAGTATGTTTTGCAATTCACAAAGCCCATTTATTACATGATTCGGTTTGCAGATACAGATAAGACGGTGATTGGGGAGGTGTATGGGCAGATGGATAGCATGCTGGGTCAAATTAAAGATATTGTTGAACAGAAAGATCCCATCTTGTATGACCATCTTCACACACATGTGGTCAAAAGGTGGGAACATCTCAACGTTCCACTACATGCCTTAGCGTATGTGTTAACACCAAAATATTATTCTCCATCTTGGTTGGCCAAACTAGCACCTGGGGGTGGGGTTAGGAGAAAGCCCCACATAGATCCAGAGGTACAGGTTGGGTACATGGCTGCTATAGACAAGTTGGTCCCTGATGCAGAGGAATGTGACATATTGCCCAGTGAATTAAGCAAATACCTCAGTGAAGTTGGTCCATTTGGCACTTTGCATGCAATCAGAGATCGAGATAGGGCACCTCCTATCGAATGGCAGAACATGTATGGCTCAACATGCCAACGCTTGTATAAATTGGCTGTTAGAGTGCTTTCACAGGTGGTTAACAGTTCCTCTGCAGAAAGGTGTTGGAGCACCTATAGCTTCATCCACTCAGTGAAAAGAAACCGATTAAATGAAAACCGAGCAGAATGCTTGGTTTATGTATATTACAACTTGAGGTTGCTGACTCATTATTGTGAGTGTGCCAAAACTGATAGATCATACGTCACTTGGAACAACAATCCGGAGGAGCATAACTTGAAGGATGGATCCATAGCTTTAAAGCGCTTGGAGGAAGAGCTTTTGGGCGATGAGGATGACGCATATGCAGTAACACTACCAATGGTGCCGCCATCTTCTACCTTGTTTCCAGATGCACCATCTTTGCCTAGAGGTTCAACTTCACGACCTCCATCTGCATCAGTGAGGGGGGGTCGTGCAGGATCTTGGACGTGGCTCAACAGTGGTGGCTACTGGGGATGATAATCCCACTCCCATTGTTCAGAGAGCACGAGAAAAGAAAATGGAAATTTCTCGTGGCAAGAGGAAACATCCATGATTCCATAAAATCTACTTTTTTTGTATTTTCTTGTTTACAGTACTTTCAAGTTTCTGCACTATTGACTCTTTTATATTTATTATCATATATTTTGTAAACATTACATGACATTTCAAGTTTTAAGTTTTAAGTTGAACCTACCTTTGAATTTGAAGCTTTAAGGTTGAATCTTGATGTTATAACTTATGGAATCATGGATATCGGACCTATGGTTGATGAATTCACTAGTAAATGATTAATGAACAATGATTGATGAATGATGTTGTATGGTATTATCGTTTATTTCATGTTTTTATCATTTCCATTAAAAAATTCAACATTCTACTTGCATTTGTTGACATATATGCATCAAAATATATAAAAAATATATATATTATATAAAAAACGCTTCCGGAACGCTTCCTAACCAGAAGCTTTTGAAAATTTCCCTTCTCGCTCCCACTCCCGCTCCCAAGTAACCTTGTTTTGGGCTCTCCACCTCAGCGCTGCTCCTTTTGAGGGCTCTAACTGCTGTTCTCACCTCCTATCTCCCACACGTGTGAACCGATCTGTCCTGTCGCTGCTGTTTGGACTGTTTTGTGACTGTTGCTGCCTGAGTTGACTGATTTGAGGGTGCTGTGAGCCTCCTTGTGACTGCTGCAGCCTGTTTTGGACTGCTTGAGGGTGCCGCTGCCTGTGTGGACTGTTTTTGAGGGTGCAGCTGCCTGTTGAGGTCTGTTTGAGAGTGCCACTTGCCTCCTTGTGGATGCCGTCCACTGCTGTAGCCTTCCTTGTGGCTGCTATACACTGATCTGAGGTTGCCACTGCTTGTTGAGAGCTGTTTGGACATGCCATGGGCTACTAGAAGGCTTCCATCCACTGTTGTGGGGGTTTTGTGGCTGCCCTTCACTGTTGGGCACTTGTTGACTGTCTTGGTTAACATCTTGGGGTTGATCTTGGATGTACTGTACCCTTGGTAAGCTGTTGTACCTGTCTAAACCCATCCTTCAGCATTTTGATTCTTTCTCTCTCAGGTATGTTCACACCCTCAGGTAAGGGTCAGTGTTGTTCCTGCTATTGACTTGCCTCTGATAGGCAAGATCTGAACTGAAGGTTATTTCTGAGTATAAGGAAGATTCTTCACACCAAGTAAATTATCAGATCTGATTTTAATTTTGTTAACTAGTTTATTTTATTACTGCTGCTATCCTACTGTAAATTGTGATTTTATTCAAGTACTATTTAATTTAGATTTGCATCAAAGTTCAATTTCTTTTATTTTTTGTTAAAAACCCTAATTTTAACAGGGCATTCATGCAGGTTAATGAACAGCAATTGAAGAAGTTTGTTTGTGAATTGTAGAGACATTACAGTCTTAATTCCACAGACAAGATCCACGTTGGCAAGACGGATGGGCCATAGGCCTGCCGTTTATGGATCAACTTATTATTGTAGGATGCCTTTTAACCTCCTCATCTTCCATATATAGATCAAGGAGATCCATTTGAATAATCATCTTGTGTTAAGCATTTGGATACCTTGTAAGAGGATGTTTCCCCCTCAAAGAGGCTTCTTTTTCATTCACTCATTCAGCTCATTTACGCATGGAATTACTGAATTGGGTGTTTCTTATGCTTATCAGTTCAGAACAAACAAGCATAGACTTGCCAAATCAGGCTTGACAAATCAATTTTGTGCTTGGATTTTGTGTTAAAGTGATGCTCATTCTAGATAGGCGCTCTGTTTTCCAAAAATAGGTGTAGGATTCAGAATTAGAAATGTGAAAAGAAGCAGACACTAAAAACCAGTTCTGGGTTTAAATATAATGGGGCTGAAGATCTAACCCTGTCTTCAACAAGCAAGTTAAAAACAAATTTGTGTTATAAATACATATTCCTAAGGGTTTGAAATCATAAATTTGAGCAAGTACCATCCTTCTCTTGTGTTCTGTCTAGTGCATATGTGATTTGAAATCAAACATTATGGGAATGTAAGTTTGCAAAAAACTGCGGAATCATGGAATGAGATCTTTCAGAGGTTTTGGAATCCATAGTTCTGTAAGCATGTGGCTTGAACATTCTGCTTTGTTCATAGACATTTACAGCTATCTCCTTCATCTGGCCGATAACATATGTAGGGAATTTGAAGGAATTAAAAGAGATTTTTGCAAGACGGACTTTCACTATTTGTGGATGACTAGGCAACCAAGTATGGGCTATTGAAAAAATACATTACCTCAATTGATCCAAGGGGTTAGTCAGAGATGCTTGCTCTACTTACCTGAGTAGGGGGGAAGTAAAGCTCTGTATAGCTCGGAAATCTTGTACTATTGTTTATCTTTCACAGTAAATGACCCATTTTAGCCTAAATTATGAATCAAAGGAAAATGTCTACTATTATCCTAATGTTTTGATAAATTAATTTTTAGTGTCTTTTTTGGCACAACCATCAATTTTTTGAGTAAGTAAAAGTTTAGTGTTGCTAAAGAAAGGTACCAGGTATGAAAAAGACAAATTGTCTCAAGATCCAGCTTACCTGGTTGCGCCCTGGTTGCGCCGAAGAGGCACATTCTACAGCCCAGGAGGGGGGATGTGTAACTCCTTCTGTGCTCATCTTGGAGTTGACGCGTGTGCTTTTTAAAAGATAATAAATATTATAAAAAATAACATGTCAACAAACATTTACAACGGTATATATATAAAACTACACAAATTAGATAAATTAAAAAGCTTCCTCAATATTTGCACTCTATAAAGGGTTTGCATCTCGAGAGATTTGATCCCTCTCAGCGCTTGGTAGATCCCCTTTCAAGATGGATCTATGCTAGTAACTACGACATAACCCATGTCCATTGTAAATTTCTGTTTAATCAGTCACACAAGGGCTATATATAATACACGAGACATTACAAGCGCAAATTTACAAGTCCCTTGGCAATTATTTTGGAAGAAAAAACAAGTTATTCAAGGCACCTAATACACAATCTAGATTGAATGCATAACTACACCGGCACGCGAATAGTTGATGAATCACCACGTCCCCAACCAAGGCTGTAGAACAAGTTTGCCACGCTATAACTAACGTTTAATTACACTTACAGGATACTTCATGAATCACGGGAAGGGGAAGATAAAGTGCATGATAGAACATGGCGGTCCTTGAAAATCACAAATTGGCTACAGAATAGCAAATGCACTTAAGCAATATTAAGGCCTTATAAGATGCATTTTAAAGCCTGCAAAAATAAATTGGCAAAAAGTCTTTTACCTTGTATACAACTGCAGCTAGATTTCTAGTGAGAGCGCCCTCGTACAAGAATTTTCCAACAGGAGTATCCTTGCCTGCAACCATGATCTTGGCTGTGGTGCCCCCACTTATAATATTGAGGGGATACCATCTGGGAACCTGCCCAAAAATCAAAATTTCAAACTGGGTATTCATATCTTCCCAAAACCAAACAACTAACAGACTCATTTGGCAGTAAGAGTGATGAATTGGGACTTAGGACTCACATTCTTTGATCTGATGAAGACCACGAACCTCGGATTGTCATCTTCGGCCGGGGGCACAGAGGGTGGAGGCCGCTGCTTGTACATTTTCTCTTGCATGCTCTTCCTTCCCTTGGCCTCCACAATCACCACCCCTCCTCTCCTTATGTTTTTCATTGACCACAATGCATTCGTTCTTCTGCTGGGCATTAGTGGCAATCCAGTGAGGAATTTGGTATAATTGGCTGTTGTTTGGCCTTTAGAGAACCCACCCAAAGCAGTCAGAGCAATTCCAGACTCCATTTCTATGAACTGTTGACACAGCTGATTAAAATTATTGAAAAACTATATCAATGCTGTACTTTGTACCGAGAGTCTGTGTGTTCGTGATCGATAGGTCGATGGATAGACTTTGTTGGGATAATGTGAACGGCCGTATGATATGGGCCGTTCGTCTCATTTTATTGTAAACAGCCCCGAAAAAAAAATTGAAGTATTTTCTGGGTGATAAAGTTTCAACCAGTGGTCATTATTTATTTAGAATGGCATTATCATTTTACCAATTACAATAAAAAGTTTGATATTCAGAAAGAGTTTCCCTTTGGTGGAATGGAAGTATGTGTGTCTCTTACAATGGATGAGTTTTTGGATGTCACTTGGGCAAACTGTCCACGGGTTTCCAAAAGTTGTATAAAATGGATTTTCAGAAGATTCTATTGTGACATTCGATCTCCGGCGATGATGTTGTTACTTTTTAAGATGTTGGATTTTTATGTGTGAGGGTTAAGATAATGAATTAACTTATTTAAAAAATGTTTATTAAGTTGATTAATGGTAATATATAAGTTTTAATTAGTATAGCTATTTAATTTGTTGTTGGTGAACATTTATATATCACAAGTTAAATGATATAACTAAGTTATATATTATTTGCTCCATGTATAATTATAATCATTCATTGAGCGATATGTTATCACTAGTTTTCTTCTAGTTGAATGGGTATTTATGCATTAGCTACTAGTTATCCATACATCAACTATTAGTGATTCTTTATATTCTATTTTTTTATAATTATTTATTTCTAATTTGTTGGACAATGCACCTGTATCATCCTCATGCAATCTAGGAAAAGCATGCTTGCTATTCCACCCCAAATTCTAAAATATAAACACCTTTAATATTTCTTCTGTTTTTCACCTTTAAGAGCATTTTCAAGCTTGCCACGCTCCCTGCATAACATTGATCATATGGTGATGTCCTAACTCGGAGTCGGAGGGTTTTCGGAGTATAGCGAGGGTTTTCTGGCAATCGCGATGGGTTCATGGGGAGGGGGGTCTACCCCCTCCGTTCAACAGCACCAGGACGGGCAAAGCAATGGAACGGCAAAGAACCAAACGAAGGAACGAGGGAAGGATGGAAGTGAGGAGATCGGGGACCAAGATCAGTGAGGGACAAGGTGCAGGCAAGGGGGGCGTATACCCAGATCTGCGAAGATCCCGTCTTTAAAGATCCGATCTGACAAATTGCGAGAACAAGTAGAGCTATGGAAGGAAAAGGCCCTAATCGGGAAGTTTATTGGGATTTGACCGAAGGAGAAGGATCTTCTTAGATGGATTAAAGCGACATGGAACCCTAAAGGTCATTATGACCTACAGCTGGGTTCAAAGGGTTTTTTCACGATCATCTTCTTCAATCAAGAAGATAGGGACCGGATCATGGAAGGGGGACCATATTTCTTCTTCTTGGCAAGGCTCTACCTAAGACCATGGAAGGAGAGATGGAAGGAGAGATTCAATCCAGACAAAGAGGACATGAGTATGGCACCAGTGTGGATCTGGCTTTATTCATTGTTTTGTGAGTATTGGGAACTAAAAATACTGAGTGCTATCAATAATGCCATCAATCTTACCTAGGATGATGAGGATTGGATCCAGCCTGTGGATTATGAGAATGTTCCTTTTAGGTGCAAACAGTGCCATGAACACAGTCATTTTAGCAAGAACTGTCCGTAGAATTCCCCGGGTCCACCCCCCAAAGCGTCTTAAGAGAAAGGGAGTGATGTCGAGAGTTTTACCCAGGTCAGCCATAGGAGGCGGCAGGGCAAGAGGAATGCTAATCAGATGCAAAATCAGTCGACTACTGAAACAAGGGCTACTACTGCAAATAAATTTGAAACCTTAGAATCGATGGAAGAAGATCCATAGGATCGAGCTTGGGATGACCCAAAGGGGACTTCTCTGAATGGGAAATTACTCATGGAAGCCTCCTAGATGATGTTGGAGAATCAGGAGGAAAAAACCGAGGCTATGGAGGATAACCAACTAGATGAATCAAAGGATATGGATCTGGTAGAGCTAGATATGGACGAAATTCAAAAGGAGTGCAACAAAAAAGGGAAGGGTTACGTCCTAAGAAGGCAGATCGAGCTTCTGAAAGAGGCCATCCTGAAGACAAAGGCCACTCCTGTTGGCTTGGTTTTGCAACCAAGCTTAGTGCTATGGGCACCTGCTAACTAGTAGCAGCAGTTTCAATATTAAGCAAAAACAATAAACTAAATCTGAATCTAAGCTAAACTAACATGTGCATATCATAATAAACTTTTGAATTAAAAAACAAGAACAAGGAAATAGAGAAAATTAATTTGTATTGAAAATGGGGGCAAGCAAGTGCTTGCAATAGTAATACCTCCAAGTGATGAAGATAGTTGAGAAGCTCCAAGGATGAGTAGCTCCAAACTCCAAAAGGTCCTTCTCCAAGGTTGCTACAATGGCCAAAAACTCAATGGAGATTTTGGCAGCATGAGGATAGGAATATGAATGGATGTGAAATGAGGAGCCCCTACCACCTTTTTATAGGTTTTGGTGGTGGGGAATACCATTTGTGGTTTTGTGGAAACCAATGGTACTGACCAACATGGTTTAGGTACTTTTCCCTCCTTTTTCCTTTTTTGAATAAAATTAATATTTTTATTCCCTTTTTAATATTTTTGGGAATTTGGACCCTTTTTTAGGGTTTTTTATGTTTTTTTAGGAAAAATAATCTTTTTGAGTGGGAAAAGGGGTGTACTAAGGTCTTTTTGTGACCTTTTGTTGGCTTTAGAGGCTCAGATGGTGAAAAAGTGGACAAATGGGTCATGTGAATAAGGAAATGAGCTAGTGAGCACTTTTTGGGTGTTAACAACTCCCCAACTAGGATTAACCAAGGAACCACAGAAGGGTAGTAAAAGGAAGCAGATGGAAGAAGGGGAAAGGAGAGGAAGAAAGACAAACAAACAGAGAATTGCAAAGGTTGGAACAAAGCTAGTGGAAGTAGGCCAATACCCGAAGATTAGGGCTTCCTTTTTTGAAGTTAATAAAGTTTCCCAATTAAGGTGATATCCTGGAACATTCGCGGGGTGAGCCACCCCTGCAAAGTCAAGATACTTAGAAATAAGTTAAGAATAGAGAAACCGATGTTAGTTTTTTTGTAGGAAACAAAATGTGGAACAGAAGCAATGAAGGAGATATGAAAGAAAGTTTGGAAGGGATGCGAAACAATGGTAGTTAATGCTCAAGGAATGGCAAGAGGTCTGGCAATTTTATGGCGTCCGGAAGAAGTGAATCTCACTAACTTTTGGGCCTCAAAGGGCCCGCTTTCAGCTGATTTCCATATTTGCAATGCTCAAGTCAAAGGGAGCCTTACAATTTTGTATGGACCAAGTATCTACCCATAGAAGAATGCCTTTTTGGAGGCTCTATCTTGGGCAGCTGGATGGTTGGGGGACAAGCACTCGATCTTGGGAGGAGACTTTAACCTGATTACCTCTCTAGGAGAGAAGAAAGGAGGTAGGCGAATTTTGGGAGCTGTAAATGAGGCCTTTAAATACTTTATTGAGGAAAATAATATGGTTGATGTGGAAACAAAGAATGGATGGTTTACTTGGAACAACAAAAGGGGAGGTTATCACCACGTGGCCTCCCGTTTAGACAGATTTTTGACAACGGAGGGGATTTTCAATGGGGGTGGCAATTTGACAGCCTTGGTCTTACCCTCGGCTAGTTCGGATCACTATCCTGTATGCCTGAAATGGGATGGGTGGGGCCCCCCAATCAAGAATCCTTTCCGTTTTGAGCAATTTTGGATGGAACACAAGGATTTTAAATCACAGGTTAATCAATGGTGGAAGGACATAATCCCTCCTAAGGGAACCAAGATGTACCAATTTCAGCAGAAGATGAAAACACTTAAGACTAAGATCCGTACTTGGAACAGAGAGGAGTTTGGAAAGATCTTTGAGGATAAAAAGCGGCTAACAGAACAGCTAGAGGAAATCCAACAAATAGGAATGGGTAATGGTTATGATGAGAAGCTAAAACAAAAGGAGAAATCTACCCTTGACTAACTCACTGCCCGTGAGCGTCAGGAGAAGATCTACTAGCAACAAAAGTCCAAAAATCAATGGCTTCAAGAAGGTGAACGCAATACCAAGTTTTTTCACCAATCTGTCATCCAGAATAGGCAAAAGAATAAAATCCACAAATTGAAGATTGAGGCTGGTCCTTATGTAGAAAATAGGGTCGACATGGAAGAGGAATTGGTCAATTATTTTGGAACCATAATGAAAGAAGATAAGGTAGACCGGTCGGTGGATATTGCTAATATCACGCAACATATTACGTCGTTGGTCTCCCCTAGTCAGAATGAGCTCCTGAACAAACCCATTGAGATGATAGAGGTCGAAGAGGCGATCGATCAGATGGTTGATGGGAAAGCTCCAGGCCCTGATGGTTTCTTTCACCACTTATGGGATCTTATCAAGGAGGAAGTTCAGAGGATCGTGGAGGACTCACGGCAGGCCAGAGGGGTGTTGAAGGCATTCAAGGCAACATTTTTTATTCTCATTCCCAAGAATGAAGACACTGATTCTCTAGGTAAATTTAGACCCATAACTTTGTGCAATGTTATCTATAGAATTATCACAAAGGTTATTGCCAACAGACTAAAACCCATCCTCCTGTATTTGGTTTCTCCGGAGCAACCGGGCTTTGTGGAGGGGAGACAGATCTTGGATGGGGCGATATTGGTCCATGAGGTGATACATTCCTTAAAGGTCACCAAGAAACCAGGTATGCTCCTCAAGCTAGAAATTTCTAAAGCATATGACAAGTTGAGTTGGAAATTCATGAGAGAAATGTTTAAAGCCTTTGGGTCCAATCCATAGTGGATTCAATGGATTATGAATATGTAATGTCCCTTATTAGGAATTTTATTAAAATTGCAATTTTCCACTGTTTTTCCCTTGTTCGACCTTTGACTAGTTTTGATCTCTAGGTCCCAAATTTGCCCCAAATGATCCCAAATCTTCTGAGAAGGTGTATGAATGATATTAGAACATAAATATGTGTTTCAGAGATGCCTTTGGACCTTTAAAATACTTCTGCAAATCCTCTTTCAATTCTGATCAATGTAGGTAACTTTACTAGTGATTTTCCTTTGACTAGTATTGGTCTCTAGGTCTCAAATTGACTCCAAATGCCTTCAAATCTTCAAGGAAGGTGTATGAATGATATTAGAAATTGAATATGATGTTTATGTATGACATATGGCCACCAAAAGACCTCTGCAAACTCTCTTAATATTCTGGACCAATTATGCAATTTTACTAGTAATTTGGGGTTCAAATCCCCCTGGGGTAAACAATGAAAATGGCTTCCCAAATGCCTCCAAACCCACTCAAATTTATGAACAGAGGTATGTAATGTGTTAAGTATGTTATTAAAGTCTCATATGCACCATTAATGGATTATTACAACTGTTCTCACCCTCTCCCATTCAACTGCAAAAATCCCCAATTCGACCCTTGGGGAAATGGCACTATTTCACCTCCCAATACAACTAAACTGAGTAAAAATGCTTCAAATGCTCAAGTACAGTACATGAAACTTGTAGAAGAAATCCATGGCAGTATATTGATCACAAATATATCAGAGAATCATCCATTCATTCGAAATCATCATCAATACATTGGCTCACAACAAGGTAGTGGGGAAATGGCATTGTTCTTCCATTAAAAATGAGATTTATACATTTCTACTTGGAATTTCGACCTGAAACTTTTTGGAGATGAAGAACAGAGTATTTAATTCATATTAAAAAAGAAATGGGGCATTAAAAGCTTCCCCAAAGAGTACAATAGCTCACCAAAAACGCCCTCCCTCAAGGATCAAGAATATGCCATCAAAACTGGAAATGGTTGAAGGAGTGAGCTGCAATAGAAGAAACCATGATCTGCCCTATAGCTTACACCTGCAAATAAAGACTCCATTAAAGCTCCAAATGAAAGGTCTGAATGGCCTTTCCAATTACCAACTTGGATGGGAATCTTTCACCCTCGAAATTGGCTAAGGCAAGAAACTAGTCATCCACTAGCTCTCCCTCTTCACAAATGCAATTGCAAATTCTACAAATGATCAAAAGCCATTCTCATACTTCATTTCTACATTTTATAACCAACATTAGCCTTCTAAGGGTCGAAATCCTCTCAATAGATTCAATAGATTTTTATTTAGGAAATATTCCACATTTGCCACTTGTCTCCTAGTTCCAACCTTCCATCTTCTCCCAAATTCGATTTTAAGTCTCTTTGGCTTCTCCAACTCCCAAATTCGCCTTCTTTGAGCCTATTTTTGGGGCTGACATGTCATAGTGGTCAGATGTCATAGGTCAAGTCTGCAATTTGTCATAGTTGTCATAGATGCTCCATCATTGGTGTCATAGGGGCTAGGAAATCTAGCCCAAGTGTCCACAAACTTTCACTTTGACTCTTTATCTTCCATGGAGGTTACCAATCCTTCCAAATTCGACCTAAGATGCTCAATGACATGTGTTATGACTTACCAAATCACCCAAGAGTGTTCACATTCCCATTAATTCGAATTTGCAAAAGAGAGATACCATGTATTATGAAAAATCAAGCTAGTGTGGGTCCCACATCCTCCATATGTCTCCAAAACCATTTGTCACTTAGGATTTCTCTTGAATTTCTTTATTCACTCTATTTATTAAATACTTGAACCTTTCTAATGTCTAAACATCATTTATTATCCCCCTTATTCCAAATCCCAAAGCTTCCACCCCAAAACTAGGAAACTAGTAATTTTCCTCCTTGACAATTATTTGACCCTTAACATCAATTTTACAAACTCTAATGAATATGACTAATGTTATTAGGCCATTGTGACCCAATTCCAAATTTGGGACATGACAAATCCTCCCTTCCCAATATTGCTTGTCCTCAAGCAATTTCAAACATGGGTGTTGAAGAACCTGCTTTCTGTATAATTCTTTGAAGTTGCCATTGAATTGCCAAACCTTGAGTCTTTGAGTTTCCATGAATATTTTAGAGAGGAACCACCATGCTTGCTGTTGCACTACTCTTATTAAAATCACTTTATTAAGTGGGGAATCCATCTCCCATGCTGCTTGCTTCCCAAAAAAAATGAAACCAATGAGACAAAAATTATTCCAGGGTCCCATTGCTTGTATTGCACCCCAACAATTAAGAGTGCTCTCCAACCTACACCATTAGATAAGAGGATTCCTGGATCCCATTTTCTTGTATGCATTCTTCCAAACATCATGAGTACCAAATATATATCATCAAAGTACATAACAACATAATGAAAATGTACATCAAGGATATGCTTCATCAAAGAGTCATGAAAGTGCTTATACCTCCAAGCAAGTAGACCACCATTTTCCAAGTGCATACAAGCTTCAAGTGACCAATCAAATCTGCTCCAATGACATAGGTGAGGATCCCATGTCCTATAATGCTGCTCCAAAAGGATGTGATATGCATCAAAATATTCAGCCATGTATTCTTTCATCCAAGAAGTGAATGAAGAATCTCCACTAGAATCTGAACCAAATAATGAGCAGAAAAAACAAGGAGACTTCAAATGACTCAAAGAAGTCTCACTCATACATCCATGAATGTGAGAATCATAAAGATGTAACAAAGTATGTGGCTGCCAACAAAAATGTTCTCCCATCATAAATCTATTCATCCAAGTGTTGGATGAAGTTCCTCTAACATCAAATGAACCCAGTGTTGAGCAAGAAAAACCATGAGTATTCAAGTGACTCAAATCCATATCATAGGTGCATCCATGTAGATGTGAATCATCATAAAGTGACAAATTATGCTGCTGCAAATGTGAATAAGAATGTGCTCCAACCATGTCATCATAAAAGTTAAATCTAGGAGTTCCATACTCCTCATGTGGCACCATCAAAAAGAACCCTTTCACCCATACTTCATTGAGACTAATACTGCAAAACATGGAATTGTAGGATGTAGGAGAATGTACTAACTCACCCAAATGATCAAAAAGTTCAGGAGTTTCATCATGGGAAGGATCCATGTGGGTAGTATCATGCCGCTCCTTCAAAAGTGTGAACTCTTTGCCATAGTTTGGTTCCAATGTAGATGAATCATGCTCTTCTTTAAAAATTGCATAACCTTCATCAAGAGGCAATTCAAATTCCTCTTCCACCACATCAAGTGTTTGGATCTCTTCTAGTTCATCTTCAAACACATCAAGAACATTCAAATTTTCATATTTCTCATGATCCACCATGTCATGAGAATCCTCCAAACAATCTACCATTTGACAATCTGAAACATAGGAGGAAAAACAAGTATCTTGCAACTTTTCAAGAAGTTGCTCATTTTGAATTGTGAGCTTATGAATATCCTCATTATTCTTCAAGTATGCATCATGTAACAATTCATTAAGCTCAAACAAATGGTTTCTATCAAAAAGCAAAGACATGAAATTACCTTTGATGTGGCACATTGCTCTTTGAATCTTCTCCATGTCTTCAAGGAAGGATGTTTCCTCCAATGAAGTAGCTCTCCAACAAGAATTTGACACCAATGCTTGAGTGTCATGGAGAATGCTGAGGGACTCTTGGATCTTATTTTCATTCATCTTTAAGGACCCTTCAAGAAAATGAGGCTCTTGCAAATGAACCTCCTCATCTTCTTCAATTTTGCTTGGACCAACTTCATGAAGCTCAAGTGGTGATGGGGAAGTTGATCTTGGTTCTTCTTCAACTGCTACAAGGTCTTCATTATCATGCTTAATGAAACTTGTACTTGTAGAAACATTTTCAAAAGTGATCTCTATGTCACCAACATAGAGGTGTGAGCACCCATCAGTAGGTACTCCTTCATAGTTTAAGCATCCATCAGTAGATGCTCTTTGGTTCATGTCTAAGCTAGAAGGTGTCTCGAAATGATCTTCCATATTTTCAATAGAATCTTCTTCATGCTCTTGTGATGTCTCTTCCTTTTGCTCCTTAAAGCAAGCTGATGCATTTTGCCCCTTGTTTTCTTTAGGATCAATATATTTGGAATCTCTTCTTGAATAAATCTCAAAAGCTCTCCTCAAGGAGGACATCATTTCATGCACACATATATGATACTCACTCCAAGGGTTTTTACAAGAAGGGCATAAACCTTTCTTCACTAACTCCACATCTTCATTTTTGGGCCTATTTTCAAAAACATGTTCAGCATAGTACTCAAAAGACATGGCATTTTGTGTATTTTTGCTAAAAGCAAGATATTCTTGATATTTTTGATATTGTTGGGGCAAGGTTTTATATTTTGCTCTCCATCTTTGGAACTCACTCATAGAATTATCCTTAGTTGGTGTGACCCACTCATATTCATCAGATTTAAAGTCATAAGAATAATCTTCATTTCTCTTGAAATTGTAAGAAGTGTTGCATGATGGCACCTCTTCCTCATACCATTCACATTCTGCTTCATATTCCCCATAAGCATCTGCATATTCCTCATAAGAATTGTACTCATAGGATTCATCATAATAGTAAGACATGGCTTCCAATTATTCTTGAATGTATGTACCTAATACACAGGTGCAAGGACCATGCTCTGATACCACTGTAATGTCCCTTATTAGGAATTTTATTAAAATTGCAATTTTCCACTGTTTTTCCCTTGTTCGACCTTTGACTAGTTTTGATCTCTAGGTCCCAAATTTGCCCCAAATGATCCCAAATCTTCTGAGAAGGTGTATGAATGATATTAGAACATAAATATGTGTTTCAGAGATGCCTTTGGACCTTTAAAATACTTCTGCAAATCCTCTTTCAATTCTGATCAATGTAGGTAACTTTACTAGTGATTTTCCTTTGACTAGTATTGGTCTCTAGGTCTCAAATTGACTCCAAATGCCTTCAAATCTTCAAGGAAGATGTATGAATGATATTATAAATTGAATATGATGTTTATGTATGACATATGGCCACCAAAATACCTCTGCAAACTCTCTTAATATTCTGGACCAATTATGCAATTTTACTAGTAATTTGGGGTTCAAATCCCCCTGGGGTAAACAATGAAAATGGCTTCCCAAATGCCTCCAAACCCACTCAAATTTATGAACAGAGGTATGTAATGTGTTAAGTATGTTATTAAAGTCTCATATGCACCATTAATGGATTATTACAACTGTTCTCACCCTCTCCCATTCAACTGCAAAAATCCCCAATTCGACCCTTGGGGAAATGGCACTATTTCACCTCCCAATACAACTAAACTGAGTAAAAATGCTTCAAATGCTCAAGTACAGTACATGAAAATTGTAGAAGAAATCCATGGCAGTATATTGATCACAAATATATCAGAGAATCATCCATTCATTCGAAATCATCATCAATACATTGGCTCACAACAAGGTAGTGGGGAAATGGCATTGTTCTTCCATTAAAAATGAGATTTATACATTTCTACTTGGAATTTCGACCTGAAACTTTTTGGAGATGAATAACGGAGTATTTAATTCATATTACAAAAGAAATGGGGCATTAAAAGCTTCCCCAAAGAGTACAATAGCTCACCAAAAACGCCCTCCCTCAAGGATCAAGAATATGCCATCAAAACTGGAAATGGTTGAAGGAGTGAGCTGCAATAGAAGAAACCATGATCTGCCCTGTAGCTTACACCTGCAAATAAAGACTCCATTAAAGCTCCAAATGAAAGGTCTGAATGGCCTTTCCAATTACCAACTTGGATGGGAATCTTTCACCCTCGAAATTGGCTAAGGCAAGAAACTAGTCATCCACTAGCTCTCCCTCTTCACAAATGCAATTGCAAATTCTACAAATGATCAAAAGCCATTCTCATACTTCATTTCTACATTTTATAACCAACATTATCCTTCTAAGGGTCGAAATCCTCTCAATAGATTCAATAGATTTTCATTTAGGAAATATTCCACATTTGCCACTTGTCTCCTAGTTCCAACCTTCCATCTTCTCCCAAATTTGATTTTAAGTCTCTTTGGCTTCTCCAACTCCCAAATTCGCCTTCTTTGAGCCTATTTTTGGGGCTGACATGTCATAGTGGTCAGATGTCAGAGGTCAGGTCTGCAATTTTTCATAGTTGTCATAGATGCTCCATCATTGGTGTCATAGGGGCTAGGAAATCTAGCCCAAGTGTCCACAAACTTCCACTTTGACTCTTTATCTTCCATGGAGGTTACCAATCCTTCCAAATTCGACCTAAGATGCTCAATGACATGTGTTATGACTTACCAAATCACCCAAGAGTGTTCACATTCCCATTAATTCGAATTTGCAAAAGAGAGATACCATGTATTATGAAAAATCAAGCTAGTGTGGGTCCCACATCCTCCATATGTCTCCAAAACCATTTGTCACTTAGGATTTCTCTTGAATTTCTTTATTCACTCTATTTATTAAATACTTGAACCTTTCTAATGTCTAAACATCATTTATTATCCCCCTTATTCCAAATCCCAAAGCTTCCACCCCAAAACTAGGAAACTAGTAATTTTCCTCCTTGACAATTATTTGACCCTTAACATCAATTTTACAAACTCTAATGAATATGGCTAATGTTATTAGGCCATTGTGACCCAATTCCAAATTTGGGACATGACAGAATATGACCTCGAATGTGTTCTTTTCCATTTTGTTGAATGGGTCCCCCACCAAAACATTCAACCCATCCATGGGTATCCGGCAAGGGGATCCTTTATCTCCCTTTTTGTTCATTATAATGGTTGAGGGCCTTAGCAGGAAGATCAAGGCAATGGCTGAGAGAGAGGGGATCAAAGGGTTAAGGCTTTACCCTGGATATGATACGCAAACTCATCAACAATTTGTCGACAACAAGATGCTGTTGGGCCACTCGTCTATCCAAGAGGCCAAAGCTTTTAAGAAATGTTTGACCTCCTTGGCTAGGGCTTCAAGCCTTGAGGTAAACAGAGGAAAGTCACAAGTGTTTTTTTAATACCTATAGGATTGCTCAAAGAAATATAACTCGCATTTTGGGTTTCCAGGGGAGCTCCCTTCCATCCAAATATCTTGGTGCACCTCTTGCTGAGGGAGTCATCAGGAAAGTGTCATGGGAAGATTTATTGGACTGCATGAAAAGAAGATTGTCTAGTTGGACTCTGCGGCCTCTCAATTTGGTCAATAGAGTAACTCTGATCAAATCGGTTTTGCAAGCGATGACCATCTACCTATTCTTTGTTATGGCAGCTCTAAAGACCGTCCTTAAAGAAATAAGGAGTATCCAAATAAAATTTATATGGGGAGGAAATGCTGGTAAGCAAAAGTGGGTGTTGTTCAGCGTGTGGTCAGATGGGACAAGATATGCCAACCTAAATCTCAAGGAGGCTTGGGGCTTAGAGATTCAGAGAAGAATAATGAAGTCATAGGGGCCAAAATCTGGTGGGGATGGGTCACGCACTCCTCGGAACCATGGGAAAAGTTGTGGCATATCAAATATGCCCAAAATCACATGAAGAAGGACCTAGTCAGATTTAATGAGGAGAAACAAGGGTCAAACATTTGGCAAACGACCTTCCACAATAGGAGTATAATCCAGGACCACAACTTTTGGGAAGTAAGAGATGGGGATTCGACGAATTTTTGGGAAGACTCCTGGCAGCAGATGCTTAAACTGGTTGCTTAGGACAACATGGAGACCTCCTAGGCTAACTGCAAGGTACTAGGTCTGAAAAAGGTTAATCAATTTTAGAAACCTGTAATTGGGGAAGGGGAATACCGAGAATGGCATTTTCCTGAGTGGTGGCTTCAGAGGGTCTCTAAAGAGGAGTGGCCTAGGATTTGTGAGAACATTCAGGGAAGATGTATAAGAATCCAAGATGTTCGAGACAAGCTGAGATGGGTTTATTCGTCAAAAGGGACCTTTAATACTAAAGAAGCTTATGATATCTGGGCTAACAATAGGGATGAACGACAGGATGAAATTTGGAAAAAATGTGGAAGATGAACCCGTGGTAGAAGGTCGCTACTTTCAAATGGTTAGCCATTTATTGGAGGATCTTGACCGGAGAGAACCTTAGAAAACAGGGGGTGGTTGGTCCGTCGCAATGTACCTTGTGCCATGGCGACGAGAAAACTATGGATCATTTACTTGATTCATGCCACTTTGTTTCAGAATTATGGGACAAAGGAGCAAAAATATTCAGACGATCAAACTGAATAAGGGGGAGACCCGATCAGACTATCAGAGACTAGGACCCAATGTATTTTCAGAATTCCATAGTGAACGTCATATGGCTGTCTTTTCGGGATTCTTGATGTGGGAAATTTGGAAGGAATAGAATCATAGGATTTTTCAGTACTCGAACACCCCTCCTGGACAAATGTGGTTGACAATTGAAACTCATATCCACGAAACCATCAGAGTCACCCGATGGGATGATGAGGACTGGGAGGTGGGAGATTCTGAGAGAAGAATTCTCACAGAATGGGGTGTGAGCACTACAAATCAAGACAGTAATCGAAAGACAAATCAGCGGATCACAGGCCATCCCAGATTACTGGGCTCCTCCTCCGATTGGGTCCTTTAAATTGAATTTTGACGAGGCCTAAAAGGGAAACCTTGGTCCTGATGGTTATGGTGGTACCATGAGGAGCTCAGATGGTGAGATAGTGCAGATCTATTTTGGATACATCGATGATGAAACAAACAATGCAACAGAGATCTAAGGTATCCTAGCAATATTGAACCTGGTTATTCGCCACAGGTTGGAGCCCACAGTCATTGAAGGAGACTCCAGGATCATTATCTAGATGGAAAGGAGTATTCAGAATGGGAAGAAATTGTCCAAGGTGGCGAATAGTTGGCAGCTTATTCACAGGGTGGAAAAGTTGGCCACAATGCTAAGTAATCCTCACGCATGGACCTTCGGCCACGTCAAACGGAATGGGAATAAGGTGGCAGGGTTGCTGACAAATATGGGGGAGGCTGAGAGGCAGAGATACCACGAAGGACAACTAGCGGATTTTGAGGACCGGGAGTGGGTCTCCCAATTCACCTAGCTGGCATTGTAGGATACTCACTTGAATCCAGGGGAGGCACTAACACAAGGAACCATGATGAGGCCCAAAATAGGTCACACGCGGCGATTTCGACCGCCATTCGGATCGAGGACAACCCGCTATGGACGGACGCCGAGGGTATGAGCTGATTTAACCCTCGTGTTAATGAACCATTAAGGTTCGCTGCAAATGATTATGAGCAAGGAATACAGCCAGGTCCTTGTACAATGGGTGACCTCTGAGAATCTATGGAGAACTCCAGTTATGGTGGAGGAGGATTTGCGGCAAACGAATGATAGTGATGGAGTTATAATGGCAACATTTATGGAAGGAAAGGAAGAAAGTGCTATAAGAAAGGGGGAAAGGCTCGTGCTTTTCTGCATTCTCCCTGGTTTTCATCTTTTGTCCGAGATTAGGCGGAGTGCTATTAGGAGAAAGGGAAGTAAGGCAATTAGTTGTTTGTTGTGGAGGGTAAGGATGGCTCCACAGGAGAAAAAACCGCAAAGGATTCTATGAGCCAAGAAGAAAGGTAAAGCTCTGGGGGTAAGAGGGAGCAGAAGAAATCCCATGAGGCTGCCTATTTCTTCAGGGATAGAATCACTCTGGCTATCAAGGAGGAAATTGAGAAGGTGGAGAGAGACCTGTGGGAGCAGGTCAAAGCTATGTCCTCGAAATAATTAAAGGAAGAGGTTGTCGAGTGGGTCCTTGACCCTGGTTCGATTGTAGGCCGAATCTCGGCTTGTGATAGGATCATAGCCACCTTCTAGGTTTTGAAAGGTCACATATCGTGCGTTCTCATGGAGAGAGAGAGAATAAGGCAACTAGTGACGAGGACCCTGTCTGGGCTTCGAAAGAGAATAATCAAGACTACAGGCTCATGCATCGTAAAATCCATCTTATTTCTAGTAAAATGGCCATTCAATAATATATGCACCCTACCTCGGCTTCGAGTGTGGGTGTCTCAATTGCTCAAGTGCTCATTGTTGGTTCAAGTGCGGGTCGTGCGGGTTGCCCAATCCATCCTTCCGGGTCGAAGCCGAACAAGGATATATGATGAGGTTCTTTGCCTCTGTGTCTTGAACTAGTAGCCCTTTTATGTCTAAGATTTTTTTGTTATAGTCATGTGTTGGAGGCCAACTTTAAAGCGAATGTATAAGTTCTACAATTTTTTTCTTATGTCTATGTCCTTTTGTTATAGCAATAGGCGGTGAATTGTAGGAGTGATGAATAGTTCTTACAATCCTTTTTTGATGATGGATAAGATGAGTCTCTATAATAGAAGTGTAGGAGGGTTATTAGTCTTGTGGTTTCTACTAGTTATGCAGCATTATGAAGGAGTTGGAGGTGAATATCTGGCAGTTGTCCTGTCAATACACCGGTAAGGTCATATGTTTTGAAGTTATGTGATTTTTGGTCACTGTAATATAATGACTTGTTTACCAAAAAAAAAAATATTTTTTTTTTCATAAAATAATATTAAATTATTTTCCTTGAAAAAGAAAATTAAATTAAAAAATTCTTGTTAATGATGAAGTGAGAATCACTGCAAAGGAAAGGCTATCACTGTTACAATCAATGAATAGTTAATTCTTAAGAATAAATACTTGAAACTCGAGATGTAATGTCTGTATGAATTTGAAAGTGGTATAATATTTTATTGATACATGAACTTAGTAGTTGGTAGGTGCTATCGATTAATTTCACAACTTCTTTGCCTTAGCTTTCCATGGTTATTGATTGTTACAATTGTGGCTATTGATTCCATTGTTGGACATAAATTGGTACACCTATGGCCATTGATCTCCATGTTAAATCTCATATTTAAAAGAATGAATGTTACATTAACTTTCCCACGTAGTTGCTCTTAGCGACTACAAACGTATGTTGAGTAAATGTTTTTTTCAATTGAATATTTTTCAATGATTTTTTTTTCAAAGTAAATAGTTGTAAGCATTTATTGAAATAATATTTTAAGGAGATTGTGCTTGGAAAAGTACGAACTTGATTATGTATTTGTGCAGTTGGAACCCACTTTCCATGAAAATTATGAATTAATTTCTATTGTAGCAATTATTCATACATATAATAAGAAAATGACATCTTTCTCTTTGATTGTTATGACCACTTTAAATGGGCTCAAATTAGAGTATCTCCATGCATCCAATAAAAGGAGATGAATATCTAGTTGAGGTTCCAATAAAGGATATTTTAAGGTACATTTGTGGAACCATATGATGGTTGTTGTTACTAGATGTTTAGACTACAAAGTATTCTTAAAATTGTTCATGTAAACCTCTTGAAGTTCTAGATTGAAAAGTGTTTTATATTATTTTATTAATGCATGTATTTGTTCTTGGTTAAGTGAGCCACAATCTTGTTTCATTCAATCATAAATTATATCTTTTAAGCATTAGGTATGTGTTTAAGAGATTCAAAAAACCAATACACATGATGCTTTATATTTATGTGGTAGTCCATTTCAATTGAAGAATGTCATTCTCTTATACTGATTCCTACCCAAAACAATACTTGTTTTTTATTCAAAGTACTTGTTTTTAAAACTTGTTTTAAAATTATATTCATATTTTAATGTTACTATGTTTTAATATTTAATGATTGTTTGATAAAGTGTTGCTTATATATGGGCAAAGTTTTAAAAAATATAATATAATTTAGCGCTATTCTCAATTAGTAAAGATAACTATTCATAACAAGGCATGCATTGATTTTGTTTTGGTTAAATAATTTTTTGTTAATTTTTATTTATTTTTTCTATCAAAATAAAAACATTGTTTATTTTAACTTAACGAAATATAAAAATTCAATAAATAATAACTTTTTACAAATGAAATATAACACTTCCCTTCATGTTTGAATTCCAATAAATCATTATCTCTAAACCAATAAATATATGAATATAATCATAAAAATCATAGAAAACAATAGATAGGGATATAATTGTAAGAAAGTGATGCTTCTTCTTAACATAAAGATTGAATTTTCTCCTCTTTTCTTATGTATGATACAAAATATAAAAATATTCGCATCGTCAAAATAATTTAAATCTACATGTTAATTGTAGTAAGTATATTACATAAATATTTAAATAACAAGAGCCATGAGGTGGCAATGTCTCTGACATCGCTACCTGCTTTATTTGCTTGAATTTGGAAAGTCTAAGAGTAGTATTCTCTAGATTACACCAACACAAACAATTTGAGTAATGTTATTTGTTCACAACTATTCATACTTTTGTTTTTTTTACTAGATCAATATGTAATAGTACTATTAGAAATGATAAAAAAACCTTGGAGATAATCATTTGCATTTTTTCCTTCAAGATGTAATAGTGTACGTTCTTATAAATGATAATAACAAAAATCTTGCACATAATTATTTATAATAGCGTGCACTATTAGAAATGACAACAAGAATCTTGGATGTAGTCAATAAATAAACTTAAATTTTATTTAAAAACCTAATAAAATAAAACATTTTACCTTAATAAAAGAAATATTTCTATAATTTTATAAATTTTTAATAGTCTTGTATCTTATACTGATATGGACTATTTTAGATTTTTCACAACCTTTTTTTAATGTTTCATCCTTACAAATCCTTCCAACATTTCCCAAAAGAGTTCCCTCAAGGACTCAAATAAAAGAATTCAACATGATCATCACTTTACCAAACATAAAAAAATATTGCGACCTTGTTTACATCCATATGCACAACGTTATTTTTTTTTAATGTCTATGTTCATTATTTTCAAAGAACAAATTATAACATAATAGTATGAATAATAGTATGAAGATGAACACAAATCACTAATCTCCGTATCTTTTCAAAGGAATGAAAAATGTTTTTTAGGATTAAATAAACAAAAAAGATAAGAAAAAGAGTTTATAATGAACACCATGACACTCATAACAATATGAAATTGAAACAAAATCCATGAAACCATTACCTCTTTTAGGAGCATGCATGTTGGGATGCCATGGAGATAGGTTTAGAACCTATTGTCATTTTAGTGATTGATTCCAAGATTCAAGAGGTTATGATGATATCTTGTGTTGATGGATACAACTATACTTCTATAGCTTACATGATCAAGATTTCATGATAGCGAGAAATTTCAGTGAGTTGAGATGCGATATTTGATGAGAATGAGAGATCTCTAGCTCATAGGATTCTCCTTTAGTGATTGAGGAGAATGTAGAGGTTTTTGTTCCAAAGATTCAAGATGAGCAAGATTCATAGAGAGTTGAGGTGAGATTAAGTGTGGATATACTCTCACCTACTCCAGATTGTAGGAGGTCGAGATGGTTCACTTAGAAATTATAGCATGCGAGCTAGGTACAAATTCGATCCAAGATACTTTGATTACATCTCATGTTGACGAGTATGTGAGATTTTTCAATGTGTGGTGTTCTCCTTCAATGGTTGAGAAAAATGTGTAAATCATTGATTTAGAGGCTCGAGAATAGGTAGTAGCATGCAAATAATTAGTCAGGGTGAATGTACCTCCTAGGAGATATGTTAATAACGTAGCATTTGTTTCTTCCATCTATGAGATTTCCAATTGTATAGAGGAGGAGAGGTATGATGATGAGATTGAATTCATCCATGATTCTTCCAATGGTTGATTGGAGGAGGGGTGTTATTCCTCGATGGAGAATGTTGCCAAGATTGATTCTAGAGTTGCAGTTGATAGGAGTATTATAGAGTATAGAGCTAGGAATTATGGATTCTCTCAAATAGAGGGAATTTCCATTGATGTTACTCTTACTTCAGGATTCTCTTGAGGTGAGGGAAATTACCAATTTTGGGTTGGTTTAGTTGCTATAGGATTTGTGGTAAATGAGAGGGATTCTCATGTGGACAGGTTGATGATGACCTTGCATAGACCGTGATATTTGCATCATGGTATCGAGGAGTTGAATTGTATGGATGCTATCTTTCTGACTTTAATAGACATGATACACTTGTCTTGGTCTTGCATGGAGATATGCATATATTTGTGGGTTATGTAACATCCATGTTTTGCCCCCGTATGTAAATGTGTAATCATGTAAATATTATGATAGACTAGAGGCTTGAGACAGTGGTCTGAATGACCTGAACATTATTTTGTATAAATTTTGCTATGGTTTTTAATAAAATTTCATGAGTGGTTGAATGAAAGGATCGAACAAAAAGAGATGGGGGGTTATGAATCCACAAATGGCAAGGGTGAGAGAAGGATATAGGAGGAGAGATTCTAGCTTGGTTATGTTATTGGCCTCACCTTAAACTTAGGAAGTGCTTTAACCCAACATTCATGAATCTGGATTATGTAAGTGTTTAATCCTTGTTTAATTAATTTAAGAGTGATTAAGAGGGGGAATTCTTGGGGGGACACTTGTCAAGTTCCCTGCATGCACATAAAAGTGAGGAAATTGGGGGAATTGGATTTGTATCCCCATTCCAGCACCGTGGGAATCACTATAGGAAAGAGAGATATAGAGAAGGATGGGGATTCTGGACATTCCACCATCTTATATTCACCATACTAATGAAGTGTCGAGTTGTTAGTATGACTGGGAAACACATTGTGCTAGTTGTTGCATGTTGGTCTCTACAGAGGAGTTGCAGAGGGCGTAATTGAGTTGTACAATTGTATCAAGGGAGAAAGACCCTGGCTAGTTGTTGAGTTTCCATGTAGTTACATAAAATTCTCGAGACATGCTAAAAGCTCTTGAGTTTGTGTGAGGGGACAATGGGACCGTGTGGGGAGACCTAGCCCCATGCTATTCCAAGAAGTTCTAGTGTGGAGAATCCCTAGCCAACTTGTGTTAGATCAATGGAAGGGAACTGGAGGGCACCTGTGGAACTACTGAACAAATAATGGGGGTTGTTCCTTATGCTCTATAGGTTGATGGGGGATGATTTCTAATGATTGGGACAAATGGGCAAGGGTTTTGTGCTTCCATAGGTTTCATGAGGGATTGGATTGTATGAAAATACCAATCCCGAGGATTGGAACTGGAGGGCACCTATGGGACTGCTGAACAAAGAATGGGGGTTGTTCCTTGTACTCTACAAGTCGATGGGGGGTTATTTTTGAGTCTTGGGACAAATGGGGAATGGTTTTGTGCTTCCATAGGTTGCATGAGGGATTCGGCTGTATGAAAAGCCCGAGTTATCCTATGAGTGGTTGGACAAGTTGGAAACTAAGTAGCTTAGAGTGGTTGGTCTGTGTGAACAGCCTGAAGGGACTAAGAGTGTTTGAGCTGAGTTAAAGGCTTGTGGAATCCTGAAGAGCACACCACCCTTGTGGATTGATAGCCCTATCTCGGGGGTGTCCTATTCTATAAAGAAATTATGTGCAACAAAGAGCCTATGGCTGGGAGAATGTTTAAGTCCTGTAGCCAATTGGGATAGCTTGTTAAGATAAGTACATATGTTCTCGTGACTATGTTTTTTATTTTTGTATTTATGGATGCCATGGTTACATGATGATTGGAATATGTTTAATTTTCAGCTTATAATTGTGTTGTGTGCATGGTTTTCTTGGTGATGTTTGGTTGAAATCATGTAGTTCTAGAATGCATCATTAATATGGTAGTTTGGTATGGATTCCGATGACCACACATATATGTATTATGTTGTAGATGCTTGATCAAATTAGTTGTAGACCCTAGAGTCTGTCAATTTATCAACATCATGGTATTGGATATACCAGAGGCTTATGGGTTAATATTGAGTAGGGATTGGTCAAACAAGTTGAATGGTTATTTTGCAACTGATTGGTCTCACCTATGGTTGCCTTATCAAAATAAGCAAAATCAAATCAAGGTATTAAGACAACCTCATATGAAACACAATGTGTCTCAGTTAGAAGAAAAAAATGAGCCAGTTAATTTTTCATCCTCAGCTTTGGGGAATTATTTTTTGGAATTAGAGCGAGGGAATTATCAGGCTGAAGATGCTGGTCAGGATTCAAACAAACAGTCTGATCTCCTTCAATTTGCATGGGCTGACGATATTGACTGTAACATAGCAGAATTAGTTACTGATGTATATAGTCCAACTAACATAGTTGAGTTAGATAATAAATTTTGGATTTTATACTTCGATGGCTCCAAAACACAGGAGGGAGTAGGAGCTGGTTGTGTTCTTGTTGATTCTCAAGGGGACAAACATTTTCTCTCTTGTAGGTTAGAATTTGAATGCAAAAATAATACCGTAGAATATGAAGCTTTAGTGCAAGGATTAAAAAAATCCATTGATTTGGAGATTAAGAATTTAAAATTTTTTGGTGACTCGGAAATAGTTGTTAGGAAAATAAGAAACACCATTCATTGTGTCTCTCCACACTTAAAAGGGTACGAGTCGGAAGTATGGAAGTTAATATCAAATTTTAATGCTTTCAACATAAATGCCATCCCTAGATTACAGAACGTCGTTGCTGATTTATTAGTTGTTTCTGCTTCGCGGTTAGTACCAACCAATAACAAGTGTCTATTGAATTTCTTTTCAGGCCATCTGTACCCGAAAACATTGTGAATCTGAGAGTGTTCGATGATGATGAGCAAAATATCAGTTTTCTGACAAATGAAGATAACTTCAAAGAACCATTCATTGAAGAAGAAGAACACCAGTCAAAATTACAAAGCGAGGGTACCAGCAAAGGCAATTTTATGCCAAAAGGAGTGCGAACTATTGAAGGATTATTTGACTTACAACACAAGTTCAGAAAGCCTGCAAATGTCAAGACAAATAACTCCTCGATGCAATATGATTTAGTAAGCTTAGGCATGGAACATGAGCCCAAATATGTCAATTTGGGAAAATGTTGCTCACATGGTAAAAGATGTAAGTTTATTAAATTGTTTCAACAATACAAACATATTTTTGCATGGACATATGAAGATTTGAAAACTTATGATACTCGCATCATCCAGCATGTGATACCCATTAAACATGGAGCAAAACTATTTCAGCAGTAGCTTCGAAAGATGTATCCTACACTTGAACCATTAATACAAAAAGAGTTAAAGAAGTTGTTGAATGCTAAGATTATTTTCAAGGTTAGACATTCTGAATGGGTGGCAAACTTGGTGCCTGTAAGACATAAATTAGGAGAAATCAGAATGTGTGTTGATTTTCGGAATTTGAACAGGGAATCTGACAAAGACAACTATCCGGTCCCACCCATGGAACATATTTTACATATGGTATCAGGATCAGAAATGTTCTCCCTAATAGATGGATTCTCAGGTTATAATCAAGTGCTAGTGGCCGATAAGGATAGGCTCAAGACTACCATCCACACGAAATGGGGAACATTCGCTTATAGGAGAATGCCTTTTGGCCTTATGAATGTTGGAGCCACATTTCATAGGGCCATGGATATCGCATTCTGAGGTTTGGTCGGCCACTGTGTTGTCATTTATTTAGATGATGTAAAAGTTTTTTCCAAGAAAAGGGAAGATCATGCTTTCTATTAGAAACAAATTTTTGAACATTGCAGAAAATATGGTATATCTCTGAACCCTAAGAAAAGCATTTTTGTTGTTCTCGAGGGAAAATTGTTAGGGAACATCATCTCTAGAAAGGGAATATCTATAGACCCCGAAATAATTCAATCTATAACTCAGATTCCCATCCCTCATAATAAGAAAACTATGCAATCATTTATGGGCACGATAAACTTTGTGCGAATATTTGTACCATATTTTGCGCAGATTGTAAAACCTTTGCAGCAAATGGTGAAGCAAAGTGTGCAGTTCAAATGGATTGATATTGAGAAGAAGGCATTTAAAGATATAAAAAATGCCATTGTTCACCCTCATTGAATAGTCCATATTTTGAGGAGGATTTTGTTATATACACGTTTGCTTCATGTTTTTCTCTTGCAGCAGTGCTCACGCGGAAAGGAGAGCAAGAAGATGAATACCCAATATATTTTATGAGCATTGGGTTACAAGGAGCTGAACTGAATTAACTAGCTGTGGATAAACAATCATATGCAATTTTCAAGGCAGTAAATCAGTTCAGACCTTATATTTTGAAAAACAGAACAAAAGTTGTAATACCTCATCCAAATGTTAGGTCTCTATTTATTCAGAAGGAGTTGGGAGAAAGACGAGGAAATTGGGTGACTGCACTCCAAGAATATGACCTAGAATTTAAGCCAACCAATATCATTAAAGGTCAAGGACCACGCAAGTTGCTTACTGAGAATCCAATTGATAAAGATCAGGGCTGGTAAAATGAATCAGAAATGAATTTGATTGAAGTCTGTTCCACTTTCACCACTCCAGAGTCTTGGTATAGAGACCTAATTCATTATCTTCAAAATGGGTATTTGCCGGAACATTGGAGTTCAAAGCAAAGAAGGGCACTCTTATTGAAGTTAGTGCCGCATCAAATAATAAATGGAGTACTATTTAGAAAGAATTTCGATGGATTTTTTCTCATATGTCTTGAAAAAGATGACGCAGAGAAAGTGGTCAAGGAGTTACATGATGGCCCCGTAGGGGGACATTATTCCGGGGAAACCACTGCTCATAAAACATTAAGAGTTGGATATTATTGGCCAACTGTTTTCAAATATGCTCATGCTTATGAAAGGAGATGTGATGTGTGTCAGGGAAGTGCTGGCAGACTACCAAAATCAACAGATCCACTAAAACTAGTTATCATCTCAGAACCATTCGAGCATTGGGGTTTAGATATCATAGGGGAAATCAATCCCAACTCTTCATTACAACACCGATGTATTCTCACAACCACTGATTATTTCATGAGATGGACCGAAGCAACTCCTTTACGTAAAGTGAATGAAGATGCGGTCATCTGATTCTTGCAAGAAAACATAAAAACCAGGTTTGGGGTTCCAATTTCGTTAGTTTTTAATAATGCATCTTATTTTTATTCTGCTAAGTTAAGTACATTTTCTATGGAACAAAGAATTAAATTGCGTTATTCATCTAACTATTATCCTCAAGGTAATGGGTTGGTAGAATCTACCAATAAGAATCTCATACGAATTTTGAAGAAAATAGTTATTGAAAACCAAAGAACTTGGCATGTATCTATTCCCAATGCTTTATGGGCAGATAGGGTCACTCCAAAGAACTCTTTAGGGGTTTCTCCTTATACCTTAGTCTATGGGAAAGAGGCTATCCTTCCCCCAAACATACTGCTTCCTTCCCTAAAGTTAGCTCAGGCATCCCGGGGATCAAATAGCAAAATCATGCAGTCAAGGATCAACACTTTGGTAAAACTTGAGGAGGCACGACAAAAGGCCAAAGATATATTCAACCATCACCAAGACATTGTTAAGAGGTGGTTTGATAAACGAAAATTTGGCAAGAAAAATTTTGAGGTAGGAGACTTAGTTCTTAAATGGGACCATCCTCACGAAGAAAAAGACAAATATACAAAATTTCAACAGTTATGGCTTGGTCATTATCAGGTTGTAGAGAAGCTTGGCCCATCAACTTATAAGTTACAAGATTTGCAAGGGGAGGAGGAGAACCTCCCTGTCAATGGCTTATCCCTCAAACAATACTTCTCTTAGGTTTAGAAAAACCTGTTGTACATAGAACTTTTTTTTTGTTGATTTTAGCTTTCCTTTGATTTTGGTTATTCTTCTTCTAGGATAGTTAGTTTCAGCCGTATCTAGTTTTGTTTTGATTTTACTTTATTTGTTTGATTTTTGTTTAAATAAAGCCCAGCTCAACTTTTAGAGCGATGTGCAAAGTCGCATAGATCTGAACAATCTCATATGAATTGATCATAATCACCAAAGGATTAGAATAAGCTCGATAATAAAAGGAATTATTTTTGTAACAATAATGTCATTAGTGATTTTAATTGTTGCTTTGTTTTAAAAGGGGAAACTTGCTTCGTGTTTTAATTTGTGTTGGCATAAACCTTGTGAAATAACTAGGATCATGAATTCTAAATTAGTATCTTGGGGCTCCACTCACTCACACATAAATGCCTATCTTAGGAAGCCTACTATAACTGACCCATGGAAAGGGAGCGAGTCTTGCTGATGTATGGTATTTAAAATGATCCCATGCTACGAAAATTACAGCCAAAAGGATTACAATGAAGAGTCAAAATTACTAAAAGGATTCCATCTCCATCAAAGAAATGGCATGGAAAAGTCAAAGTATCCAATAAAAAAGATACATCAGAGGATACTCTAGAAGGTTTTTCTCCGTCTGTGAGTATGACAAATAAATAACACTCATAACTCACACAAAAGAAAATTATGGATGGAATAACCTACGTCAAATGTTGAAGACTGAAGAAATTTATTTTGAAGGACTCGGATGATAAAATCGTCAAAAGAAAGCATCCAAAGAAATGCTGATAGCTTGGGAATGAGGAACACACAAATACATCTGCCTGATTTTGTTACAATATCGTGGAGTCATATGTAGAGGTAACCAAAAGACAGGATTAATAATGAACCCCATATTATGGCCTCACGAGAGTGGTTAGGAAATCTGGTCTAGGTTTCCCACTACCCAAAGCAAATGACCAATATGATTCAAGAAGCTCCTTTCCCTGCTTAAAACTTTGGACTTTTAAAATCCTGGAAGGGAATGCTAAAGGCATAGTTTTACATTGATAATTGATAACAAACAAGCAATTATAATCCTAAAGAAGAGTTGTTCAGAGATCTGTGTTCACCGACTAGTTGCCAATTGTTGCTGCTGCAACCTAATCCCCAATTTTTTTATAAAATTGTAGGGCCCCTCCTTCTATTTTTGATTTACTTAGAGTTTTGTTCATCTTTGATAAGCTCACTTTTTGTCACCTAGAATTTAATTAAAACAAGTGAAAAGGGAAAGTTTCTGAATTGGAATAACTTGAGATTTTCCACTGAAACGGTCGGAGCAACTCCCCAAGTTATGCTGAAACGGTCGAAGCAATTTTGGTAAGGTTTTGTGTTTCAAAGCAACTTGATGTTCTCCACCGAAACGGTCAGAATGCTAGAGGATTTACGCTAAAACACTTAAAGTTTTGTTGCGATTGATGTTTCGGAGCAGAATCGTAAGTCATGCCGATACGGTCTGAAGGTCAAGGAAAAGAAGCCAAATCGGGGGAGTTGTCTGTTTACGTCGAAATGGATCGATGACAAGTGGAATTAAAGCCGAAGCATGTCGCTCTCAAAATGTAAAGTTCTCCGAAAAGGGAATCGGAGCAAGATGAAAGAAGGCTCCACGATGAAATCAACGCAAAATTATGATGCTTATGCAAATAGACGTCGCTAAAAATGTTATATTGCGCCGAAACGTATCGACGACAAATGACATGTTACGCTGAAACGCTCGGTGCCGAGATAAAGTTGCCCCAACATGCTTTTCGCTCTTAAAATTATAAGTTCTCCGAAAAGGGACGATTTGACCCATTAGCCTTGTGCATTTATTACTAGGGTTTCATTGTGTTATATAAAGGGGTGAAAACTTGTGACATTTGTGATGCCGTTTGCATTTGAAGCCTCCACCGGACGCTAGATGCACACAATGTTGTTGAGCATCATTTTTTGACCAATATTCAACCGCTAGGTAGGTATTTATTTTACCATGTTTTCTATGCTTGAAATGATGTTTTTCACCATTGGTAAAAGGGAAACCACAACCTAAAACGTGATTTTATTGTCAAGTTATGAATGCACATTAGTTTTTATTAGCTTGAAAATACCTAAGCGAATCATTGTTTTTCTTTCGAGTTGGGAATAGGGTAAATTTTTTGATAGCCTCAAGTGATGTTATAAGTGGAAGGGTAACGACCAAAATATGCTAGGTTTTTTCGTTCGACGACTACCTGAGACTGTCCCAGTAGGCATGGATTTGACCACTAAAAGAACTTCTCTACCATAGACTGCTAATTGTAACTTCTTCCTTGGTTCCTGACACCCACAACGCCAGTTCTTGATACCACACCACCGTGAGACGAGCTCATTTCGATTCTTTGCCGTGGCCTTTTAGGTGGAATTTGATAAAAGGGGACAGTTCCAAGGACCCTAAAATATCTAAATATCCAATCCCTTACCATTTAAGTATTAAGGTTGTTTTCAACCCACAAGTTCCTGGTTTCATGAGGTGCAAAATAATAATAATTGTATCTAGAAGAGTTTAAATTCAATATTGGCACCCAGAGATAGAATTTTCAGGAAGTGCATAAATCCTATTGCTCTATTTGGTTTGTTTTCAGCCGAAGCTAGTTCCTCAAATTTATTCGAACACCCTGAGCCTTCCAAGCCATTTAAACGAGTGAAACATCTGATTTTGTGAAAAAATTAATCTGCAATAAAACATTAGTTGAACTTTTCCTGAATAGAAATATGATTAGAATGATGAGACTGTGTATGTTTTTGAAAGTTTTTGAAGACATTTTGCGAATGATGTTTTAGAAGATCTAAATAATCCACATAAACAATCCAGTCATACATTGGTTCTTCTGCACCAGTGTATATTTTCCTTTACCAAGTGATAATGCTGTGATAAAACATAACCAACATCAAAGACACCTAACACCATGGAAGTAATGACTCTTTTAAACTTGGTTTTCTTGTATTGAATATTGATAAGAAATATATCTACATGTTGTTTTGTCCCATTGCTTTAACATTAAAATTCCCTTACACATTAATTTGATGTTTCATTACGGAGATGCAAAATATGGATTCCAAACGAAAGATCAGGATAAATGAGTCGAACTCTAACATTGAAGTTGTTGCAGACACCCCGATGGAGACAATATTTGAAGACACTAAAGCAACAACGAGAATCGGCTCGGAGTACAAGTGGGGTGAGCTATATTATCTCGTCAGAGATAAGAATGTACCAGATGCATCTATTGAAGAGATGATGGTGTATCAAAATATCAAAATATCTGGTCGCCATAAAGCTGCTACACGACCATAATTATTCCCATGATTCGAAGTCATCAGGTGGATTCTACCTCATGTAGATGTGGGCACAAGAATCATAGCCGGGGCAAGCAAATAAGGATTTGCTTCATTCCAGCCGAGTCACATCGCTGTAGCATATAAATTACCGTCTCCCAAAGTCATGATGACGGATGACTGGATCAAAGGTGTAAATATAGATCATTTTGAATACACAAAAAAAATGATGATTCCAGGAAAGCAATTGAGATAGAGAGCAAGTGGGGAACATGACAACCATAATCTAAGGACACCATTCATAATCATAGTCCTGATGTTGAGTAGGATCTTCGGTAGGGAAAATGGAAATATATACTAGCTCAAATGGGTACCACTTATGTATCACATAGTCTCCCATGGCACCATTTTCAACTGGGAATATATTATATCAGAAAGCATGGCGTCAATGATAGCTGCAGCCCAAGGAGGAATGACCCAAAAGAAAGCAAAATTTTTCATGTCCTCGTATGTTATGGATTGCATACTAGTCAGACATCCATTCCCTAAATTGAGATGTTTGTGGGATCAGACTGAGTCCCCCATTT
The DNA here is from genome assembly GCA_027924585.1 of Larix kaempferi. NCBI lineage: Eukaryota > Viridiplantae > Streptophyta > Pinopsida > Pinales > Pinaceae > Larix > Larix kaempferi. Next base: position 11,553,724 of record BSBM01001166.1, read on the forward strand.
ATGTGGCTTATCAAATCACATGGGCCCAGAAGTATGCGAGCTACTACAAGCTCATATGTGAAGAACTAATCATCCCCTTGTATTGGTTGATTTTTTACAAAGAACCAAACAGCTTGTCAGATAACGTTGTGGCGGTTATAAATGAATATGGAGACTACTATTTTTATCCAGAAAGCACTTATATAAGGATGTATGGGGGCACCAAATCCCCATCTCTAATGCCGAAGTATTCGACTGATTTTATAGTACAAAGGTAGGTTTTCATTAACGGGGTAGGTAATTTTTTGAATGAACATAAGAAGGCCTCTTACCCACCATTTCCATTCGTCATCGGGGCATACAAATTCCCTAAGGTGAAAGGTGCAGAAACTTTCATAAAAGACTTAGAGGCTTTTCATTTTGGGGAAAGAATTTTCTTGAGGAATGACAGTTTGCAAAAGGTCGCCCAACATTGTGCATCATGCAAAATTCATTTTGAATATTCAGACCATTTCCTTAAGGATGAAGAGGTGAATCAGAGAGTGAGCAATATGACTGAGTTGAATAAAAGTTTTGTTCAGAAAAGTGGCGCACGCCCTAGTCATGCTGTTGATACTGCTAAGAAGGTCGAATTGCATAAGCAAAGAGAAGAAGCCAAAATAATACAGGCAGTGGAAGTAGAAAGAAAGCAAAGGGAAGAAGCATAAAGGATACAGGCAGCGGAAGCAGAAAGAAAGCAAAGGGAAGAAGCAGAAAGGATACAGGCAGCAGAAGCAGAAAGAAAGCAAAGGGAAGAAGTAGAAAGGCTACAGGCCGAAGATGCAGAAAAACAAAGGACATAAGAAAAAAACATAAGAAAATAAGAAGATGAAGGAAAAGAAGAAGAAAAGAAAAGAAAAGAAGAAGAGAAAATAAAAGAGAAAAAAGCAACAGAGAAAGCCGCAGAATTGGAAAGACAAAGAGAAGAAGAAAACATGCTCAAGAAAGTTGTGGAAGAGAAAGAATCCCAAGATGGAGGTCCAAATCTCCAGGACATGGATATAGATTAACCAGGGGGACACCTCCCATTTGTAGTGTTGGTTGTGGAGTTTGATCTTCCAGTCCCATAGATGATGATTCAGCCGTGTTTGTACCCTAGGTTTGGTTATGATCTCGGCACGATCCCCAGGGGGTCCAGGGGCTAGCGGGCCCCCGTTGGGGGTTCGGAAGAAACGCCCCTGAGAATTTCTTTTGGGTTGTTTCGCCAACAGATTTTGGGCCCATGGTTTTGGGTAACCCGTGGTATTTTCCCATTGTATTTCCCTTATGAAAGAAAGAAATTGTAATACGTCTAGGGATGATGTATTAGGTATTATGCATTGTAAAGATCTCTGAGATCGTAAGAGAGACTGTGAGACAGTGAAGAGGAAGTGCAACGGTTGTGCTGCAGGTTGTATCCCTTCACTTTGCTGGATGGTATAATAATAAGGACAGATAATTTCAGTGTGGACGTAGCCCATCTTGGGTGAACCACTATATATTGGTGTCTCTCTTATAATGTGTATGTGTGATTATATTTTCATTTTTGTTTATTGTTATTGCTCTGCGATCCTGTTTTTCTAACAATTGGTATCAGAGCCAAAGGTCTATTTGGCAGATAAACCCGCAGGAAACTAGGGTTTCTGGTTCGAGTGGGAGCAATGGCAGAAGAAGGAAAGTTTAAGGTCAAGAAGTTTAATGGCCAAAACTACCAGTTATGGAAGATGCAAATGGAGGACTATCTGTACAAGAAGGATCTATTCCTACCGTTGGGAGGAAGAGCAAAGAAGCTGTCGACTATGAAGGACGAAGAATGGGAGGTTCTTGACAGAAAGGCATTGGGGATAGTACGGCTGTCCCTGGCTTCGTCAGTGGCTTTCAATATCTCAAAAGAAAAGACAATGAAGGATTTGATGAGCGCATTGGGTAAGCTATATGAAAAACCCTCGACCTCCAACAAGGTATTTCTAATGAAGCGTTTATTTAATATGAAGATGTATGAAGGTGGATCTGTTACTGATCATTTAAATTAATTTAATATGGTTACAAATCAACTAAGTTCTGTAAGTGTGAACTTCAATGATGAGGTTAGGGCTCTTCTAATCTTGTGTTCATTGCTAGAAAGTTGGAATAGCTTGGTCATGGCTGTAAGTAACTCTGTCTCTGGTTCAAACACCTTGAAATTTGATGATGTTATTGGTGTTATTCTTAGCGAGGAAATGCGAAGAAAAAGCATAGGTGAGACATCAGGTAATGCGTTGACCATGGAGAGCAGGGGAAGACAAAAGGAGAGAGGAAAGAGCCAAGGTAATTGTGGCAAGTCTAAAACTGGCAGATCCAAGTCTAGAATGGGAAAAATAGAGTGCTGGAACTGTGGGAAGAAATGATATATGAAGAAAGACTACAGAACTCTAAAGAAGAAAGGAGATGGACAACAGGAAACTACCCAGGAAGCAAATGTAGCAGGTGATGTGTTACAAGATGCTTTGATTCTTGCATTAGATAATACTAGTGATTATTGGGTAGTAGATTCAGGTGCTTCATGTCATGCTACACCCCATAGGAAATATTTTCATGATTATGTTCCAGGCAATTTTGGACATGTTTTATTGGGTGATGATGAGCCATGTAAAATTGTTGGAATGGGTAAGATATGGATAAAATTTAAGAATGGAACTGATTGGCTCCTAAAAGATGTTAGGCATATTCCTGCTATGAAAATAAATATAATCTCAACAGGGCAGTTGGGAGATGGAGGCTGTCTATCTACGTTTGGAGAAACGTGGTGGAATATCACTAAAGGATCCATGGTGATAGCAAAAGGAGACAGGGTAGGTACATTGTATTTATGTCCTCATAATACTGACCATTCTATATCTTTAGCTTCCACAGGAACATATACAACATTGTGGCATCATAGGCTTGGCCACATGAGTGAGAAGGGGATGCAGATTATCTACTCAAGGAAGTTGTTGTCAAATTTGAAGCAGGTAAGTTTGGAATTCTGTGAAAACTGTGTTTATGGAAAACAGAAGAGAATCAGATTTCTCAGGGTTGGGAAACAGAAGAAGAATGAAAAGTTAGAGCTTGTGCATACAGATGTATGGGGACCAACTCAGGTACAATCTCTTGGTGGCTCTCATTATTATGTTACATTTATTAATGATGCAACCAAGAAAACTTGGGTTTATTGCATTAGATAGAAATCTGATGTGTTTTCTACTTTTAAGAAGTGGAAAGCTTTGGTTGAGAATGAGACAGAAAAAAGGTTGAAGTGTCTCAGATTTGATAATGGAGGTGAGTATTGCGACAAGGAGTTTGATAGTTACTGTTCATACCATGGGATTCGTAGAGAGAAGATAGTCCCAGGAACACCACAAGAAAATGGTGTGTCAAAAAGGATGAATAGAACGATCATGGAGCATGCAAGGTGTATGAAGTTGCATGCAGGGTTGCGCTTACAATTTTGGGCAGATGCTGTAAATATTGTTGTTTATTTAATAAACAGAGTGCCTTCAAGTGCTTTGGTTGGAGGTATTCCAGAGGAGGCATGGACAGATAACAAGGTAAACTACTTATTTCTTAGAACGTTTGGTTGTGAAGCATTTGTCCATATTGATAAAGAAAATAGAAAAAAGCTTGGAGCTAAATACAAGAAATGTACCTTTATTGGATATGGGGTTGATGAATTTGGTTATCGTTTATGGGATTATGAAAATAACAAAATCATCAGGAGTAGAGATGTGATATTCAATGAAAATTTCATTTATAAAGATCAGTTGCAGGGAAAGAAACAGGAAAAGGAAAACACAGAATACACAGTACTTGATGAAATTGAAGAAAATGAAGTTCCAAAGGTGCCAGAAAATAAAAAACACCAGCAAGTACCTGAAACTCCTGCAAGTGTAAGAAGATCTACTAGGTTAAGTAGACTCCCTGAACGATACTCTACTTCAATGTATTATTTATTGATGACTGATGCTGGTGAACCAAAATGTTATGAAGAAGCAATGCAGGTGGAAACTAGAAAGAAATGGGAGCAAGGCATGAATGAGGAGATGGACTCATTGGTAGGAAACCAGACTTGGGATTTGGTTCAGTTGCATGTTGGTAAAAGAGCATTGCAGAACAAATGGATTTACAGGTTGAAGGAAGAAGTAGGAGGTAAGAAGCGGTACAAGCCCAGACTTGTTGTAAAGGGGTTTGCACGGAAGAAAGGTATAGATTTTGATGAAATATTTTCTCCTGTTATTAAGATGACTTCAATTAGGACTATTTTAAGTCTAGTGGTGGTAGAAGATTTGCATCTTGAACAGTTAGATGTAAAAACAGCCTTTCTCCATGGGGATTTGGAGGAAGAGATATATATGCAGCAGCCAAAAAGGTATGAGTTCAAAGGGAAGGAGGAGCTGGTATGCAGGTTGAAGAAGAGCTTGTATGGCTTGAAGCAAGCTCCAAGGCAGTGGTATTTAAAATTTGACAGGTTTATGACAGAACAAGATTATAGTAGATGTCATTCTGACCACTGTGTTTATTTCAAGAGGCTAGACAATGAAAGATATATTATCTTGTTATTGTATGTGGATGACATGCTTGTTGCAGGGTCTAACATGCAGGATATAAATGTGCTCAAAATGAAGTTAGCTAATTCATTTGCGATGAAGGATTTGGGTGCTGCAAAGCAAATCCTTGGTATGAGAATAACAAGAGGCATGAAAAATCGCAAATTGACATTGTCTCAGGGTGAGTACATACAAAAGGGGTTGGAGAGGTTTAGAATGCAGAATGCAAAACCAATAAGTACACCTTTGGCCAACCATTTCAATCTAAGTAAGGAAATGTGTCTCAAGACACAGGAAGAGATAGATTACATGTCCAAGATTCCCTATCAATCAACAGTTGGTGGCTTGATGTATGCCATGGTGTGCACAAGACCAGATATTGCACAAGCAGTGGGAGTTGTGAGCAGATATATGAACAATCCAGGTTAAGAACATTAGAAGGCAGTATAGTGGATTCTCAGGTATATGAGAGGTACTACCACTCATGCATTATGTTTTGGAGGTTCAGACACTGTTCTACAGGGATATGTTGATGCAGATATGGCAGGTGATAAGGATAGCAGGACGAGCACCACAGAGTATGTGTTTACTGTAGGTGGAACAACAGTAAGTTGGATTTCAAAACTACAAAAGGTTGTTTCACTTTCAACAACGGAAGCAGAGTATGTTGCCGTTACAGAGGTCAGTAAAGAGATGATTTGGTTGTAGAGGTTTATGGAGGAATTGGGTAAGAAGCAGAAAGATAGCAGGTTGTATAGTGACATCCAGAGTGCCATTCATCTCACAAAGAACTCAACATTCCATTCTAGGACTAAACATATACAGCTCAAGTACCATTTCATACGCTATGTTCTGGAAGATGAACTGTTGAAGCTGGAAAAGATACATACTAGCCAGAGTCCTGCAGACATGTTCACAAAGGTAGTGACTAGAGAGAAACTGAGTTCCTTCTTGGTTTCAGTTGGCCTTCTAGCATGAAGGTGAAAATGAGAAATTTGCCAAGTCCAAGGTCCAACAAGTACAACAGCGGTGGATTTGCTGTGACCAGTCTCCAAGTGGGAGATTGTTGGTTGTGGAGCCTAATCTTCTAGTATCATAGATGATGATTCAGCTGTGTTTGTACCCCAGGTTTGGTTATGATCCCAACACGATCCCTAGGGGGTTTGGGGGCGAAGCCCCTGAGAAATTTTTTTGGGTTGTTTCGCCAACAGATTTCGAGCCCATGGTTTTGGATAACCCGTGGTATTTTTCCATTGTATTTCCCTTATAAAAGAAAGACATTGTAATACGGCTAGGGATGATGTATTAGGTATTATCCATTGTAAAGATCTCTGAGATTGTAAGAGAGACTGTGAGACAGTGAAGAGGAAGTGCAACGATTGTGCTGCAGGTTGTATCCCTTCACTTTGTTGGATGGTATAATAATAAGGACTGGCAATTTCAGTGTGGACGTAGCCCATCTTGGGTGAACCACAATATATTGGTGTCTCTCTTGTAATGTGTATGTGTGATTATATTTGCATTTCTGTTTATTGTTATTGCTCTGTGATCCCGTTTTTCTAACATGTAGAACTCAGACTCACTCCTTTCACCCCATCAAAGCTGGATACGATAGTATTCGACTAAAAAAGGAAGACAATAACCAGAAGATTAGAGAAAATAATGAAGATGGGAGCAAAGCCTAATGTGGTGACCATTCAAGAGAAGACCATAATGGAAGGAACCCATAAGGATCCCAAGTTCACAACATCAGTGAATGTAGCAGCTGCACACGCAAGTGCAGATAATGTTGATAAGCTAATGAATGACTTGGAGCGCAACAAGGATAAGATGCTAAAACTGAAGGACAACCTGGTAAAATCTAGAGGTGAAGGAATAGAGTTGAAAAGAAAGCATGATGCTCTAATAAGTGAGAAAGACAAATTAATGTTTGATTATCAGAATCTCGAGAATGAGAAAGATGCTTTGAATGTACAACTTGTGATTATGGAGGGTCTAAGAAGTGACTTTTACGCCCGCATAAATGAATTGGAGGGAAAGGAAATAACAACAAATCAACAAGTGGAAATCATGAAATCCCAGATGGACGAGCTGGTGACAGAGAAAGAATCTCTAGTGGAACAGGTCGAGTTGGCACATAATCAAAAGCAAGATATGACTCCTTTTCTCTAATAGGCATGTAAGATAGAGGAAAGATCTGCCGCACACAAGAATTATTAACTACATAAATTTACAAGATGAAGTAGATGCTATATAGGATGAAGGAGATTTCTGCATATTCTCTGTCAATAAGACAAAAGTTGGTTAACTTTTTTAAAAAGTTAAAAAAGCAGATGGCCTGAAAGGAAAAAAAATAAAACTTCCCTGATCATCTGCCAAACAAGACGGATACAAAAATTAAATTGGGTATTGTGCTCCTTGAGTTTTGCAGGAAAGCTTCCAGGAGGATATGTGTAGAAATACCTAAGTCCATTGAAAAGTGTGAAGAGTTATACAAAAGAATTCATCAGATACATGAGAAATGTCACATTGCACTGAATCTAGATATGGCTGAGCTGCCCACAAACGATCAACGCTTAGTGGAGCTGAGGACAGACTGAAAGAAGACCTGGAGTATATCAGAAAAATGGATGTGTTGAGTGAAGAAGACCTCAACCAGTATATTGGGCAGGAAACTATCAATGCTTATTTCTTAGAAGAAAGCTACAAAGTTGCTGCTAAGGGAGTGACCAGTGTAGAAAAGGAATTATCTGTCCATGAGGTGTCTTTGAAATTATGAGAACCTGCCCAGTGTAATATCATATTTGAAGAGACAGACTTATGGGATAATTACATTTCTTGTTTGGAGGGCCCACCAAAAAATTAATTTTAAATTTGTAATTAATTGTATTTTTGTGCAAACACAAAAGGACGAATTTTGGGAAGTCCGAAGGTTGTGGTAGTTAAAATGAGTAGTCATGTAGGGGCAAACTCTATTGTAATATAAATATAAGGGAGGGATACCAGTAAAGGGACTTTTGCTAGCATAATAGAGGCTGGACACATTTGGTAAGAGAACTGATTTTATGCTAATGAGAAGGACCTGTTTGCTGGGAAAAGCTTGCACATAAGTGTTTTGTGTGGAATGTGTGGAATGACAAATTTGGAACTATTTCTTCTTTCATTCGCGACTCATACTGTGAGATTGTTCTAACTTTATTGAACTACTTAAAATGGTGATGAATGATTTCTTTATCTATGCAAATGTTTATGTGTTAACAGGGTAATAATTGTTAAAATTAAATCAAAGCTATCTTTGGTATCTTTTCTATTGTGAATGTGAACACTTTGTCTGAACAACTATTTGTTGGATTCGTATGAACATTTTCAGAGTATTACTCTCATTTAAACTCGATCCTTGCAAGGATAGGATAGTTAGTTTATGATAGAATTAGCGAATTGATAGGTAGAAGTGATAAGATGCGAGGTAAGAACCTACGCATCACTTGATGAGGCTTCTGCCTGTCGATTGTAGGTTAAATGCATTAGTTAGAATATTATCACTTGCATATTCATAATATTAAACATAAAATATAAATGGTGGGCTGGGCCGCAATCGTACATAACTAAACAAACAAAATTACGTTTGTCATACCATTAACTGGACAGATTCCCCATACCAAACAATGAGTAATCTAATTGGGATTATTCATTGGGGAGAATCCCGACTGTCGATGCTAGGATTTTATGGGCATAAACAGTTCCTTGATGACATCCTTATTTATTCCAAGTGAAAGGAAGAACACATAGAACACTTAAGATTGGTGTTGCAAGTGTTGTGGGAACATCAATTATATGCTAAGCTAAGTAGATTCGCTTTTTATCAGAATCAAATCCGTTACCCAGGTCATATAATTTCTAAAGATGGAATATAGTTGATCCAAAAAATATCAAAGCTATTATCAGTTGGCATACATCCATATATGTATTTTAAGTCAAATCCTTCATGGAATTGGTTGGTTACGACAGGAGATTTGTTGAGGGTTTTGCAAAGGTGGTGCATCCAATCAGCTCATTGCAAAAGGAGGGAATTAAATTCCAATGGATGCGACAGTGTGAAGGAAGCCTCCAGCACTCGAAGAAATTATTAACCAACACACCAATTGTGAGGATAATAGACCCAAACAAAAGAATTTGTAGTATGTATACATTCATGCGAATAAGGAATATGTGTAGTCTTGATGCAATAAGGGCACATAATTTGTTATGAGTCCAGGAATCTCAAAGAACACAAAAGGAATTATGCCACACATGATCTAGATCTCTCTGCCATCGTGCATGCATTGAATATGTGGAGGCATTATCTCATGGGTAGAATATTTGAGCTGAGGAAATATCATAGTGGACTGAAATAGTTGTTTCATAAACATGATTTAAATGTCAAGTAGGAAAGATGGCTAGAGTTCTTGTCTGAGTTTTATTTTGAAATCAAACACATCAAGGCAAGGAGGATAAAGTGGTTGATGCACTCAACCGAAGGATACATGCAATGCATGTTTCAACCACCAGTATGGGTACAAATCAAAACTAAGAGACAAAATCCTCGAAGCTATAATTTCATACAAAAATTATCATGATGTAAAGGAACGATTACAACAAGGAAATATGCGTAGGAGGTATCAAGGTTACAAGTTTGAAGATGATGGAATCCTTAGGTATCAAAACAAAATTAATGTGCCTAATTTAGGTGAGTTAAGGAAGTTGATATTGAGTGAGATGAATAGATTTCCTTATGCAGGACACCTAGGATATCAAAAGACACTTACAATAGTAATGGGTAAGTATTTTTGGCCATGTATGAAGGAGGATATTGCAGAGTATGTGGCCAAGTGTTTGAAATTTCAAAGAGTCAAGGGTAATCATGGGAATTCGACATGATTGCTTCAAACTTTTCCTATTCATGAGTGGAAATGGGATGTGGTGATGGTTGATTTCATCATCAAATTGCCCAGGACAATAAGGCAACATGATTCCATGATGCTAGTGGTGGATAAGCTAACCAAAGCAACTCATTTTATTTTGGTGAACTCAACCCATAAAGCTATTAACATAACTAGCATTTATATGAATCAAAGTTACTAGGTTGCATGGTATTACTAAGGAAATTGTCTTTGACAGAGATCCAAAATTCACTTCCAACTTTTGGAAGGTATTATTTAAAGGCTTTGGCACAAATTTAAATCTAAGCACAACATAGCACCCACATACATATGGGTAGACTAAAAGAGTCGGTCAAGTGATTGAGGATATGTAGAGAATGTGTGTGATGGATCAACCATCTAGATGGAAGGATTACATGTAATTGGTAGAATTTGCCTACAAGAATGGATATCATGCCTCGCTGAAGATGAGTCCATTTAATGCCATGTATGGTAGGAAGTGTAACACTCCCATTAGTTGGGATAACCCAATAGACAAAGTAGTTATTGGGCCAGAATTGCTTAGAGAAATGGAAGAGCAGATGTCCAAGATAGAGTTGAATTTGAAGGTAGCTAAGGACAAGTAGAAGATCTATGTAGATAGAGGTAGAGCAACAAGAGAGTTCCAAGTGGGGGACCATGTATATCTTGGAGTTAGACCAAAGAAGAGTTCCATGAAATTGCGAATCTACCCAAAGCTTGCATCCATATACTATAGGCCATTTGAAATATTAGATAGGATAGGGCCTATAGTTTATGCACTTGCATTGCCTGCATGTCTACATGTACATAATGTATTTCATGTATCTTTACTGAAGAAATATGTACTTGATCCTATCCACATAATTGATTGGGTTGTGATCTAGGTGGAACTAGAAGGAGATATTCTAGTATAGAAAATGTGTATCCTTGAAAAGAAAACTACATTGCTTGGGAACAAGGCCATTGGGCATATAAAGGTCTAGTGTACCCATTACAAGCATGAAGAGGCAACATGGGAGTTGGAGGATGTGATGCAGGAAGAATACTCACAACTTTTTGAAGAAAAATTTGGTAAGATAATGGTTTGATAAATATTTGATGTACAGTGTAATTAGGTACATATGGATGTGATGCATCGAGGATGGTGCATAAATTAAGGGGGGGGACTCAGGGAGTGTAACATCCTTGTTTTCCCCTGTATGTAAATGTATAATCACGTAAGTATTATGAAATGTTGGAGGCCTGAGACAATTGTCTGAATGAACTGAACATTAGTTTATATAAATTTTGCTATGGTTTTAAATAAAATTTCTTGAGTGGTTGCAAGAGAGGATTAGATAAAAAGAGATGGGGGGATATGAATCCACAAGTGGCGAGGGTGAGAGAAGAATTGAGGAGTAGAGGCCCTAGCTTGGTTATGTTCTTGGACTCACCTTAACCTTAGGAAGTGCTTTAAACCAAGGTCCATGAATCTAGATTACGTAAGGATTTAATCCATGTTTCATTAAGTTAAGAGGGATTAAGAGAGGGAATCACTTGGGGGGACACTTGTCAAGTTCCATGTATGCACGTAAAATTGAGGAACTCAGTTCCATAGGGTAATTGGATTTGGATCCCTATTCCATCATTGAGGGAATTTCTCTGGAGAAAAAAGAGACAGAGCAGGCTGGGGATTCTAGATATTTCACCATCTTCTATTCACCATACTGATGAAGCGTTGAGCCATTGGTATGATTAGGAAACATGTTGTGTCGATTGTTGTATGTTGGTCTCTGCACAAGAGTTGTAGAGGATGTAATTGAGTTGTACAATTGTATTGAGGTAGAAAGAGCATGGCTAGTTATTGAGCTACCCTATAGTTAGAAAAAAATCACGTGACATTCTAAAATCCATTGAGTTCATGTGAGGGGACAGGGAGCCTGTGTGGGGAGACATAGCCTCATATTGTTCCAAGAAGTTTTAGTACAAATAATCCTCGACCAACTTATGTTGGAGCACTGAAAGGGAATTAGAGGCCGCTTGTGGTATTGCTGAACATAGAAGGGTGTTGTTCCTTATGCTCTGCAGGTCGATGGGGGATGTTTTTTGAGGCTTGGGACATATGAGGATGGGTTCTCCTCTTCCATGGGTTGCATGAGGGATTGGGATATGTGAAAAGCTCAAGTTAGCATGTGAGTGGATGGACTAGTTGGTAGTTGAGTAGTTTGGAGTGGCTAGGCTATGTGAATAGCCTAAGAGTGTCTAAGCTGAGTTAAAGGCTCGGGGAAGCCTGGAGAGCACACAACCATTTTGGATTGATAGCCCTAGCTCAAGGGTGGCCTCTGCTATAGAGAGGTTATGTGCAACAAAGAGCCTACGACTAGGAGGAAGGTCTAGGTCCTACAGCCAGATGGGATAGCTTGTTAAGATAAGTACTTATGTTCCTCAGAATGCTCTATTTTTCTTTTTGTATTTATGGATTCCATGGTTACCTGATGATTGGAATATGTTTAATTTCTAGTTTATAAATGTTTTGTGTGGTTTGCTTGGTGATGTTTGGATAAAACCATGTAGTTTTAGCATGCATAAATAATATGGTAATTTGTTATGGATTTGGGTGACCATGCCTAAATGTATTCTGTTGTATATTGTATTGTATTTCATTGTATAATTGCGGTAGTGTAATTCTGATGTGTAATTATAGTCATTTAATTATGATGTTAATATTATTTATGTGTTTGGAATCCCTACATGGATTGTTATACATGTAGGGAGAATTTTTAGATCCTGTTTAGATGTTGTAATCGTCAACTGTAAATTCATAGCAGAGTTGCAACATATAGTTGGTTTTAGAGTTTAGTGCAGAACATATGTCAGTTTCTGAGGTTAAATTTTCCAGGTTCAGTGTGTAGTTCAAGTTCCCTATCATCTCATGGTGCCACCAAGGTTTTCATGGGGAGCTTTTGATATGTTAATCTTTGATGTTGGCTCGTGATGCTAACTATGAGGGATGCTGACAATTAGCTTTTAGTTCAAGGAGATGTTCCTCTATATTTATGGTCATTGTTCATTGGATGATCAAGATTACGTGATGACATGGTTGACAATCTTATTGTAGTAAAACATGGTTGATTTATGGACCACAACCAATACTACATTGCAAATAGAAAATTTGATGGAGTTTCAAAAGGGAATCAACAGGTGTCGATGTAAACACTTTCCTCCTAAATACAAAGTGTTAGATTTTCAAGTTACTTTGAAAGTGTTTACACCATGTTTGGGGGTGCTTGATTAGATTTTGGGTACATGGTGTATGTTTAGTCCCTAGATGGTTTGAGATGGATTTCAACACAAGACATAGTCTATGATAGCTATTCATAGTTGAGATTACTTCCTCAGTGGATGCTTGACCCCAAGATGGTGCTAGATTGGTGTCCTTCCCTTAAGTGCTAGAGTTCTCTTGCTTGATTTTTGGATGCCCTTCATGATGGCCACATGGATGAACCACTTACTTAGTGAGCACCCCACATGGGATTAAGAGAATTTTTCATCATGGAGGAGGGATTCAAGTGCTATCTGGCATGTGGCAGCTTGTTCTTGTTTAAATAATTGGATATGGCTCGGGGATTCCTAGGGATTTGACAACATTCTTGTAGGGGGTATTAGAACCAGTGGAGTACATTGCTTAGGATTATTGATGGAGTACTAGAGGATCATGATGGGGGGATTTGGAGGTTACTTGTATATATATATCACCTTGGAGCCATTATTGTTCACAACATCACCTTGGAGCATGACAAAAATACCTTAGAATGGATGTCTCACTTCCGCTGGGCTACAAGGCTCATGTAGATTGTTTGTAATAGTTTGTGCCCACATACATTTGTTGGAATCCCTTACCTCCCATATAAATATAGGAATGAGGGAGTCTTTCCATTAAGATCAACATTTGTACTCTTCTCTTTGTACCTAGATTCTTAGAGGAATTTGGTAGGATTTCCTCATGAATCCTATGTGAAGCTATGAAATCTAGAGGGCATGTATTTGTTGGATCTTGATCTTTGTGAGATTTTAGGGTTTAATTTTATAAATAAGACTTTGGTGATGATAACTCTTCTCTTTCTCATATGTACTTGGTCTCTTTTGTCTTGGAGAACTTACATTTATTAGAGATTCCACCCTAAGAAGGCAAGAAGACTAGGGTTTGGTGATCAAACCTAAGGTTTTATGATTTACCCTAAATAGGGCCTTTTGGATAGTTGAAGATTTTGTACTAGCCTTGAGAGAAGGCTATGGTATGTACTTGTACTTAATATTGAGCTTAAATAAGAATTTTCCAACTATATACATCTTGTTTATATTGCAGATTTGATTCCAACATTTTGTCTTCTTGGAATGGTTATTTCTAACACTTATTTGTCTTGTTGATTTGACACACATAAGAAATAAAAATTTAAGGGACTTCACACTAATATTGAAGATAATAGTAAAAGCATATCATGTTGTTTTGTTTGTTGTTATATATATTGTTTATGATGAGTTTTCAGATGTAGTTTATTCTTAGGAAGTTGCCCTAGAGGCTAAAAACTCATTGGATTGTTTTGCATATTTTCACCTTGAATTGTTGATAAATTTAGAGTTGTTTGGAAGTGAATTATTGTGCTTCTTCTATTGTTGTTTGGTACTTTAATTTACAATATACCTAGGGAAGAAAATACTAGGGCTAATATCTAGGAAACCTTTTAGGAAGAAGGTGGAATTTCAATTTTGCATTGAAGTGTTGATTTTGAGAAATTTCTAACATAATTAACTCTGGAATCTCATCCAATCACAATAATGATTTAGTAATTACATGATAAAAAATACCAACAAGTCCATATGGTTGATTATGCATCCCACGCTCATAGTCCGAATAGAGTATTAAACAAAAGGATTTTAGCATCTCTCCATCAACTAGAACATTAAGATGAATTGAAAACTCATTCATAAGCCATCGTCATCAAGAAAAGAGTGATGCAATTCCCATAATGTATTTTTGAATCCATAAAAAACATGGATACAAGATATTCAATATAGATGAATAGAGATTTTAAAAAAACACTTAATTACCTACACTATTTGGTCAATGATCCCTAGAATCTCCAACAACTAATGATTATTAAAAGAAAGATCTCCATGTTTAGTTTGGGACTCCAACCACTAATATTATCAAGAAAGAACTACATGTTTAAATTGGGAAACCCACCACAAGAAAATGGAAATAATGAAAATGGTCCCTAACATACAATTACCTCAACTCTCCACTACAATAACTTATTATTACAAAGTTTCAAAATCCATATTCTTTATATTTAAAATGTGTATATGTGTATGCATTCCATTTTAGAAGCTCTAGAATATGTTAAGATTTTGTAAACCATTCAATTTTTTTACTAAAAGTATGAAGAGGTTAATTAGTAGTTAGTTTAGATGGTGCAAAGACACGTAAAAGGAGATATTGCGTAAAAAATAATAAAATTTAATAATTATAAATGTGATTTAATATAGGTTGAATACCCAATAAAATATCATTCCAGTGTGCGAGTGAATAAGTTTCCAAATCGGTGGTAATATTTTAAAGATGGGCGGGCTTGATATTTGAAATCGCTCCAAGAAACACCAAAACTTCACGCAGAAAGGGTCTAAAACCTTCACGCAGAGAGGACTGGAAACCTTGATTGATCCCAAGGGCCAGGATTGCACAGGAGAATCTCTTTGATCCAAGTTACAATGGCCGTTGGAGGGGGCTCCGAGGCCCTCCCTCCCCTGTCCGAAATTGCTGCATTCAAGAAACTGGTGGCTGCCTGTGGGAAACGACCTCCGAGTGAACAACAACAAAAATTCGTAACGAATGGCCAGCATCCCCACTGTTGACCTACCATCTGAAGACTCGTGCAGATCAGCGTTGAATCTAGAAGAAAGAGGGCTCATAGGGAAGTTCACCGGCCTCTGGCCTTCGCCTAAAGCAGTGGAAAAGTGGGTGCAAAGAAACTGGCGAACATTGACCCAAGACAACATCAACAATCATCTAGTGGGTAAGGGCTTCTTCATTTTTGTTTTTTCCAATGTAGAGGACATAAACTTAATTTTTAGGAATGGACCTTATTTTATGGGCCCTCAGGATCTATATCTGAACAAATGGACTCTGGACTTTGATCCGACGCAAGACGTGCCCTCGGTTGTCCCAGTCTGGGTCCGCTTGCCTCACCTACCCTTGCACTGTTGGAACCCCAAATCATTGGAAGCTATAGGCAATAAGCTGGGAAATACATTGACTGGGTAGAGAGGAAGGATCAGTACACCTACGCCAGAATTTGTGTGGAGGTGGATTTGGAAATAGGGTTGCCCGAAGCAATAAAACTTATAGTGGCGGATTGGTCATACATACAAGAGCTAGATTACGAGCAACTTCCACTTAAATGTCGATTTTGCCATGGGTATGGACATTTTGCAAGGCACTGCAAAAAGAAGGGAGACGAGGAGGTCAAGAACGCAAAAGGCAATCAATGGACCCCAACTCAGAAACCAATTGTAGCAAAACAAGCCAGCATATCAAAAGGCAAAGGAAATCCTATGGTAAATGAAGGCCCATCCTCTGGTCAGCCACAAGGTGAAGGGAGCTCAGGACCACCAAGGATGGAGACATCCAAAAATCCATTTGAAAATCTCAGAATTCCAAAGGAATCTTTAGTTTCAACTGCAAAAGAGGCTGAATAGTAGCTCAACTCAACTGCTGAAGATAAATCCCATGAAGAAGCTGCATCTCTACAGGATGGATCCCCTATTGGAGTTACGAGTCCTCTCTCATATGCTGAAATGATAAGAAAGAAGTCCCTAGAGATCTCAGGCTCTTCGGAAGATGAGACCTTTGAGAGGCCATCGAAAAGAGTTGGGAGAAAATCTCACCGAGAGACAAGGGCAGAAGAAGCAGAGAGGCAAAAAATGAAAGGTAGTCAATCAACAATTGAGATGTCCATTGGCAAAAATACTAGAAACAAACCTCCCAAGGGAGGAGCTGCACCCCCATCAGCCAGCAAGTAATGCGTTTAGTCTCTTGGAATTGCCAAGGATTGGGGAATCCTTTAAAACCTGAAGCAGTTAAAAATCTGGTGAAATCTGAGTTTCCTGAGATCCTCATGCTCTAAGAGACTAAAATCGAAGGGGAAGCTCTCCTTCTTGTCAGTAAATTGAATTGGAAAAAGAACGTCGGGAGAGCAATCAGTGCTAGGGGTTCCTCCGAAGGGCTAGCTACTCTGTGGGAGGAGGATAAATTCCATCTCGAAAGTTCTTATGAGACACAACATTGGATATATACCGACCTCAGGAACAATGTGAATAAGATGTCCTTCGCTCTTGTCAATTTATATGTCCCTGCTCATTATGCTGAAAAGAGAGAGTGTTGGAAATCTTTGTTTGTCTTCCTTGAGTCAAGATCCCCGAAGAATATAATTCTTGCATGCGACTTCAATCTTGTTTTTGAACCAAAGGAGAAACGTGGTGGAAACAGTAGTTGAGATCAGATCCTTCCTTTGGTCGAAGATCTTCTTCAACATTGGGAGTTATTAGATATTAAACCGAAAAGGGATTATATACCTGGACCAATAATCGCGTTGGGGATCAACATATATCTTCCCGACTGGACAGATTCTTAATTCAGAGCTCCTTTCTGCTGGAAAAAAAGATCATCTCCTCCAAAATTTTGCAAAAGTTGACATCAGACCATCAGCCTATCTTGCTGCAGTTTGAGGAGGAAAAAAATTTGGGACATATCCCCTTCCGGTTTAATCCTTTATGGTCCGAAAGAGATGGATTTGAGGAAACTATCCACAATGCTTGGAGAGCTCCTGTTAATGGGTCGCCCAGCTATGTTTGGGAGCAGAAAATCAAGGCTACCAAAGTGGCTTTAAAAACTTGGATAAAAAATCCCACTGTTTCACCCATGAGCTGTAGAAAGCAGTCAACCAATCAGATGATAGACTTGCAATTTGAAATGGAATCCAAAGATATCACTCATTCTTCCATGCAAAAGGAACAAGCTGCTCAACGTTTTACTCTTTAATCTTCTAGGTAGGAGGAAGAACATTGGAGACTCAAATTGAGAAGCCTCTGGCTGAAATCGGGAGATAGAAATACACCATTCTTTCATAAACAATTCAAAGCACGACTCTCTCGTAATCACTTGGATGAAATCACTACTTCTGATGGGACGGTCCACAAAGAAATAGCTCAATTAAAAGAGGCAACAACTTCTCATTTTCAGGAACTCTTTACTGAAAAAGGAATGGATACAGAGGAGGAATTTACTAAATTCCTCGCTAATATTCCGAGATTGGTAGGACAGAATGATAATGCAGGTCTCTTGAAGCCCTTCACAGAAACTGAAATTAGCAATGTTATTTGGACAATGGAGCCGGACAAAGCCCCGGGTCCTGATGGCTTTTCCATACATTTTTACAGAATTTGCTGGGATTTAATCAAGGTGGATTTACTCCGTATGATCAGGGGCTTCCTCCAAAAATACAAGGTCGGAGGCAGCATCAACTCCACATTTTTGGCTTTAATCCCTAAAGAATCAAATCCTGGAACCTTCGATAGGTTTAGGCCTATCTTGCTGTGCAATGCATCTTATAAAATTCTGTCTAAGCTTATTGCCAATAGAATCAAGCCATTGCTGGGTAACCTCGTCTCCTCCAGTCAGGGTGGGTTCGTGAAAGGTAGGAATATCATGGATAATGTGACCATTGTGCAGGAAACCATTCATTCCAGCCACCAACGCAAAGAACAAGGGATGATTATTAAGCTTGACATGGCTAATGCCTTCGACCGAGTAAGACATTCCTTCTTGTTTCAAGTTCTTCTATCTTTTGGCTTTAGTACCGATTTTGTAAGGTTGATCAAAGCTTGTATAGGTTGGCCTTGGATAGCGCCTTTAGTGAATGGTAGACCTACCAATTACTTCCAATGTTCTCGGGGTATAAGGCAGGGCTTCCCTCTGTCCCCATGCTTATACATTTTGATGGTAGACTCCCTCAGCAGAAAGTTGAATGCAGAGAAGGCTGCAGGAATAGTTCCAGGCATAAGAGTGACGAAAGATCTTGACCCCATTAATCATTCCTTATTCGCAGATGATTCTCTCCTTTTGGGAGGAGCCTCTGTCAAAATCGCAAGGGTCTTCAATGATGTAATACAAAGTTTTTGCAGAGTTTCTGGAGATCTTGTCAATAAGAGAAAATGTGCAGTGTATGGCTAGAATGTGAATCATGCTACCATTCAGCGTATTGCTCATTACTTAGGGTATACTGGCTTTGTAGATTGGGATACTATTAAATATTTGGGCCTGCCATTAACCCTGGGCATTACCAAGGCCACTCATTGGCTCGAGGTAATAAGAAAAATTAAAATCCAAAATTACAGCTTGGGGAGGGCAATGGCTTACCAAAGATGGGAAATTAATTCTCATCAAATCAGATATCTCTTCTCTACCTCTCTATCAAGCAACGTTTTTATTGGCATCTTAAATGATTGCTGAGCAGGTTACAAAGCTCATGCGAACCTTCCTGTGGCAAGGTGGAAATGGGAATCATAAAAAATTTCATTTAGTGTGCTGGGATGTAGTGAAAAAACCATTTGCTGAAGGAGGTCTGCAGGTCAGAGATCTAGGGCTTGTGAATCTGGCTCTTGGTGGAAAGATGCTGTGGAAGATTTTCTCCAATCTCAGTCATCCGGTCAGCCGAGTTCTAATTAAAAAATACCTGCACAATGTATCGGAATCCAGTATGGATGAAGCTGCAGCCATCAAAGGCACCATGATGTGGAAATTATGCAGCCGTGGATGGGAGTTTTTAAAAAAATATCTCTATCGTATTCCAGGCAATGGGAGACGGATTTCACTATGGAATGATAAAATTATGGGGCGCCCACCTCTCAAGTAGAATGAGGAATTCCACGAGCTACGCAGCTGGCTCACCTAGCATGGAATCATTAAGCTCGCTGATATCTCAAATTGGGATTAGGATGGCAATTGGCATGAATGGAACCTTCCCAGGCCGCCGGATAGGATGATCGAGCAAGTGAATTCGCTGCTGGCAGCTCTTTTTGGCTTAGCTCTAGTTCATATTAGCTTAAGGGATAAATGGGGCTGGGGAATGACGGGAGAATATACAACAACTCTTGGATTCGCTGCTCTTCAGATGTAGCATTCTCAGACACAGTCAAATGCTATTTGGAAGCAGGTATGGGATTCATTTGGTATTCCAAAAATTAATTTTTTCAGCTGGGTTCTCCTGCATAGAAGAATATTAACAGGTGAGAACCTTGCAAAGCGAGGAATAATAGGACTGAACAGATGTTCACTTTGTCATTCAGCCGAGGAAATAATCGACCATGTGTTCATCGACTGCCCATTCATGCAAGAGGTGTGGCAGCTAGCTTTGCAAGGTCTCAACGTTCAAACTCCAGCTCAGTGCAATGTTGTCTTCTTATTTTCCACTTGGACTGAACGTTATCCTCGGGTGATTAAGAGCAAATCTTTATGGTCCAAGATATGGCAGGCAGTCCCAAAATACCTATGCTAGGAAGTGTGGTTAGCCAAAAATGAAGGCATCTTTCAAAACAAATTGAGTACCCCAGCAGTTGTGGTTGCTAAAGCCAAGGCATTGCTTTTGGAAATGGTGGAAAATCACCCCTTTAATTAAAACCACAAGGTTCTTCCTGCAGAGATCAGTTGGATTGGAGACCTAATGCAGTGTACTAGGAACAAGATTTTTGTTTGTCCTATTAGTAACCCTGAGTGGCGGCTATGGCACAACGATTCCGATTTCTGTCAGTGGTGGAAGAATCAAAGTAAAGACACTATTTTTTTCGATGGGACAACTAAAGGAAATCCAGGGAGAGCTGGAGCCAGAGGGGTATTCTATGCTGCTGATGGTAAATTAAAAGGCAGTTTCAGCTGGGGGTTAGGGCAGGGTACAAATAACCAGGCTGAACTATTAGGTCTGCTCAAAGCTTGTTAGATAGCACATGAAAATGAATATCGTGATATTCAAATTTTTGGAGACTCAGAAATCCTTATTAAACTCTTAAACACTGATGGTCATTTCAATAATGCGATGTTAAATAAGACTTTGAAATGAGTTCGGAAATGGATGCAAAAATTCAACTCTGCCTCCTATTTCCACATCCTCCGGAGTCTAAATCAGGAAGCTAATTATAGGGCCAATGTAGGCTGCCTTTTAGCCCCTGCAGATTTGATTCAGAATGATGGTATTCCTATACGGTCTCCCATCCTGTAAGATGGCTGCTCCTTGTATTTTGTAATTGTAGGATTTAGGGCACCTCTGAATTTTGAGTACTTTGGTTTTGTTTGATGGGTTGATTAGGCGTAAGCCCAACTGAGTTTTTTTCTAATAAAAAAAATTAACCGTTCTTGTTAAAAAAACAAAAATAGGATGAATATTCAATGCAACATGAAAATGCAAATTTATATAACTAGTTTTTCCAATTTCATCAAATATTGATGGTGATTGTCATCATAAAAAATTGTTTAGTATATAAATCCTACTCAATCATCAACTAGATTGATTATATAAATGATATAAAATGGAAGAAAATAACAAACTATTGAAGAAGAAGAAACAATAGAGTTAATTGCATCAAGCCTTTTATTTCAGGCCCATCTCTACTATGTTGGAAAGTAGAAGTCCCAAGATGCCCATGTTGTTGTACATGGAGATAATAAAAAAACTTAAGGTTATCCAAGTGTACATAAAGATTTCAGAGGCATAAAGTAAGTGAACATAAGGATTTCAGAGTCCAAACTCAAACTTGAAACATTATCGCCACAACCAATGTTAGAGAAAAAGGGACTTTTATTACTCAAAGCATATAGAATGTATGATAGGGTGTTAAGATAGAAAATAAATAGCATTATAGTAGATTAAGCTTAGCAAAAGGTAATGGATTTCAAAATGGTTTTCATGACAGGGTACTCTCATGAGAAAGGACACAAGCTTCAAATGCGTTTGGATGGAGGCTAACGAGGACTAACTAGTAGACCATTTTGAAGATCCTTATGGAGGAAATCCAATTTTTGGATCACATTTGGTGGTCAAAGACATAGTCACAAGATGAATTTGGTTTTTATACCACGAGGAATCCTGATTTGTAGGAGGAGACTTTAGTAAAAGAGGAAATAATTCTTAACTAAGCACCCAAAATAGGATCAATGGGGTTTGTCAAACCTCTTGAAGGCGACGGTGAAATGTATAAGACACCTAATGTTTTTTCATCATTGGTATATGAGTTGGTTCCAATTTTGAAATCATGTACATGTCTCTTCTATATTTTCCAACTCAACCTATCTTTCCATTAGCTATGTGGTGTCATTAATCTTGTCACAACAATAATTCTCAAATTTGGAGCAAGAATTCCACTAGAACACTTGCTTGCATATAGAAAGTCAATGGAAATTGTGTTTTTCTTCACTAGATCCATTGACCTATGGGTGATATGGTGAATTTGTTATGATGCTGCATCAATGGCTCAAAATTTAGTACTCCACTTGTTTGATTAACAAAATGTTTACATTAGTCACTTGTCAAGCTCTTCAAACAACTGTATCATGGATGATATTCTCATATAAGATGTTCGTGGCAAATTCAAATTTGTAATATCTATGTTGGATTGCTTATGCTTACTTAGTGAAGTAATCATAATGTAAATTTTGTGTAGAGAAATCTGTGTTGGAGTAGGATGTCAACTTCATTTGATAGTAATGGTAGTTATTACATGTATGTTTTACTGAAGAATCCCCCCCTACATTATCAATAAATGAATGAAACTTTTGGTGTACTTCTTCAAGTGTGATGTACTTGGGTTGTGGTTGAAATTTTAATATCTTGACATGTTGGAGCCTTGAATAGTTGGTAAGTGGGGCTTCTACTATTCTTGCAAACATACTCACATTTTTAGACCCCCCATGAAGGTGAGGGTATCATGGCCAATGCAAGAAGGTTGAACATGATGTTCTATAAAGATCCTATCCCTTGTGCTTTCATCTTCTCAATAACAAAGACATTAATTGGTAAACATGTGTGGTTTACTAGAGAATCCCACCCCCTGCCCCCACATTATCAAAATATCAAGAAAATTTTTGGTGTACTCGTTCAAGTGTGAAGTACTTGGCTTGTGGTATCAATTTTAATGTCTTGACATAACTAGAGCCTTGAATAATTGATAAGTGGGGGTGGTAATATTCCCCTAGGATACTAATATGTTTAGACCCACCATGAAGGTGAGGGTATCATGGCCAATGAAATAATTCCGAACATGATGATCAATAAAGATCCTATCTGTGGTGCTTTCATCTTCTCAATAATAGAGACATTGATTGGGAAACACTAAATTTAAACATGAATCTCTCAAGCTAAAGAAATTGTTATGCCTTGAAAAATTTAAAGAGTGAAATTACCTTGTTTTGAGTATGCCCCAAATATATTTTTTAGTCATGGTCTTATCAATATGCACAGACTCATTGAATTCTGAGAAAAACAACTTAAAGGTTTAAGTGGTGAACTACCTTGATCCCACAATGAAAGATTATATGATCGTAATAGATCCATGTGAAATACTAAATCAAGAGCAACACATGCTTGGTAGCTCAAGTTTGAAAGTATTTTTTCCACATTGCTCCATAATGGTGTATGGATCATATCACAATGGATTCAACTCGAGATTTGTTGTTTACTCACATTTGTCTTCTCTCATTTAAATAATCAGTTGAGATATGGTTTTTATACATCCATGCACAAAAGCCTTAAATAAGTAGAATGACAACTCCATTGGACTAGATGTCTAACCCCACAATATTAACCTAAATGATAAATTATTTTGGTCCTTACCTAAGGATTTGAATGGATTTTATTATGATTGTTCATTGGTTTTAAAAGTATAGTCTTATAAACATCAAGAAAACCTGTTATCGTTTAAGGAGTGGTGAAGGAGGTTTTTCAAAGTCCCAAATGAATTTAAATACTATGGGTTATATAGGCCTATACCTAACAGTGATGGGATTTATGCAAACTTAAAAATACCATTTCATGTGTGAAAAAATAATCACGTATTTATCAATGGAAAATTGATACAATCCTCATGAGAACCTAAGAAACAATTGTTTGATTTCCCAACAATGATCCAAACTGAATAAAAAATATATAATTTAAAGAGAATGATGCCTGTGAACTCTACCTACTGTTGGAAAGTAAAGAGGCATATGATGGAGTAGAATAAATCACACTAGTTGCCTCTTACTCCTTACACAATCATTCTGCTGGGAAGGTGCAAGGGTGAAATGAGTAGGGGAGAGGATCGTTTGCTGGTTTTAAACTAGCAGAGCATATCGTGTGCACGGTTTGCAACTCATCGATGAGTTCCATATCACGCACACGATATGCAACCCATTGACGAGCTTCCAATGAGTTGCATATCACGTGTACGATGTGATACATATCATGTGTGTGATATGAAATTCTATAGTTTGAACATATATAAATGGCCTACAATTTGGGGTATCAATGCCATTTAAAGGTTTCAAGCACTAGGGATGGGCCATGAAAGCTTAACCTTGCACCCTAGAGGAAACACATGTCTTGGTCCCTAATGTACAAAATTATAAATCTTAAGGGTCATCATCAAGGCCTCAAACCACCGAACAAGAATTCTCTAGGGGATATTTGGTCTATAAATTGGGATATGGGTACCAATTGAAGGTTTTGAGCACTAGGGAAGGATTTCAAGGACTATACCAATGTTGGATGAGAACATAATGCCTTAGGCTCTAATGTAAGCTTCTATGGCTCAAGATCGCTAAAGGAGGCCTAAAAGAAACATGCATGACCTCTTTAGGGTATTTTTGTTATCCAATTGGAGATATGCATGCCATTAGGAGGGTTTTGGATCTAAGTATGGGTCTTGGGGCCTTGACCACGATCGGGGGAGGAAATTCAACCCATGTATACCATAAGGGAAACTTCTAGGGATTGTGTGCCAAGAATCAAGCCTCTAACTATCACACACGATTTCTATATGGGGTCTCTAGTTGTAAAGTGAGGATGGGTGCCATGAGGATATTTTGAGCATAATGGATGTGTCTTAGGTCCATGACAATGATTAATGGAGAAAACCTATGACTTATGACATAAAGGATGATTATTTGCCTCCACAATGATGAGCAATGTATCAAACCACACCAAGGTACATATTTAGGGGATATTTAGCCTCTAATTAGGGATATGGGTTCCACTATGAGGATTTGAGTAACCATGATGGGTCTGGAGGTCATGAACATGGTAATGGGAGGAAACTAGGTAGTATCTTAATATTATAGGGTACAAGGACCTAGAAGAGGCATTCAACCACTACACAAAACCTATCTAGGGTATATTTCATCTTGGAGTGGGGATATAAGTCCCATTTATAGGTTTTAGTAGTAACAATGGGTCTCAAGACCTTTACCGGTGATGAGAAAGATGAAACTCAGTCCTTAGACCATAAATGAAACTTTTAGAGACTAAGGGACATGGACAATACCTCTAACCACCACACAACCCACCTTTTTAGAGGATATTTGACATTGTAATGAGTGTACACGCACCATTTGGACATTTTGAGCACCAAGTATGGTTGTCATAGCCTTGACTAGGAATGGGAGAAGAAACATGGGTATTATAACCTACAAGAATCTTCTAGAACTCTAGCACCATATACGAGTTATTTAGTGATCACAAATAACCTTTATATGTGATCTAGCCTTAGAGTGAAGATATGGATGAAATTATTTTATCACGCACCTAAGATCAGATGGGTCATGGGGGATTAACCAAGTTTAGTGGAGGAAACACATGCCTTGGTTCGTAAAGTAAGAACTTATAAATCTCAAGGGACATCAACAAGGCCTCAAACCACCAAATAAGACCTCTCTGGGGAATATTTGGTCTATGAATTGGGATATGTGTGCCAATTGAAGGTTTTGAGTGCCAGGGAAGGTATTTGAGGACTATATCAATGTTGGATGAGGAACCCAAGGCCTTTGGCTCTATTGTAAGATTTTATGGCTTAGGATCCTTGAAGGAGGCCTAAAACCAACATGCATGACCTATTTAGAGGATTGTTGTTATCCAATTGGATATATGCATGCCATTAGTAGGGTTTTGGCTTTAAGGACGAGGCTTGGACCCTTGACCACGATTGAGGGAGGAAATTCAACCCATGTATAACATAAGGGAAGCTTCTAGGGACCATGTGTCATGAATTAAACCTCTCACACAAGATTTATCTATGGGGTCTATGTTCCTAAAGTGAGGATGGGTTCCACAAGGATATTTTGATCATAATGGATGTATCTCAGGTCCATGACAATTGTTAATGGAGGAAATATATGATTTATGACATAAAGGAAACTTATTTTCCTCCATAATGATGAGAAATACATCAAATCACAAGATACCTATTAGGGGATATTTGGCATCTCATTAGGGATATGGGTTCCACTATTAGTTTTGAGTACCTATGATGGGTCCAAAGGTCATGACCATGGTAATGGGAGGAAACTAGGTAGTATCTTAATATTCTAGGGCAAAAGGAACTGGAAGAGGAATTCAACCACTACACAAAACCTATCTAGGGTATCTTTCATCTCAGAGTGGGGATATGGGTCCCATCTATAGGTTTTAAGTACTATCAATGGGTCTCAAGACCTTTACCAATGCTGAGAAAGATGAAACTTGTGCCTTGGACCATAAATGAAGCTTTTAGAGACTAAGGGACATGGACAATACCTCTAACCACAACACAACCCACATTTTTAAAGGATCTTTGGCATTGTTGCACCATTTGGATATTTTGAGCACCAAGTATGGTTGTCATAGCCTTGACTATGATTGGGAGAGGAAACATGGGTATTCTAACCTACTAGAAACTTCTAGAACTCTTGAGCACCATATATGAGGTGTCTAATGACCACAAATAACCTTTGTATGTGATATAGAATTTGAGTGAGGATATGGGTGCAATTATTTTATCATGCACCTAATATCTATCAAATGTTTTTTGGTGTTTCTCATATTGTGCATGCGATTTAGTGTTCTAATATTGCACATGCGATTTAGTGTTATAATATCATGCACACGATTTGCAAGAGTTGAAATGGCGCAGGAATTGTTTTTGAATTTAAACATAACACACATGTGTTATGTAACACTTAAACCACTCCTACTCACAAAACTATGTGTCACCTCTAATCCTAAGTGTCTACTATGGATTTAGCTTTGGAGTAAACAAGTTTGTCGTATGGAATTGGCTAAACCATGGCTAATGTGACATTTTTTCTCTTTTCTCATTATGTATATGTTTAAATACCCGCTACAAAATGTTACAGACAATGATGGATGATGAAATTGTAGACATAGATAGAACTCTTTCTGCAGATTATGGATATATAATTTTTAAGAATTTTTTTGTATTTTTTTATATTTTATTTATATTTTATTTATATTTTTCTTGTAATGTAACTCAATAGAAAAAACACCATGTTGGTGTTTCTGGCATAACCTTTTCATTTCTCAACCATTTCATAAAACAATAATATGCTACACTACCAACACCTACCTTACACTCTATAAAAAATTTGATCCTTCATCATTACATTGAAGCCTTCAAAAGCTACACCAACACTTGATGAACTTTTGAGGTCTCCTCACTTAGATATTTATAAAAAAATTAAAATGTACTATTTTTTTTGAAAAAATAACACTGCACTAGTATTGCTTGTTATCCTACATGTTTACAAGTTTTTGTATATTGATTCCATCATTTAGGCACTCAAAGGTTGCATCACCAAGGACATATACCTTATAATTTTCCAAAAGAAAATGTCAATATTAGAAAAAATCATACTTGAGCTCGTTATGAAAATTTTCAATAAATACAAGTTTTATAGTCAGAAATGTGATTCAATTTCCTACATTTCATCTTTTTTATTGAAAGCAAGATTCATTGTGCAGGTGTATCAAAATAGCCATGAAAGATGAGTGATGTATTTTTTTTTTCTTAGTTTTCTATTGCATCTAATGCGTCAAAAGTGGCCATCATTTTCTTTTGTAAATAAGAGAGGAGTCCTTCTATTAATAATCAACTGAGAAACATAGTACAATATTGATATGCAAAAAGAACTTCATCCTGCATCTAGGAGAGACTAGGCTATAAAATAGAGTATGAGTTATGAGGATGCTCATAGCGGTTTTGAAGCAAACGACAAAATTTTGGGAAAAATTTCTACTCGTGCAATGCCTAAAGATAGATTCTATTGAACCTAAGACTGGAGACTACCTTTGATTGTAACACAAAGGCCAAGTCTGGCATGATAACAAAAAAAATTGGATATTTTGCTGCAAGGAGCCTTGGCATGATACCGCCTATGTTGGAATGTCATCAATGATGATGTGGGTGTCTTTTGTGCCTCCTGCCGACAAAGATCCCCAGGTCTTATGAACATCTATCTGCTTCCCTATGATATAGACCTTTCCTTCCATTATTGCATTCAACCTACGCTGGTCCTTCATAGCTGCTATCTTTTGCTTAATGGTTTCAACGACTGAGTTTTGGTTCTCTAGAACTCTTTGCACCAGAGTTTTCGATACCCAATGAAACACCACCAGCACTTATAGAGCATTATTCTACTTCTTGTACCATCGGGGTTCTGAATCTAGTCTGCTAGAGGATTTGAAGTTGCTTCTTCTTGGAGGACCGGATTTCCTTGGATCAAGTCCCTTGTTACCATGCTGACTTTACTTTCCTTGGGCTCTCCCTCGCTAGAGCTGGCAGGTGGAGGAGGGGGTCTAGGTATGAATTTAATTCCCAATCTATGTCCCAAATGATTTAAAACAGAATTCAGGCGTCGAGCATCATCTTGCAGGTCCCCCAAGGTCCTTAATTCATATTCCATCTAGAATTTTTCCCTCTTATGGTCCTCCAAGATGCGACCTAGCAGGACCTTATCCATCCAGAAGGTAACCAATGAGCGTTCACACAAAACCTAACGGGATATGGAGTCCCCCGGGTCCATTATCCAATTCGCTAGCTTCTGAAACTCCTCCACTTCCTGAAAAACAATAGGCTCCTGCCATATTTTGGATTCCATCCCCTCAATTCTTATCTTGCAGTCTGTCAGGGTGCGATTCTTATAAATGTTGGTTGCTTCCGCTGCGTGACGCTGGCTGGTGGTTGGCCTCTTCATCCCTACTCTCCTTCACTTAACCAATTTTACCTTGGCCATGATAATTCTTAGACTGTTCTAAAGCTGCTCGCCACCTTTGTTTCTCACTCGAAGGTCTACTAGGAGAATGACGTAGAAACCCCGCCACCCTTGAAGTCAATGAACCCAAAGGTGGCAGCGGTCACACATATGAACTCTAAGTTCATCATGGTGTTGTACCTCTCCTATCCTAGCTTTGCTTCACTTAATCATGCTCCGTACTCTTGAATAGGCTGGTGAAGATTAGGGCATATGCACATTAATAACCATTGTCCGGCCCCATGTGCTCTGCATGGTCAAGGTGAACCGCATGTTCCGATTGGGATAGAAGGACATGGTTTGACCCTTGCATGGGACCCCGTGTTTGACTCCCTGCAACATGGCTTGGATCCGCCCTAATGGGTCCCCTGTACTCGTTTCCCATCCTACTTGGGAAATTCATTGCCATCATTGAGTCCTTTGTGGCTAGTTTATGACAATCCTTCATGAAGGCCTCCTTTGCCAGGATGGACACAATGTAATTCAATATTCTTTTCCCCAGAGCAACTCGCATGTTGGCTAGAAATTCAACAACCTTGTTGGCCATTCGTCTTACCAAAAGTGGCCATAATTAACTTGCACGCACCTTGTAAATTAAATTTATGGAAATAGAAACAGAAAATTGGAAAAATTGGAAAAAAAAAGGTAAGGAAATTTTGGGATTTGAACCCATATCTTGCCAAGAGGCAAGATCTCTACTTGATCTACATTCACACAAAAAACTATGATTAAAACTGCAAATTTGAATTGAAACTAAACTAACCTAGTGCAAATTAGAACTTATGAAAACATAAATGAAAATGGTAAAAAATGAAAATAGAAATTTGGAAAATGTTATGGGAACGCTAGGATTTGAACCCAAATCACTTTCCAAAAGGAAAAAACTCTACTTGAGCTACATTCCCACAAAAATATACCTTTAAAAGTATGGATCTGAATTGAAATAACCTAACCTTTTCATTCAAACAAGTGAATACATTTGGAAAAGTAATAAGAGATAGATGGGTGCAAGGATTGAACCCATATCTCCTTACATCAATGCAAGGGTATTCTTTATGCCATACCCATGAACTAGAAATGTGCATTAAAGAAAACACCCAAAATATCATTTTTTCTTCTTTCTCCATTAAACATGCAACAACAAAAATACAGTAAACACTAGAAAATTAATAAAGAAAAATCAAAGCAAATGAGGAGGAAAAAATGAGAAGGGAAGGGAGAATCCATTACCTTCCTTGTGGAGGTTCCACCATGAAACCCTACCCTCCATGCATGAAATCCTAAACCTACAACAACAAAATAACAATAAGCATTAAAAATAAATAAAAATAAATAAATAAATAAAAATAAAATAGAAATTCAAGGAAGGAGGAGAGGGGAAGGGAGAATTAGTTACCTTCATTATGGAGGTTCTTTGATAAAACCTTCTCCTGCATACATGAAACCCTAAACCTGCAACAACAAAATAACAATAAACATTAGTAAATCAATAAAGGAAAAAAAAAGGAAGGAAGGAGGAAAAGGGAAGGAGAATCCATTATCTTCCTCATGGAAATTCCTCCATGAAACCAAAACCCTATCCTCCATGAAGGTGAAAGAGGAAACCTTGAGGAAGAAAGAAGAAAGGTGGAGAAGAGAAGAGAGAAAGAGAGGACTCAAGAAAATAATGAAAGAGTAGGTTTTGAGGAGCTTTTAAAAGGGAAAATCAGGGATTTTAATTAAAATAATTGAAATTCCATCCAACTCATGAGGATTGAGACAAGTGGCCTATTTTTAACCTTTGATATAACTTAGCTTTCTTTTTTAAAAGTTTCCCTCGCTTTTATTTAGTCACCCAGGAAACCTGGCACTAAACTTGGAGCAGGAAATAACGTCGACTTTAGTGTCATCCAATGAAATAATGCCAACTTTTCATAAATGAAAGCAAAAAGGAAGCTAAAAAAGACGCTAATGACAAGGTTTTGTTGTAGTTTATATTTTTAACTCTCAGTTTCTCTAATAAGAAGCCTTTCTAAACTCTCTCAACTTCCTTTCAAGGTTCTTTCAAAAAGGTCAGAACCCAAACTAGAAAACCATACAAACTATTGGTTGTATCGATGTTGTGAAAAACAACTTCCTTAATTTCCATCTTTACAACTGAATTTGTCTACATTTATTTTGTAGAGATTATAGGGCCTTCATGCTTCCTATTACACATTTCTCCACATTGGAGTTCTAATTGTAATCGAATTAAATTCAAGGTGGGTACTTGTATAAAGTAAGTACCTTCAATTTTTCACCATTAAAGTGATGGTTATATCCCTAACCTAATTTGTCTGCATTTATTTTGTAGAGATTATAGGGCCTTCATGCTTCCTATTACACATTTCTCCACATTGGAGTTCTAATTATAATCGAATTAAATTCAAGGTGGGTACTTGTATAAAGTAAGTACCTTCAATTTTTCACCATTAAAGTGATGGTTATATCCCTAACCTAAGTACCTATTATCATCACCTTTGTTTACATAATTTTTGTTTTACCTTGTCTCATATGACCTTCAATTATTTGAATAATTGTTCCAGCGATGTCGGTTCCACCTGCAGTAAAATGTTTACAGAGAAGAACAACAAGAAGATGCTCCATGCCGTTGTTTCCAACTCCAGCGGAGAAGAACAACAGCAAGAATATGCCCATGCTCCAGAGAGTAGAAATGGAAACGAAAGAGGAGAAAGGAGAAGCGAAGAATTAATGCAAGTTCAAAGTAGCCAAGGCAATCACTGCAGCAACAGCAGCGGGGAACTGTGTTATAGTGATTTCTCATGCACTATGCAGACGTCCTCTACTGAAGAGTTATATATAATTGTAAACAATTATGATGTTTTGACGTACCTAGGTTCTCCCATTACTGCCCATAGGACTAACAAGAACTACGACATTAATGTTCAACATTTGAATAATGATGAGAAGGATGAAGGAGAAAGATCTGAACATTCAGAGAAGAACAACGATGTCGAATGGTCGGTTCTGAAATAGAGTGCCTAGTTTCAATCTTGGACTTTGGCGTAGTGGCAGGGGACTAGAATTGACCCCGTATCACATGAGTACAAGTCCAACCTCAATTATCGATTTCTCTAATTACAAAAAAATATTAAAAAATCTTATTTAAAAAAATGTATAATTATGTTAAAGGCATTCTTTTAAGAGGGCAACACTATTCAAATGTTTCATCATTTATTTTAAGAAATCAGTCTCCATTGTCTTCATCCACCTATCTTATGGGCCCATCCACATGTTGGTCCTCCTCCTCCATTGCCATCATACCTTCATAGGCAAGCACACCAATCCACTCCCATTGCATGTTTGCTATCCTTGAGAAAAAAAAACATTTAATAGAGATTCACTCCATTCCAAGTGAGCTCCACCAATAATCTCAAATGGGCATTGCAATTATTCTCTATAATTCCCCAACCACACCAATCCACTCTCATTACATGTTTGCTATCCTTAAGAAAAAACATTTAATAGAGATTCATTCCACTCCAAGTGAGCTCCACCAATATTCTCAAATGCGCACTGTAATTATTCTCTACAATCCCCCAAACATCTCCTCTACTCCTTTAACCTACAACAATGGATGTAAATGAAACTAGCCCAAAAACCTCACACTCTCATTTTTAAATGATTTTTTAAGTGAATGGTTTTGTCCAGTCGTTTTTGTCACAATAGGTTGTCTTTTATCATTTATTCTTTGGAAAAACCATAGTCTATGTCGAAGTGGTTACTTTTTTGTCTTAATCTAATTATTGGTTTCTTTCTTAGTAATGGTGTTGTAGATATGATTGTTGCTTCATCCAACTCGACTAGTCTCTACTAATAAACAACGCGAAGAGGGGTTTAAGGACATATGTTTCGAGTTTGTTGTAGCTACTCATGGTTTGCACCACCATATGCATGCTCCAAGTTATCCATCCTTGTGTGAAATTGGAAGTAGAAGACAATGAGTGATGACTCCTCTGATAGATTCAAGGATGCATGCTTGATAGCGGGAATGTTTTTGGCTAGGGATCACCAATTTATCCATAATTTTTTCTTTTATTTGGGTCAAACTCCTTAGTATAGCTATAGAAACTCCCTTGGGAGACTCCAACACACCTTTACCCTTATTCCATGTCTCATGGTCCGATCTATTCTTTGAACCTTTCCATTCATTTGCAAAAGAAGGGCATGATCAAGGGACTGCAATTTCACTTGTCCATTGCCATCCTATTCATCTTCATTTTTGTTTTTTAAGCATCAACATGAATTGAGAGCTATGGATAATACAATTTGTCAAGTGAGATAACATTCTACATAGAACAATTTAAGGATCTATCTTATCTTGAAGTTTAGAAACCTTGGCAAATCTTATTGATTCTTAAAATCATAACTAAAAATATTTGGAAATATGTTTGTGAATATATTCAAATTTGTAAGGGTTTTATATAGTTTCTAGAAAATTTTGGCAATTTTATAGAGTTAAAGGATTTTGCCCTATACAATTTAGGCAAATCGTTTTCAGAAAAAAATGGAAATTGGTGATTTTTTTTTTGGGGAAAAAACATGGAAAATTAGCCCAAGGGGGTAATTTAGCACCCAAAATTTTCCTTGTGTTCCACCTCTTACTTTTTCTTCTATTGAAACAATCATCTAGAGAGCACAACTTTTTTTTTGGTTCCATCACCCAACTCTTTGTTTCCTTCCTCCATGCACTTATCTTGTTTCCATGAATGATTCATGATTTGGTAATTTCAATAACAACAACCACATGGTGGGTACTAACTTGAGTTGTTGTAGTGACCACTTACCTTGTATCACTCCCCACATCCCTATTTGTCTTTGAATCAAATGAAATGTACAATTCCTACTCTCACTCTTAAATTATTCTATTCCATAAGGTTTCCATACCCACAAGTGCCAACAACATTGCAATAAGAGTTACAAGAATGTACCACAATTAAAATCATTGAACAATTAAGGTCGGTGGAGTACTGTAATGTGTAATATACCATTTCTTCCATTGCCATTAGGACTTCCATATGTTTATAGCATGGCATCATTCTACCTCATTCCCATCAAGCTTATTGTGATCTAGACCAAACGTTTCCTCCTTGCATGTAACAAAAACAACATTAGAAACAAAAAAAAAGTTATAGTTGCATCCACGTAGACATTAGGCACTAACATCCTTCAATACTACATCCACATAGACATTAGGCACTAACATCCTTCAACACCAACCACATTGCACATCATAAGTTGGTCATGTGCCTCTTGTCATGACCATTGTTCAACCTAACCACAAGAACAACTAGGCAATCGAGTTGCCACATGCATGATCCATAATTGAGAGACTTTTTGTAGTGTACAATAACCATGGAGATGTGAGCATATTATGTTCAGTTTAGTTAGCTTTAGAACTACTAGCATTCATAGGGGCATGATGTAAAATGATATAGGTATCAAAATAGTGTTGTGGTGTGTGGCACCATAGGTGGCATGATGTTGCATAGGGGTGAGTATTGAATATGGTTTATCCAAGGTCATATTCTAAATATCCATGCCATTTATGTATTTGTGCCGAATGAATTTTGTTGCAACCACCAATTCCCCCATTACAACAATAGGTTGTGGTTTATAAATTATACCAAGGCGTATTTTCTATAGACATTGTCTAAAAACACAATGATTTGCACCTTGGTGTCTGGAATCCGACAACTCGATTCTGGTAGAGTTCCCATCGATATGGAACTCTGATAGATTTTTCGAGCGTATGGGTCGATTTAAAATGGGCCAAAACCCCCGGGGGTAGAGTTCCTTGGGAAGAGTTCCATAGAGGAACTCTGCCACCACATCGTTGCAACTTTGCCCCCACCTGGAATTTTACCAGATTTATAAAGGAACTCTGCAAGAAAAAGCCACCGGAAAAGGGGCAAAACCTTGTGGTTTTAGCTTATTTCTTTACTATATGTGTTAGTATAGAGTTATTATTTAGAATTGAATAAAGTTATCTTAAAAATGATTATTTATACCATAAATAAAAAAGTTTATTTGAGAGAGGATAATGCAATGTGCAACCTAGCATATTGGAATCGTGTTTGTAATAGAATCAAGTACAATTACATTATTGTTCAAAATTTATATGTAATCATCTTCCTAAGACTAAGAAGTTGAAAATGAAGATCATATTGAGAATAACCAACATACACATAACGTAATAAATGGTTGAATTTTATCACGTGATAAACTCTTGAATAGAATCATGGAAGTCTTATCACATATGGTCAAATTTTAAGACAAATCCAACCTTTCCAATGAGTGTTTTAAATGAAACAAATTGTGACCTACTATTCAACCTTGTTCCACTCATGCTTTTCATTTTTCAAGGTTCTGGATCATCTTAGAATGGCCAAAAACCCTAGGGGAAAAGTTCCATGGGTGAAGTGTCACTCAATTAGCGTGGAACAATGACTCTAGATAAAGTTTAATTGGATTTGGGATGAAATTTTCACTAGAAAGACAATGGTTTTGTCCACATATTAAGTTGCTCCATTGGAAATAGAAAGTAATAAAATCTACTGATAACATGCACCTCTAGGTGTTGACTTCATTATTAAGAATCCCATGTATAGGAAATGATCAATGTAAAGTTTAGGGGTTTATCAATGGTAATGAACCAAGAGGGCTAGTCATGTTAGATTTTTGGGTTACTCGGAAAGTGTTTATATCATGTTTAGGGGTGCTTCATGATATTTGGGGTACATGGTGTATGTTTAGCCCCTGGATGGTCCAAGATGGATTGTAGCATGAAAGGTGGTCATTGATGGATATGCAAAGTTAGAATTTATTGCTCCATGGATGCTTGAAATGAGGATGGTGTTGGATTGATGTTATCTTCCCTTATGAGTTGGACTTCTCTTGCTTGATTCATGGACACCCTTCATGATGGTCACATAAAAGAACAACTTGCTTAGAGAGCACCCTACTTCGGATGAGGAGAATTTTGCATCATAGAGGAGGGATTTAAGCCCTAGATGACATTTCACAACTTGAATTCTTGTTCAAAGGATTATATATGGCTTGGGAATGTCTATACCTTCGACAATATTCTTAAAGGGGGTAGTTGTCCTAATGGATTAATATGCTTAAGAGGATCGATGGAGTTAATGGAGGCTCATCATGGAGTGGTGCGGACTTAACTTGCATATCTATATCACCTTGGTTTCTTTATTGTGTATGAAATCACCTTGTAGCATGATAAATGTACTTTAGTGTGGATGTCTCACTAGTGTTGGCCTACAAGAGTCATATAGGTTGCTTGTAAGGGCTTGTGCCCATATAGTATTGTTTGCCTCCCTTAATTCTTATATAAATGAAGTAAGGAGAGAATATTTCCATTCATATCATCATCATTGATCTAGAGGCCCAAAAACATATAGGAGCAAGTGTACCTCCTAGAAGATATGTCAAACTATAGCATTGATTTCTTCCATCTATGAGAATTCAAGTTGTACAAAGGAGAGAGGTCCAATGATGAGATTGACTTCTTCCATGAGCCTTATAGTTATTCATTGGAGGAGAGGTGTGATGCCTCAATCAGGGTTCTTACTGAGATTGATTCAAGAGTTGTGGTTGTTAGGAGTATGATAGAGTAAATATCCAAGCATCTTGGAATCTCTCAAACAAAGGGTGTTTCCCTTGGTGTTACTATTACTTTAGTATTATCTCAGGACGAGGAAGTGACTTAGTACAAGCCATTTCAGTTGAGAAAGGATTTGAGGTACATGAGAGGGAATCGAAATTTAATAGGTTGATTATGACCTTGCATAGTTTTTTGACTTTGCCACAACCTTTGTATTCCAACATCTACTTGATATTGTATGGAGATGTGATTGTCTTTATAGGATGTTCTGGTGAGATTTTGGTGTGGTGTCCTTCAATGTTGGCCTGTGATAATAAGGATTTTGGAGGTTGGAAATTAGATTTTTCTCTAAGGGGTTATTACTTTATATTCATGGATGGTTATTATTTATTAGATGATCAAGATGCTATGATAACATGGTTGATAGTCTTGTTCCAGATGATAGTGATTGATTTTGAGACCACAATCAATATTAATGTGAATATAATAGACTTGGTAGAGATGTAGAGGGAGTTGACAAGTGTTGGTGTAAACATTTTCCTTGTAAAGAGGGAGTGCTAAAATTTTGGGTTACTCTAGAAGTGTTTACACCATGTTTGGGGGTGCTTCATGACATTTGGGATACATAGTGTGTAACACCCCATATTTTGACATTCAGTAATTAAAACTCTAATGTGAACTAGATAGATTTTTATTTGCTTATTATCTAGATTGGACTCGGTTAGATTGATTAAGAATGTTATTATCTAGACATGTGTACTCCCTAGATGTGTGGATAGTAAATGGAATTTATCGTTTTAATTTATTAATGGTGATGAAAATGTTATTTCATTTGAACATGCAAATTTAATGCGGAATATCAATATGTGGATGCTAATTTAGTCTATACTTTGGATATAGAACAAGTACAATAGACATCGTAAAGAAACTTACATGATAACTTAAAATCCATTTGAGTGATATATAGATTATCACTTGAAATATTTGGATATGTTTATACATGAGATTTATGTTAGTGGTGAGCTAACCCAAATGTTTATTGGCTATGAGATAGTTAGATTCCTAAGGTGTCAAGGGGCACAAGATGTCTTGGACATCAAAATGATAATGAAGTGGTGTCAGTTTTTTTATGATTTAATTGTGAATTTCAAAAAATGCTATGCTTTGTGAGCAAGTGTGGTTTTGACAGGGTGCATAGCTTTCCCATAATGGTTGTTCGATGACATGGCTATAAGAACAATAGTTCGCTCATACAATAGATTACCAAAATACTTGATAAACTAAATAAGCCATAATAAATTATATATATAAATTGATGATAGGATGATTATTACATAGGTTTGGCCGCCTTAAATATGGCCAAACCATTAAGATGAGGAGACACGACTTTTCCTAATAACCTAACTATTAATTATTTAATTATTATCTTTATTTATGTTCGTTACATTGCCACTCTCTTAGAAAGGCTTTCTCCTCAAAGCCTTATAATGTTTCTACATCATTTTCTGTGGTGTCGTAGCTGACGAAACATGCCGATATGAATGATTAAGAGTCAAGCATAAATTATGGAATGTGGACGAATCAATCCATCCCAAATTGATTTGTTGTGGACTGTTGGGATTCCACACTGATCTGTCGTCGGGAGCTTTGATCATATTAGTACCATTATGTTTCGGCAGTTCCCATTTTTTTGAATATCGATTTTTATGGTTGGGGTGTTGATAGGGAATTTTCACAATGTCATTTTCTTTTACGAGTGTCGTCTTTTGATCATTTCTCTGAGATGGAAGTTGTATTTTCGTCTCTTGAGGTTTAAAGGTTTCGTTTTGTATATTTTCCAACTTGTTTTCTAACTGCATGTTATCATTTTGAAACTTCTTAATCAATTATACTTGCGATTTTCTGTCATCTTTAGACTTCTTAATTTGTCCCTTAAGATCTTCGTTATGACTTCTGATGCAACTATTTTCTTCCTGCTTGTCTAGAAGTTTTCCTTCAATGTCTTCCGTAGATTGTTCTGTCTTCTGACTATTTTTCAACTTCTTAATTTTTGTGACTAGTGTCTTGTTATGATTTCTTAATCTGAAAAATTCTTTGCAATTGTTGGATAATGTTTTATTACTCTTTGCGATCTCCAGCTTGTGTGCCTTTTTAGAGTCGTCATTTTGTTGTTGAATAACTTTTATCTGTTGTCAACATTAGGTGACCTCTGATTCTTGACTTTCTAATTTATGTCGTATCTGTGTTAGTTCTTCATCCTTGTCACTAACGATTTTGTTCAAGCATATTATTTCATCTTTGTAATCGTTTATTTCTTTCTTTATATCTTGATTTTTTAATCTCTGATTGAAATCACTTTCGTCTTTTAATTCCTCAATTTGAGCATACAATTTTTCTATATGATTTTTCTGGTCAGAATTCTTTTGTTCCTTGTACTTTTCTTCTATCTTATGTATTTTAATTATTACTTCCAATTTTGTATTCCTGTCGCGTAAATCTTTGTTGTCTTTTCGATAACGCTTTAACTGGGATTCTAATTTCTCTATTTGTAATCACAAACTGGCTTCCATGGTTTCTAACTTCTTCGACGTTAGATGCTCGTTCTGGACTATAGATGGTCTCTGACTTTTTTTTTGAGTTTGTCTTCCTTTGACTTTGGTGTTAATTGGTCTTCGATTTCTTCAATGATAATTGGTTTTCCTTTGATTTTGACTTTTCCGATGATAATTTGTCTTCTTTGATTTGTCTTCTTTCTTTCGATAATAGGTGGACACCAAAAAGGTGTGATAACCCTTAATGTGGTTATTTCGTAAAAAAGATTTTTTTGTTATAGTTAAATAAGATTTTTTCTTTTTTTTTTCAAAAAATAATTATTATTATATTTTTATTATTATTATCCCCTTTTCTTATAAAATAATAATGGTATTCAATACCATTATTAAATAATAATGAACTATATAATTATATATATAGTTTTCTTTTCAAATGGTTTCAAAAAGAAATATTAATATTGATATAAAAATATTAATATTAAAATATTGTAGGAGAGGAGTGCAGGTCGAGGTGGTGGCCGGAGGAGGGAAGCACAAACGATGGACCATGTTGTAGATGGAGGCGGCTGATGCAGTGGAAAATCGCAGGGCTAGAGGGTGGTGGAAGAGCACGTAGGCAAGAGGGCGTGTGTGCGGAGGGAGGTCGAGGTTGTGTGGGGTTGCGTGGGGGCTTGGCAATGGCAAGGTGGATGGAGGTGGAGATGGCGGTGGTGAGGAGGATGGGAATAGTGCAGACGGGGGAGTAGGGGGTAGGGGGCGTGGAGAGAGCGCAACAACTGAAGGAGCTGCTCGAGGGAGTTGTGCGGGGCTGCGCAGGCGGGAGGGCGTGTGTGCGGAGGGAGGTCGAGGTTGTGTGGGGCTGCGTGGCTTGGTGGTGGCAAGGTGGATGGAGGTGGAGTTGGTGGTGGTGAGGAGGGAGGGCGCAAGCAGGAGGATGGGGCACGCAAGATATGGCGCATGTGGGAGGGCGTGTGTGCGTGGGAGTTGGGAGAGGAGAGCATGTAGGAGAGTGCAGGCACGGGTGAATTGGAGTGAATGAGGGTGCACAACTGGGC
Source organism: Larix kaempferi (assembly GCA_027924585.1). Taxonomy (NCBI): domain Eukaryota; kingdom Viridiplantae; phylum Streptophyta; class Pinopsida; order Pinales; family Pinaceae; genus Larix; species Larix kaempferi. The sequence goes on from BSBM01001166.1 coordinate 11,593,853, forward strand.
GGAGGAAGTAGCAATTATGGGAGGATAGAACGAGGCCCATAGCATGGAGAGTGTGGAGGGAGGTGCAAAATTTCGGCAAGATAAGGAATGTAGCGTGGAGGGAGGTTGGGCGGATCTATGGGGAAGATGTGTAGGCATGAACGATGTGGATATGTAGTGAGGAGATATTATGGAGGGAGACATAGGTAGAATGAGAGCACTGAGTTGCGGAGAGATGAATGGGGTTTTTATTTCAAAATAAATCTAAGTATGGATGGCTAAAATCCCATGTCAGGTCAAATATTCGAGTTCAAGGAAACCTTGATAGGATGGCTAAAAGCTATATATCAGCAGAAGCCTGAGGAAGGGTTGGCCGTGATACCAAATGAGCTGAACAATAGTTCGCTCACACAACAAATTACCAAAATACTTGATAAACTAAATAAGACATAATAAATTATACATATAAATTGATGATAGGATGGTTATTACATAGGTTTGGCCGCCTTAAATATGGCCAGACCATTAAGATGAGGAGACACGACTTTTCCTAATAACCTAACTATTAATTATTTAATTATTATCTTTATTTATGTTCGTTACACAATAATTGCATAGTATGGCTCAATATAGGGTGTCGACCCTAGTTATATTAGGAGGGATAGAGGTATTTCCCACTATGTATCCTCCGAAACCTGGAGTCATGGGAGGGTTGTGTGGAGACACACTCCCCAAGTTGTGTGATGATGATCGCTAGTTTCCCGTTGAGGAGGCTTGGTTGATATATGTTAGAAAAACAAGATCGCAGAGCAATAACAATAAACAAGTTGCAAATATATATCACACAATACAAGAGACACCAATATAATGTGGTTCACCCAAGATGGGCTATGTCCACATAGAAATTGCTAGTCATTATTATATCATCCAAAAAATGAAGGGATACAACCTGCAGCACATCCACTGCAACTTCCTCTTCACTCTCTCACACAATCATAGATATATTTACAATGCTACAATACACAACTGTATTACAATTCCTTCCTTTTAAAGAGCGATTACCATGGGAAAATACTATGGAATACCCAATACCATGGTCCCATAAATCACCCATTATTAACCAAGTCATAACTATGAAATTACAACATTTTACAAGGCTTTTTTTTTTTTTTTTTTTGAAATTTTCGCTACGCCCCCCCTTGGATCCCCCATGGCGACTATTTTGGAGGGGAAAGGCCCCCCAAACCCCCCCGTCATCAGATGGGATCTAGACATAGCTGAAACACGACCTATGAATAAGGCATATCAGGCTCCACAATCAACAATATAGTCGATGCTTCCACTTACAGGTTCTATCTAGGTTTAGGTCAACGTAGTTGATGCTCCAACATATTCCAGGAGAGGAAATAATAGTAGGCGGAAGATGGAAGTAGGTTAGGGAGGAAGAATGGTTCAATGTAATTTAGAAGGATTTCGTGACATAGTTATTTAACAACTTGATTACTTTTGTGTGTTGAAAGTCTTGCTTTGCTCATGTGTGATGATTCATGTATGTTGTGTCATTTGTATTGGATTATTGCAAACTAGTGCGATTGTTAGATGTTGATATTTCTATTTGTTATCTTGCATATTTGGATGACAATGAGAACATACATGAATTATGCATTAGAGGAATACTTGTTTATAATTAGTACCTGTGCAGGTATGCATATACTAGCTACATATACCTACATTGTGCATGTACACTAGTATAATTAATTGATGTATTATTTACTAAAAGAATGATTAATGATTATAGGAAGTATATTGAATACATATAAATATCAAGTAGCATTAAATACCCTTCTTGACTCTCATTATTTGTTGTATGATGAACTAAATAGGTATGGTGGGGTGTCATAAATTTTGGGGGGAAATGACAAATTTCATTTATAAGCTAGCACGAGAAGTATGAATTTCCATTCTATTTTATTGGTATTATTATTCAATTCAGTATTTTATTCTAGTTATGTTTTTTTCCCTAAAATATAGAAGGTGTGGTTGATGACCCATAAATGGGGGTGGTTGAAGAGACTTGGGAAAAGTGTATAGAAATTTGATAAATAGAGGAATAATTGTTTATAATTAGTACCTGTGCAGGTATGCATATACTAGCTACATATACCTACATTGTGCATGTACACTAGTATAATTAATTGATGTATTATTTACTAAAAGAATGATTAATGATTATAGGAAGTATATTGAATACATATAAATATCAAGTAGCATTAAATACCCTTCTTGACTCTCATTATGTGTTGTATGATGAACTAAATAGGTATGGTGGGGTGTCATAAATTTTGGGGGGAAATGACAAATTTCATTTATAAGCTAGCACGAGAAGTATGAATTTCCATCCTATTTTATTGGTATTATTATTCAATTTAGTATTTTATTCTAGTTATGTTTTTTTCCCTAAAATATAGAAGGTGTGGTTGATGACCCATAAATGAGGGTGGTTGAAGAGACTTGGGAAAAGTGTATAGAAATTTGATAAATAGAGAGGGTGAAGAGGAGTTGGGAGAGTTCTTTTTTGGGGAGAGTTTGTGGAGAGGTGGAAGATTTCTTGGAAGAAATGTTTTCATGGAAAACGTTCTTATGGATTTTGTGCATTATTGTTCTTAGAGTCATGAGACGGAGGGCTAAGAAACCAAAAGGTTTCTTGATCTAGGAAGTCGTCTAGGCTCCTAGTTGATAGGGAGGTTTAATTTCATTTTGGGAATAAAAGGAGGGTGAAGGTTTGTTGCTGAGGAAACACTTCTACATTCTTGGACAAATTCAACATGTAAACATGTTCTTTTCAGTAAGTTATGCTGAAATTCATTTTATACTTTAATTATTTGTTATTTTCATGGTTGTAAGCATGTTTCCAACATCAGTTGCTTAATTTATGGTATTTATTGAGGAAGTAAGGCCGAGAGGCCTTACATATGGTATATAAGTGTAGGTTCTAAACATTCGGGCCAATAGGGACAGGTTTTAAATTTATTGATGAGTGGTTGTCAAATAAATAGTCTGATATTCAAATGTTGATGTATATGCAACTTTGGAATGTATTTTACCCATGTGTATTGTATTCCTATAGAGATGTGTCATGTTCCAAATTTGGTATTGGGTCACAATGGCCTAATCACATTGGCTCTATTCATTAGAGTTTGTCAAATTGATGCTAAAGGTCAAATAATTGCCAAGGAGGAAAATTACTAGTTTCCTAGGTTTGGGGTGGAAGCTTTGGGATTTGGAATAATGGGGATAATAAATGATGTTTGAACATTAGAATGGCATAAATATTTAATAAAGGATATAAATAAATATATACAAGTGAAAATCAAAGTGGCATTTCATCATGAAGACACATGGAGGAAGTGGGACCCACATATGGCTAGATTTCCCCACTACATTTGGCATCATTCTCTCACCAATTCGAATTCAAGGTGAATGGTAACATACTTGGGGGAGTCCAAAAGGTATTATTCACGGCATGACTTATCCAAGGTCGAAATATAGAGGAAGAGTAACTCCCATGGAAGAGGAAGAGACAATTTGGAGCTAGTGAGACACTTGGGCTAGATTCCCTAGCTCTATGACAACAATGATGAAGATGCTATGACACCTATGACAAAAATCAGACCTGAAGGCTGACATATGACATATATGACATGTCAGGGCTAAAAATAGACTCCAAGAGGGCGCTCAAGGGTGTTAGGGCAGCTAAGATGCTTCCACATGTGATTTGGTGGAAGTGGGAGACTAGGAATTGTTGTACAAGTGGCGTTCTTTGGAATCTCTTCCCAACTTGAGTTGGAATGAGTCTCTTGGAAGGAATTCGACCCATGGAGGCCATTAGAACTTTATAAATGTCAATAACAAAGAATGAAACCATATTTTGATCATTTGTAGAATTTGCAATTGCATTTGTGAAGAGGGAGAGCTAGTGGATGACTAGTTTCTTGCCTTAGCCAATTTCGAGGGTGAAAGATTCCCATCCAAGTTGGTAATTGGAAAGGCCATTCAGACCTTTCATTCGGAGCTTTAATGGAGTCTTTATTTGTAGGTGTAAGCTACAGGGAAGCTCATGGTTTCTTCTATTGCAGCTCACTCCTTCAACCATTTCCAGTTTTGATGGCATATTCTTGATTCTTGAGGGAGGGCGTTTTTGGTGAGCTATTGTACTCTTTGGGGAAGCTTTTAATGCCCCATTTATTTTGTAATATGAAGTAAATACTCTGTTCTTCATCTCCAAAAAGTTTTAGGTCGAAATTCCAAGTAGAAATGTATAAATCTCATTTTTAATGGAAGAACAATGCCATTTCCCCACTACCTTGTTGTGAGCCAATGTATTGATGATGATTTCGAATGAATGGATGATTCTCTGATATATTTGTGATCAATATACTGCCATGGATGTATTATACAAGTTTCATGTACTGTACTTGAGCATTTGAAGCATTTTTACTCAGTTTAGTTGTATTGGGAGGTGAAATAGTGCCATTTCCCCAAGGGTCGAATTGGGGATTTTTGCAGTTGAATGGGAGAGGGTGAGAACAGTTGTAATAATCCATTAATGGTGCATATGAGACTTTAATAGAATACTTAACACATTACATACCTCTGTTCATAAATTTGAGTGGGTTTGGAGGCATTTGGGAAGCCATTTTCAGTACTTACCCCAGGGGGATTTGAACCCCAAATTACTAGTATACTTGGTCCAGAATCTTAAGAGAGTTTGCAGAGGTATTTTGGTGACCATATGTCATCTATAAACATCATATTCAAGTAATAATATCATTCATACACCTTCCTTGAAGATTTGAAGGGATTTGGAGTCAATTTGAGACCTAGAGACCAATACTAGTCAAAGGGAAATCACTAGTAAAGTTACCTACATTGACCAGAATTGAAAGAGGATTTGTAGAAGTATTTTAAAGGTCCAAAGGCATCCCTGAAACACATATTTATGTTCTAATATCATTCATATACCTTCTCAGAAGATTTGGGATCATTTGGGGCAAATTTGGGACCTAGAGATCAAAACTAGTCAAAGGTCGAACCAAGGAAAAAAGTGGAAAATTGCAATTTTAATAAAATTCCTAATAAGGGACATTACAAGATGTTCATTATTCCTCTATACGAAAGTGTTTGTATTCCTATAGAGATGTTATTATTCCTCTATACGGAAGTGTCGTCATTTATATTATAAGTATCATAACTTATACTTGATGGGTTATTAGACCACCTTGATGGGGTCGGCCCTGTATGAGTCATGTGGGTAAATGGGTTATTAGACCACCAAGTGTGGGGTCGGCCCGGATTAAGTTAACCATGGGTTATTAGGCTAAGCTAGACAAGTCGGCCCCACTGGTTTTTGGGCAGGACATGACAAGTATAAATAGATATCGAGAGATCTCTATTTGATCATCTCATTACTCACACTTCTCTCATTCGGAAAGTGGCGCACTTGTGAGGAGGAGGATCTGCTGCTAGGAGAATACTATCTCTTGTACTTTGGTTGTATCATTGCTCTTTCTATCTCTGAGGAAGTTGCGGGGTTTTTCACCTTCTTGGTTTTCCCCAGTGAAACTCTGTGTCTCTTGTGTGCTTTCATTATTGTGTCCATGATTGATATGCTGTAGATATGCTGTACATGTTATTCTCCCAGTCAAGATCTTAGATCAGATTGAAATTTTTGAAAAAAACTAACATGGTATCAGAGCTAGCCTGAAAGAAGGCATGGTATGGCATGTATGACACTTGTTGCACTTGCGATGCTAGGGCTTGATATAGAAAAAACCAGTCATCGTAGCACTTTTGCTATAAATCCATTTTGGCGAAGTTTCAGGATCCGAAACTTTTACAGGTTGAAGATAAGATCCCAATGTACCTGGTGTCTAAAGCACAACTTCTAATTCATTGTATGTTGTGTTTTATGATCTGTACAATCTAGGGTTTTTGCCTCTTCCAGATCTGAGTCATAAACAGGTGACCTAGGAAAAAAGGTCATAACTTGGGCTAGGAAGATCCAAATGAAATTTCATAAAATGTGACAGGTAGGGAATAGACTGTACTTTTACAGGCCGAAATTTCAGAGGCTAAAAGTGAACCAGTGACACGTGGAACTCCGTACAAGTTCGCTCTCCTATTTTATCCCATAAACAGGTCACGTTGCGACACCTGGAATAACTCTCTCTCAGAGAATCCAATTGAGGTCAGACCTTTGGGGTTGGAAAGATGACAGGTTGGGATACCACAGGTAGACGTTTTAGACCCTTTGGATTCATAATTTTGGAGTTACACCAGAAACAATCAGGTGCATATTTCTGTCAAAACAGAATTGGATTTTGAGCACCTTTATTCATGGCTCCGAGAATTAGGGTTTCAGAGAAAGTTGGTATTTTGTAAACGGAGACCATGACTGAATGGTACTCATCAAAATCGAAATTTAGAGACCAAGATCAAATTTTTTGGTTGGGTAGAAGGCCGGGCTTGATCAAACCCTAGTTCAGGACTTTGATCGAAAAAGTGGAAAATTAGGGCTTCTACAAAAGTTGGAATTTTTTAAGTCTGTGACCATGGCTGGAAGCTCCTCAGAAAAATCGAATTTTAGAGCTTTGGATCGAACCTTTTGGTTGGGAAGAAGGGTGGGCTTTATCAAACCCTAGTTCGAGATCCTGTCTAGAAGATCCAAAAGTTTCAAAAGCAATTTTGAGGGGTGAAACTTTGCAGTTTTCAAATTCTAAGTATACCAGCTTGATCAGCTCATCAAGGCGCATCTTTCTATCCTTTCAGAAGTTTGAAATTCAAAGTTTGAATTTTTAGGGTTTCTCTGACAAACCCTAATCCAGTTTCTGCAAATCAAGTGGATTGGATTAATCCTATAAGAGAATGGATTGGTCACCTGCATAAGTGAAGAAGTTCTAGTTTTAGAGGGAGATAAGGCTAAGGCCTTACATAAGAAGATTACAAGCAATCTCGATAGGTATGACTTAACCAGGTACATCAAGAAAGACCATTCATGTTCTAGTTCAAGAACATATGACCATCGTGACATGAAGACAAAGGTTCATCCATTGCCATGGATCACATAGAAGATCTACTTACGAGGTATGTATAATTTGGTTCTACAATGCTTAACCTATGAGATATGCAGGTTACTAGCACAAGTCACTAAAAAGAACAAGAAGACATTGCTAGACATAACTAGCAAATATGATAACCAGGTATGTTTTTCCTATATCAAGTTAGAATCCTACCTTGTGTTAGGATCTTATACTGTTGTATGGTTGATAATGATTATTCATGAAGTTAGAAATGTAAGCAATCAAGGGTTTGTGCATATTATGTCTCTTACATTGATTGATGATATGACTAACCAGTAAAGTCCTTTGGTCAAATAAGAATATGCATGAGTAAAAGAAGTATTCCCTGAAACCTTGAATACTAATGTTTATTATCTGTGTTTAAAATAATCATTACTATACATGCTTAAGATTATTGTGTTTATGATAGTATTGAGTTTATACTAATGAATGTATGATTATGTATGAGATCTCGAGGATATCACAATAATGATACCTGTAAGCATTCATAGTGATCGAGGATGGATATAAGTTCAACGACAGGTAATCCAGGAAGCAAAGATCAAGAGGGAGCACACTCCAGTAGTTTATGCAAGGATGCAGATATTTAGAGGGAGTTGACCACTTCTCACAATCCACATCAGAATGGAATTGTAGAAAGAAAGCAAAGACTGAGAGGGAGTCAACCCAACAAACAAACAAAGATAAGTATTTGAATTATCATTTCTTGCATATTTGATTGTTTAAATAATATTGTTCAATGGTGTATATACTAATGTTCCTAGAATTAGGCTATGTATTTTGGCATTAATGAACATCATACTACTAATATGCATGTAATGGGTAAGTGGCCTATGGCACTGTACAACATTCCATTGCTACTTATCTAGAATGAAACCTCTTTGCTGACATGTTGAGAGTAGTGCAAAATTCTTAACAATGTTCTGGTAGAGATTGGAAGGCATCTAGAAAGTTACAAGATATGGATGAATGTTGTATTGAAGCATTGGCTAAAATAATTGCATGACTATATGACATATTTCTTTATGTGTAAGAATTTGTTCTGAAAACTATGAGAAGTTTCTAATCATGCAATTTAACTTGTTTTGTAGGAAAGATAGTATACGAGCACCTACAAAAGAAGGAATACAACATTTGTTTCAGCAACAAAGTTATCTATTGAAGATATTGAATATATTGAAAGTTCCCAGGATTCGGGAAGAATGCCATGATCAAGGAGTACCAGTCGATCATGAAGAATGATGTTTGGGATGCAGTCCCAAGACCTGAAGGGAAGTCTGTTGTGACTTCCAAATGGATCTATAAGATCAAGCATACTGTAGATGGTAGCATGGAGAAATACAAAGCGAGGTTTGTAGCTCATGGCTTCTCCCAGAAAGAGGGATTGAGTATGAAGAGACTTCTACACCTATAGCCAGGCACACTTTCATCAGATCAGTACTTGCTCTGGCTGCAATGATGAAATAGAAGATACACCAGATGGATGTCAAGACAACTTTCTTGAATGGTGTAATCGAAGAGGAAGTGTATGTGGAGCAGCCACTCGAGTTTGAGACACATGACCAAGAGTCACATGTGTGCAAACTAAAGAAAGCCCTATATGGTTTGAAATAGGAAGCCAGGACCTGGTATGGCAGGATAGATGGCTTTCTATCATGTTTGGGCTTTACCAAGATTAAAGCGGATTCCAAACTTTACTACAAGGTTGAGGAAGGCAATCCAGTGATACTACTTTTGTATGTGGATGACCTGTTTATTACAGGTGAGGATAGATTGATTGCCGACATGCAATCGAATCTTGCTGCCGATTTCGAGATGAAGAACTTGGAGATGATGCACTACTTTCTAAGCATGGAGGTGTGGTAGAGTACAGATGGAATCTTCCTTGGACAAGGGAAGTATGCAACGGAGATCCTGAAGAGGTTCGAGATGATGTACTGCGAGGCCATGGCCACACCTATGGCATCAAACCTGAAGCTTCTGTGTGATGCTTCATCTGATCCGGTTGATGTCACAGTGTATCATCGGATGATTGGGTCCTTGATGTACCTGATGAATGCGAGACTAGAGATTTGCTTTGCGGTGAACGCATTGAGCCAGTTCCTGACGGATCCCAGAGGTGTTCACTTGGTTGCTGTAAAGCATATTTTGAGGTACCTAAAGGGTACAATTGATTATGGGCTCAAGTATGATGCGAAGTATGCTGCGAATCAAAAGTTTAACCTGCAGGGTTATTTTTATTCAGATTGGGCAGGTAGTGCTGCAGATAGGAAGAACACTTATGGGTGCTACTTCAGTATGGGATCAGGTGTGATCTCTTAGTTTAGCAAGAAGCAGTCCTACATAGCACTAAGTACAGCCGAAGTAGAGTATGTTGTAGCTTGTTCAGCTAGTTGCGAGGTAGTATGGCTCTGGAAGCTACTGTTTGAGTTATTTGATCTCCCGCTGGAGGCTACTGGTATCTTTTGTGATAACCAGAGTTGTGTGAAGCTGTCTGAGAACCCGGTGTTCCACGACAGGTCGAAGCACATTGAGATCAAATATCACTATATCAGGGATATGGTGCAGAGAGGAGCAGTGAAGCTCCTGTATGTTGCGACAGATGAGCAGGTTGAGGATGTGCTGACGAAACCACTAGCTAGAGTGAAGTTCGAGTACTTCAGAGAGAGGCTTGGTGCTCTTCAGATTGACGACACTTCGAGGAAGAAGTGATGGACACATTTGCTGGAGCCATTCGAAGCATGGTGAGAGGAGGATCCTTCCCATGGCTATGGATATAAGCGCTGGATGATGAGCATCAGGACGATGTTCTAGTTTTTGCTCTATATGATCAGTTGGATCATTTATATATGTATGTATGCATCATGTTGGATGCTTATTATGATCAGTTGGATCATGTATATGTATATGCATCATGTTGGATGCTTGTTATGATTAGTTGGATCATGTATATGTATATGCGTCATGTTGGATGCTTGGACCACGTATTTGTATATTTATCAAGTGGATACGTTGTATGATCAGGTAGATCATATATGATATATATCAGGTGGATACATTGTATGATCAGGTGGATCATGTATCTGTGTATGTATCAGGTTAATACATTGTATGATCAAGTGGATCATGTATGATGATATGTATCAGGTAGATACTTGGTATGCATCAGGTGGATGCATTGTATGATCAGGATGATCATGGATGATGAGCTTCAGGATGTTGCTCCAGATTACATGCATCAGGACGATCATGTGTACATCAGGATGATGTATGGTGAGTATCAGGATGATACTCTGTGGTCGTGGAACAAGTTGTGTAGATAAGCATATAATAGCGCCCTAGGAGATTTGCAGATGCTCTTGCTAGGTTTTGTCGTTGGCATATAATAGCTCCCTAGGAGATCTGGCAAATGCTCTTTCGAGGTTTTTCTTGGAGGGACATATAATAGCGCCCTGGGAGATTTGCAGATGCTCTTGCTAGGTTTTGCCGCTGGAATATAATAGCTCCCTGGGAGATCTGGCAAATGCTCTTGCTAGGTTTTGTCCATGGCATATAATTTCTCCCTGGGAGATCTTGCAGGTTGTACTGGGCACGTAATCAATCTTGAGATGCTCTTGCTAGGTTTTTTCTTGATAGCATATAATGTCTCCTTGGGAGATCTTGCAGGTTGTGTTGGGCACGTAATCAGTTTTGAGATGCTCTTTCTAGGTTTTGCTTGGTCATATGTAATAGCTCCCTGGGAGATCTGATAGGTTGAGCAGTGTGCTCGTAATCAATCCTGGGATGCTCTTGCTAGGTTTTGTTGACGCACATAATAAGTCTTGAGGATTCCACAGTATGGCCAGTGATGATGAAGACCTGCAGGTGGTGGGCCTACATCCAGTATGAAAAAGGACTGGCTCTGTAGAACTTCCTATGACGAGTAGATTCAGAGATTGATTGAGATAGCAGTAGCAGTGACGATGACAATGATTCGAGGACGATGATTCGCTGATGATGCTCCAGAGAAGAATACTTATGCTAGCAGATCTGTGTCGAGAAATACCTTCCTAGTTAAGAGGGAGTGTTGATGTATATGTAACTTCGGAATGTATTTTACCCATGTGTATTGTATTGCTATAGAGATGTTATTATTCCTCTATACGGAAGTGTTTGTATTCCTATAGAGATGTTATTATTCCTCTATACGGAAGTGTCGTCATTTATATTATAAGTGTCGTAACTTATACTTGATGGGTTATTAGACCACCTTGATGGGGTCGGCCCTATATGAGTCATGTGGGTAAATGGGTTATTAGACCACCAAGTGTGGGGTCGGCCCGAATTAAGTTAACCATGGGTTATTAGGCTAAGCTAGACAAGTCGGCCCCACTGGTTTTTGGGCAAGACATGACAAGTATAAATAGAGATCGAGAGATATCTATTTGATCATCTCATTACTCACAGTTCTCTCATTCAGAAATTGGCGCACTTGTGAGGAGGAGGATCTTCTGGTAGGAGAATACTATCTCTTGTACTTTGGTTGTATCATTGCTCTTTCTATCTCTGAGGAAGTTGCGGGGTTTTTCACCTTCGTGGTTTTCCTCGGTGAAACTCTGTGTCTCTTGTGTGCTTTCATTATTGTGTCCATGATTGATATGCTGTAGATATGCTGTACATGTTATTCTCTCAGTTAAGATCTTAAATCAGATTGAAATTTATGAAAAAAACTAACATCAAAAACCATGATTATTAGATGTTTAAAACACTAAAAAAAAATCTAAAACACTAACAAAATATCTAAAATAATAACAAAATATAGGGAAGGCTTTCCTTTATACATTCTGCCTGTCATATCATATACAAATCCAACACAACAATATGTGTAGATTAACTTATAAAAAATATCAAATTATGTTTAGTTGGGAATGTTCAGGGTTGGACATAAGTCCTTTCCTTGTAGGGATGCAACTATAACATTCCCTTTTCTATAAATTCTTTTTGCAAAAACCAACAAATTTTTGGTAGGATGGGGAAACAAATCTGGTAGGTGATGTCATTTAGGCAATTGCAAGAAAAAATATTTTGGCGAATTTAGTTAGTACTATAAGAATAGAAGTTATCTATGTGTTAAAATTGAAAATGTAAGTATTTTGTGTATAACAGGAGACTAGTGTGTATGATTTCTCCTTTGAAAAGCATTGAATGATAATGTGTATTGGTTGATAAACATAGCCTTATTGAATTTATTATATAGTACACTATTTAAGATGCTGTCGAGATTTGGGTCTAATTAAATATACTAATGTGAAAGTAATTGGTGTTTATTAGAAAGAGATCCAGTAAAGCTAAGAATCGATAAATGAGTCATAATAATGCATCTTGAACCCAAGGAAATGATATATGGGAGACAAGGTATTCTTATGAATTGTGATATAGAAAAGAACTATGAAATTTGATGGTATGTTAACTATTTGGGATAAAATGTATTTGATAAACCTTGATGAGGTCAAAATACTTACATATATAAGATGTAGTATGTAATATGAGAACACGCCCCGTGTGATAAAATAAGTAAAATTAGATAGTATAGATAAGGATAAGGTCTTATAGTGGGAAGGCATAGGGATATTGCATTGAGATTTTCCTTAATATTGAAAATGACCATAACTTCAGGACGAATTTTTTTGAAGGGTGGGTGTATGTAACCCCCCATATTTTGACCTTTAGTAATTAAACCCTAATGTGAACTAAATTAGCATTTTATTTGCTTATTATTTGTTGGACTCAGATAGACTGATTAAGAATGTTATTATCTAGACATGTAGACTCCCTAGATGTGTGGATAGTAAATGGATGTTACACCTAAATCTCATCAACATGAGTCCCTTGTTAACTCAGTGCCTTGTTAACGGACAAGCTAAAGAAAGCGGACTTAAGGCGTGATCTCCCTAGTTCAAAGTGAATCTAGAACAAGTGGAACATAATATGAAATTGCTTTCCTAGATCTAGTTAAAGATTGAGTGATTAGATGTCTTACCTTGAGATTGTAGATCTTTCTCCTCGTAGTTGCTCCAAACTCCACGGTTGTCAGATCTCAGCTGCAAGACCTATCAGAACATACATAACAATACAAGCAGTAAAACAATATCTAAACAGTAACAGATCTAAGCAAACGGTTAAGCAAGTAAACTACACAAACATTATCAACACAACAACATTTGGTGGAAAGAGTTTATATTACTGTATTAAAAGAGGGGAGTACAAAAGAGAGATGATTACAACCAAAGCTTAACGTCGCAATCCTCCTCCAACAAGCCAATGCCAAAGCCTCCAAAGGAAGTATAAGTCTCCCAAGAGATGAGTAGATATCTCCTAAGCTAATTTCACGAGCATGCAAGTGCTGTAGACTTCCTCTCTCTGGAATGGGAATGAACTTCACATATATAGGACTAAGAGGATAGGGTAGGTTGAGATATAGTGGGAGAGGACTAAGGGATCCTCCAAAAGGGATAGGGAACCAAATGTCATCTCCCCTATACGTTAGGGATAGAGATCCACATCACACACCTTCAAGAAATGGCTCAAAGATTCCCTTTATCCATTTAACTGACATCGTCATAGGCTGCAATAGGACACCCTACGACGTCGCATGCTGCACAAGGCTGACCTGCGATGACCTCACAAAACCCTATGGAAATAGGTCAATATCTCTTTCACTTTGATTTCTTAGTCATGGGAACTTCAGGGATGTTTACACTGAGTCTTAAGGTGATTTAGGTGTAACAGAATGCCCCCCAAGCATGAAGCTATTGGAACTTGACAGGTGAAATGCTTTGACAGAAGGATTGGAAAGTACTTGTCGGACGGAGGATGCTGTTGCAGTACAAATGACTTTGAGAACACAGTCTCATATGACTCACAACATGGTTGCTGACCAATACATTGTAGATACATGGTAGTAATGACCGAATGAACACAATCATGGCTACTAGACACAAGCGTAGATCCATGATGAGATGATAACACAGCCACGACCAATACAAAAGTGGATCCGTGTAATATGAATCAAACAATCTCCATCGCAACCTGGGTAAAACATGACTCCGTAGGTTCTTCAAGTCGAACCCGCAATGATACAAATCTACCATGTGATTACAAATGTATTGATGTCGAACATGGTAGAAACCACTTGATTACCGGTCATTGATGTATACTGTTAACAAGCACGAGGGAAATCACCATTAATGTAAATGATCCCCAAGGTATCATAGGACATATCATCAAGCGCGAATGAATGAGCTGAAGTTGAACACTTGACGAAATATTTCAAACAAGAGTCAATGATATAAACTCATGCCGAAAGCGAGGTAACCTGCCATTGAGGCATGCAGGCCCAAGGTACTTGGTTGGTTTCTAGATTCAATCCTTGGATGATGTGTTGAGGTCGACAAGGATGAATCCGTTGAAGGAGGGCCATGATGAATCCCCCATCATCGACACGAAACTCAACAATATATGTTTGGAGTAGATCGGATGGTACAGTAACATGCAAGAATTGACTCAGAGTGGACCGACATGGTAGAAGGTGTATTGACTTCAAATGATGAGTAGTAAATGTATTCTTGAACATGGGCATGGCATGACTTGGCGATATTGACATGACGAGAATGACGCCAATCTCCTAACACAACTGATGAGGGAAGTATTCATTGGATGACCCAAAGGAGTAACAAGACTCAGGAAGTGGGAAAAAACTCGAGGACAAATGGATGACCCAAGTACTGTATGTAAATTCAAATGAGTGCCATGTTCAAGAACGACTAAGTACTGCCACTGGTAAAGGTGTAACACAAAAACTTTCCTTTTTCCCCATCATGGCTGATGAGTGCCTCATATGTTTTTGACGAGCTTGATGAGGGTAACCAAATGCTCGGTATAACTCATCTCATAGATGAGTCCAATCCCAAACATTTTTCGAACCTGGGAAAGGAGGGGTTCGTCCCATGACGGGCCCTTTAATGTTGAGTTTTAGCGAGTCCACAGAAGGTAAACTTGGTGTCATTTCATGTTTAGAGAGTCTGAAAAGAACTAAAGAAGACTCCAAAGGTCCTTTTTCGTAAGGTTAGCCTCTTCACTCGGAAAAGGGTAAAACAATGCGAGAGAGGACTCTTCTAGTCATGATTGGCTGGAGTATTCCTTTTTCGTAAGTAGTGCCCCCTGGTACGATAAAGGGGTAAACTATCACCAGGGAGATGACCATTCAAATACTTTAACAAGTGTGAACGCATCAAGTTCGCTTGGCGATCTTTTCATATTTAGAGAGCCCGAAAAGAGCTTAAAGAGAGACTCCAGGGGGGTTCCTTTTTCGTAGGATTTTAACGAGCCCGAAAAAGTGATAAACTATAACTCGGTGACTTATTCTCATCATTGAACGAGCATGAGAAAGAACAAAGAGTTAGCTCGGTTGTTATTTAATAATTTACATTAATGAGCGAAATAATGACAAAAAGATGCTCGAGGAAGTTGTTCATACCTGATAATACTTACGAGATGACCACCACGTCTAGAAATGGCATTAAATAGACACCTAAATTCACCTGCAGCTCAAAGACTAGGTCAAAAGCAGTTAACTGAGTGTTTAAACGCAGTAAATAACCCAAACTATAGTAAAAAACCCACTAAAGCATCAAAATATAAAAGGAATATTCCATTTCTAGTTATAAAATGGGTGAAATAGTGAAAAGAAATTACAATTGTTTTTTACCAAGTTTGAAGAGTGTGAAGTGTCGTTTGGAGCCAAATTTCAACTGTTGATTCCAAGAGTTATGGTCCACCATTTCGTGAGCCGTCAGAAGCAGGTAGGCCTAAACTCATCTCTGCAACTTTTTAGTGGATTAGTTTTAGGTTTTTTGGTTAATTTTCAAGGTTTTGAGTTGATTTGGTTGGGGGAAATGCACCCACGGGTCGGCGGAAGCCCTCCTTACAGGAACTGCGACGGCCATGCGCTGTCGCAAATCCCGTAAGGGTCGTTTGTGATGATGTCGCATTGTCTGCAAAGACGGCCTGTGATGGCGCAAACGTCCAACTTCAACTCAATGCCCAACTCCCAAGAAAAAATTTTGATGCATGGGGTGAGTTCTAATGGTGCTTATTTGTCCTTCTTGACAGGTTCACAGTAGTAAACATGGTCATTGAGTGGAGAGAATGAGAACACAAGTTGGATGATGCTCAATTTGAAAATGACCCTCAATGCATTGTTGCGTTGAGGAACTGCAGGTTAGTCAAATACTTCAGAGTACCAGGCATGAGGGCCCAAATTCCACTGTTGACACACATGATCTAATGTTGGGATCTGGCGCAACAACAGTTCGAGATTGGGGTGCATACGTTGAGTATAGATGTCGACGACATCTACTTCCTAAAAGGATTATCCCAGAGGGGAGAACCCGTATCTCTCACTGGATCACGAGGAGGTGATCAGACCGTGGATGACATGATTAAACAATACTGCACTGGAGGTACTGCGGCTACTAGTGGGAAGATTCCCATTAAGGAGATTCGAGATCGTCCTTTACGTGTCGTGCTCTTCACCCTGGTGAGGGTGGAGGGGAGTCAATCTGCTCACCTTACGAGCAAGACCCAGTTGATGTATGCGGAGGAGTGCATGGATCCTCGGGTATTCAACTGGTGCGAGGGACTCCTTACCAACCTTCGGAGTCAGCTTACCAAATGTCGACGCGGGGCACTGAAACAATTTGGATATGCATCCGTGGTGATATCTTTTCTATTGGAGCGTTACCTCATCTGCATCCACAGGTGGACTTGGATGACCGGGATGCCAGGGATCCACATATGATTCGATGGGCAAAGGTGATGGCCCACCATGGTGGCGGGGTTCCCATTATAGGTTATGGCACTGGATTCTTCACTTGGCTGGAGGGACAGGTCCTCATGATTGAGGATTACCCTTACAGCGGGACAGACTTCAGATGTGATCCCGACCTGGTGCTTCCTGAGGGAGCACAATGGGGTGACATCGGTAATAGCAACAACTTTTGTGTTTTTCATTTTATATATCTTATGATTTTTTTGGAGTAGTGCTGATAACTTGGTGTTGTGTGCAGATATGGGCCCATAGCGACCAGTTGGGGTCTCCATTGTTGCGAGGAGAGGAGAGGTGTGAGTGGTGGGTCCCGCGATGCAAGATGCCACCGAGGTGGTGGAGGAAGTTTATGATAACCTATAGAGGCTGACCCTAGATACCCCAGAGCCGGGTGTTCATGATCTGCCTCGGGGCTACCAGAAGTACACCGTCGGGGTGTCTACGCATTTTGGCACACTGCTATCTAAAGTGGCGAGGGCCATAGTTTGCTTTCATGGGCAGCAGCCGGGGCTTCGAGACCTTAGGCTCATGTTCTACTTATGTATATTGAAATATTATGAGCTTCAGATTTTGTAGAGACCTATTGAAAGCTAGCATGCTTCAGATTTTTGTATCAACACCATCATTTTGTATGGATTTATATATATATATACAAACATTTTCGGCGGTTTTATACATTATGTGTTCTATGGATGATTAATGTGATCTTGTTTACATGTTTGCTTATACAATGGATGATTTACATGTTATGTATGCTTTTATATTTTAAGAATATATTATGTGTGTGCAATGTACCAATCTAGAATGAAGTTGGCCATCGAGTCGGCAACTGTGTTCATATGTCATGGAATGTGCAGGTATTGAATAGATTCAAAGGACCTTTCCATAAGACGGAATCGTCTGTAGAGACAGAGTAGAGTAGGGTCGCAGATAATGTAAATCCGGTTAAGATGAGAAACTGCTAGTTGTGAATCCAAATAGATAACAACGTGGTTCACACCCAAGGAAAGAGCATCGGTTAGGGTTCCAATGACTGCCTGATATTCTGTAGCGTTGTTGGTTGCGAAACCTAGAAAAACTCCTCTTGAGTTGATAAGCTCGCCGATGGGAGAATAAAGTACCTAGGCTGCCGAAGCAAGGTTACAGGTATGCCGGC
This sequence comes from Larix kaempferi, assembly GCA_027924585.1. Lineage (NCBI taxonomy): Eukaryota > Viridiplantae > Streptophyta > Pinopsida > Pinales > Pinaceae > Larix > Larix kaempferi. The sequence goes on from BSBM01001166.1 coordinate 11,611,992, forward strand.
TGGCGCCATCCGCGAATCCGTAACAAGTTTCCATCTGCACACGCAGATAGAACATGGTATAAGAAACAGGAAACAAGATCTATACACACTAAAACAAAAGCGTCACACCACACAAAACACACGCCATGTATAGTATATACAAGGTGTCTATGCATGAAAAGCTCAGGCATAGTACCTTTTCAGGTAGAGCCCATTGCATGGCTCGCCCAGAGATATTCCATCGTAGTCCTCTAATTCGTAGGCTCCCTTCTCCAAAACACGTTTCACTATGTACGGTCCATGCCACATGGAATCGAACTTACCTGCCCCCATCTTATCGTGTCTTTGGTCGTATGTAAGGACCAAATCACCCTCGTTATAGATGCGGGGTTCTACCAACTTGTCATACTATGCTTTGATGCGCTTCTTATGTGCCTCGTTGGCAAGAGTAGCATCTCGGCGAGTCTCATCGAGTTTTGCTAGGTAAAGGAATCGCTCTTCCTCGGTAGTGGTGTTTGAAAGAAGTTCAACTATGATTTTGAGGGATGGAATATCGCACGCTATAGGTAGGACTGCCTCCAATCCATAAACTAATTGGAACAGTGTAAATCCGGTGGCAGTCTTGATGGATGTTCGATAAGCCCATAGTGCGGAAAAGAGCATATTGTGCTAGTTAGACTTGTGCGTACCCACCATGCATTGAATCATGGTTTTCAAGACCTTGTTAATGGCCTCTACTTGTCCATTAGACTGCGGATAGTAAGGTGTTGAGTTTTCATGACGAAAACCCAGTTTGGCGCTTAGCTCATCGACCATATGGCTCTGAAGGTGAGATCCATGGTCGGTGACTATGGCTTGCGGAACTCTGAACCGTGAGATAACATGATTAAACATGAAGAGTGCGACGGTTTTGCCGTCGTCAGTGTACGTAGGCATAGCCTCGGCCCACTTTGTAAAGTAATCCACGGCTACTATGACGTAACTATGCCACCCGACCGAGGTAGGCTTACAGTGCATGAAGTCGATGCCCCATTTTGCAAAGGGGACAACGGCAATAACTGGGTGTAATGGGGCTGGATGGATGCGCTTTTTCGTTTGAAAATGCTAGAATGGGTGACATTTTTAATGACCTCGATATAATCTTTGAAGATGGATGGCCAATAATATCCCGCGCATAGTATCTTCTGGGCAGTATCCATCCCATAGAGATGACCGCCACAAGCCCCAGTGTGACAATCATTCAAGACATGTTCAGCCTCATCATGTGTCAGACAATGTCGAAGAATAGAATCAATACCACGATGGTGCAAGGTATCACACACGATCAGGTAATACTTCACGCGGTGGCATATTCAACGACAATCATCATGGGACAGTTGGGGGTTGAAACGTTAGGTCTGAAAATATAAGGTAATATCTCCATACCACGGGTCAAACGTGCTGATAAGAAACAATGACTCATCCGGAAGAGAATCATTGGGATCAGAACCTACATCAGCACGAGGAAGGTCGCAGATGAGCTTGACAAACACCAAAGACTTCTTAGACTTAGCCTTCTCGAATAGGAGGTCAAACTCTTGCAGTATCACGATCCAGCATGAATACTTGCCCCCAAGTACTTGACATGTGAAAACGTGGTACATGGGATTCGAGTCGACGATAATGGTGGTGGTGCGGATCAATATGTAATGTCGAAACTTTTGGACAGCAATGACTGTCGCTAGAGCAAGCTTCTCAACATGTGATTAACGAGTTTTAATGTCAATAAGACCCTTACTTAAGTAATATATCACATGTTCCTAGGCGTTGTGGTCCTCCTGTACCAAGACCATGGCGATCGTGGTGGTGGAAGTCGCGAGATAAAGAATATCATCTCTGTAGTAATTGGGCGGTTGGAGCACAGTGGCATGGGTGATGGCATGTTTAAGACTATCGAAGTATTGTTGCGCTTGATCGTCCCATATGAATGGGATGTCCTTCTTGATTAGTCTCATATAACCCTATGTCGTCTGGGTGAAATTACAGACATAATGCCTTAAATAAGTTTCCTTCCCTTGCAGACTTTGAAGTTCCATAATATCAGTCGGAGGTGGGAGAGAAACAATGGCTTCCACCTTCAAGGGATCAATGAGGATCCCATCTTTCGAGACGATAGAACCTAAGAGGCGTCCAGACTCAATGCAGAAAATACACTTGTGAGGGTTCAGGCGAATTTTATATCCCCCGCATCTAAGGAATACGACCTTCAGATGATCTATGTGGAATTCACGCTGCCGTGAATGGGTAGGGAGATCGTCCAAGTAGGGTTCCACAAAGTCCTTCACATCATGAAAGGCGTACGACATGGCCCGCTGGAATGTGGCACCAGCATTTTTAAGACCAAAAGGAAGTTTACGATATGCAAACGTTCCCCAAGGGCAGATGAATGCAGTCTTTTGTTGGTCGTTGGGGTGGATCTCAATCTGGTTGTAACCAAAAAAGCCATCCATAAAAGAGAAGATGACACTTCCACCACAATTGTCAATGATCTGATCGATAAAGGGAGTCGGGTAATTGTCCTTAGGAGAAGCCTTGTTGAGATCTCGATAATCGACGTAGACACGAATGGTACCATGCTTCTTAGCTACATGGATGACATTTGAAACCCATTATGTTAATGGAACAGGGTATATAAAGCCAGCCTTCAAGAGCTTCTCAATTTCTTCCTTGATCGCAGCAGTCTTTCGAGGGTGTACTGGTCGCAACTTTTGGAGGACTGGTTTGATGTTGGGATAGGTTTTAATTTCTTGTGAAACAATAGCGGGGTCTATCCCAGGCATCTCCTCGTAGGTCCAAGCAAACACGTCTCGAAATTGCTTGAAAAAGGCCGTGAAAGTAGTAATCTCTTCAGGGGAACACTTCTGGCCTAAACGAATTTGTTCCACTACACCAGGAGTAACCAAAATGTCAACCGAAATGGTAGGTTCAATGTTCACCAGGTTGCCCTCAATGTCCGTACGACATGTGAGTATCGGGGATTGGGGGCAAGGGTAGACATCCAGTGTAAAAATGGTGGAAATGTTGTTCTCCACATATTCCAATGGAGGAAGGAAAGATGATCGATGGTGGAGGTATTCCAACGGGGGGTCATCCACACTCATTATTTCCATAATGGACTTGTCAGAATGAAAAGTATGGAGCAGACGATCCGGTGGGGATGACGTCCGCTGTAGAGAACAGGACGTGGAGGCCACAGACAAGTGGTCCTCAGGTGCTAACTGGATAGCCTCGTAAATGAGTTCAGCGGGTGAAAGAGGCATAGAGTCTCCAATCAGGTGCATAGTGGCTTCATCAGGTACAAGCCATTGATAGTTGGAGTTGGGAAAAGATGAAATCCGAGAGGAGATCATGTTCACCGTGGCAACATGATTAGGGGGATCTGAGGTTGGAAAGACGCCCATAAGAGATGAGTCTTTTATGAGGCCGACCCCCATGCTCTCATACGGTTGCGAAGATTGCCCAAGCAATGGGACATTATCGCTGGGATGAGTAGCGGTGTCCGGTTGTAGAAGTCCAGTTGGTCAACAATGACAATTCGACCCTGGTGGGGGAATTGCACTACGTGAAAGACAGATGAGGCGACCACAGTCATGGTGTAAAACCAATTACAACCAAGTAAGAGATTGTAATCTAAAGGGGCTGCGACTACTTCCATGTTAATGGTTGCGGTCTTACCTCCCAACTTGATTGCTAAGGATTGTAATAGTCCATAGGGTTGAAAGCCATGACTGTCGAACGCTTTCAAGGTGGTGGGAGAATAGTTCAATTTGGGAGAACTAATGGCTCTCCAACATGACAACGACATGACCGAGGTAGAAGCCCCTTCGTCTAGTATAGTACGATGGACTGTCTTCCCAGAAACATTGGTAGCAACTTGAAATGCAGGTTGGTGGGAAAGCCTCGGCTTAAAGTACTCCAGTCGAAACATGATTGTATTCGAGGAATCTGGGTCTACTGCACCTATAGCAGCAAGGATAGTCTTGAGTCCAGCGTCGACATGGCACAAGGAGCTTGTTCCAAGTCCTCTACAATATTATAATTCTGAGCTGCTCGAGCATTGGGATTGAAAACGGCTTTCTAAATCCTGCTCTTGGGAAGATGCAAAACTGATTCTAAAGAAGGCTTCTCAATACTGAGAGAGGCCTGTGGTATGGTGACATCGGGCATAGAAGTGGAAGTTTTTTCAGTATTACTTCCAACGGGTTCCTTCGATGGGACTGAGTCATATGAATGTGATCATGTATTCAATTTTATCATCTCACTACGCATCATGAGAACATGCGCGGTAGAAGATGCCTCTCAATGTGAAGGAGGGGTTTGAGCAATCAGCTGTTGATTATGAGTAGGGAAGGGATCATTGAGAACTGCGGGAGTAGTGTTTCCCTTAAGAAAATTTTGTACTTCGTCTCAGTGAGGATATTTCTTAGAGAAATGGTCACCACCGCACAACAAACAAGGATACTTCAACTTCCTCTTCTGTTTGGTGTCTTCAGGGGTGCTCTTATTCTCCTGCGGGTTAGAAGGTTTCTTAGGATTACCTTTGTTCTTCTTCTTACCACCGTTTTTCTAAGGTGAAGCTGATTGAACATAATTCACTTCTTTGGTGGAGGCAGGAGTGGACGATTTGGTGGTGTTGTTTCTAGCCTGTGGTGGAGATGGGTAAGAACCTTGAGGGTTCAATCATCCACCAATTTGAGTAGGAGTCTGGATGGTAAGGGAACCAATGATGCCATCATCTTGGGGTCCCTTAGGTGGTTTCGTGGGGTCATACGTGGGGCGGGGTGCATCAGGAACGATTTCATATAACGTGCCGGATTGAGCATAGACCAGGTCTAGGTAATGGGCATGGACAATAGCCTGTTCCTCTGTGACGACTCCTCCCATGGTCACGTCTCGAGCTACAACAGGTTAAAGAGACTTTATGAACCAGTCGGATAAGAGTTGGTCAGGTATATGAGTCTTAATGAGACATCGTCTCCTCTGCCACTCATGAATATGATCTGAGATATGAGTGGCGGTGTTTTGACGGAGCGAGGTCACTAAGTATGTACCAGTCTCATAGCGAATGGGCAACTGGAAATGGGTCAAAAATGACATAGCAAGAGAGCGGAAATATGGAAAAGAGTTGGGCGGTAACTCAATATACCACTTGGAATCTGGGCCGGTGAGAGTCCGTTGGAATAACCTAAGATGGATCGAGTCGTCCATCAAGGAATTGGATGAACACCATAAGTGGTATGTCATCACATGATTTTTTGGATCTTCACCAAGTTTTCCATCAAATTTGGGAATATCCGATGGTAACTTGACTGGAATCGGTGGCCAATTATGTCTGTGGAAGCTGATAGTACTGATAAGGCATATATGGACCAGTGGGACCTTGTATCAACTGATTGTAGGGTGTTCCCGGGGGAAACAGACCGTAAGGGGGTATGCCGCCTGGACCATATGTATGTCCGCCATCGTAATAAGGTGGTCCATTACCATAGGGTGGGGGTCCGCCGCCACTGCCGGGGGGGTGGAGGTCCGCCGCCACCGTCGGGGGGGTGGAGGTCCGCCGCCACCACCGGGAGGGGGTGGGGGTCCACCGCCCCCGCCAGGAGGGGGTGGAGGTCCACTACCACTGCCGAAATAAGGTGTTCCTCCATCGCCTCCTTCTAGAGGGGGTGGTGCACCACCTCCTCCGTCGGAGGGATGGGGGCCTCCGCTGCCTCGACCACCATAAGGGTAGGGTCCTCCAACGCCACCACCACCATAATAAGGTGGTCCTCCACCATAAGGTGGGGGTCCTCTTTCATCGCGAGGAGGTGGCCCTCCGCCTCCGTCGGGAGGGGTAGGGCCTCCGCCTCAGCCACCGCAAGGGGGTGGGCCATTGTTTCCAAAATTAGGTGGGCCTCCACCAGAAGGTAGAGGTCTGCCTCCTCCGGAATTGAATGGGGGACCGCTGCCTCCAGAGGGAGGTGGAGGTGGACCAAACGTGGGTGGTGGTACTTAAGGGATGGTTGGTGGGGGTCCATTCTGTAAAGCATTTTGGTGCCCTCATAGAGTGTATGGATTCCCGGGATAAGGTATCCCGTAGAGTGCATTTCTGAGATTGAATTGTTCCGACACAAGGTTAAGATAACCTGGATACGCTTGACTCCATGGTAGTTGGTACGTGAAATAGCCTTCGATATACTGGTTGGTACGTGAAAGAGATTCTATATACCGGTTGGTACGTGGAAGACTACAATACCCCTTAAATAAAGTGCTAGCAATTAACGACAATTGCCACATTTTACGACATCAGAACACGTCTCTAACTTAACACACAAGTTACTAAAGGTTTTACCCTAGTTCTACCATTAATTTTATATGAACGGTTAGGTGAATGCATGAGGTGAGTACATAAACGTAAGCATAATGCAAGCCCTAACTACATGAAAAAATGTACTTTTCTTTTGATGAAAATTATGTATGGGAGGAAGAAATCTTTTCCAAGTGGTTTTACCAAAACAACAAAAATGCAACAAATCTCAATTCTACCAAATTTGACAACGGAAATACTCTTTTCGTTTTTCCAAGCAAAACATGAAAATCAACATGCATCAAAACCAAATCTACGCATTTTCTTTTTGTCTTTTCGAATAAAAAATGAAACTAAGTGATGAAAAGAGAGAATTTCTATCTAGAGCACACTAACTTTTCAAATTTCACTATGATGGCTTAAAAGCATAAAAAACCAAAAATGCATACAATTCTTTCAAGCATGGAATCACTTTTGCAAAAACTTGATTTCACTTGGATTTTTCACGAAAATGAATGGCTCACAATCCATGAAAAAACACAAATGATTAAATTTCCTTTCAAACTTTCCAAAAGACTTATGAATGATTTCCAATTCATGAACCAACTTTTATAACAATTTCCAAATACACTTGAAAAAGGTAAAAATGAAGCACTTTTAATTTTTCCAATGATATGCCAAGACTATAACTTGATAACAATAATGTTTTTAAGCGTGAATAACTGAAAAGAAAGATCATTTGCAGCACTGGTTATTTGCAGCACTCCAAACACTCGTAAATTCTCAAGAAAATGACAAGCACTCATATGAACTGAAAACACACAAAACACTCAAAAAACAACCGGATGCAAGCAAAGCTAAGTGACATGTGCAAAAGAGGTCTGGGATCGGATCTAATGAAAGCCTCTAGATCAGGTGAGGAGAGGAGGGAATGCAAGGTCAAGTGGATGAAGGTGGGGGAGACCAAAGTGTCCACCACTACCAAGTCTCAAACTCGTCCAAAATGGAACCCAAAACCAATCCAAAACAAACCAAACACTACCAATGCAGAATCGAAAAGGTCTCTGACTGGAAGACGTAGTGCAGAGAAGGTCTACAAACCAAACCAAACTCAAAAATGGAGAGGGGATGACCCAAGCCCTAGGTTTGACTGCTCGTCGCAGTCTATGGCCAGGCACGGAGCGCCCTTCGCAGGTGGCAAACAAGTGATCTGCGACAATGTCACGGGATGTGAAATTGAGCTGAGCGTAGATGGCACAGGTTTCAGAGCAGCAAATTGCGCCCAGGAGAGGTCGTCGCTCTGGCTATATTACCCAAGTGCGACGGGAAAAATCCCAATCCAAAGATGAAAAGATCTCCAAAAATGAGCAATCAAAATGTTTTACAATCAAGCATACAGAATCAAAGGAAGTCAACAGATCCTTCAAAGAGAAGATTCGGTGGTGAAAGAGGCTAAGGAGGAAAATGAAATGGCTCACAAAGAAATCAGAGAAAATGACTTTCAACTGAAAAATTAAAACAATGCATGTAAATCCCCAGTATGGTCGCCAAACTTGTTAACGAACAATCTACCGAAAGAAGACTTAAGGCGTGATCTCCATAGTTCAACATGAATCTAGAACAAGTGGGACAAAATATGAAACTACTTTCCTGGATCTAGTTAAAGATCGAGTGATTGGATGTCTTACCTTGAGATTGTAGATCTTTCTCCTTGTAGTTGCTCCAAACTCCACAGTCGTCAGATCTCAGCTGCAAGACCTGCCAAACCATACATAACAATACAAGCAGTAAAACAATATCTAAACAGTAACATATCTAATTAAACAGTTAAGCAAGTAAACTACACAAACATTATCAAAACAACAACATTTGGTGGAAAGAGTTTATATTACTGTATTAAAAGAGGGAAGTACAAAAGAGAGATGATTACAACCAAAGCTTAACATCGTAATCCTCCTCCAACAAGCCAATGCCAAAGCCTCCAAAGGAAGTATAGGTCTCCCAAGAGATGAGTAGAGATATCCTAAGCTAATTTCACGAGCATGCAAGTGTTGTAGACTTCCTCTCTTTAGAATGGGAATGAGCTTCACATATATAGGACTAAGAGGATAGGGTAGGTTGAGATATAGTGGGAGAGGACTAAGGGATCCTCCCAAATGGAAAGGGATCCCAATTCCAGCTCCCCTATAGGTTAGGGATAGAGATCCACATCACACACCTTCGAGAAATGGCTCGAAGATGCCCTTTATCCATTTAACTGCATCGTCGCAAGCTGCAGTAGGACACCCTGTGACGTCGCATGCTGCAGTAGGACACCCTGTGACGTCGCATGCTGCACAAGGCTAACTTGCGACAACCTCACAAACCCTATGGAAATAGGTCAATATCTCTTCCAGTTTGATTTTTTAGTCTTGGAAACTTCAAGGATGTTTACACTGAGTCTTAAGGTGGCAAGATTTAGGTGTAACATGCCTCAATCCCTAGATTTCCCTTGATTAAGAAGTCATGTAGAGCAAGTTGATTCCCTTTTTCCACAACTTCTAGTTGGGTCGGAGCATGTTGTCTTTGATCAAGAAGTGCCCAACTAGGGTCGGCGCAGAGTGTATTCTGCCAGACTGCACCGACGGAGCAGAGTGTTTTTGTGCAACCTGCGCTTCCCCTATCAGGTGCAGGTTGCCTCTATGCAGCTTGAGCTGGAGTTAGTTAATTGGGATAAAGGTGGCTTTCAAGCGATTTCTAGAACCTGGATGAGGTGGATCTCTATCCCTAACTCCTAGGTGAGCTGTCCTTTGGTCCCCTAACCTTAAGGGAGGATCCCTTAGCCCTCTCCCCATTATCCTCAACCTACTCTATCCACTTGGTACTATAAATACAAAGCTCCTCTCCATTCCAAATCGAGGAAGTCTATAGCACTTACATCCGGGTTGAATTAGCCTAGGTGATCCCTATCCATCTCTTGGGAGGCTTACATTTCCTTTGTAGGCTTTGTCTTGGCTTGTTGGAGGAAGATTGTAGCGTTAAGGCTTGGGTTGTAATCATCTCTCTACTTTGTATTTTCCCACTCTTTATACAATCATATAAACTCTTTCCATAAGCGTTGTTGTGTTGATGATGTTTATAGTTTACTTCCTTAACTGTTTACTTAGATCAGTTAGTGTTCAGACATGTTTTACTACTTGTTTTGTCTCTATATGTTTTGACATGTCTTGCGGCTACGGATCTGACGACCACGGACCTTGGAGCAATAACGACGAGAAATATCTACGAATCTGAAGGTAAGACGTCTAATTACTCGATCTAGGAAAGTAGCTTTATGTTATGTCTCTATTTGTTCTAGATTCACATTGAACTAGGGAGATCTAGCTCACGTCCGCTCGAGTAGATTGTTCAATAACAAATCTGGAGACCATACTGGGGAATTACATTGTTTTGATTTCAAGTTTGAATGTGTTATTCTTTGATTTCTTCATGAGCCATTTCCTTGCCTCTTGAGCGTATTTTCACCATCAGATTCTTTCCTTAAAGAGTTTGTTGACTTTCTCTGGGTCTGTTGAATCATTTCCAATCCATTTAATTAGTCATAGCTTGGAGTTTTTTCATCATTTGCACTGAGTTATTCACCCGACGCACCTGGGTATTGTACCCTCTGTGCTTGTCTATCCGGAGCGCAATTTCCCTTTGATGAGATTGTGCCACCGGTGCTTTTGTCGATTTGTCAATCTGCGTCGCCGACGCTTTTGCTCTGTATACAACCTGCGTCGGGCATTATGTGCCTGACCATATCCTGCGCCGAGCTTTCAAGTTTGATGCTTGGGTCTTTCCCTCCAATTTTTTAATTGTTTTTGGGTTGTCCAATAGACATCTCTGCACTGTATCATCCAGGCAGAGGTCCTTTTACCCAACATTATTTTATTTGGTTTGTTTGTGTTGGTTTTTGGGTCATTTTGGTCAAGTGAGAGTTTGATTGAAGTGGTGGGAAATTCCAATCCCCCACGGTCATACACTCCACCTTGATCCTTCCTAATCACCTCACTAGATCTATCCAGCATACTAGATCCACTTCCAGACCTTTCTTGAAGTATTAGTCATCATTTGTTGGCTTCCATTCAATTGTTTTTTTTTAGTGATTTTTTGTCTTTAGGTCATTGGAGTGCTCGTCATTTTCTTTTTAGATTTTCTGAGTGATTAGAGTGTTGCAAGTAGTCTCTTCTTTTCAGCCATGTACATTTAAAAGCATTATTATTATCAAGTTTTGTCTTGGTACATTCATTGGAAAATCAAAAGTGCTTCATTTTTACCATTTTCAAGTTCATTTGAGAATTGTTGTAAGAATTGTTTCATTCATTGGAATTCATCATTCACTGATCTTTTGGAAAGTTTGAGAAATAAGTTAATTGTTTGTGTTTTCATGAATTATGAGTCACTCATCTTCTTGAAAAATCCAAGTAAAGTCAAATTTTTGCAAAGCGATTCCAAGCTTGAAGTGTTATATGCATTTTTGGTTTTCATGCTTTTAGGCTATCATAGTGAAAATTGAAGAGTTAGTGTGCTCTAAGTAGAAATTCTCCCTTTTTCATCATTTAGTTCCCTTCTAATTGAAAAAGACAAAAAGAAAATGCTTTGATTTGGATTTGATGTGTTGCTAATCTTTGTGTTTTGCTTGAAAAACGGAAAAGAGTACTTTCATTATCATTTTTGGTAGATTTGGGATTTGTTGAAATTTATTGTTTTGGTGAGACCATTTGGAAAAAGATTTTTCTTTACCGTACATAGATTTCATCAAAAGAAAGAGTGCATCTTTCATGTAGTTAGGGTGCATTATGTTTACATTTATGTACTCACCTCATGCATTCACCTAACCGTCCAGATAAAATTTACCGGTAGAGCTAGGTTAAAATTTACTAGTAACTTGTGTGTTAAGTTAGTGACGTGTTTCGGCGTCGTAAAACGTGGTAGCTATCGTTACTTGCCTGAATTGCATCCCAAGGGCACTGTAGTTCTTCCATGTACCGACCGTTATATCGAAGGCTCTTTCACGTACCAACCAATATATCAAAGGCTCTTTCACATACCTTAGGGTATATCGAAAGGCACTTCATGTACTTGGTAGTATATCGAAAGACACTTCACGTACTCGGTAGTATATCGGAAGGCTCTTGTCATACGATTGTGCATTAGACAACACCACTATGGATTTGAGCTCCCATGTACCTTGAGTATATCGGGAGACACTCCTAGGATTCCTGAAACCAACTGAGCTAATCATTTGGTCGTCTTGGCAAAGCAATACACCGAGAACAACACTCGGGGAGCTACTATGCATGTACTATCAGGTAGTCGGGTTATATGGTCAGGGGTATGGTCCCAATCCTCCCTGGTTAGTGCTCTAAAATATTGGGACGAGTATAACTGTTGGACCCTGGAGTATATCGCGAGTTGTGAATCCTTGACAATCTCGTGAGGTTCCAGACTTTTGAATCCACACCTATCACATAAGTTTGCTCGCGACTTTAGTTTGTGCAGATTTTTCTAGATTGCTTTTCTTTTGTTTAGAATACACTTTGGAGAAATTCTGGTTCGGTCATTCTGGATAAACAACCTTTGAGAAGGTCCCGCAGAATTTTAAAGTTACCACCCGAATATCCCCTTAATCAGGAGGTAATTTCGAGGGTAAGCATGGACCCACACGCCACGGTCGTGTCACCTGAAGTAGAAAAATCCACTATGGAGTCGGGAGCACATTTGTTTCCTCCAAACTCACCAATATCTAACCCATCACGAGGCGAAGAGGCAGAACCTTCTACTTCACGAGACACATCCTTCCACTGTTCGTTGGAAGGAGAACATGGGGCTACAGATTGGCTAAACCCATCCTAGGACGACCCTATATCCGCAACATTTGGTTCATCTGCATCCTTTTGGGACACCTCTCTAGGGAAACAACGGGCCCACCTGGCTACAGAGCCGAAGGAAGAAACCACCCCTTTTCGTTGGGCTCCCCATGCTCAGCGTTTGGCTCCAGTCTTTACATTTATGGACCAACTATGCCAACATGGTGACGCACTTTGGTGCCTAAGCCTCACACGAAGAAGAGACATTTCGGAGGCACCCATGTTGCAACACACCTCAATTCGTTCATTTTCTCTTGTTTCACTGGAAACACCCGCACACAACATGACCACTTACGAACATGGTCAACCCTCATTTCCTGCAAGTATACCTCTTAGACATAAGACCAGTTCTATACCCCAAATGACTCAACCTGTTGAAGGACAATAGTCCAACACCCCTCCTACTACTACCAGAACATTACCCACCCCTCCACCACCCCAAAACTCATGGATAGGATACTCTTTACCCCCTAATTTTATCACAACTAGTGTTCCTCCCATGGTCAGTAGTCAACAACCCATTATGAGTCAACAATCGATAAGCGGTCAACACGTTGTTACTGGGGGGAAACCCCTATTTTCTAGCCATAATACGAGTGGAGGATTTCCTATCAGTCATTCCGTTGGAACCTCCTTACCTACGATGGGATCCACCATGGGATTATCTCATGCTGGGGGACCATCCAATTCAACTCAACCACCATGGAGTCAAGCGTATCTAGGTTATTTTAACCCTGTGTCGGGACAATTCAATCCCATAAATGCACTCTACGGGATACCCTATCCTAGAACTCCATACACTCTATGGGGGCACCAAAATGTTTTACCAAGTGGACCCCCACCAACTGTCCCTCACGTCCCACCACCCCCACCCTCATTTGGTCCATCTCCACCTCCCTCTGGAGGCGGCGGGCCCCCATACCATTCCGGAGGGGGAGAACCTCTACCTTCTAGCGGAGGCACACCTCATTCTGGTATCGACGGCCCACCCCACTCTGGTGGCAGAGGTAGAGGCCCTCCCTCTTCTGGCAGAGGCAGAGGACCATCTCCTTCTGGTGGTAGAGGACCCTCCCCCCTTCCGGTGGAGGCGGTGGAGGACCACCCTATTTTGGCGGAGGTGGTGGAGGAGGACCACCCTATTTCAACGGAGGTGGCGAAGGAGGACCACACCCTTCTGGCGGAGGTGGTGGAGGACCACCCCCTTCTGACGGAGGCGGTAGAGGACCACCCCCTTCTGAGGGCGGCGACAGACCCCCACCTTATGGTAATGGACCACCCTATTATGGCGGCAGTCCTACATATGGTCCACCACCCAATTCAGGTGGCACACCCCTTTACGGCCAATTTCCTGCGGGAACACCTTACAACCATTCAATGCAAGGTCCCACTAGTCCATATATTCCATATCAATACTATCAATACCCATAGCCGAATCAACAGTTGGCATTTTTTTCCACTTCGGACCTACCTGACCTGTCTCATCTGACTAATGACCCTATCCTGCACAAATATAATTGGCCACCAATTCTGGTCAAACTACTCTATGATATTCCCAAATTTGATGGCAAACCTGGTGAAGACCCAAAAAACCATGTGATGAAATACCGTTTATGGTGTTCATCCAACTCCTTTATGGACAACTCGATCCGTCTAAGGTTATTCCAAAGGACTCTCACCAGGCCAGCTACCAAGTGGTATATTTAATTACCACCGCACTCCTTTCCCAATTTCCGCTCTCTTGCTATGTCCTTTGTGACTCATTTCCAGTTACCCATACGCTACAAAACTAGTACGGACCTACTGAATTTGCTCCGTCAAACCACCGCAACTCACATTTCTAATCATATCCATGAGTGGCGGAGGATACGACGTCTCATTAAGGCTCCTATTCTAGACCAACTCTTAGTTGACTAGTTCATGAAGTCTCTTTTTCCCACCGTAGCTCTAGACATGGCCATGGGAGGGACCGTCACCGAGGAAGAGGCTATCGCCTGTGCCCATTACTTAGACCTGGTCTATGCTCAATCTGGCATGTTGTATGACATTGTTCCTGATGCACCCCACCCTACATACAACCCTGCAAAACCACCTAAGGGACCTTAGGCTGACGACATTATCGGTTCCCTTAACTCCTAGCCTTCTCCTCAAACTGGTGGATCATCGAACCCCCATAGTTCTTCCCCATCCCCACCTCAGGCTGGCAGCAACACCACCAACTAACCCACTTTTGCTTCCACCAAGGAAGTGAATTCTGTTAAATCAAGTTCGCCTCAAAATTTCGGTGGTAAGAAGAAAAACAAAGGTAAACCTAAGAAATCTTCCACCCAGAAGGAGCACAATAATACCCCTGAAGACACCAAACATAAGAGGAAGCTAAAGTACCCTTGTTTACTGTGTGGTGGTGACCATTTCTCCAAGGAATGTCCCCACCGAGATGAAGTGCAAAAGTTTCTCAAGGGAAACCCCACTCCTGCAGTTCTCAATTATCCCTTCCCCAGTCATAACCAACAATTGATCGCTCAAACCTCTCCTTCTCACGGAGAGGCACCCTCCACCGCGCATGTTCTCATGATGCATAGTGAGACGATTAAATTGAACACATGATCGCGTTCATATGACTCATTCCTTTCGAAGGAAACTATTGGAAGTAATCCTGAAAAAAGATTCCACTTCTATTCTCGATGTTACTATACCGCAGGCTCCTCTCACCATTGAGAAGCCTTCTTTAGAGTCAGTATTGCGTCCGCCTAAGAGAACGATTCAGAAAGCAGTTTTCAGTCCTCGTGCTCGGGCAGCTCAGAACTACAGCATGTAGAGGACCTAGCACAAGCTCCTTGTGCCATGTCGAAGTTAGAGGTCTTGCAGAATTTTCCCAAACCAACGCAAGACTCTTCTTGCTGCTATTGGCGTGGTTGATCCGGATTCCTCGAACACAATCATGTTTCGACTTGAGTACTTTAAACTGAAGCTTTCCCACCAGCTGGCATTTCAAGTTGCTACGAACATTGCTGGGAAAACAATCCATCGTACTGTACTAGAAAAAGGTGCTTCTACCTCGGTCATGTCGCTATCTTGTTGGAGAGCCATTGGTTCTCCCGAATTGAACCGTTCTCCCACCACCCTGAAAGCATTCGATGGTCGTGGATTTCAACATCATGGGCTACTACAAGACTTAGCAGTCGAGTTGGGGGGTAAGACCACAACCATTAGCATGGAAGTAGTCGTAGCCCCTTTGGATTACAATCTCTTACTTGGTCATAATTGGTTTTATGTAATGATTGCGGTCGCATCATCTGTCTTTCGCATTATGCAATTCCCCCACCAAGGCCGAATTGTCACTGTCGACCAACTGGACTTCTGTACACCGGACACCGCTACTCATCCTGGCGATAATGTCCCATTACTCAGACAATATTCGCACCTATATGAGAGCGTGGGGGTCGACCTCATAAAGGATTCATCTCTTATGGGCGTTTTTCCAACCCCAGATCCCCCTAACCATGTTGCCACGGTGAACATGATCTCCTCCGTGACTCCATATTTTCCCAACTCTACCGATCAATGGCTTGTACCCGTTGAAGCCACTACGCATTTGATTGGAGATACCATGCCTCTTTCACTCGCTGAACTCACTTATGAGGCTATCCAATCAACACCCGAGGACCACTTGGCTATGGCCTCTACGTCTTGTTCTCTACAGCGGACGTCATCCTTACCAGATCCTCTGCTCTGGACTTTTCATTATGACGAGTCCATTATGGATATTATGAGTGCGGATGACCCTCCATGGGAAGACCTCCACCATCGATCGTCTTTCCTATCCCCATTGGATTCTGTAGAGAATAGCATTACCACCATTTTCACACCGGATGTCTACCCTTTCCCCCAGTCATCGATACTCACATGTCATACAGACACTGAGGGAAACCTGGAAAACATTGAACCCACCACTCCGGTTGACATATCGGTTATCCCTGGTGTAATGGAACATATTCGTTTAGGCCAGGAATGTTCCCCCGAAGAGATTACTACTTTTACAGCCTTATTCAAGCAATTTCGAGACGTGTTTGCTTGGACCTACGAGGAAATGCCCGGGATAGACCCTACTATCGTTTTGCATGAAATTAAAACTTATTCCGACGCTAAACCAGTCCGTCAAAAGTTACGACCGGTACACCCTCGAAAAACTATGGCAATCAAAGCAGAAATTGAAAAGCTCTTAAAGGTTGGCTTCATCTACCCTGTTCCATTAACAAAATGGGTCTCAAACGTCGTCCCTGTGGCTAAGAAGCAGGGAACCATCCGCGTCTGTGTCGATTATCGGGATCTTAACAAGGCTTGTCCTAAGGACAATTACCCAACTCCCTTCATCGATCAGATCATTGACTATTGTGCCGAAAGTGTCATCTTCTCATTCATGGATGGATTTTCCAGTTACAACCAAATTGAGATCCACCCGGTCGACCAACATAAGACCGCTTTCATCTTCCCTTGGGGTACGTTTGCATATCGTAAACTCCCTTTTGGTCTTAAAAATTATGGTGCCACATTCCAGCGGGCCATGTCGTACGCTTTTCATGATGCGAAGGACTTTGTGGAGCCCTATCTTGACGATCTACCTGCCCATTCGCAGTAGCGTGAATTCCACATCGATCATCTAACGACAGTATTCCTCAGATGCAGACAGTATAACATCCGTCTGAATCCTCGCAAGTGTATTTTCTACGTCGAATCAGGATGCCTCCTAGGTTTTATCGCCTCAAAAGATGGGATCCGCATTGATCCCTTGAAGGTGGAAGCCATTATCGATATCCCACCTCCTACTAATGTTACAGAACTACAAAGTTTGCATGGGAAGGCAACTTATCTACGACGTTTTGTCTGTAATTTCGCTCAGAAGACACAGGGCTATATGAGACTACTCAAGAAGGACGTCCCATTCATATGGGACGATCAAGCGCAACATCCCTTTGACAGTTTGAAACACGCTATTACCCATACCCCTGTGCTCCAACCGCCCAATTACTACAACGATTACATCATTTATCTTGCCACTTCTGCCACCACGATTGCCATGGTCTTGGTGCAAGATGATAACAACGCCCAGGAACATGTGATCTATTACCTAAGTAAGGGTCTTATTGACTCTGAAACTCGTTACTCACATGTCGAGAAGCTCGCTCTCGCGGCAGTCATTGCCGTCCAAAAGTTCTGTCATTACATACTGCTCCGCACCACCACCATTATCGTCGACTCGAACCCCATGTACCACGTTTTGACACGTCAAGTACTTGGGGGCAAGTATTCACGCTGGATTGTGATACTTCAGGAATTCGATCTCCTCTTCAAGAAGGTCAAGTCTAATAAGTCTTTGGTGTTTGCTGAGCTCATTTGTGATCTTCCCCGTGCTGATTCAGGATCTGAGCCCAATGATTCTCTTCCAAATGAGTCATTGTTCCTCATCAGCATGTCTGACCCATGGTATGGAGATATGACCTTATATCTTCAGACCCAACGGTTCAACCCCTAGCTATCTCGTGACGATCGTCGTTGTATACGCCACCACGCCAAGTGATTACTTAATCATCGGCGATACCTTGTATCGTCGTGGTATTGATTCTGTTCTTCAACGTTGTTTGACACCTGAGGAGGCTGAACACGTCTTGACTGACTGTCATGCTAGGGCTTGTGGTGGTCATCTCTTTGGGATGGCTACAACCCAAAAGATACTATGCGCAGGATATTACTGGCCATCCATCTTCAAATATTGCATTGAGGCCATTAAGAAATGTCCCCCATGCCAGCATTTTCAAATGAAAAAGCGCTCCCACCCAACCCCTTTACACCTGGTTATTGCAGTTGGCCCCTTTGCAAAATGGGGCATAGATTTCATGCACTGTAAGCCTACCTCGGCTGGGGGGCATGGTTACATCATAGTAGCCATGGATTATTTTACTAAATGGGCTGAGGCTATGACTACGTACAACAAAGACGGAAAAATCGTTGCACTCTTCATGTTTAACCATGTTATTTCACGGTTCAGAGTTCCACAAGCCATAGTCACCAATCATGGATCTCACTTCCAGAACCATATGGTAGATGAATTGAGTGGCAGATTGGGTTTTCGTCATGAAAACTCAACCTCTTACTACCCACAGTCCAATGGACAAGTAGAGGCCATTAACAAGGTCTTGAAAACCATGATCCAACGCATGGTGGGTACACATAAATCAAACTGGCACAACATGCTCTTTTTTGCACTATGGGCATACCGGACTTCCATTAAGACTGCCACCGGATTTACACCTTTCCAATTAGTTTATGGTTTGGAGGTAGTCCTACCAATAGAGTGCGAGATTCCATCTCTCAAACTCGCAGTTGAACTTCTTTTGAACACCACTGCCAAGGAAGAACGCTTCCTCTACCTAGCAAAAGAAACGCATCAAAGCTCAGTATGATAAGTCAGTAAAACCTCATGTCTTCAACGAGGGTGATTTGGTCCTCACATATGACCAAAAGCACGATAAACCTGGGGCAGGTAAGTTTGAGTCCATGTGACATGGACCGTACATAGTGAAACATGTTCTAGAGAAGGGAGCCTACGAACAAGAGGATTATGATGGGATATCTTTGATAGAGCCTCACAATGGGTTCTACCTGAAGAGGTACTATGCTTGAGTCTTTCATGCATAAGTATCATGTAAAGTCACCTGCTCATATTTCAGCTTTAGTGCTTAGAAAGTATCCACAAAATATAACTTTTCTAATTGATCAAAAAATTTGTTGAGCAAGTATTCATCCAAACCTTTAATATTTTCCTGCAAAAGCAAATGTCAAGCATCAGATGTATATATCAAACATAGCACAATAGAGATTGCCCTTCAAGCATTAAAAGGACTGACGGAACAACAATATAATTAAAAAAAAATTAACAGATTAGCATATATTTTCGAATTAAAAAATGGGATAAAAGATATAATGCCCATTATTTTTTTGAGCGGAAACATTGACTATAAGAATTTTTGATAATATGGTCCATATAGGAAATCACAAATAGCTAGATCTAACGAGCAAAGAACTATTTTTCAATTATCATATAGTTCCAGTAAGAAAGTATATTTTTCATAAGGATAATACTTTAATATTCTTAATACTAAAGTATAACATAATATGTATAATATACTCATATAAATAGTTAACTCTAATTCTTGTTAAGTGAAAGTTAATTGTTTGAGGAATCCACATTATAGTTTCCATATAGTGGAGGAATGTCAATGATATTATTATGGTAATTGACTATTGTAAATATTTAAACGGTAAGAGTTGTATCTCATGAATGAATGTAGCTCATGTTTGGTAATTGGTGTTAATGATAATTTATAAAATATATTTTTGATATATTATAAAGTTTATTTTAATTTTCTATATCAAATATTTTTTGTATTTTCAATACAAAATATATTTTCATATTAATATTGATTTATAAAATATATTTTTTATAAAGAGAAATTTTTAGTGAATTGCACTTCTTGTATACTTCTTTTAACTTAAATGCTAAATTTTTGTATACTAGAAATTGTTATTATTGAAGAGTAACCTTAGTTTTTATTATTATCAATTCCCAGTTTCATAACCCAAATGGTTAATGAATTGAGAATATGGTGATTTGGATCAATAGGGTTGTAAGGTCGCATATCTCTTGCTCATAATAATCTCTAAGAGAAAAGGACCCAATTACTTTTGGAGAAATTTCCTTAACCCGCTCTCACCTTAATAAGTAGGAATCACAATGCTTGCTTCTCCTTGATGGATTTTAATGGCCACATGTCTTGTTTGCCTTAATGTCCCCATTGATGCAAATCAAAGTAAAAGTCTCCTTTAGCCCTTAATCTCCCTCCCTTGTGTCTTTTCCCATTTGGGGATGTGAATGTAGAACGTTGTGGCAAATATCTTATCCAAGGCATGGGAAATCATAATAGTGTGGTAGTTAATAGGGTCATTTTGGTCTCCACATTTTTAGATAGCATGGATGCTATGGAAGAGAAAAGAAGGGGGAAAGCTATGGGTCAGCATGTAGTTAAATAGTAAACAATATGAACTACCAAGAATGTGAGGCTGTGTTTGAAAAAATCTACTTTGAGTTTCTCCACACCTTGGCCTTCATTGGATTGAAGCTTAAGAATGGCACATAGGATCAAGATGTTGTGCAAAAGATGGATTATGTCTTTCCTCCTAATAAGCTCCTACATATTTTTAGCATTTGCTTTGATTTTTTATGACCATTCTTAGTAGGGTAAGACATGAATGAAGGTTCAATAAGGGGGAAATCCATGGGTCACCATGTAGTTCAATAATAAGCAATATAAAAGAAGAAGACTAAATGCACGAAATTTTGGTTGGAATTTGACCATTCTTAAAAAAAAATGGATTTTGTGTTATTCAAATTGTGGTTTTTGAGAATTAAACAAATTTAACACTGATTTCTGATCATTTAAAAAACTGTTTCCAAATTCCGTCAAAATCCTACCAAAAAATAATGTCGAGAAGAGAAGCGAAATTGACCCATTTAGACTACTTGAATATGAACTATCAACAGTGTAAGACAATGTTCTAAAACTTGGGCGATGAACTTCAATGTTACCTGTGTCGGTTAGTAAAAAGCACACAGTTTGAAGCCAACACATTTAACAGATACATTGGCATGATGCATTTAATGATAAAAGCACGGTTTCACATGCTCCATACGGATACATTAATGACCGTTACATCTACCGCCACGTGTGTGGCATGATAGTAGTGATAAAATGGTTTCCATGTTGTGTTTTGAATTCACCCACTCCTCCCATTAATTTATTGACAGCGATGTGAGTGGCCAAAACAAACTGTAGTTGGTGGCTTTTGATTCCTCTTAAATGATGCACTAATGCCATGATTTGTTTCAAGTTGTCACTCCAATGTGGAACTGTTTGTGGTGGGTATTGGAACTATTAGTTTATTTTTGTTGGTATTAGTAGTTAATGTAGACTATCAGTTTTGATTATTTCTATTTTCGTCTTCTATAAGAACAAAGCTATGGATTGCATTGCAATGATTGATAATATATCTTAGACATCAAAGGGAAATTTTACAATATAGTATTGGTTTTATGTGCATTACTCGCCATTCACATCAAACAATACATTACATGCTCAATTCACTACTACAATTTTGCTTTCCTTAGGTTTATGGTCAAGTTAACTTGTCACAACAACATGTGGCAATGTGAACCCTTAAACAACATAGATCCAAGCAACTGGCTGTGTAAGAGCGATTTTCCACCCAAGCGTAGCCACTCTGTCCAGCATATACTCTTTTTGCTGAGAGGCCACCCCCAAGCTAGGTTATGAGGCCACCAGGGCGAAGGACACACCTATAGGATTCACTCTATCAACCCACAACTCGTTCCGCTCTTTATGCTCAACCAAATGCTCATACAAAGCTCTACAGGGATCTCACTTAGCCATCACAGCCTTGGATCCAACAACACCTGCCCCACACAACACCCTTATGGGCTCTAGCATCCCCTTCATTGATCCACGATTCTCTTGGGTAATCCATCTTGCCAGGTGCTTCCAATGTGTGCATAGAAGGAGACCAACCTGTTATGTGTTGTTGGAGAACCACCCGTAGCCTTAATTTGTGGCTTCTCAATCATTTGTGAGCAACGAAACTCAATGGGTAAGGGTTCCTAGATTTCCCAACTTATGTGCTCACCTACAACCATATATTTTCCCTTCAAATCTGCAGCCCTGCCTCTAAATTCGAATTTCTAGGTTATACACAGTCTAATAATGGTCAGAACAACACTGGAGAGCTTTGCACAGTGTAGATCTGCATGAGAGAGTGATAGAATGAGTGTTGACTCCATAGGATATGAGATAATGATGAAATGACAACTACCATAGATTCTGACCATAGAAGAAAGGAGTAAAAGCGATTGCAGTCTAATTGCTGACATGTGACAGAACTGTCACACATGTGCATTCAAACCCATGCTTCAATAACTGCATGGGGTGACTTTTCCCACCAACCTCATACATGCATTCCATGATTGGAAATAGTCAAATGAAGGTGATTGGCTCACTCAAATCACATTGTAGAATTTTGATGAGATTTAAGGTTGACACTTGGTAGCAAAGGATTTAGTCTCCCATAGGCCCTCTTTCCTCCTCCCCTCTAGCAAAATCATAGCCCCTCTAGTGCTCTTTACACAACCATGTTGGACCATTTTATTATTTATGCAACATAATATTTACATATATTTTGAGTTAGCATCACAAGCAAACCATACGGTCCAAATAACAATATTTACATCATACCTGCCCAACCATTCACTAACCAGGCCTTAGCCTTAAGCTCCGCACTAGGAATCCATACTAGCATATTTACATCATTTACATAATTTGACTAAATACATTCCAAGTCAAAACCAGGGGTATTACAATTGGGAACCAAATTGAATTTCAACACTGCCTATCACCCTCAAACAGATGGATAGACTGAAACTTGAACAAATCAAATTTTGGAAGATATCTTTCACATGTATGTTATGAACAAGCATGCTAGTGGGAACAATATTTACATCTTGTTGAATTTGCTTACAATAACAAGTATTATACATCTTTAAAGATGATTCCTTTTGAATTACTTTATGGAAGAAAATCTAACACTCTTATTAGTTGAATAAATCCTGTAAACATGATTATGTTTGTACCTAACATACTTACATGTATGGAATAGGAAGTGAAGAAGGCTAAATACAATTTGAAAACAACTCAAGGCAAGCAGAAAATTTATGCAGATCTAAAAAAAATTCACAAAGAATTTCAAGTTGGGATTCATGTATATATGAAAGTAACACAAAAAAGAAGTACTTTGGATTTAGGGAAGTTTACTATACTTGTTCCTAGATTCTGTGGACCCTTTGAGATATTAGCTAGAATAGGACCAGAAGCCTATCAACTTGCCTTACCAACTAATATCAGAGTCCGCAATGTTTTTCATGTTTCCTTGTTAAAGAAATATGTTCATGATCTTAACCATGCAATTAATTGGGATGTGATTCAGATGGAACCAGAGGAAGAGTTCCATCTAGAACCCCTGTGCATTATAGACATGAAAGAAATAATGCTTTAGAATCAAGTCATCACTTAGGTAAAGGTTCAATGGAAATAGTTTGCACCTAAGGAAGCTACCTGGGAAATAGAAAGTGATATGAAAGAAGCATATTCATTTTTGTTCTGAACTTAAAAGAGTTGTTGGAAAAGAAACACTAAGGACTGTGTTATTTTTAAGTGGAACTTGGGTATGTAATATGCCAGGGTATTACCCTTGTGAATTGAATTAATTAGTTAATTGCTATCATAGTAATGGTAGTCAAGACTTGATTATGAATTCCATGAGACATTATTAATGTTTGTAAATAATAGTTTTGATTTTGTAATTAAACAAATTAGAAATTTCAAAAGAAATTGATTCACAAGCTTCCACTAAAAAGGGACCATGATATTAAAAAAGAGAAAGAAACGTTAGCTTTGGGATGTCAAGAATATATTATCCCTAATATAAAAAAAGATAGCAAAAAACCTTATCTCCAACAAAATAGGCAAGTTTCCATAAAAATAGTAATAGGTTTCATTAGTTAGTTATGTTAAAAGAAAAACAAAAGCCTCCTTTTAGAATATGAAAGGAGGGATTCAAATAAAGAGAAGGGGGTTGGAGATAGAGGGATATGAGGGAGTTAGGAGGAGGAGACAAAAGGAAAGAAAGAACTAGTTTTACTACCAAGGATTACCTCAGATATTACCTCACAAGTCTAAGTTTTGTAGAAGAGTGGCTACTTGCTTGCATAAAAGGTCTAGTTATAAAATTAAAAAGAAAACTCTCTATGTTCATACTAAAGAACACCTATTGGTGTTGTATGAGGCAAGAATGTGAGTGAAAGAAATTGTTGCTTGACTGATAAAACATCCTGGGTAGGATTTAATTAGTACCAAATGCTCTCTATGTTCACCTTGAATAGGACCTATTGGTGTAATTAGGTGAGCAGGTATTGTGAGTGGTTCTAATTGGAAGAAAGATTTTGGAAAAACCTAGTGAAAATTGCTAGACTACTTGTAAATCCTAAGTTATTGACCCAGTAATATATGATGGATCAACTTGGGGGTGGACCTCGAGGTAGAATAAAATAAATTGCATGAGGATTGCCTAAGGTTGGGTGGCACGTGGAGCTACCCATAATAGTTTCCTTTGAAGGATTTTAGATAATATATTATACATCTATTTTATATACTTTACTATAATGAAAGTTTGCATCAATAATTCTATTTTGCACACTTTATATTTATTGTTGCATTTGAAATAGAAATTCAATAGAAACTTCTTTAGACATTATTATAAAATAGTTATGTTAACATTGCTTAAAGAACCTCGGATGCGGGCGTCATCATGACTCATGGTGCCACGTGCAGGGAACGAGGAGGGCACGTGGGGAAGGATCCTTGTCCCAGGCGCCCATAATTTTGGCACGCGTGCCCCTGCCCTCACACCTACCTGCCCTCATTCCTGCATGCCCTCACACCTTCCTGCCCTCGTGCTTGCATGCCTTCACACCTTCCTACCCTCACACATGTTTTCCCTCACACCTGCCTGCCTTCACACCTATCTGCCCTCACACATGTCTGCCCTCACACCTACGGATTTATGACTCCCTCCCGATCCTTTGCTTGCAAGTCCCTTCACCGGCTAGCTGGTTGCAACTCTGGTACTGCTTGACCTCACCTCAGCCCTCCGCGCATTCAAGATGGACCTCAACTTGGCTCTCTGCGCCATCAATTCGGCTCCCTGCAATTTAATATGGCTCATGTGAACCTGTATCAATGCTCTTTAAATGGGCTAGTGGGCACCCAAGACTGCATCTCGTTTGCTTCTCCCCGACGTTGGATCTGTTCTGTGCACCCTCGTGCTCAGTTGTGTTTCTGGTTGTGGACTCTCACTGCGCTCTCCGCCATAACCAAGCCGCGTGACCTTTCTCAACGGGGTAGTGGGAGTCGATGCAAAGCTCAGAGCCCTCATGTCACTGGCGATGGCTTCGACATTGGCATCTCCTACACCAGTCGTAATCTGATTGACGAGTGGGAAGGGCAGCTGGTAGCGGATCACCTGGCCTCCAACAACAATTGAGGAAACATCAACCACTATTGGATCATCAAGAACATGCTTGGAAAGCTTCTGGACGACATCCTGGGTAATTGGGGCTCTGCTAGGAATCATATGTTGGCCACCAGGGCCAAACTCATTGAGTTGGACGATTGTCTGGCCAACCTTGACACCACCTTCTCTTGCAGCCAGCATGCTCTTGTGAGCCGGAGCCCGATCATGGCAGCATCTGGTGGCAGGGGTGATGGTGGTAGCATCTTCGGCATCCCGATAGTCAACAGTTTTCCCTCTGAAGGGTCAACAGCTGCTGCAGCAGCTGATACTCCTGACCCTTTCCTGGTCATTCTTGCTCTTGCTTCGTCGGCGGCTCCTCCTGTGCAATTTCCGGTCCCCTCCACGATTGGCTCTCCGCCTTGCAAAAGGATGTGCAGCCATGCGGAGCCCGACCTCCTCCCTGTTCGAAAATCTAAGCCACTCTCTGTGAAGCTGCCGGAGGAGGACTTTCCGAGGAGTTGCCCCATTCTGGAGGAATTCCCTCCTGTTTAACTCTTTCCATGTCTGCTCGGGAGTTCGATGAGAAGACCGAGTCTCTTTGCTCCGCCCAGGTTTTTTGTAATAGTTGTTTAATGTGGTTTTTGCATGATCTCGCCCAAACAGTCTTTTGGTCTCGGCCTCGCCGCTAGAGGCAATTTTTTCGTATAACCTGCAAGTCGGTTTGTAATACGCTTGCTAGTTATGCTTTCTTTGCATTGCCAGGATTGCTTCGCTATCCCAGGCCGCTATGTAATTTTATATTTTTCTCTTAATTAATATACTGTGCAGACTTACAAAAAAAATACATTGCTTAAAAAAAATGTATATGCATCTATAATAAGAATGTAGTTGTAAGTGTGAAATTTTATCTATACCATTGCAAGCACTCAAATGCTTTCTTCTTTTACCTATAATTTTAGAATAATTATATTCTAAAAGTAGATTAGAGAAAACCTTATTTTATAGGATATTAAATAAATTGTTTATAGTATGACCGAGGTTAATAAATATAAAAAGATATATAAAGACAAACGAAAAGTCTTTAAATATATAAACAACTATATTACAAGCTTAACAAACATAGTTTTTATTCAAATAAATAGATATGTATTCAAATTATAAAGAGTAAAATATGAACATAAAATTATATGACCTTTCATATAGTAATAATACTTTATTTAATTTGACCATAAAATCCAAGGATAACTATACAATCAAAAAAACCTTGGAGGGTATACTAGTTCTATATTAACCAAAAATAAAATACTATTTGTGGTTATAAGTTGTGTGGAATATATTAACCAAGCGTTGAAGTAAATATGTATTTTACATATTAGATTATTAAACAGTTAATATTACAACCCATCATAATAATGAAGAAATCTAATATAATTGCTAATAACAAAAGTGCATTGCTAATAACAAAAGTGCAGCTAGAAGAACCAATGGTAGACTTACTACCTCCATGGCACGTTCAAGAGGTTGAAGGTGTCGTCTCCCATATGAATCCATTCACCAAGCAAGGGTTATTGCAGTAATGTTATAAAATAAATATAAATAAAATAAAATAAAAGCATTTGTAAATGAAATCTAGCAAAGGGGTTTCATTAACCTTCACTGTATAAATGGAAAAATAAGCAAAAAGGAAAACTATTTCTATACTTAAACGAAATGAGAAGGGGGCGACCACATGACAAATACTAAAAATATATAAACACAAAGAAATTTTAAAATGGATTTTGAAATATGCTAACAAATCTCTGAAGTATAACTGGTGTCACTTGATAATATAGGGTTATCATTTTGTACTAAAGAAACCCTTGTTAAGACGCAACTGCCAGATTTAAGATCCCATCTAATTAATTAACTGTAATTGCAAAGAGATAACTTTGTAGAGTATCGAAGATAAACAATAACAAGAGCCACGAGGTGGCAATGTCCCCGACAGAAGCAAATGATCGGGGACATAATCTTTAATGATAGCAAGTAATCTATGTCGTGTATTTTTAGTTTTTATGAATGCTGTTGCCTTTATTTAGAGGCCAACTTTCAAAAATTGAAGAGAAAAATGTGGTTTCAGTTTTCAGAATGTTGTAATTAGGTAGCGGTTGTCTGGATTTTTAGGTATTGTCATTGATGGTTGTTTGTTCATTAGTTATGGTCTTTGTTGTAGCAAAACAAACTGGCATAAAATCATGGAGGTAGCATGTTCTTTTGATTTTGGATGAAGCAAAACAAATTAGTTATTGCAAATATCTGAAGAGAAGTAAAGGACAAAGGAGCAATCCAAGAATTATTGCAAAATGACAAAAATGTTGAACAATGTGATTTGTTCCCTAATGCAATTTGTTATGATCAGGGACATGTACATGAACTTTTGATTTAAAGGCTAGAACATGTGTATGTTAAAAAAAAGGATATTCCTATAACAATAAAATCTTAGTATGTATTTGGTTCAAATCCTTTAGCTTTGTTAAGTAAAAAAAGAATAATTAGGTAATAATTGAATCATCTTTTAGCAGTTGACAAAACACAGACAAGAAGATAATTCCATTTTTCAAAATATCTTAACATTAAAGCTTTGAAAGTAGCAGTTGCAAAAATCACAGGTGAGGATCTTGGATCTTACCAAAGCTCCAATATCATTGAGTAGAACTATTTTCCAATGTAACCTTTTTTAGGAAAAAGTTGTGTGTTCATATTAGATAAACTTCCAACAAGATCTAGTAAAACAGCTATCTTAGAATAGGTGGTTTACTATTTGCAATTTAAGACACAAAGCTTTTGTCCATTTGGAAAATGACTTTTTGCAAATAGTTTTTTTGCAAAGAAGGCCTTGGTAAATCATCAGCAATGCAAACACCAGAAACTTCTACACATTGTGCAATTGCTTGATGCTTGTTGCTAGTGAGCTGAGACTATAATTTTTTCACTTGGAGATAGCAGTTACATATTGTTCTGTTGTGTGAAACTTAGAGGTTATATCAATTTGTCTTTGTAAGTTATAAGAAAGTGATATAGATGAAGTATTCCTCGACAATGCAATGTGCATCATTATAAAAATGAACAAATCTCATTTTCCCAATCCAACTTCATGTGAAGGACTATAAGGGGATGGCTTGATAGAATGCAAAAGAGATGGCTGTGAGAAGGTGTGTTTCTGTTAAAAGGTTGCTATAAATATCCGGTGTTCAATGTAAGGATTTTACTTACTCTGTTATTAAATAGGGGGTGGTATCTCTTGTTTATTGATATCTCCTAAAAATGTTGAAGAATGCGATGGTTGAGTCAAAGTTGGGAATAAGTCTATGTCCATAGAATGTGTTGAAAGTGAGTTTTTATTGATGATCAAAAATGTTGCAGGAGTATGAAAAAGGGGTTATGTGGTATGTTTTTATTATATTATTCTTGTGCAATGTATTATTATTTATGCACTATTGAAACAAAATAAAACATAGGTAAGTATTGTATGGCTTTTAGAGTGGCCTAGGGGGGGAGAAAGCTTTAAGCTTAAAAATGCATCTGAGAACTGTTAAGAGGGCTTTGATGTTGTATTCATGATCACTATATGACCTCTAGAGTGACTTTAGGGCAAGTGAAATGGGGCAGATGCATTAGAAGGCTTTAAGAAAGAGCATTGGTTTGAAGGGTTTGTAGTGGCATGGAATATACTATAAGCTGCATACATTTTCCATTGTATTAAACTTTATTGTAGATAGATAGCTGGAATCAAGGAATATTTGTGGTTTTCAATTTGCCTACAACCGAATCATTGGTTGATGTATATTTTCAAGATTTTTTAGATGTATGGATTTTTGTATTTTTTCAAATCCAAGTTATCAGCCTTTAGGTATATTAAATAGTGTTATTTTGTATATTGCATTTTTTATTGGCTAAATGGTTTACATTTCTTAATAGGAAAAACAAGAAATATTAGTTTTGAAAAATAAAGTAATTGATCGATGTAAGTAGAATGTCATGATTGTGGGAAAATAATATTTGTTAAATATTTGTAATTGTTACTTAATTATAATAATAATAAAATTTATTCAAAATTACTATTTAGTTTTGGTTAAGCACCTATAATTTTTATTATTGTATTTTCATATGTTGAAATGAATGGAGAAAACACTTAAATTAAATTATATAATTTGATAGATTCATGTGAATAGAATGATATAGCAATTCTTTATTCTCATTGGAATTGTTTGAGTGATTTGATAAGGTAATAGCAAACACCATTAAGCTAAGTTAGATGGTTTGAGTTTGAAATCAAGAATCATGGATTTGATCATTGTTCGAATTTCTTGATAGGTTGGTTTGAGATTTGTCTTTAGATTTGTAGTTATATATATGTAACTTTAAAGCATAAATCAAAGTGATTGCATCCATTTTTTGTTCATTGTTATTATGTCCTAGACATTTATAAATCGAGAAATTGGATTAATGTTTACTTATAAATTTTGATTTTTATTTAGCTAAAGTTATGCTATGGTTTAGACAATATTTATTTATTTGAAGTTTTAAAAAATATATTTAATTGTTTTTTCGTTGGTAGTGTATAGGGTGATGCTGTGCTAGGGCTTTGTGCCCTAGAACGTGGCGGCGTTGTTGCGCCATCCTCTCTGTGTAATGTGGTGCGATGTTTGCAACTGCGGTGTGGTGTTTGTAGGTGAGATGTTGTGTGGTGTGGTGTTTGTAGGTGGGGACGGCAGCGTGACATTGCGTCGTGCTTAATGATGAATCGAAGATAGAAACCTTGTAGTGGTCTGTCTCGGAGAAAAGCAGCGGTTTATTGGAACGGCCGGGGCTGCTTTGTCATTGATGAATCCTAAGAATGTTGTCTCCCAGATTAAGTAGTTGATTGGGAAGCAATTGTATGATCCCAAGGTGCAGAGGGATGACCAGAACTTGTTGTTTGCTGTCGATGAAGGACCCAATGGAGTTGTACAGATTCATGCGCAAGCTTAAGCAAATTGCTATATTGATCTATTTGACAGATCTTTAAAGAAGAGCGTTTTTGGATTCTTGTATCATTGCCAATCTAAACATTCTTTGCTTGGTGCAGGAGACCATGGCCATTGCTTTGGCTTACGGTATTTACAAGATTAATTTGCTAGAAAGCGATCTGTTAAGTGTTGTGTTTGTTGATATTGGGCATGCTAGTATGTAGGTTTGTGTTGTTGCTTTTAAAAAAGACCCGGTGAAGATCTTGGCTTATGCTTTGGAAAGGTCTCTTGATGGAAGGGATTTTGATGGGGTTGTTTTGAGGTAGTTTTTAAATCAGGTGCTGAAACGCTAGAAATGATGCTCAATCTTTAGCATTGAAACCCTTTTGTATGTTTTCATTTTTTTCATTCTTTTTGCTGAATTTTTTTCTATTTTATAAACCTTTGAAGTCCTGCAGTAATCCTCAGCGTTAATATTTTTTTGTATGTTTCCATTGGTGTATTTTCCAGAAAGACTAGATAAATTTGTGGATCTGTGTGAAAGTTTATTAAGGTGAATTTGGCTAAATCTATCTCAGGAGCGGTCGATACTAGCAATGAATCTTGTTTAGCGCCTAAAGCTGTTGCATATATATGATAAATGGCTCAATTGAGTCTTTCTTAGTTCTGCCCAAGCTTTAATTCCTTTTCAAGTATCTTGAACAATAGTTCTTACAGTTCAATTTCCAATGGGATGACTGAATTTGGGGCTTGTTCTGTGGATTTGTCCTAAGTACAGGCCTCCAAAAGCCGAAAGATTGCTGTCCTTGAAAAGCTTTGTGAAAGAATTGAGTCTGTTCTGTCTCTCGCTGCTGTTGATTGAGGCGATGCTGAAATTGCGGTCCACTCTTTTCTAAGTAAGGCTTTGTAAGCTGCCTATTTTAGCCTGGCATGGGTTGTTATAGACTATTGGTAAAAATATAGGGTGTTAACATTTTGGCTAGTGATATTGTAGACTATGGGATGTTCTTTTGCATGTTAGTATGCAAACAAATTGACATTATCAAAGGATTAAGATCAGAAGTGAGCCTATTTTCTAATGACTCTAGCCAGGTTCAAATTTTGCAGTATGAAAATCTGAAATTGGATTGGAAGGGTTGCTATGAAGGATATTTTAGAAGAGAGGCATATTTTACAAATGACAGAAAATGCTACTATATTCACTTAGGGAAAATATTTCACCGAATATTTGTTGAAAAATTAATAAAAGGCAAATTCAATAAGCATTGTATTGCAACAATTTTTAGGAGCAATTTTTTTTTTTTAATATCATATCAATTCAACTTATTTTTTCCCCATTTTGGAGGTTCATGAGAAATGTAGCATGATACTGTAGCTGTTTCAGAATTCTATATCATTATAAGATAGCTATTATAAGGACAATTGGTTGACGTGACAAGCAAAATCTAAATTTCTAGAGAAATTCACTATGAACTTTGTAATTTTTTAGTGCATCTTCCTTTATAGACAACAGAAATCATGAAGAAATAACATTGGCTATGAGCTTTCTAATTTTTTTAATGCATTTTCCCCTATAGATAACAAAAATCATGAAGAGATAATTGTTAGTATCCCAACATATGACTTAAAAAGAAACAACTAGTAGGATCAAAGTGTGTTTATCATATGTAGCATATTAGAAAAGCAATAAAAGAATTATTGCAGCGTGTCATAGCTTTACTTGGAGGAATAAGTCCATATAATTGAAAAGCAATGAAAACATTAAAAAAATGCCTGCGATATTGAGCTCTTTGAATATGACAAATGCACAAGTATTGAATAGATACCGATACATGTTTTCAACATTCAAAACCATTGAAATCAATCTGTTGTTCCTAAAACTTCATCATTATCAAGTTAGGCAATTTAAGTTTCAAAAGATGGCTATTGTCTAGCTTCTCTGATTGGAAATGGCACAATAATTTTTTTTTGTGCAACTGTTAGAGTAGTATGTTTGCAGACACATGAATTATCAGCACTGGACATTTTCATTGTGGGCACTGTGAATAACAAATGCACTTTGCATATGTCCAATGCTTTATGCGTTTAATTGCTTACGTCTCCAGCTGATAATAAATGCATATGCTGGAGAACAGTACATAGATATGTATTGCTATTTCGTATGTTTTGGTTGGAACTTTTCTGACGTGATTGCTTTGTGTGATTGACAGAAATCTCACACCAAATGATTCATGGGAAATCACCAGTTCCCATAGAGTGGGAGCTTGAACCTATATCAATTTACTGCATGTTGAAAAATAAAATGCAAAACGCATAAAATCAAGTAACAGACATGCAAGATAAATTGCATTGCCATTTTGCAAATGAAATGATTGCAACCTAATTATATTTGACAAAAGAAGCAATGACATTAACGCAGTTCAAAATCATCGACATATACATGGCTGAGGAAAAAAATAGAAGCAAATGTGAGTATCATTTAAAAAATGCTAGAGAATTTGTATTTCTTTTTTCAAAAGAAAGTCTAATTTAAGTAACAGGTACTGTGTATTTGAACATAAAGCATTGAAAAGCAATTGTTCTTGTAATGATCTGGGGTCTAATTTTATCCAACATTGCATTTTCAATGTTAGAAACAATATAAATCGTGTTGTAGCAAAGCAAGCATCATTTGGGGAGCAACTCTACACAAACGAAGTGTGTTACAAGACTATTGAACTTCAAACCAGGAGACAACAGAACATAAACCAGATCAGCTGATCAGAATCAAGTGCAAGGACTAGCTGATTATCATAGACATGAACAAAATATTGACATTTGAAATGTTGAAAAGCTATCTATTTATCAATACTTGTAAACTATGAATAACATTACAAAAGCTTATAGGTAGATTGTTTTCAAGTATCCAAAAAAGAAACATCAGTTGTTGAAGCATGAAAACTATGTATGTATTTCGGTTTTCAATGACTATGGCTTTGTAATTACAAATGAAAAAGATGATGATATTTGCAATAATGCTATGAAGCTATTGTGACGGATGTAATAAACAACATTAAAAAAGCAAAGAATATATATAAGTGTTTTTGGTTTGTTTGTGTTTTCAACAAGCAGTGCAAAAAAGATGAACATCATTCACATTTGCAAGAGTTCTGTGCATATATCAATATCTATGCCTAGGAAAGGAGGTTGAGTTTAATAGAATATATTTTTGTACATTTCCAAAAAAACATAATTCAGAATCAGAAACTTTTGCAAAATATATTCTTGGGAATCTCCTTGCATTGCTATCTGTATATTGCAAGTGATATGGAACGTCCTTAAGCTGTCAGCGGGTTCCATTTTCAAAACCTAGGACATG
This sequence comes from Larix kaempferi, assembly GCA_027924585.1. Classification (NCBI taxonomy): domain Eukaryota; kingdom Viridiplantae; phylum Streptophyta; class Pinopsida; order Pinales; family Pinaceae; genus Larix; species Larix kaempferi. Next base: position 11,645,724 of record BSBM01001166.1, read on the forward strand.
CTAAGAGTTAAAATTTTAAAATCTGGTAGCAGAAGATGAGACGTGACAGAGCACATGTCTCCACAAATTTAGAAGATATAAATAAGTAGTGGTTTATTATCACTGATTAGAGATAAATAAACATAAGACAATACACAAATCTCATATACTTGTCATTTACATTGATGAAAGTAAATAGACTAGACTTTGAAGATTGGCTAGCTATCAAATATCTACCACCATCAAATGGATATTATACGTCAGTGATGAAAATTGAAATCATTTCATCTACACTCATACAGGATTCAGAGTTTAGAGTGGGGAATTTATTCATTTGTGTAATCTCTTTATACCTAGATTTTTCTGCCATGTGACATTAGTTTCAGTCGTCACAATGGGGTGGTTGTTTGCTGAACTTTAGACTATATTTAAATGTTTAGATATTTGTAATTGTTCCTTGTCTCAAAGTTAGTTACCGCTGCAAATTGTCAGTAGGCAACATGTACAAGCATCTGTTGTTGCTGTTCACTAGTGTATACAGAGCTGACAGTGCCATGATCTTTTGCCCGGCTATAGTGACTTGTACATGTCTTGTTCAGGTTTGTTGTAACCTGTAGATGTTTACAAACTCTGGGACAGATTCTGTATAAAAAAATCATGTGCATAAAAGAGGACTCTGCAGTAGTCAAATGCTTTGAGAGTATATAGTATGAAAAAGCAGAATTGTAATCTTAAGACAAGTATCCACAACTGGAGAAGGATTCAAATAAAGTTATGTTTCTGTATATATATTTATAGCTTTGTATCAAAATAGTGACAACAGAGGCTGTCAATAAATCAGATGCATAGACTGTTGTTGTATATGTACTGGTACAAAACCATGGCAATCGACCATGCTGCATGTATAATTACATTAACTATATCAAAAAAACAAAATTTCAATCAAGTTTTTTTTTCTTCATATGTTAGCTATTGCAAATGCACATAAGTATTTGTCAGAGTTGGATATGTTCTTTGTAATCTATGAGTTGAAATCGCCGTGGTCAGTGTAATGACAAGGGACTGAAATTTGTTTCCTGTACATTGAAGAAAGGAAAAATATTAACATCAAAAGCAATTGATAATTGAAAGCAAAACATGTTACAAAAAATTAAAACATGAGAATGTTGACAGCAAAACATGTTACATGTGAATTTGGAGCTAAACCCTGGTCATATTCATGAATATGTTAAATCTATCTATAATTTCTGTTATTTCTTTGACTAAATCGACAGAAATTAGTATAAATGTACAAAGAGATTATATCGTAATAAAAAGCTATTTCATAGACACCCAGATGAAATGAATAGTTTGAAGTCCAAAAATTGTGTCTTTGAATCAAAGCATTTGAGACAAAAGGTAAAAGCTTTGGGTCACAAATACAGCTGCATTATTAGATAAGTTCTATTCTAGAGCATGATTAAATAAACTGTATGCTAATAAAGTGAATGCATATTGACATTAGCCTATCATCATTGAATTCATGACTATAGCTATTGATCATTGATAGTAAAAAAACAACTAATATTTAAAGCAATCGAAAGTGACAGATAGCAAAGGTGGGTAAATTATCAACAACAATTAAGAAAGGTTGTTGTTTTAACAGTTGCTTCTGCATACCTTGTGTCTAGAGTTTTTTGCAGTTTACTATTTTGTTGTTCATTGCAAGAGTGAAAAGGCCTTGTTGGTTGAATTTGCGCAGATGACGAATAGTTGCTGTGACAGCCTGGCAATATTGTTCATATGAGACAGCTGCAACAACTGGACAATATTCTTTCAGCTGTGCACCTCGAAGAGTGCATTCGAGGATGCCCTGATCTGTTTCCAGTTTGCATTGCAACATATGCTCATAGGCTGCAGATGTTTCTTGGTTGCAAAAAGAACAAAATGTGGTGCTTTGGATCATTGGAATCTTGCATTCCGCGCATGTACATTGGAATGGCGGTGCAAAAACATTTTTAATTTTGAGCAATCCATATATCTATTGCAATTTTCAAGATAGGAAATATATGGAGTATGAGATTAGTACAAAAATATAGAAATGGTGCAGGAGTAAATACAAGTTGCTAAGAAGAAAGGGAGAAAAAAATTAGATCTATTGCTAAAAGTATTGGAAACAAAAGCTGGGGAAAAAAAGAAACATATTTTCTTTTTAAATGTTGTAATAGTATAAATGCAAATATGGTGTTGTAGAAGACATGGACCTATGCAAATGTTCTAGGACAGTGTTGAGATAGGCTTTTTTCTAGCTACAACATAGTTGATTTCATGAATATGGATTAGATAGATAATCTTGTTAATAAAACAGTTGATGTGGATTGTTTCTTGTTTATGATAAAATATAATGAATAGGTGATTTTTAAAACAGTTGGTCAGAACTGACAAGACAGAATATATGTGAAAAGACAAATAGAGTATGTTGTTCTTCCTTTTTTCTTTTTTGTGCTGTGAATTAGAAGAATTGTTGCAACAATTTCATAGTTTAACAGAGAACAATGAAGTGTATCTCTGACCTGTGTCTTAGCTTCAACAATCATAAGCAAATCTTGAATTGCAAACTCGTCATTGAGTGGATCAATAAATGTGGCCTGGGAGGCCTTCATCAGATGACTGCCTTTTGGGCCTGGTCGAACGATGTTTTTGAATAAATAGAGTGGTGGCTCGTCCTGTGCAAGCTGTTGCTGCACTTGTAGAAAGAATTTTTTATAATTGTCGTTGACTTGAAACTGTGAGAATGAAAAAGAAAAGGTCAGGAAAAAATGTATAAATAATTTGCAATTGACAAATACATATGAACCTAGAGGAAAGTGCAGTTGTATCAGCAATTAACAATGAAACGATAAAAAAATAAAATTAATATGAGCTTTGGAAAGAGCAAAAGCAAGTTGACATTATAGTTGCATAGTCATTTGGAGTTTCGCCATCCCTGATGTAGAAATCCAATTGTTTGTTTTTGTATTCGCATGCAATTACTATAGCAGCAACTGAACCAACAACATATCCCTCATCAGATGAAACTAGCTCGGCAATTGTAGTGTCTGGAGAAAGACAACGTGTTTTACATACTTGATCTATTGTTTCAATGTGGCTGGAAGGCAATATTGCTATGGAGTTTATAGCATCTCCACGATCATATTGGCCTTTTTTCTTTAATTCAAATCCAGTAATTCGGACACTTTTACCAGGCAACAAGAAGTTGCCAAATCTGTTGATCAGGTTATCATTCATGGTAATAGTAATTGTCATGAAACCATGTTTGTCTACAAGGTCTGCATGCAGAATCTTTGTTTTCACAGGCGAATTTTGTGTTCGATTTTGCGCAGGGCCATAGACAATTAAAATATCTCCTTCAAAAACATTCGCATGAGACATAGTACATAAGTCTACAATAGATGAAGACTGAACAAGTGCTTGCTTTAATCTGTGAACATAAGAAGATGGAACACAGAAAGTAGCAATTAAATTTTGCAATTGTCTGTTGTTGGTAGCTATGTACACACAATTACATTATTTCTAGGCAAGGACATGAAAAAAAATAGAGATCATGTACAAGAAAATTGCTGAAATAAATTAACTTAGATTTAAGTAGAAGAGAAAAAAATTAAGAAACAGAAATCTAAAAAAAAAAAAAAAGACTAGGTTCGATGCAAAGCAACATTACCTTTTTGGACTGGTTGTTTTTGCATTTGAAATAGGCAATGAGGTTGTTGCAATTGATCCTGTCTTTACCATGTCTTGTGAAGAAGAGACATTTGCTTCGGCAGATGGGGTGCTCAATGCAGATGTCATTGCAACAATGATCTGCTTCTGGAAAATTTCTTTGTCTTGTGTATTTTTTGTGAATCCGTTTTTTTTTTAACCAATTCTGAAAAATGAGCTAGATCTGAAACCATTAGTAGTCACATGCAGAGAATAGATCTTTATAGATATAGACTAAAGCAAATTGAATTAGCAAGAATTTTGGAAAGGGATATTGCATTTAGTTTTGGCATATAAGAAAGAAGAAACAAATGTGTTCATGTCAACAACCATAATTTGAATATCTATGAATAGAAGTACATAAGATTGAGGTTTGTGTGAGTAATGTTTCGGATTAATCAATAGTCAATGAATAGAATAGAAAAAATTGCAAAGAGTTTAGGTAATTGCATTTGAAATATAATGCTACAAGAGAACAAAACATTGATTCTTGTCTATAAAAGCAGACAAAAAGCTATTGTTTGATGTTTACAGCTGAGGCAACAATGTTTTTTTTCCTCTTGTTTTTGTTTTTTTCAAAAAAAAAATTCCAAATTATTGCGCATAGTAAATAGTCAATGCATATTAGCCAATGGTCATTACAAAATAATGGATGGCATGTCAGAGTATGCATGAGGAAAAAGGAAATTGGAGGTTGAAAAAGCAAGGGAATTGGCCAATACTTTGTTCATTGCAAAAGAGAAGAAAGAAGTTAATTGCCAAATGCCAGTTTGCTTTTCTATGTAGATTTTTGCTTGTAGTTTCAAAAATTGAGAATCAATGTCTTTGAAATTTCAAAAACTCAAATAAAAGAAGGCAAGAACGATATCATGCTCAAGCAGATCATATTAAATCTAAAGGAATTGATAGAAAACAGCTAAAATGATCGGACCAATATGCATCTGAGATAGTAAATGAAATTGTATCGAGGTCCAAATTTGTCCAAAAGTGATCGATCATAGAATCATAGCTAGTTGTGATATGACTTGTTTTTAACTTCAGTTTTTTTGTTTGCATATATGACTGGATTAATTTTTTAGTCATTGTTTCCTTCAACATGTCGATGTTGAAGTCACCGGCTGCAACAATAGGCATTTTCGTATTATTGTTTTGTGACAAAATGCAATTGAGCGCACAATTGACTTTGTCAAATTCAGTATTTGGTTTGATATATATATTTATAATCTTCATGGTGTTGTTATGAAGTCTAAGATCAAGGACAATTGCCTCAACGAATTTTTCATTGTATGTTGCGGTTTGCAAGATTGGAATCCCTTTTTTGACAGCTGTTACAAGACCATGCACCGAATAAGTTGCAATGCATGTGTATTGGTTTGCAAACATTGTGTGCATAGGAGGCGAATGCAAATGAGTTTCTTGCAGGCATAGAATGTGTGATTCTATTAGTTCAGTGTCATGTGCAATGTCCTCAATGTGCAGGACCATACTACGTGTATTAAGTGAACATATAATAAGATGTTGATTACAAGGAATTGACTTTAGACCGTATTGAAATTGCAACGGTGCGTCTTTTATTAATCTACTTGATTCGGCAAGTACTTTTGATGAAACAGTAAAGTTCTTTTGTTCTAATTTGTTTACAAGATAGAGACATTCAATGGTTTTTACACGAGAAAGTGCAGTGTAAACAAGGCCATGCCTTGTAACCCCTTTTGGATCAAATGCAACTTTTTCAAGTGTCAAACCTTGTGCTCTATGAATTGTTCTAGCACATGCCAATTGAATTGGGAATTGTATCCTAACAAAATTTCTTTTATTGCCAGCGAAGATCTGTGTTGATATTCTTTTGATAGGTGTCCAGATATGGTTTATAGAACTGTTGTATAGCCAATGCATATTAGTACGTGTAAGTGCACCTATCTTTGCACCAGGAAAATCAAGCCAGATAAGGTCTGAGCATGTTTTGTCGTAGTGCCGGAAAATAGCTTCCGTTCCATTTACAAGGCCATCTTCAATGAGATAGTTTCCACCAATCAATTCAATAAGCAAGTTTTTTTTCAATACAATTGATTGGGGAAGTTGATTTGTTTTTTGCCGTTCGTAATTGAAGTCAGCTTCATCAATTTTGTTGTCATGTGCTATGAATGTGAATGCTTCTGTTTCTACATATGACAACATTTTTGCATTGTGGGAATCGACATCTTTGTTCCGATAATACAAGAATGGAAATGTCGGATCAACAGGTGCTGGTCTATGGCAATGTGCATTTAAATATTGAATATCGCTAGCTGATTGTAGGCCTTTTCTGATTCTATTTAAAATTGATATGAAAATGTCATTTTCTTGTCTAACAACCTTTGTAAGTTCATAATATTTTATATTGTCAAGCCAAAAACTATATGGGAATTTGTTTTGTCGAAAAGTTGGAAATTCAAAAATCCAAGAATCATGTACAGGTTCAGCTTGAAATAAATCACCACAGAAAATTACATCAACACTTCCAAATGGATTTGTTGGAGCATGCTTGATTTCACGCATACGTTTGTCTATGTTATAAAGCATATGCGAACCTATTAAAGATACTTCATCAAGCAACAACACTTGAAGTTGATCAAAATCTTTTGTAAGAATATCTAATGTATTTGAACTTAATGGGAGCAAGTTGCCAGAATTTAAGGGAAGTTTAAAAGCAGAATGGACAGTGATGCCATCAACATTGTATGCCGCTTTTCCAGTGAGTGTTGCAATGAGGCCTTTTCTTTTCAATGGGTCACTTCCAAGTGCTTTATCATACAGTAGAACAAGAGCATTGAAAAAAGCTTTTGTAGTATGTGTTTTTCCTGTACCAGCACTCCCTGTTAGAAATAAGTGTATTGGCTTGGAAGGATTGATTTTTTTCCTAGTAACAATATCTTTTACTATAGACTGTTGTTCATTGTTTAGGTTTCTTCTTGTTGCAATATATTGTTCCATGTTAGGTAGAAAAGGTTTTTCTTTGAAATTACAAAGGTTTAGGTCTTGTTCTAGACTAGCTCTTTTTTTATGAACAAGATCATTATGGATATCAATTTTTTGAAAATCCATGGAATCATACATGGGTTCCGATGTTGCTTCAAAGGAATTAGCAACTTCCAATTGTGTTTCGACAATATCCTTTGCAATGTCAAGATCACCCCATTTGCTTGTTGCTTTAGGGAAGAATGCTTGTTCAACAATTGATACTTGTGACTTGTATTGCTCATATGCTTGTGTCCAAGTTTGAAGCGAATGTGTAAGAAAATTGTCCAAGTGTCTAAAATGGACAAAGAGCAATAGCTTTTCCCGTGCAAAGTTTTCTGGATCTTTTTCTTGTCTATATCGTATATATCGAATAATGCATGGCCTATTTCTTTTGATTGTTTTTCCATTTATGAAGCAATAGAAGGAAGCATATTCAGCAAGACTGAGAGTTTCAAGTTCACTAGGACGTTCAATGTATCTATCTATTATTGAAGGGAAAAATATGTCTTCAGATTCATCTGATTCTTTTTTCAATAGAGATGGTTTTTTCAAGGCAACAACTCGTTTATCATCAGGAGCAGTGTTGATGAAAATTGTTTTCCTTGATGATGAATGCAAAGGCAAAGAGAGAATAATATGGACCGCTTGTCTAATTGACATTTGCTGCATGTTTAAGAGCGTGTTTCCTAATTTGCGTATTGTTTCGAGTTGTCCAGATTTGTTTGCAATTGACTCTTCCTTGATCTTTTTTAATGCCTTTGTCATAGGTCTGTCTAATTTTGTTATATAGGAAGTTACATATGTTGCCGTAGCATAAGCATCTAAAATGAATTGAGCATCAGTATTTGCTTGCCACAATTTTGGAATGTTCTTTGCAAATGCATTTATCCAAATATCTGATGGATGTCTTTTTAGCAGCAGCGTAGGTTGCTTAATCAAGGAACGTAATAGCACAATGTAGTTGTCTTTGTCCAAATCCAAGTTTTGAAGAAATGATTCAAAGCATATGTTTTTTTCATATTGGTTAGATTCAAGAGCAGAAGTAAGGAGTTTTGTTTTTTCATCGAGATTGCTTGGCTCATTGTCAATGGGTTCTAAAATTGTTGTAGCGTCGATCGGAAACATAGGAAATCGGAATCTGCAACTAGAACGTCGATGTTTTCTACATGCACGTGTGTGTCGATGGGTTTGAATCTTTTTTAATTCTTCAGTAAGCAAAGAAGAATCTGTTGAAATATATTTATCAACAAAAGTTGTTATTTCATGCTTAGTATTTTTACCATATACTGGTGCATTCTCAATCCAAAGAAGACCATGATCATGTTCATTTCCTCTTTGCTGAAATTCAGTTGTGAAAAAGTAATCATTCACGATTCCAAAGAGAGAGTTGTTTTTCAATATCAATGACTTCATCGAGTTCATTTTGTGTCTATAATAGCGACTGCAAATGACAGGATGCTGTCTAATCAAAGCATCGATATCATTTTGTGAGGGAAATAATGTCGAATTGGAATTGTTTTTTGTTTGAAGATGTTGTAAAGCATTGCACAATGGTTTCCATATGTGTTCTGCAGAAGTGAAGCTAACAAAGAAAGTTGGTGGCCCTAGTTTCCTAACCATTGAAAAAATATCTTTCCTCATGTTTTCAAAATAGTCTGGAGATGTTCGAATAGTTTTCAAGGTATGAAATGCAATTGGAGACTTTACAATGTTCTCAAGACTGTTTTGTGACTTGACATCCTTTGCCTTTAGTTTTTTCCCTTTCAATTCACCTATGCGAATGGATATCCATGCAGCATTAGAAATTTGCTGTATCAATACTTTGACTGTCTTAAAGAACAAGTTTGTAGGATGAGCTTCAAAGGCCATACTTTCATGTTGTAGATCCCATTGAAATATTTGCTGATGTCGATACCGCTTGTAGATGTCATCTGGTCGACTGCATCCATAGAAAAGTGTTGGGAAATTAAGCTCCTTAGAGAATTTGTCCTGGAAAATGCCTAGAGGCTTCTGATTTTCAGCAGGTGCAATTTCTAGAAGCTTGGTAGACAAATCATCAATAAGCTGTGTTTCAGCATAACCGACCAATGTTTCAATTATTGCATCAAAGTCTGTATCGGAAATGTTCTTGTTGCTTTTATCCGAACTTGTTGAGTTGTTTTCATCGTCAATGCAATTGTCAAATGGAAAGTCAATGGCCTCCTTCATTGCTAGCTCTGTGAACTTTGTCTCCCAATCAGGAACGATACAATTTTTTTCTAATTTGTAAAGATCTGTAGCACAAAGACTTTTCAATGCAACCATGACAATATTAGGACGCACATTTCCAGCGATGTAAGCATTTTTGTATTCTAATCTTCGTTTTAACATAATTCCAATAGTCATGTCATCATCAAGGTTTCTTGGCAAAACCTTTTGTATCTTGTCCAAAGACGAGGGGACGTTTATAATTGCACCAGTCAAGCCTAATTGAGCTCGCTTGTAACCAAGTTGACGTATTTGGGAAAATGCAATTCTTGGAGAAACAAGGCGTTCTTCCAATGGCGTTAACATATCTACGGATGCTAATGAAGTGTTACGTCGAATGTTTAATGGAACTGCAAACTCAGGAATCACTCTATTGGACACGTTTTTTTTGCAAAATCTGCAAATGTACAGGCCAAGTGCAAAAGAAGCTGGCATATTCATCCAAGGCAATGAGCTCATTGAAAATAGCATTTGCTCATTGATACAACGTATGTCTTTCCTAAAATGTAGGCGTTTGCATATGCAACATGCATTCGTAGGTGTATCTTCAATTGCTTTTAAATATTGAATTGTGGCTTGTTCCGCTTTTTGTTTTTCCTTTTGTTTTTTGAATGCTTCCATTGCTGCAAGACGCATTCCACTTTTTGTTGAGCGAAGGTTCTTGAATCGTTGCTTTGCATTATGCCCAAGTATATTGATATTTTCATTGCAGCAGTGCACATTGATATCAGGTGTGGCTATTTTCATGTCCAATATCTTTGTATTTGTTATCATCTGTTTTTTCATTTGACAATGTTTTTGTAAATTGTCATTTGTTTTTTTTTTCCTTGTGTTTCTGCATCTATTGAATATGTTCTATTCACATTATGGCTGGAACCAATTTTTGATTGGTTGATATTGGCTTGTTCTGGTTTGGTTTTTGTTTTTGTTTTTTGGAATCTTCAATTGCTGCAAAGCGCATATGACTTTTTGTTGAGCGAAGGTTCTTGAATGCTCGCTTTGCATTTTGCTCAAGGATGTTGATATTTTCATTGGCCCAGTCAGCATTGATACTAGGCATATTTTTTTCTATGTCCAATGTCTTTGTATTCTGTATCATTTGTTTTTTCATTTGACAATGTTTCTGTAAACTGTCATATGTTTTTCTTTTCTGTTGTGTTTGTGTATCTATTGAATATGTTTTATTGATGTTCTGACTGGAGGCAATTTTTGATTGGTTGGTCTTGTTGCTATTATTTGCATCGATATACAGGTCATTTGACATTGTTGTTTCCATGTTGAAAGAACCTATGTCAAAGGTTTTTTTAACTAGTGGATGAAAATGCAAATGACCCTTGCATGTTTCATGTTGCAACAGGAAAATGTCTTTTGTAGATCTTCTTGTTGATTGATATTGTTCCTGAATGTTGCAAAAACATGTGTCCCAAATCGAAATATTTATTTTCAACATCTCACACATCCATTGAATTGCAAATTTACAGCCTTCTATATGTCCAATGCTAAAAGGCTCAGCCAAATTTAGCACAAATGTTTGCCAACTGGAAACAGCACAAGCTTCATTTACCATAGACAATGGCAAGTATGTAGACAGACATTTCAATGCTCTACTGTCATTGGATTGCATGCAATTGAAGAAGGTTTGGGCTATTGTCTTTCGAAGGCTGCTCATGTCAAAGATGTTAGACAACTTTGAAACTGATTCAAACAAAGAGTCAGAACAATGACCTTGAATGGTTGAGAAGATGTCAAAATATTGTTGTATAAGTATCTGTCTGAAAGTTTCAACCTCTGTGCAAGTCTCTGGACAAGTTTTGCTGAATGTGTCAATTGATAATTGCCGAATTGCAATATTTTCTATGACACGTGATTTGCAACTTAACAGTGGTTCGAAGTGACCAGCAGAAGGTATATGATCATGAAACAAAATGTTATAGCAGTAACCAGGAAGAGCAGAGTTGAAATAGAGATATCTTCTTTTTGTTGAAAAAGACCAAACAGCGATAGGTGCATTCAACCAATTCGCAAACCATTTTATGCAAAATATATCACCCCATAATCCATACGCATTGTTATTATCTGAAGGGCAAGCTGACTGAGACATCCGTTGCAGATAAAGGTTCTTGTCTTTTAAACCATGTAGCTGGAACAAATAATCAGGTGAAAGTTCCAAGTCTGATGAAGATATTGCAAGAGGATCTCGTTGAGCCAATTGATGGGAGAAATGATTAACAATTGCTTCTCTTATCTCTATTGATGTGTATCGAAAATGCAAAAGAACGGCAAACGAATCGAACAAGCAATCTCCATTTTGGAAACGGAAAGCTTCCAACCGTAGCAAATGTTTTTTTGACAATGCAACATCAATTGCATCATCAACTTTGTCTTTTGTGGATAAGACTTCTGAAGCACCTAGTTGCAAGTGCATCGATCTCAACATATTGACTAATGAACTAGATTTAGTCGCTCGAGCTGTAAGTAAGAACATGCAATAGAAAGGAAAAACAAATCAATTAAAGTCTCTGAAATCGAAAATGAAAAATGTAGCAATTTATAAGAATAACAATTTAAGAGGAGACCTGAGCTAGTGCATAAAATTGTCAATCTTCACAACTTCATGAATGCATCTAGTTATTGCATAAAATATTTCTTGACATGATTGACAATGCAATCGATATACAATGCATCGACAATGATTCTAGATTTGCAATGGTTCAAAATCTGGAGATGCATTTGGAATAGGACTAGATCTGTATTTGGATATGGATTTGGAGGTAGGTAAATGTAATTTGCGTTTTTTTTACTTGGGAAAAGAGATGGACCCCAGATATGCTTGGCTTCATAATGGTTCAGGGAGTTCATTCGAGTATCAATGTTGTCTGACAGCTTGCATGTTGGGGAAGTCCTTGTCAATTCATGGCCTAGCTAAAACCGATAACTGCTTGGCCATGAACAACAGTTGTACTCCAGGGCTTCTGCAGTACTCCAACTACTCTAGGGCTCCTACAGTACTCCTCACAATGAGTTTTGGCACTATTCCCAACCAGTTCCCACAGTCAAGCAACTAGAAATTATTCACGGTTCTGAACATGCAATTGAAATGAACAATACAAATGCAAGGAAAGAATGGAAAAAATTTGAGCCGATTTAGCATTAGAAAATTCTATCATATCAGATATAAGGAACATGTAACAATTAACTAAGTAAATGCCAAAATAATAGAACACTTAGCATTTAATTAAAGCATGTCTGCAAACTTTAAAAAAAAATCAATGTTTATGGAATGTTTTATAATTAAAGGCAGAACTCGAATCATATTTTTAGATAGGATCAATTTCAAGTTTCGTGTTCCTATTTTTTCTCATGCTATTGAAATTCAATTGATGACAGATGAAATTGGCATCAAAATATTCTAGCCGTTTAATCCGCATTAACTCGCGACCGCCACAAAGTCAATAGCTGCAAGTTATGTGCTATATGTCATTGAAATATGACTAGTAAATTTGTATTAAAATATATTTTTAGATACCATATGTAGCATCTAATATATATGAGCTTTATGAATATAGTTACCATAAAGTCTATAGCTAGGTTGATATGTATTACTGCAATATTGAGTATGCAGTTTATATGACAACAAACATAGTAATTGCAAGAACAATGCTAATGACAATCATTACAACAATAAGCTTATGTATTATTCCTAATTACCAAGTTGTTTTCATATATGACATATTACAAATACTCTATGTGTTGCTAAAGATATGGCAATGCGATATGGGCAAGGAGAAGAGTTATTTACACAAGGCATTTTGACAAATAAAGAGGGAATGCAATGACACATACAAGTACTACTAGCCAAACCTTGTAATTAAGGTGACAGAGGTAAAAATCAGAATACGATAAAGACGATAGATTATTTACTACATATATGTAGTATGCATTTTATATGACGACAAGCATAGCAATTGCAATAACAATACTAACGACAACCATTATAACAATAAGCCTATGTATTATTCCTAATTACCAAGTTGGTTTCATATACGACATATTGCAAATACTCTATGTGTTGCTAAAGACATGGCAATGGGATGTGGGCAAGGAGAATAGTTATTTACATAAAGCATTTTGACAAATAGAGGGGGAGTGCAATGACATATACAAGTACTAGTAGCTAGACCTTGTAGTCAAGGTAACGGAGGTAAAAATTAGAACAGGATAAGGACCATAGCTTGTTTGGTACATATATGTTATAAAGGAGTTGCATATGTTGTACACAACATTACAAATGTCAATAACCATGCCATGTTCAATCATTCATTTATGACATAAGTTGAATGGAAAACCTAAATCGATAGCTATGTTTTTTTCATTTTCAAGGTGGCTTTTCTGTGCTTTGTTCAAGTTGTTTAATGCGAGGTATGAACTAGGTTGTCCTTCATATGCGCAGGTTTTGGCATTGTGGTTCTAGCAACTGTGGAATTTTTGTGGGTTGTCCTTTCGCTTTTGTGGGTGCCAGTGTGGAAAGAGTTTGGCTACGGCAATACTGCGTTTCCACAATTCACTTGCCATTTTCATAGTTCAGATGTCAAATTCCGTGGCAATCACAGACTTCCTCTGGTCCAATTTCAAGGCGGTTTTTTTGGTGCTTAGTTCAACGTGTTTAATGCAAGGTATGGGCTGCATTGTTCTTCATATGCATAGGATTTGTGTCGTTGCAAATCATAACCAAAGCAAGTGCAATGTCGATGACATCGGCACCTAGTGGCTCTTGCAAGTGTATGCTCTTCCATGAACGCAGATCGCTTCTGCAAGTGCAAAGAATTTGGCTGTGGGCGAGCAAAAATTCATGATGGCAAATTTATGTTTGGCATTTTTTCCAGTATGGCCGACTGTAATTTATGGCGTGTTTTGGGTGGTTTTATCATCGGTCTCGCTTCAGGCAGCTGTAATTTATGGCGGATGTTTGGTGCTTCTATCAGTGTTTTATGACGGATTGTTTGTGACTTTATCGACATTACCGGTTCAGAATTCTCTATCATTTTCAGTTCCAGTGTTTGTAAATTCAAAAAATTGAGAATGGGCTTTATCAATGTTGTTGTTGAATAGATGGGATTCATAATCATATTTTGCCAGTTGTAAAAAGTGCTACAAGTAGTAAAAGATAACTTGTTCAAGAACCATGGAATCTAAGCAACAACTAGGCTGATCCCTGCACACAGAAAGCGAAGAAAACAAAAATAAAAATGACGAAAAAATGCATGAAATCATAGGTGAGAAAGCTAAATCCATAGCTATGTTTTTTTTGTTCTGAAGGTGGTTTTCCTTTACTTCACTCGAGGTGTTTAATGGAAGGTATGGGCTAGGTTGTTCTTCATATGCACAGGTTTCAATGCTATGGTTCTAGCAGCTGTGCGATTTTTGTGGGTTGTTCTTTCGCTTTTGTATGTGCCAGTGTGGAAAGAAGTTTCCTATGGCAATATTGCGTCTCCACAGTTCACCTGCTGTTCTCGTAGCTCAGATGTCAAATTCGATGGCAATGCCAGAGTTCCTATGTTCCAATTTCAAGGTGTTTTTTTCTTGTTTAGTTCAAGGTGTTTAATGCGAGGTATGGGCTGGGCTGCTCTTCATATGCACAAGTTTCGTGTCATTGTAAATCATAGCCAAAGCAAATGCAAGGTCAATGACATTGCCACCCAGCAACACTTCAAAGTGTATGCTCTTTCATGAAAGCAGAATATGAACCTGTAACAGAAATTGCTTATAAATTCAAATAATTGACAATGTGCTTTACCAATGTTAGAGTTGTATAGATGGGACTGACAACCATATTTTGTCACAACTAGAAAGTACTAAAGATAGTAAGGGATGATTTGTTGAAGAACCATGGAACCCAAACAGCAACTAGCTTGATCCATGTATGGACAGAGTGAACAAAACAAATGCAATGTCAATGACATTGCCACCTAGTGGATTTTCCAACTGTATCCTTTTCCATGAAAGCAGAATATGAAGCTGTAACAGAAATTGCCTCTAAATTCAAATAATTGACGATGTGCTTTATCAATGTTAGAGTTGAATAGATCAGACTATCAACCATATTTCGTCACAACTAGAAAGCATTAAAGATAGCAAGGGATGACTTCTTGAACAATCATGGAACGCAAGCAGCAACTAGCTTGATCCATGTATGGACAAAGTGAACAAAACAAAAATAAAAAATGATGAAAAAATGCATGAAGTCATAAGGCAGCCACATTTTAATAAAATAGAATAAGAAATATATATATATATATATTAACAGATCAAGGTCGATTGAACCATTGACAAGAAAATTGATTAGTAAAACTTGTAGCTATTGCAAATCACAAGTCAAAGCAGATACTAAATGTTAATAGCAAATTGATTAATAAAGTACAACTAGAAACCACTAAAGATAGTAAGGGATGATTTGTTGAAAAACCATGGAACCCAAGCACCAATTGGCTTGATCCATGTATGCACTAAGTGAAGAAAAGAAAAAGAAAAATGATGGAAAAAAATGTGTGAAGTAAAAGACCGGCTCCATTTGAAGAAAATAGAATAGAAAATATACCTACACATATTGATGGTTCTGCCTCAATTAAATTATTGAAAAGAAATAAATATCCAAAATGGAAATAAGAAGTAAAATTTCTTATTTTTTATCCATGAATTGGGTCTGCTGCAAAAAGCAGAGGTCAAGGTATTCACTGCTCCTAGGACAGTCCATAGCCGATTTTGTGCCAGGCTTTTTGTTTTAAAATAACCGATCCATATTCCTTGAGGAAGCCAGAGTTTTCATGGTTCTTTTGTCTTTTGCATGTTTAAAGTTGTCGTAAGTCAGGCAGATTCTCTTCTTGGCCTTTAGCAGCCCTATTAACCCCAGGCATAGCTTGCAACAACTTTCAGCTGCCCTATTGAAGACATGCTATAGCTACAGCACTCTGTAACAGGTCCTCTTTTATGCACACGATTTTTTACACAGAATCTGTCCCAGAGTTTGTACACATTCAAAGGCTCCAACAAATCTGGAGAAGGAATGTACAAGTCACTACAGCCCAGCAAAAGATCATGGCACTGTCAGTTGTGTATACACCAGTGAACAGTGACATCACATGCTTGCACATGTTGACTAGTGGCAGTTTGCAGCAACAACTAACTTTGAGAGAACCAACAATTACAAATAGTCTAAGTATAAAGAGATTACACAAATGAATAAATTGCCCAGTCTAAACTCTGAATTCTGTATAAGTGTAGATGAAATGATTTCAATTTTCATTACTAATGTTTCATATTCATTTGATGGTGGTAGATATTTGATAATGAGCCAATCTTCAGAGACCGATCTATTTACCTCCATCAATGTAAATGAGAAGGATGTAAGATCTTTGGGTTGTCCTATTTTTATTTATGTCTAATCAACAATAATAAACCGCTATTTATTTATATCTTCTAAATTTGTGGGGACATACATTCTGTCATGTCGCAACTTCTGCTGCCAAATTTTAAAATTCTAACACTTACCATCTCCCAGGTTTTGAAGATGGAACCTGGTGATAGCATAGCAATGTACCAGAAGCAATGTAGGCAGATTCTCAACAAGCGAGGGTTCCCAAGAAGTGCCTTATTGCAAGGGACCATTTTGCAAATGGGTCCCAACCCAATGCCAACACCCAAGGATTGTTCCACGTTCTTGATACCGCCAAAAAAAAATAAAAATAGGAAAAAATTGGTTTTTTTATTTGCTTCTTTTGATTAAACAATGAACTCTGCAATAGACTTTTCAAATAGTTATCGACATTTATTACAGTCATTCACAAACAATTTCTTAATACAGAAGGCCAAACTCTTGCATATCCTAGAGGTCTTGGAAGCTAACATAACAGCCATAGCTTTTGCAAAAGGAACAACTACAAATGTTGGAACATTTAAATACAGTCTAAAGTCCATCAAACAAGCACCCTATTGCAAGCACTGAAACTGATGTCACATGGCAGATAGTTTAGGGATAAACAGTTTACACAAATGAATAAATTGCCTACTATATACTCTGAATTCTATATAAGAATAGATGAGATAATTTCAATTTTCATCAGTAAGATACCATATTCATTTCATGGTGCTAGATATTTGACAACCAGCCAATCTTCAAAGCTTGATCTATTTACTTTGATCAATGTAAATGAGAAAGATATGAGATCTGTGGATTCCCTTGTATTTTTTTATGTTTAACCAGCGAGAATAAATCACTATTTATTTATATCTTCTAAATTTGTGGGGGCATTGGTTTTCACATGTCCCATCTTCTGTTGTCCTCTGAAAATTGGACACAGCAGGTCCCCAAAACCCATTCCCCTATTGTCTTAGTTTCAAGAAACATGGATTCGATAACTAAAGCTAGACAGAAAGCATTGTCACTGCCCCAAGCATACACAATCAGGTCTCTATTTTGGAGAATTAAACAGAGGACATGAGTCTGTACTTCCACAAACAATGGAAAGCACATGGTTTTGTCCTATTCTTAATAACAGGAAAAGGCAATGTTTTGTACTTCCAAACATACACAGAGAAGCTAGATTCCAGTTGTTTGGCTAGAAAAGGTTTTGTCCTTCCAGCCATATAAACAGAGCTTAGATCTCAATAATTTGATCAAGAAAATGTATTTTGCAAAACTGAAGCATCTATGAAGCAAACAAAATTTGTTCAAATTTCAACACTTGCAAAAATGCACAAACATGAGTAATCTCAGGTGTTTACAAAACGCAGAAACATGAGTAACCTCAGATCTTTGCAAACTGCCTCAAAAAAACATAAGCACACTCAAACTGCTGACATGATATGTATAACTCTCTGAATTTGCGGGGGCGTGGGTTCTCTCATGTCCCATCCCCTGCTCTTCCCCAAAAATTGAGTACAGCAGGTCCTCCAAACTCATCCCTCTACTCTCTTACCTTCAAGGAACATGGATTTGATAACAAAACCTAGACAACAAGAATTGTCATCAGCCCAAGCATACACAAGCAGCTTTCTATTTTAGAAAATTAAACAAAGGAAATGAATCTGTACTTCCAAAAAGAATGGAAAGCACACAGTTTTCGCAAAGTGTCTCAAAAAAACATAAGCACATTCAACCTGTTGACATGCTATGCATAACTCTCCAAATTTGCGCGGCGATGGGTTCTCTCATGTCCCATCTTCTGTTTTCCCCCAAAAATTGAGCACAGCAGGTCGCCAAAACTCATTCCTCTACTCTCTCACCTTGAAGAAACATGGATTTGGTAACTAAACCTAGACAGCAAGCATCGTCATCGACTCAAGCATACACAACCAGCTTTTTGTTTTAGAAAATTGAATAAAGCAAATGAACCTGTACTCCCAAAAAGAATCAGAAGCACTCAGTTTTCTCCCATTCTCGATGAGAGAAAAAGACAATGTTTTGTACCTCCAAACATATACAGAGAAGCTAGATTTCAGTTATTTGATCAGAGAAAGTTTTGTCCTTTCAGCCATATACACAGAATTTAGATTTCAATAATTTGATCATAAAAATGTATCTTGTAAAACTGAACCATGTATGAATCAAATAGAATTCCTTCAACTTTCAACATTTGCAAAATGCAGAAACATGAGTAACCTCAGATCTTTACAAAATGCAGAAACATGAGTAACCTCAGATCTTTACAAAATGCAGAAACATGAGTAGTCTCGGGATTTTGCAGGTTGCCTAAAAAAAAACATAAGCACACTCAACCTGTTCATATGTTATGCATAACTCTATACAAGGAGCAAAATTTACATTTCACAAAGGATATCTTGCAAATATTCAAGAAATACAGAGAGTTTGAGAAATCTGATGAGTCCAACGAGTCCAGAATCTGAAACTCAAAATTGTATTTTCATTGCAAGGGAAACGGATATGGATGATCCAGATATCCAAGCACTGGCAGAATAACTCACCAAAGAGTATTGACATTGTTGATGGAATATGGAACCCAACTCACCAAAGGGGAACTTTTTGTTTTGGTTTTATTATTATTTTTTATAATGGATTTTTTTAATGGAATTGACAATTTTTGGGTTTTGTCAATTTTGACTTTTAATCATATCCTAGGCTCGAGTGTCACATTTGCCATTTTGAAAAGCCTTAACTTGAGACCACTCAGAATGACACAGTTCCGGAGATCCGACTTTCACGACTAAAGAGAGCTTGCCCCAAATGCTATAATGACTGTAGATCTACGTGCCGGAACTATAGCGACCATCAGATCTACATGATTAGTTAACAACTTGTAGACAGGTGTAAGGCCAATCTTACCTACCGAACCGATACTATAAAGTATCAATATCGTCCAGTGCCGATAAAAAATGAAGGCTAAAACAACAAACAAGCGTAACATAAAAACATTGTCACCATGCTCATCCATACATAACTCAATAGATACATCAATAGAGAATGAAAAGAGGAGAGCAATAAAACAGAAAATAACTACAAATTTGATCAATTCGATTCAAGCCCTGTTGCTCCAAATTACACAATTACAATGCCATGGTGTGGTTTAAATACAGAACCGTAAGATCAATTATGTTCCGCAAAGAAGGGGATCGGATCTTCCCTTATCAAAACAAATCAGATCTAACTCCTAAACTGTTCTAATTGACTGATTTACACTATATTTGGAAAAGTTGTCTTCTACATGGCCGAGACAGATCACAAACAACTGGGTCCTCCTCCAACTAGATTACACTGGAACCCTATCAATTAAAATTTTAATTCTTAAAATAAAGAGACAATGCTGCTGCATGAAGGACTGACATCCATAATCATCCATAGACAAACATCAAGAGACATAACAACAAATACCACTAGCATCTATCAACCACACTTCAACATCAAGCAAAGTCTAGCATTGAGAATCTCAAGACATAAATCAGGTTCACCAACCTGTAACCGCCATTGAAAGTGTGACAAAAATCACATGCAGACATCCATGCGAAAATGGGGGAGGACAGAGTGGGGGGGGGAGGGACAAGCTATAAAGAAAGCCTTTTACAGGTTTGTGACGAGTGGCAGAACAAATTCACATGCTTTGATGACCGGTAATGAAAGTAGCAGCAGCCCTTTGGGCATAAGGCATAAATTAGCCACATCAATCTGCAATCCTCACTGAAAATGTGACAGAAATCACATGCAGACACCCATGTGAAAATGAGGCGGTAACAAAGTGCAAACGAACAAAGCTCTCTACAGGTTTGTGACAGGTGACCAAACAAATTCACATGCTAAATTATTCTAGAACCCTATTGATTAAAATTTTAGTTCTTAAAATAAATAGACAATGCTTCTGCATGAAGAGCTGACATCCATAATCATCCATATACAAACACCAAGAAATATAATCCAGAATCTGAAACTCAAAATTGTATCTTCATTGCAAGGGAAACGAATCTGGATGATCCAGATATCCAAGCACTGGCAGACCAACACATCAAAGAGTATTCAGATTGTCGATGGAATATGGAAACCAACTCACCAAAGGGGAACTTTTTGTTTTCGTTTCATTATTGTTTTTTAAAATGAATTTTTTTAATGGAATTCACAATTTTTGCGTTTTCTGAATTTTGAATTTTAATCGTATCCCAGAGTCGAGTGTCACATTTGCCATTTCAAAAGGCCTTAACTTGAGACCACTCAGAATGACACAGTTCCGGAGACCCGACTTTCACGACTAAAGAGAGCTTGCCCCAAATGTTACAATGACTGTAGATCTACGTTCTGGAACTATACAGACCATCAGACCTATATGATTAGTTAACAACTTGTAGACAGGTACAAGCCCAATCCTACCCACCAAACTGATACTATAAAGTATCAATGTCGTCCAGTGCCGATAAAAAATGAGGACTAAAACAGCAAACAAGGGTAACATAAAAACATTGTCACCATGCTCATCCATACACAACTCAATAGATACATCAATAGAGAATGGAGAGAGGAGAGCAATAAAACAGAAAATAACTACAAATTCGATCAATTCGATTCAAGCCCTACTGCTCCAAATTACATGGTTACAATGCCATGGTGTGATTTAAATACAGAACCGGAAGATCAATTATGTTCCACAAAGGAGCGGATCACATCCTGCCTTATCAAAACAAATCAGATACAATTCCTAAACTGTTCTAATTGCCTGGTTTACACTATATTTGGAGAAGTTGTCTTCTACATGGCTGAGAGAGATCACAAAAAACTGGGTCCTCCTCCAACTAGATTACTCTAGAACCCTATTAATTAAAATTTTAATTCTTAAAATAAAGAGACAATGCTACTGCATGAAGCACTGACATCCATAATCATCCATAGACAAACATCAAGAGACATAACAGCACATACTACTAGCATCCATCAACCACACCTCAACATGAAGCAAAGTTCTAGCATCAAGAATCTCAAGGCACAAATCAGGTTCACCAACCTGTAACCGCCACTGAAAGTGTGACAAAAATCACATGCAGACATCCATGTGAAAATAGGAGGGGACGGTTGCAGGCTTGTGACAGATGACAGGAAAAATTCACATGCTTTGATGGCTGGTAGTGAAAGTAGCATTAGCACTTTGGGCATAAGGCATAAATCAGCTACATTAACCTGCAATCCTCACTGAAAGCATGGCAAAAATCACATGCAGACACCCATCTCAAAACGAGGGGCTAACAAAGTCTAAACGAACAAAACCTTCCACAGGTTTGTGGCAGGTGACAGAACAGATTCACATGCTTCGATGACTAGTAGCAAAATCAGCAAGAACAACTTGGCCATGTCAATTTTCAACATCTTTCCTTACAAACGAAATGCAAAATGGTGCTTGAACTACTAGATGCACAACAAAGCAAGGAGTTGTCGTCCCACCTGCCAACAATAGTGGACAACTTTGTGTAACGGATCAAGGACCCCGATTCCAATGCCCACAAGACCAGGTCAATGCAATCGCCGACAGGGTGTCCAGGATTGCCAGCTCCACTTGGACAATTTATGTGTTCCTGAAACCCTTCTTCCATGCTCTCGGCATATTCGGGCTCCTTCTTAAAAAATTAACTTCCTATTTGAATTTCAAAGCCCTAGTTATTATGTTGACTTCGTTTGACAACACCATGGACAAAGAGATAAACAGGGCTAAGCAAACGACACCAACAGATAGCTTTATCGTATGCTCATTCAAGGCGGAAAAACACGACAATTATTCGAACCCATGAACACCATCAATAACCAGAACACAACAAACGCTTCCATATATGTTTTTCATCAAAGCCACGGTAAAGCCCAAGAAGCTGCATTCTAAAATGAAACGAAATTCGTCAATTCTCCCAGCAAAAACCCTAAACCCTGTCTTTTTCCTTTCACTCAAAAATTCATCTCCTGCTAAGAAAATCAACCTCCTATTTGAATTTCAAAGCTTTAGTTACTATGCTCATTTCGTCTGACAACACCATGAACAAAAAAATAAACAGACCTAAGCAAACAACACCAACAAATACCCTTGTCGCATGCTCATTTAACGCGAAAAACAGAACAATTATTTGAACCAATGAACACCATTAATAACCAGAACACAACAAAGGGTTCCACACAAGTTTTTCATCAAAGCGACGGCAAAGAACAAGAAGACGCATTCTAAAATGAAACCAAATCCACTAATCCTTCCAGCAAAAACCCATAAACGCTGTCTTTTCCTTTCACTGAAAAATCGCACAAAAAAATGCAAATACATACCTATTCCACCGAACCAGCAATGAGACTTCAAGCCGACGGAGAGCAACAGTTGTAGATATCGCCGAAACCGAGTAGCCAACACCAGAACTGAAAACGATAGAGAACTCTGAACTGGTAATGCCGAAAAATTCACAAACAACCCGCCACAAAACGCCGATAAAATGACCAAACACCCGCCATAAATCACAGCCCAAAACCCGCCATAAATTACAGCCGGCCATGCCAGAATAAATGCCAAACATAAATTCTCCATCGCCAATTTTTGCTCACCCACAGCCAAATTCTTTGCACTTACACCGGCATTTACTCCCACAGGCTCACACCGGCACCTGCAAGAGCCGAAGGACAACCCACACCGGCATCTAGAGGAGCCCAAGAACAGCCCACTCATACGAACGAGAAGCCCGGAAGAACAACCGGCTGATAAAACCGGACGAAACCCCCGCACATGATTGATAAAACCGAACGAAACCCCCGCATTAAACACCTCGAAAAAACCGCAGCAAAACCACCTCGAACAATGAAAACTGCCTCGGTTACAGCCTCCGGAAACCACGCGCCGTGACGCCATCCCGCCGCCGCCTCCTGGGCCACAGCGCCCAAGGCTCGCGTCACCGCGGACGGCGCCAATCAACACCCAACAAAACAACCCCTCGTTAATTAAAAAAAATAACATTTTCTCCAAACCCTAAGTTAACTATTGCCTCCACCGCATAATAATCAAGACCGACGTGAACTAATGCCCCCAACCGATTCATATATGTCGGGGACATAATAAAATATGGCAACACAATAAACACACCAATATTCAATAGAAAAGCGATACTAACATATTTAAGCGAAAAATTACAGTACTAAACGATTAACAATGTCTAAGAGAATGCATGCCATTTATCAAACTAGAAGTTCAATATTTAAAAGAATAATCAAAATAATGCTTACTTTGTAAAGCAGAGCAATTCTCGATATAAAAACTCGGTGCAAACCAATTCAATGTTCGATTTTTGACTTAGTGATAAGTTAAAAAGCCTAAAACCCCATTCAATTTTAACTTGGAATGAATCTAGTTTTCTAACCAAAATTCCTTTATACCTCCCATACCAAGTTTAATGAAACCAAAATAAAGACAAACAATACTAGCTACACACTTTTCTCCATTGTACCATGACACATTCACATCTCAAAACATCCAACAGTAAATACATGAATTGATATGTTTGACAACTGTAAATACATGAATTGATATGTTTTACAACCGTGTAAAAGTACGTGGAAAAGGACAATAAAGTGTGGACAAACAAAAGACCCTTAGTAACGCATACCATAAATTCCCATTACGTTATCTACCATAGACAATATTCACAAAATTAAAACTTTAGATATCATATTATCACAATGGATCAAACATTTATTATCTATGATGGTAAGGTAATTCATATTAATCACAGCACTATGAATAAACGTATAACCATAAACCTAGGTTAAACAATGTTGAGGTGTGATCTAAGTGTATGGATATGGTAAATCATTAGATTACCTCCATCTTACAATATATTTCACAATATCAAATAAGGTAACATGATTGTTTTATGTCTCGTTGGAAATAATGAATCTAGCATTATGATTAGTTAATTAGAACTAAAATGATTTAAACAAATATATTTATAAATATAACTATGATAAACTATGTTTACATGTTGCTAATAACACATTAAAAAAATCCACCTTCATTATTATACCAAATTTTAAACTTTGAAGAAAAATACAAACAATTCAAACAAGACATCACCATTGTCTAAAAATACGTATAATTTTTGTTACATGTATGACTGTTTTAGACTCATGCCATAAAAAATGACTAATCTTCATCTCATGTCAAGTTCTAAGGACATTACATTAAACTTGTCATAGTTTGGATTTCTATGGTTTAAAAGTGGCCTCACATATAACTAGAACTATTTAAGAAATCATTTAGATTTTATGAATTATGTATAAGGTATAAATTATTGGAATTTTGAACAAGTGGGTCTTTTCAACTCATTTGATTTTGAATGAAATATTTTTTTTAAGTTTTTGTTATTTATTTATGATTTTGATATGTTTTTATTTCTCTCTTTCATCTTGTAAGGTTATTATTAAGTTTATGTTTATATTTTTTTAAAGAAGGAAAATCTTTGTTGTAGGTAAATTTATTATTTTTTTAAATATTTAAATTTTTTTATAAATAATTTGAAATTACTTAGCATTTCTTAAACAATATTGTATCTAAAGAAGATTTTTTGAATTTTGAAGGATATGTTGGGATTTGTTGTTTAGCTTTCATCCATATGAGCCAACGAAGATAATCAAAACTCAAAAATAGGAGTACCACATCTTTAAAAATGAGGGAGGAAATAATGACATTCTCATAAGACCCTTGCAATGTTGATTGTTTTCATGTGACAAGGAAACTAGATTAATATTTTTGGTCACCACATTAGGGACAAACTAAACTCTATTTCCACGATTAGAAACATGGACATTTATGATTGGCAACTCTATTGTGTAAATTGAATGTTCCATCAAGAACCATTGCAACCCTAGTTGCCTATGGATTTTGAATATCAACATAGTATCTTGACTCAATCCTACAATATTTTCACTTCAACCTATGAAGGACATTGCATATGTATATAGCTCATATTAGTCCTTGGTTTCCAATAAATTGTTTGTATGAAAATTATACAATCAACAACCTAAAGTCCAAGCATGTAAAACATATTTGTATCTTTGCATTTACAAAGTTAAACAAAAACCTATACTAAAATGAAAAATGAACACAGTGACACAATAAATGTAAATAACTAATTATCCATGATTGTCATCATCATTATGTTAAATTTCTTAACATTATAGTTAATTATCCATAGTAACTCTCCATGTTAATGTTGTGGCAGTGCATCATCACCCACATTCATTATATTTCCCTAAATTGAAATTTGATATTTATGCACATGTCATACAATGAAGTACAATGAATAATAAAGTGTAATAATTAATAATATAAATCATTAACATATGCATAATACATTTTACAAATCAAACACATCAACATGAACACAATATGAAAATGCATAATATATATGAACGTTAATATCAAAATCAATACAGATGTCAAATATACATCTAAAAAATGCAGTCAATTATTATAGAATCTCAAATTTAAATGAGTGATACATCGAAAACTTAATTTAAAAACAATGTAATCATTAACATACACATAATACATTTCACAAATCAAACAACATCAACATTAACATGATATGAACATGAATAATATATATGAACGATAATATCGACAAAATCAATATAGATGTCAAATATACATATGAAGTGAAATATGCAAGTGAAATATACATATCAACAATCAAAATATACTAGCTAGATCCATTACTAGAGCTAGACACATCAGGTGCATGTATACCAGAAGAGGTGGACGTTAAACCACTACCCGTGTCAAAAAAAATGTAGAGACTAGAAACTGATGTATCTCTCCATCAACAACTATATCACTCGATAATGTCACATCCGGTAAATCAATTAGTGCATCTGTGGGTGGTGCAACTAGTGCATGAGTGGATGGTGGTTGGCTTGTTGTAGCAGGGGATGGTTGCGGTGGGCCTAGTAGGCTTGGTGGATTGGTGGATGGTGCATGGGTGGATGGTGGTGGGTCTGTTATAGGAGGGGATGGTGGTGGTGGGCCTGCTACAAGAGGGGATGTTGGTGGTGGGCATGGTGGATCGGTGGATGGTCTAGGTGGTGAAGGAGGTGGTGGATAAGAAATAAATGCATGTGCAGTGATGGATGATTCAAAAACTGTTGGATTGATGGATGGTCTATGTGTTGGAGGAGGTGGAGGATAATTACCCTCAGAAGATGACTCTGATGAAGAGTTTGGAACACCCTTCAACTCTTCAAGTATCCTAAGGGTATCGACAACATGATGAATCAATAACATTATATCTCAAGTAAGGGTCAACCTATAGGAGAAAGCTTAGGGTCCCGTGCAATGTCACATGGTCGTACAGGTTGCACCCCATGATAATCCATTAAGTCACAAATATGATCATCCACACGGTGATGAAATCTAGGACTTGGTCTATGTTTTTGCATGTCAGGTCTATGCTCATGAAATATATCATCAACCTCAACCATATCCTTGTTAGAAAAACATGATCACAGAAAAATAACAATAAACAAGATGCAAATATAAATCACATAAAACACATTACAAGAGAGACACCAATATAGCGTGGTTCACCCAAGATGGGTTATTTCCACACAGAAATTGTTAGTCCTTATTATTATACCATCCAACAAATGAAGGGATACAACCTGCAACACATCCACTACAACTTCCTCTTCACTCTCTCACAGTCTCTCTTACACAATCAGAGATCTTTACAATGCTACAATACCTTACATAGTCGTATTACAATGTCTTCCTTTTAAAGGGGAATTACCATGGGAAAATACCGTAGGCTACCCAAAACCATGGGCTCGTAATATGTTGGCCAACAAAACAACCCAAAAATTTCTTTCGGGGGCTTCGCCCCCGAATCCCCTTTCTCGAGGGTGCTACCCCCGGACACCCCATCCAGGGGGGATGGTCCCCCTCAGACCCCCATGGGGGGGACAATTCCCCCCCACTGGGATGAGTGTATAGTCCACTTGCACATCATATAAAACTAGGGTACAAACATGACTGAAACAACAACATATTTGAATCGAGAAGATTAGGCTCCACAACCAAACACTCATCATCATGCTGGAGTGGATAATCCCCAACATACATGCCAATAGATGCAAAATAGTGGACAACAATAATTAGACAATTTAAACAAAATATTCTAATTAATTACATGTGTATTAAATAAGACAAAAAAATTTGCAACTACATTAATCAAAATATAACAACCATATTACCTCTCATATCTGGTGTCTTGACCCGAGTAAAAAATATGTTCACACATCCTCGCCAGTTCATCCCTGCATACATATACTATAAAAAATTGATGATTGATTGTTAGTCATCACAATGTAACATTTCCAGAACGTCTCCACCGAGCACTCTACACATAAAATTAGGCACTCACCTCTTGAGCAACCCCTGCCTCCAGATGCCCATACACACATCAGTCATCGGCCTATATAGCATGTGGTCATATGTGGGCCCAAATGTGGTATGGATCACTAGAAACCTCTCAAAAAATATAGTAAATAGCTCTGTTGCAAAGGGGAAAAACTATCTCCCATACAATAGGCTACAATTGTGGTTTAAAGATACAAAAAATGTCATTGAAGAATAGCATCCCACTTTATTAACCTAGAACTTTGTATTAAAGTATCTACACAATACAACATAGTGTAGCTAATTCGCCACCCAATAGTGAGATGGTGTGCTATCATGGTAACGCATAGGCTCAAGCACCTAACCTCCTCTAACAGAAAGCATGTAGCCTCAACTGCCCCCCTCTCACCTAGAACTCACTATGGTGCGTAATATGATCCAGAATAATAAATTTTTGAACATACATCAATGGGGTCTCAACTACAGCACTAGGATTAGGAAAATGGGGAAAGTACTACCCCCTCATATATTAGCTTGTGATGAAATAAAAATCCTCCTATGTGAGCTAGCATGTAATGTCCCTAACCTGGATGGGCACAAATTATATGAATTTGTCAAATAGATAACAATATTACATTGATTTATAACTTTCACAAACAATTTGCATTCACATCAACATTTCATCAAACACATTGGAAACATTCAAGAACACACCAAAATGGAGAAATAATGTTGGCACCTTTATTATGAATATTAGATGATAGACAATACAATAACTATGGCTGCTATAACAACTACCAAAATACACTCAACAAGAACCTGGAAGTGATATCAAACCAAAAGATGAAGCTCAAGTGAAGACCCTGGATGGATCCTCCTCCTTATCTAGCTAGGGTGGATTTGTCTCACCACCGAAACTAAACCACAATCGATGGATGGAGTTTTCCAACCCCAAACGAAAAATCTGGACAATCCCCAGACGGTGGCAAGAAATCAATATCCAAATCAACATGTCCATAATGGATGAGTTCCTTCCCTTTTATCTTATTTTTTAGTCCCATAGCATGGGAAATACCATGGGACACCCAATACCATGGAACACCTAATACCATGGGTCATCCAATACCATCCACTGAATTATCCCCTTTCTTAATTAAACGACACCCTAATATTATAACAAGTTTAGGCCTAAGTGTCATCTAATAACCCCCTGAAATGATCATATGAAAAGGGACATCACAGTCCTCCCTTCCCAAGATTGCTTGTCTTCAATAAATGAATCCACAACCTGTCGCTCCTCCGAAGGAACCAATGTGAAACTGAAAATGATAACAACGTCCCAAACCGATCAAGAAGAGGTGAAGCATCCTCTACTCAATACCTGATTTGACAAGGTACTACCATAGGCTCTTAGCTCTACGTTAGCTACTAAAATACCCAAATCCCAAGCAAATATCAGATAGAGACCATCATGCTAACATTGGGAAGGTTTGCTTTGGGAAGGTTTTCCTTGTTCCAAATATTCACCCAATTCATTTTTAGGAAAGATCTCATGTTTCCTCTTAGAGAAGAGGAGTGTTCTTTTTTAGTATATATTGTTTAGATTTTGAGCTCTAGGATTTGTTTTCTAAGCATCCCAATTGGATCAAAGATGCTCCCCACATATGGTATAAGATATAATCCCAATCCTCCTTGATAATTTATGGAAGGTTAGGGGACAATTTTAAGCAACCCATTCTCCCTCTTGACTCATTTCCTAATAAGACATATCTTAGTGAGAGAGTAAATCCTATTATCAAAAAGCCACATTATAATTGGTTCTAGACCTTCAATATTACTTAAATGTGGATTTATTGTTTTGTTATCTTCAAATAGTGAGATATCAAACCCATTTCTAAGTGACTAGGCAAGAACATGTGTTATTTCCTTGCAACCTTTAGCATCTACCATGCCAAGGATCCCTACAGCCTACTAGGGTTTGAGATATGCATCTATGATGATCTAAGAACTTCTTTCCTTAGGGATTATGTCCGAAGACAAGCCTCCAGGAGATTTTGGCTCGAATGGCTCTATTCACTTTAATTAGGTTTCTTGTGCCCAATGCACCCTATGAGAGAGTTTCAAAACTTTGACCCAACCTACCAAGTGAATTTTTCTTTTATTTTATTCACCTTTTCCTCCCTTCCATGGAAAATTTATATTAGTTTTTTGGTCTCATTCAAACCCCTCTGGGAACTAAGAGAAGATTGAAATAGTTGAGGGAACTCACATAATTAAGATGAGCTTTCCATGAGGATTTAGTTGCCTAGTCCTCCATGCTAGAAGTTTCTTTTTGTTCTGAAATAGTGTTGGGATCTATTCCTCTTGTTTGTGCATTTTGAGTGCAATCGAGGTTCCAAGGTACTAGAATGATTTCCAAATTTGGTCCCATGAAAATTCTAAAAGATGAGTTATTTTCCTTGGGAATGTGCTTAATGTGGTCCAACAATATAGTTTGCAATTTCCCTTATTTATTGAATCACCAAAGGCATCTAGGAAGGAGTATGGAATTGATTTTAATCTATTTTCTAATATGACAGAAGCACCCCCAAAAGGATAGTAATGTCTACAAATTAAATTGAGTGCAATTCACATGCTTGGCTTCTCTGTCGATGCTTTTTGTAGAGATGCTTTGAATTTCAATCTATCTAGTGTTTTCCCTAAAACCTTTGCCATTATGATGTAAAGGGGGAGGGGGAACTTGTTAGATCCCTCTAGAGGATTTAAATAAGGGGGATGAGCATCTATTTACCATGGGGGCTCTCCAGGGAAATTTTATACAAGACTTGACCCAATTGATCAAAGGGAAGGAAAAACAAATCTTTCAATTTACATAAAAAGTAATTCAAGCCTTACCCTATCAAAGGCACTGACCCTGTCTAGCTAAATGCACATACCTATTTCTCCTTATTCTCCTTTGGAGCCTTTATTGTGATACGTCCACCTCACTCGCTTGGTAATTGAATTAAAATTTATGTTTGTGACTCCTATGTATAACAAGGTGGCAAAATTAAGTCTTCAATCTCAAATCAGATCTCATCTGTGACAAAGTGACTATGATTATAGCTTTGGTGCTTATATATACTCATCCCCACTTGATTTACTCTACCAAGTCAATAGAGCTTGTATACCCAATCACCTCGAATTTTCCCTCGGTTTGATCTAATCTTCAAAAATTCCAATAGCAACAACACACACTATCGTAAACAGATATGAAATTATGTGACGGTTACTACATCTCTTCCATAGTTTGTATATATATCAATTCTATGGTGTTTATGTTTCGGCAAAGCTTAAGAATGAACTTATGCTTATGTTTTTTCAGAGCAAAATGAATTATCCTTCATCAATTCATATTCGAGAGGGTCAAACTATTATTGGAGTGTATGTTTCACTAACCTAAGTGAGAAATCGACCAATAATTGATGTAAATAGATGTAATTATTAATTTCTAAATGCTAATGGTTATTATGAAAATTTGATATTATTTATTTTATTGAATTACTTTATGATGTTATAATGTTCGAGTCATTTTACTTTTGGGCTTTTTTGTCATTTATGTTGTAATCTTGTCATAAAAGATTTGGTCAAATCGTCATTTTTCGATTATTCAAATTGTATTTTTTACTGCAAAAATGGATTCAACACCCTCAAATACACCTAGGCACCAAAACTATGCAATTCCAACAACGTATATGTGCAATTCGAACAATTTTAGTTGGATTTCTAGCGTAAAAAAGAGAGTCCAAAATGTAGAGCATTTAGCCTACTCTCTTTATGTTTATAATAAAATTTAACCATATTATTTTTTTCTTAAATTACACAAGTGTTCATATTTAATATATATTTTGACTTTGTTATTTTTTAATATTGTATTTATTATATATTTTGGTATTGTTATTTTTAATATTAAAAGTAAAATTATTTTAGATATGATTATAAATTGCATTGTAATATTTATATTTATTTAAATTGATTATTAAAAGTTAAACTATAATATTTAGTTGAAAAATAAATCTAAACTTGACATATTTTCATAATAATGCAATCTTTATAATATTTAGTTGAAAAATAAATCTAAACTTCAGACATATTTTTATAATAATGCAATCTTTATTATGGAGTAATTTGATTTTGTTGTTTTAATATACTTTAAATTAAATGTAAGATGATATCTTTTCATAATAATAATGTCTTTATTATGTAGCAATTTGATATTCTTATTTTAATATGCTTTAAATTAAATGTTTGATGATTTTTTTTTCTCATAAAAAAATCATATTGTATTTCAATTAGAAATGTAATACATTCTTCAACAAAACTCAAAATTGGTCCTTCAAATGACCAAAAGTTTTTCGGTTAACCTACAATATTTTCAAATATTGTATCAACAAAGAACTTCAAACTTGGCTTGTAAATAACCACTAACAAAAAGTATGACCTATACTTACATATACTTAATGATCAAGAAAATATGTCCTTCAAAAGGAAAAACAAAGATGTAAACATCTGACAATATTAAAGACTTTGAAAAATAAAGGACTTGGATGACACCACAATCCCCATTCTTAGTTCATCTTCAAGAACCTGTAAAAGAGGATCGACTAAACCTACTTTTGACAATGAATTTGCATGTTCATCAAACTACCTATAAATATGTCAAAAGAGATTGAATTGAAAGTGATGGATATATCTCCTATATGTGTGATGAAATTGTAAAGACCAAATCTATAGATATGATTTTCTCCCTTCATCCATCTTATTGTAAGTTCAGAATCTCAAAAGACATATAATGTATTAACTCCTTTTTAAAGAGCAACCCTTTGAAGGAGAAAAATAGTTATAAGTTCCCCCAAGGTTTTGGTCCCTTCTCGATCCAAGAAAGACCTTCCCTTCAAAATAAACATTATCATCTAAGTGAAGCACATAGCCTGCACTACATTTAGAAACATTTGATTGGATCACTCCATCAAAGAACCCCCAAGCATTGAATTTGTCTATATGTGGAGGGGTTCTCATAGGAGGCACCGAAGACTTCTCAAATTTTTAAAAATGATATAGTAAGGATAGAGCCTGAGTAGCAACCTAGAAGCTAGGAACAAATTTATCCTAAAAAATCACTTCATTTCTTGCAATCCACAGTCTCCACGTGACTAAAATGGGAACAACCTTGTAATATTTTAAGTCTCTATAGGAAAGCCAATGCATACTTGAAGTTTTCTAGCACTGTGAGTTTATTCCAGATACCTACCAAAGCTAAAGAAGCTTCAACATAAATCCACATATGTTTGGTGTAGGGACACTCCATAAAGAGATGAATATTTGTTTCATTACCTTCTCTACAGAGAGAGCACCATTCTAGCCCTTCCATCTTCTTTTTATGAATTATGTCCCATGTAGGAGTGCGGTAAAAAATGACAAGCCACATCAATTGTTTATGTTTTTTTGTAGCTGCCACTATAATTTGCTCCACCACCAATTGTTGGACAACATTTGAGGATTCAACGAGGATGCATAACTAGAAGAGGCATTGTAAGAACTCATTCCAAACCCAAGATAATTTATCCACTTTTGCATACAATCTAACACGACCTAAATTAAATGTAAGATGACATCTATTGTGTGGTTGAAATATGTAAAAAAATTGTTTTCTTTTTACAAGTTTAAATTATTTTTTTGCCAGTACTCAAAATTACTTCATTGGATCCATGTGATAAAAAAACACAAAAAAGTCAAAATCTTAAAATATTAGGAGGATAAACCTTCTTCTATATATTAAACCTCTCTTAATGTATAATATTACCTTATTACTGATTGGTCCCTGCACAACAAGCGACCTAGCGACCTAACACAATGCCACTGACACATGGCGTACGACGATGAAGGAGACATCTTCAATTTTTTGGAAGACCAGTGGCAGTCAGAAACTATCTTTGCAGCCCCTTCCCTCTCAGCCTGCATCTGCACCTCAGCATCGCTCCCACCTCTGGATCTCCTGCCAGCTGGATCTGCTCCAAAAACCATAGCAGTTATGGAGGATCGGTTTCACGGCGAGCATTTGGACTTCCTGCCAGCCCAAGACACAGCCACCACATCGCCACATCTAGCAGTTTCTCCACTGGTAACAGCTCCGAAAAAAAACCCTCTTTCTCCTTTTACTTCCGCTTTTTATTCAAATACAACTCATGCCTTTGAAGAACCCCTCTTCGCACACAGAGAAACAAGTTTTACCCCCAATTTTTTCCCTCAGTCGACTTTTGAGCAAGCCTACCCCCATGAATTAGATATCCAAGAGGCCGGCTGGATTGGAACCCTTCCTCTGCACTCTAAACTTTTTCCCCTCGATCCTCTTTTAAATAAGGACTCCTCTATCTTTGAAGGGTTTATTGCCTCTCTACTGCATCCTACGGATTTTAATGGATCCCCCCGGGGTCGGGGTCTGATCATAGCAGTGGTGAGGGTTCTTTAGAAGGCGAACGCGGAGGAGGAAAAACCCTATCAGAAAGAGGAAAAACAAATGTTTGACACCAACTGGCAGTCCACTGAACCTTATCTGTGGTGTTAATGTTTTCCTTAGAGAGGTAGGGGAAATGGAGGAACTCGCTCTTGTTGGAAAGATTTGGGGTCGGAACCCCAATCAATTGGAGATGGAACTTTGGGTTAGAAGAAATTGGATGGGTCTCCTCCATTATGAATCAGAAACATGCTCCCTATCCAAAGTATGGTTCGGCTTCACTTTCAACAGCTCAGAGGATGTAGGAAAAATCCTGAGCCAAAACTGGAATTTCAAACTGGTGCCCTTCATGCTCAAGAAGTTGACTCCCCTTTTCGATGCGGATAGTGAATGGCTGGACACAATTCCAGTTTGGGTACGGCTACCGGGCCTTCCATGAGAATTTTGGAACCCAGACTCGCTGAGGGACCTCGAAAATTCATTGGGGTTTTTTTTTGGAGGCATACCTCTCTTTTCAGAAGACTCGTCGTAGAACAGTGGCAAGAATCCTGGTCTCATTGAATATTCGAATAGATCTTAGGGAACACTTAAATATGATCTAGGGCTCCACAAATCGGCGACAAATCTTGGATGATGAAGGTATGTCGTTCCACTGCCACCGTCGCCATGAGACAAGAAATTTGGCAAAGAATTGCCACCTGGGCCCCCCACCAACTGCCACATAGAAAAAGGGGATTATCTCTAGTGAACTCGAGCCAGGAAAAAACGGCTCCGGATGAGAAACTGCAGAAGGTTGAACCGTCTGAGCATCCTACAAACACTACAAAAGATCAGGCTATCTTCCCTCCTGAAGCTGGAATGGATCCCCATCCACAATCAGCGACTCGTCCTCTCCCGGGCATGTTACCAGTCACCTCTTTATTTGATCTTACAAATGACTTACATTTAAAAGACTCTTCTCCTCCTTTGTTAAACTCCTGCATACATGACCGCATCTCCCACTCTTTGGAAAATATCCCCTCTTCACCCCCCGCCCCTGTGTTGACAGCCCCATCCCCGTTAGTTACATCCTCCCCGCAATCCATCTCTACCGACCCCCTTTCCTCCTCATCCTCAATCTGCTTCCACCTCAGATCTAGAGACATTCCGGCCTAGCTTAATCCTCTCCTTACACAACTAGGATTGGGCCCAAACCCAATCATCCCAACAAGAGGAAAGGGCCGAGGACACCCCACAAACATCTCCTTTGCACAACAAAAAGCCCTTCGTGAACAAGCAAATGGAAAACAGAAAACCCTTTTCGGGGCACTTAGAGCAGTGCAGCCCCCAGAAGGGGTTCCCAAATGAAAATCCTCTCCCTCAACTACAGGGGTCTGGCAAGTACCCAAAAAAAACTTGCCCTAAAAAGGATGCTCTCGGTCCAAAAACCAAATGTCATCCTCCTGCAAGAAACGTTAGGCTCGGAGGTTGAAGTCTCAAAGGTGCTATCCTCAATTTCAAGCAATTTTACTTTCCTAGCTCAGAGTGCAAGAGGACACTCGAGAGGGATAGCAATCGGATGGAATCAATCCACAATGCTCTACACAAACTCCTAGGGAGCCCATTACAACATGGGGTTACAGATTCTCTGGGCAGAAGCAAACTTAACCCTAAATATTATTAACATTTACAGGCCTGACAACAACAGAATGGCCTTCTGGGAAACTCTTCAAACCTCCCAGTTTTTAAAAAACGAAAATGTGGTGATTGGCGGAGACCTCAATTTCACCCTTGGAACACATGAAATTTGGGATCCAAAAGCAAGGGTGGATCCCCTGGCCTATTTCTTTAGAAACCTATTCCAAAATAACAAATTGGTGGACCTGGAGCCCCTGAAGATCAAACCATCTTGGACAAATCGAAGATCAGGGGAAGACATAATTGCCAAAAGATTAGACAGATTTCTTTTGGCTGAAAATATGCTCGAGCAGGAATTGATGTTCAAACAATGGGTGGATTAGGGTGCCTACTCCGATCACTCTCCCATCTGCTTGGAAATCTTAAGAAATCCCAAAAAACCAGCCATCCCCTTCAAACTCTGTGCCGCCTGCTTAAAGAATGAGGAAGTTCTAAGACTCATCCAGTCACACTGGAT
Source organism: Larix kaempferi (assembly GCA_027924585.1). NCBI lineage: Eukaryota > Viridiplantae > Streptophyta > Pinopsida > Pinales > Pinaceae > Larix > Larix kaempferi. The sequence continues at coordinate 11,682,214 of BSBM01001166.1, forward strand.
CCCTTATGTGGCAAATGAGAACTCACACGCCACCACCCACTTCTCCCAAAATCTTGCCAACATAAAGCACATACTAAAGGAGTGGGAAAAAAACAAAAGGACTCAGGAAGATCAAACTCTCACCAAGATTGAGACAGACCTGGCAGCAATCCAAAACACTGATGGAGGAGGCTTCATAACTTAGAGGGACAAGGAAAGACTGCTCGCCCTGGAGTCCAACAGGGATAAGATCCTAAAAGAAAGAGAGGAAATTTGGCGGCTCAAGAGCAGGGCCATTTGGATGACTAGTAGAGATGACAATACAAAAAAATTTCAAGTTTTTGCTAAAGGCAGAAAACAACAAAATACAATTTGGGAGCTACGAAAGGAGAACATTGAAAAGGTTTCCACTTTTGAGGAGATGGCTGAGGTTGGAAAATCTCACTTTAAAAACTTGTTCAAAGCAGAACATCAAGCTACGATTGCTGAAGTCATTCAGATTTCGCGATTCTTTCATGAAAGTATCACAAATGAGGACAACTCGGATCTGATGGAGGAAGTCTCAGAAGAGGAACTGAAGGCCACTCTGCATAGTTTTCAGAAAGACAAAAGCCCAGGCCCGGATGGTTGGACCATTGAATTTTTTCTTGCAGCGTATGATACAATTGGGCCCGACCTCCTTCATCTAGTGGAAGAATCTAGGACAAATGGTCATGTCCACCCACCTCTCAACACAACCTTTTTGGCTTTAATTCCCAAAAAAGACAACGCAGACAGGTTGGATGATTTCAGGCCTATCTCCCTCTGCAATCACATACAAAGTTATTGCAAAAGTGATAGTGCAGTGTCTAACGAGGATCCTATAAAAAATTATCTCACATGAGCAATTCGGCTTTCTGGAAAATCGACAAATTCATGAGGCTATTGGGGTGGATCAAGAAGGCATGCACAACATTAAACTTAGAAAATCAAAAGGAGCCATCCTTAAGATTGACCTCTCAAAAGCTTTTGATAGGGTCAGATGGATTTATCTCAGACTCCTCCTTACTCACCTAGGTTTCAACTACTCCTTCATAAAATGGATATTTTCCTGCATATCCACGACCTCTTTTGCAGTCCTTATCAACGGATCTGCCTCCCCTTTCTTCCTATCAGAAAGGGGTCTCAGGAAAGGATGCCCTCTCTCTTCTCTTCTCTTCCTTTAGTAGCAGAAGGTTTGAGCAAAGCCATACAAGATGCAAAAAGAAGAGGCCTGATTGAAGGTATCAAAATAGCTACAAACCTCACCATCACACACCTTCTCTTCGTGGATGATATTCTACTCTTCTGCAACAGCTCAATCAAAGAAGCAGAGAAGCTCTCAGAACTGCTGATGTGTTTTTGCAAAGCAACAGGTATGGTGTTAAATGAGCAGAAATCCACTATCACCACCTTTAACCTAGATGAGAATAACAGAAGAAGGTTGTTGGATCTTTTTCCTTTTAACAACACTACTTTGGATGAAGGCCTAAAGTATCTAGGCTTCAGGCTAAAACCAAATTATTATAAAAAAGAGGATTGGTGCTGGTTAGTGGCAAAGCTGGAGAATAGAGTAAGCAACTGGTGCAAGAGGTGGTTGTCGAGAGCAGGAAGACTCATTCTTGTAAAATCTGTCCTAGAAGCCATTCCAGTCTATTGGATGGCCTTAGCATGGATTCCAAAATCCATTTTAGAAAGTTCCAGAAGGATTTTTTCAGGTTTCTTATGGACTGGGAACAAGCATAAAAAAAGTCATCCCATGGGTCAAATGGGAGCACCTTCAGACCCAAATCCTTGGGAGGCTGGGGACTCAAATGCATACCTTTGTTTGCCAAAGCTCTAGCTGCAAAAGCCGTCTGGAGGCTTATCACTACTAAAAGTCTATGGATAGAGGTCATTTATCACAAGTACATATGTCCAATCGCCATGTGGGATTGTATCCAAAACTTGGTTTTTTCTGCACCATCCACAAGATCAATCATATGGAAGGAAATTTGCAATGCCTTTCCACTCATCCATAGCGGGCTATCGTGGAAGATTGGCAATGGGTCCAGGACTCGAATTGGAGTAGATCCCTGGCCTGGCAGCAATCGCAACCACATCCTTCCACAGCAGATCATTCAGTTCCTTTAGCAAAAGGGTTTCTTTCACCTAAATCAGATTGTTGACCCCGCTACCTTCAACCTTTGGCATCAGGGGTGGTTGGGATGTAGGGAGCTCGATATTCCAGTTCTTTGGTCGCAACATTGGAATGGGTATATCCACGCACTTCGATCATCACATATCAGAATCACTGAGTCACATGATGAGTTGGTTTGGGAGCTTGCAGCCCATGGGGGATACACCCCAAAAACAGGTTACTAGCACCTCTATTTAACATCCTTTCAAACTACACCACTTTGGTGGCATTCAAGGATTTGGAAACTTAAATGTTCTCTGAAGGAAAAATTATTCATGTGGTGTGCCCTTGCAAACAGAATTCCTACCTGGGATAGAATGAGGAAAAGATCCCTAGAAGGACCAAGCTGGTGCTCCCTTTGCAAAAATGAAGAAGAAACTGTAAACTACCTTTTCCTCACTTGTCCTTTCACTAAACAGGTTTGGTTACACTCACAATCTCTGTTGTCCATCAGGATTGATTGGAATGGACCAACTCTTGAGAATACTTGGAAAACTTGGTCCAACTCTCCTCTTTTAGCCCTTATCAAATCCCTCCCTCTGATCCAGATTTGGGGAATTTGGATAGCACAAAACACTGCAATCTTCCAGGAAAAGGCCTCCTCCCCCGAAGACATTGCAAAACAAGGTCTCGACATCCTCTCATACTTCCCCCAAACAAAATTGTCCCCTGCTATTAGGATTGTCTCAGAAGAACAGATAGATAAGTCTTTTCCTTGGGCTTATTTCGACGGGGCATCACAAGACCAAAAATGTGGGGGAGGGGCTATTCTCTACCTCACCCAAAACCACCATTTTAAAATTCAAATGGACCTAGGAACCAGAACCAACAATTATGCTGAACTCATGTCTCTGAAACTCTTACTTTGCTTTGCATTGGAAAATAATTGCAATAGAATTCAGATCTTTGGGGACTCTCTTATTATTATCAACTGGGCAAATAAAGTACAACGTTGCAGAAATCTAGCTCTATTTTCACTCTATGAAGAAGTACTCAGACTTATGTCAAGTTTTGATCTCATCTCCTGTCGTCATGTTTACAGAGAAAGGAACACTGAAGCTGATCGATTATCCAAAGATGGACTAAACTTGGATATTGGAATATGGAAATTTTTGGAAAAAAAGGATGTTGATGTTTTCGAATTCTATCATCTGCCATTTGTTGAACCTGATCCCATTGCAAACACTTGATCCGACAATATAGTTTCTCACTTTATGTTTTTTTACAGACTCTATCTACGCTCTTTATACAGTTATTTATTTCAAAGTACACAGAGATTTAGACAGAACAACCTCTTTCTTTGGCCTTACTAAATGCTTGGAGATAACACAGCCAGTTTCAATCAGGCTTTTATTAGCCTGAATAGTTTCTCTCCGGCCATATTTTTCTGAACGTTTTGGGGATAACAAAGCCATGTTTCTTTATCTAAACAGTTATGGATGCCACTTTATGAGTGAAATACGGGATTATTGTTCTTTGAACAATGTAACGACCTTGATGTCTTCCTACTTCATGTGGAAAATCATCAACAGTATGCACGGCATACCAAAAATGTATGAACAATTTTTCGGATATATCAATAAAAGCTTTTTTTCTTTGGGAAAAAAATAATTTTACCTTATTACTCTTTAACCCCTATTTAAGGCGTATAATTGATGTTACTTCAAAAAAATATTAGGGTAAAATTTAGCTCAGGGGCTAATTTTCAATGGTTTTTTCAAAAAATGATTTGCCAATTGTCATTTTTTTCTAAAATGATACACCCAAATTCCATATGATAAAAATTATATTATACTCTAAACATCATTGAAATTGTCCAAAACTATATGAAATCCTTAGAAATTTCAATATTTTTACAAAAATATTATCAAACATTTTATCGTTAGAAATTTAAAAACTAGTCAAATTCGTCAAGATTTCTACACTTTACAAAAATTATGGATCCTTCAAAATTTTCCCTCCTAATGTTTATATGTTAAAAAAATCATAATTGTTTTCCCTTGGATGTTTGTTCATAACTATTACTCATACATATACTATATTCATGGTATACACAATAAGCCTCAAAACATACAAAGATCTCAGCCTTCAAAACAAATCATTTAATAAATTTGTTCATTGATCCATGTTGCTTCCATGTTTACATGTATTTTCAAAGGAAAGCTTATCCATAACTATAAAACCACACAAAGTTTCTATCATTAAAATCAATCATTAATTATATTTATTCACCAAGTCATTAATCTTTTAAAGATTGTGTTGGTGATCCATGTTGCTTCCCATGTCTACAAGCTTGTTGAGATGACAATATAGAGGCATGATCCGAATATGCAATGCTACTCCATGTGTTCTCAAAATTAGGTAAACTAGAAAAATCCTTGAAGATATTTTGTAGAATTAAATGGAAGTAAGCTTTCGTCCAAATGTTGGTGTTTACAATAAATGGTTTAGGGTTTTGTTGAATGAAGGAAAATCGAATGAAGCTTAGAATTCCTTACAAGGCATGGTGGATGGAGGCCAAAACACCAATGTCGCGGCATACGATGTAGTAAGAGAGGAGTTTGGTAATGAAGGGAGCATTGAGAGGGCCAAAAAAATAGTTCATAATTTACTTGGGAAAGGGAAATCTCATTGAGGACCTTAAGGCACAACTTGGTGGGAAACCAAAAGAGCTAAATGTGATTGTTGAAGTGAAGTCAATGATGGAAATTGCCGAGGGCAAGGTCAATGTAGCAATGTACATTAGTCCTATACATTTTGAGATATAGATTGCAATGAGTACCTAATGTGACCACTAGTGATTATGATCCCCCAAAAATGGAAAGAAACTACGTCATGTCCATGGATTGATGTGGAGAGGAAAACCACTAACACCCATGCTTCTTGTATTTTTGTTTGAATACCTGGATACATTGGAGTCAATTTACAAATCAAGCCAACAATGCAATGTTCATGTTAGATCACTAGCCACAAAACCCACAATAAAATTTGTAATGTTTATTTTTAAATTTGATTTGAAATTATCCTAAATGGCATGACTTAAAACAATAAACACTATCTCAACTAACCCAATTATTTCACTAGCACATGTACTCACACATTCCCTACTTAAAATTCGTTTGTTTTCTTAGTTCAATGTTTAGATCACGAAGTGTCGACCATCAACCTTTTTCTCACTGTAATCTTCTTATAATAATCTCATTTTTATTGACATAACAAGACACCTTACAAGCCATAGAAAGTGAAGCACATATCGGTGGAAGACACAAAATCCTCCTTGTAAGGAATAAAGCATTGCCATTAATCACATTTTGTTTACTACTCCTCCACACAAACCAATGCAATCTAACCCACATGTATAGTTCTCACACCCTGATAAAAAAATATAATATGGTATAATCTAAATGTTCACATGTTCGAAGCTCATAGAATGTATGCATTGGTTATACCATATGGCCATCCATTGAAAAAGGTTTTCAATTTTCTACACCATTCATTGCTCTTTATCTCATGATTTGGAATTTTCAGTATGCTATACTTGTGGCAACTTGGTTCCTTCTTGTTGACATTTTTTAATTGGTGATTTTTTTGTTGTTATGGTTAATGTTTCTTAATTAAATAGCTAACAAGTATCATTAAATCTATCAAGAATATTTGGTTCTTATTACTTAAGCTATAGATGATAGGAATTTATATCTTGATGTGAGTGTTAGTCTCTGAGATGTTCCAAGGATTCTTTGGAACTATGCCAAGGCATCAATAAATTTATGCTTGTGTTTAGATCTCATTGCTCCTTGAACAGAGATATTGTATTTCTTCTTCTTAGTAATTTGCTTGAATTACCAGGTCAAGATTATTAAAGGCATATAACAGAATGATCATAGATGGGCATGTTTCTTGATATATCAGACAAATAGCTTGATGAAATGTGTGGGGTGACTGTATAAATGGAAATTAGGTACTATGACAAGTAAATCTTATTTCCAATACAAAGAAAATGTACTGAGTAAAGAGAATTCCATAGTTCAACATGAAATATAATTGCAGATACATAAATAATTTTAAGGGGGCAACATCTTTCGACTCATGTAATATATCATGAATATTTCACAACAAATTAACAAGAAAATAAAACAATCATCACATCAATTGATCCAACTATGGGACGAAAGGATGCCTCATGGATTTCATTACATGTATCAATGGAGCAATTACAAAGATAATGGTAGATATGGAGTAACACAAGAAAGAAGGACAAACTGATATAACAAAAGTTTTGAATCCTCTATGTTTGATTACAAAAATGTCTGGTAACAATATCTCATGGGTTTGATACAACAAGAATCAGAAGAGTTATACTCTGCTCATACAAAATGTCGATCCTTGAACAAAGATTGGTTCTTCTTTTTATAGCGCCTAGTTTTCCATTCTGCTGTAATAAACATTTATGTTACATTATTGGTTCTTTTTAAATTACAATATGAACTATCAAATTTGATTTGAAGCTGTTACAATTATCTCCTTTGATGTTGACTGGATGCTAGCATCATCTGTGGTCCTTCTTGCTGAGGTGGATGTGGAGGTTGTGGATGAGGTTGACCAGGAGGTTTTTGATGTGGTTGAGAAGAAGATGCTCCAACGGTTGCTTGTAATACCACCATCCTCGCTTGTTTCCTTAGAACCATAAATTTTGTAATCACTTTCCACTTCTTACCCATGGGGTATTGGAATATTTTCATCTCTCTCAAAGTGGTGTCTAGCTCAGTGTAATGTGCATAAGTGGCCTTTGTTGGTCACCCTATATGCTAATCAATTACAACTAACACACAGGATGCTCAATATAAATTGTCAACCTAGGTAGGTCTTTTTATTTCAAAGGCAATTAGCACAATCTATGCATAAACACTCAAGTAGCTGATTAAATGAATGGAGATAAATTATCCTACCTATCTGCTCAATCAAACTCATCTCATGGCTAAAACTAATCTAATTTATCCATTTAAGAATTCAAATTACATTTACCTTCCTACAATCAATGATCTAAGAAGAATTAAGCTAGACTTACTTTTGCAAGAAGTTAAATCCTAAAGATATCATACTACAATGAATTAACCATAACCTGTCTAAAATTATCTAATCTGCAAATTATAAATGACAGTAAGAAATCAAAACCAATTGCATTCATAATCTAACTAATTCAATAAACTTCAAGAAAGATGAATAACATAAATAAACTAGAGTTGAGCTTGATTGTAACAGCTAACTAGCACACTCGCATAAAAGGAACTAACCTACACAGTCGACTGTCACACCATGCAGTTACAACAATTCAGAATGCAACCATTAACTACCAAAGGAAAATGCAATTATCAATTACTATTGTTGCAGCTTCTCTATAAAATGTATCTATTGTAAATCCACACCACACAACAGAAATAAACTAAAGTACCTACTTAACTCGACAATCTCCGTGAGAAGGCAGGCCCTAGTCTTCTAGAAAAGATATCGTGAACTAACACGAATTAAAACACAGAAATATGAAGAACTCTGCTCCATGTATTAAAAGTGGTAATTCATAGTTACAACACTATGTTACAACTTATACAAATGTTAATTAACCAACCCCAGGCTGAGAACGTCTTCTTACATTTATACATGGAGGACATGGATTCGTTCCACAAATATCAGGTAGCCATGAAGATCTACAATCTTCAGGCTGCCGAATTACAATAGAACAGTTGCAGCCATAAATGAACTTGAATGAGATCGTTGCGTTCAGGCCTAAGCCGTTACATACTGTTAGTAGGCTGGATTAGATTCTAACTGTTTGGACTGAATGATACTAGGATGCTTTGTCGTGACCTAGTCGCAGTTGACCACGTGGAGGAACACTTGAACTGTCATAGCAATATGTGGAACCGTACTCAGGAAGGGACAGTTGGCGCCAAGTATGCCTCTTCTCCAAAGGTTCAACGAGTTGCTACACTTGTGGTCTTTCCAAGGCTTCTGAGCTATCTTTGTCAAGTCAATTCATATTAGCATAAATCAAAAGATAGAGTTCATAACCATAAACAAATTAGTCATTAATGAAATGAAGCAATAATAAATTATACCTATTGCAATCCATGCTCTGCTTAGGAAGATATTTGCTTAGGTTATGGAATGGTGAGGCAAAACAGGAAAAAGATATAGATAAGTGTAGGCAAAAAGGGACTATTTTGGGGCCCAACATCTCCCCCCAGCTATCCATTTGCATGTCCTCATGCAGCAACCAATTAATCTGAATCTGAGTCTGGTCCTCGTTCATGTTGAGAAGAAAAATTGAAGGAAATTTCAGATTCCTTACCTACATCTAGAAATCCATTACAACCAGCCCAATGTTCCCAGCACTATTTCTCTTCTGCTTTGGTCAGTGTATAATTATCCCTGTATTGCCCTGCTGGCCACCATATGAGTGGAAATTTGAACTTGAGTCCCAACCAGTGAAGTCCACACATCTTCATGCAATTGACATATCCTTCTACCCTGGGAAGAGCCTATTTAAAATTCTTGAAGTAGTAAGGGTCCCTTTTCTTCAAAGCTGAAGAAGAGGTTTGCCACCTGTGCTTGCTTCCTTCTAGGGAAAGATGTTGTTTGCCGATCAGGTCAACACAGGTAGAGATAACCTTCTCTTGCAACTTCTTCAGATGTTGAATCTTCATAAGAGATAAGAGACTCCTTCCATGTTTTACAATGAGAACCCGAGGAGATTGAGGTTCACTCCTAATCCATAGATTGGAGCTGGCCTCATTCTTAGAAATTGTATGAAAGGCATCTTCCCACTACACATGATTATTAAAAAAAGAGGCAAAGGCCCTATATTGAACATCTCCCAAGTAGGAAATGAGGTTAGAACGAGAATCCATGAAACAAATTGTATTATGCAAATATAATTCACACAACAGATTATGCTCAAGGAAACTGCTTTCCATAAAGGTCTCTAATTCTATGAACTGAAGAGAGGTTACTAATTGATAAGGCCTACCCTCCTTTAAAGATTTCAATTTAAACCGGGTCATTTGATCATACAGAAACACCGGATAGGAAGGGGATGGGGCTCTAGAACTCAACAATTCCTGAGAGAGGGCATACATTTGGTCTTTTTCTTTCTACATGGATTTGGATTCCTTCAACTCCTCCAATTATGTTTGCACCTCTTCCCACCGAAATATCTGAAAGTTAATTCCTCTGTTCATTTCTCCCTTAATTCTTTGATAGTCCTTCTATATTCAAAAAGGGGAACCATCCCTTCCTAACACCGGTTAGCATGATATTCCACTTCTTCACTTCAAGTTTCAATAGTGAAAGCTCTTTTACCAGGTCTTGAACCCTTCTATCATCTGCATCTTCCTTCTCATCTGCATCCTTCTCATCATCAGAATCTAAATTAATAATTTCTTGAGATAATTGCATTCCTACCTTGTCACCAGATGTCTCAGCCTTCTCATTTTGTATTGGCAGTGTAACAGCTTCCTCTTCCATCAGTGTTAAAGTGGCCTATGTCTGTGTTGCATTCTCAATAAATAATTTTGGGAATGTTGGTTCTTGTGTGACAACATTCCCCTTCTGAATCCCATCCTCAGCATCTTCAGTATGAGTTGCAATCTCAACAAATACTTTTGGGGATGTTGGTTCTTGTGTGGCATCATCCCTTCTCTGCAATTCAATATTGGCAACTTCAGTCTGAGTTGCAACTTCAACAAACAATTTTAAGAATGTTTGTTCTTGTGTAACAACATCCTTCTCTTGTATCTCAATCTCAACATCTTATGTCTGAGTTGCAACTTCAACAAACATTTTTAAGGACGTTGGTTCTTGTGTAACAGCCTCCTGTTTTTCAATTTCTTTAGACTGTTGAGGTTGCTCTTGAGTTACTTCAATGTCTTCTGAAGAATGAGACTGACCCAAGAATAATTCAGTATCCCCCGATGGCTGGGATTGCATTTCTTCATCTTGTCCTAGTTCCAGATCAGGGATTACGTCTATTTCTAGCTCATTTCCTTCCATTGGCTCCACTGTAGGTACTTCTTCTCCTTCTTGCCTTGCTTGTGCAGATTTTTCGTGCTGCTAAATCCAGCACTGTGACTTTACACCCTGCCATTTTGAATATATCACCACATTCTGGGCATACTACTTCTTCATGTCCTTTTTTTTTGTAAGCTAGGAGTAGTTCCTTCTATTTCTAGAAAAAAGATGATAGTTCACAACAAGTTCATAGCCCTCCCTACATAGGGAAAACAGGCCAATAAAAAGAAAAATTTGGACCCTCCCGGGGGAAAACAGATCCAAATTTTTACAGAGAGGTACCAATCAGTCTGCCTCTAAAAGAAATAAGGCTGAACCATTTACATATATAGTTTTTATGGATAGGTCTACTGCTATTCATCATAAACCAAAAAACAAAAAGAGATAAAAACATAGATTAATCAGATTCCTATTTAATACCCGGGCCTGAAGGAGCTTCAATGTCGGAGTCCAAACTGATGCCAAGATGAGAGGCAATTTTATGCAGGTGCATTGTTATCTCATCCAATTGGAGCAGGATGGCTTGATGAGCTTCACCACGTTCAATCAGAGCAGTGCCCATTAGGAATTTTTGCTGCCAGGCAAGATTGAGGGTTTTCATGTAAAGAGCTACACGCCCACGGGGGTATCCAGGATCAGGGAGCAAAGCTTCGAATTCCTTTCGAACCTCCTATCAGTGGTGCAGATTCGAGTAACCCGAGCATCTTCTTCTGCCTCTTCAATTTCCTCTTGAATTGTAGTGGGAATTTGATCTTTATACAGTTGAGCGGTATGGACAATATTCCGCATAACTCTGGAAGGAGTGGCAGGAGGTATGGCTGAGGAGCTTGCCTCCTTGGCTTTCCTGTGCCTATAACAACGCAGCTGAGGAGGCATATCTACACAGGACTGCGGGGAGGGCTTTCTAAAATAGTAAGAGACAGAACTAGTGCTCAGGAGCGAGGGTGTGGGCAAGGGGTGCCGACACACCAGGATGCAAACGTGTAGAGGGGTTGCAAACATACACAGAGGAATCAAGCACTAAAAGGAAATGCCAATTCACAGGGGACGGGAGATGAGAGAGGCAAACGGATCGGGAGAGCTCGCAGCCTGCAGACAGGAGAGAAACTTCCAAGGAAGAGCACTGAGGGTAAATCAAGAGGCCTTAACCACCTCAATAACTAGATAGACAAAGTCGAGAAAAACCAAGAATTCGAAATGCAACGAGTGGGGAGAAAAACGTCTAAATAAAATGGACCTTACCATCATTTCACTAGTTGGGAGGGGAGGTCGCATGCCATAATGGATGTACTACAACTTCGCTGCCATTATTATCCAAGTTGGGCAGCCCAGTTCGCACACTTTCAATCTCTGTCGCTCTGCCTTCATCCTATGTCACCCTAGTTGCACCATTATTATTTGCAGTACTCGAGCCACCATCCGGAGAAGAACACTCCTGAATATAACAAGGCATGGGCTGCGAGGTGGCAGCATGAGAAGAGGCCAAGTGCCCCTCATGCGTCCCTCCATCTGCTCTCATAAACACCCGCCGTGGGGAACTCTTCATGTCCTTCATCCCCCAAAACAGGAGGTGAATTCTCCAACTGATCTACAGCCTCCACCAACGTGTTCAAGCTCTTCTCTGCCTGCTTCCTACATGCTTCTTTCCATTTCTGCAATTATTCCCATGTGAACCCGTTTATATCATCAGAAACCATTTATATCATCAATGAATATCATAAAATAAGAGGCTCCCCCAAGTGATTTTGTTTGCATTGGCCCACACACATCAATTTGTACTGATTCAAGAAGCTCTCTTTTCTTCTTATTTATTCTTGTTGGAAACTCATTTCTATGTTGTTTTCCTAGTTGTGCACAACCATCACATTCAACATGCTCATTCTTAAAAATTGGAAGACCCTCCACCATTTCTTTCTTTACAGTAAAATTAGATCTTTATGATTTAGATGACCATGTCGTGAATGCCATAGTTCTCCTATAAACACAGTTGTTGATGGCGTTTCTTAATGATTCTTAACAGTAACATCAAGTTTGTATAGGCATGCCACATTGATTATGTTTGTAATGACTTTCAAGTGATCCAATATATATTTCACAAGACAACCTAACTTCATAAAATCAACTTTCAATCCCTGATTTAATATTGTTATAATGTTATTGATTGTATTAATATGGTTAATGCTATTAATATTAAAAATTATTAAAATTAAATTATAGTAATTAAGGTTGGATAGAATAAATTTGAATTAACAATCATTATATTAGTTATTTAGATGAAATTACATATTAAAATAAAACTATTATATTATTTAAATATTTTTTTTGTTTTGCTCGAATCTGTCTGAATTGTGGAAGTGGCCTATGGTCTGAGAAACCATGACCTAGGGGCATTTACACCGTCAAAATCACTCGGGGATCGCACTCGTCCTGGACCGCACTAGTCTCAACTTGGTTGAGGTTTTGGGTGTTTCCTCCCAACTAAATCACCCCTAAGGGGAATTGAACTCGAGTTGTCTTGCTCACGAGATCCACACCTTAACTAAGTGAGCTAACATAAATTGAAAAAATAAAATTTTATTACGATGAAACTTTTAAAAAGTTGGTTTTATTACAAAATATATGATTTTTAAGGTATAATAGATAATTTAAGAAAATATCAAATTAATTGTTTTTATTAACTCAATAATGTGAAATGCGTGTCTTGTCACTTAGTTAATTAAGTGGATTGGCAAAATTTATTCTTTCTAAAGTCTAGTTGGTACAGAAGTTTTAGATTCAAATCTAAATGTTGTCAATTTAAATACATTATAGAAAGAAAGTTTGAATTTTAATTCAAAATATAATATAATATTTTAGGATATTTTATCAATATAATGATTAAACTTGTTCATATTATATTTTTAAGGATGTTTTATCATTATAATGATTAAATTTATTCATCATGTTTTTGATATTTGATTAGCTTTAATGTGCAAACTATTAGGAAGACAATTCATTACAAAGAATGGGTTTTCATTCCCATATATGTTAATAATTTATATTTTAAAGTGTTTTATCATGATTAAACTTATTAATATTGTATTTTTCAACATTGGTAATTTTATCAATTTTAATGTAAAAATTTAAAAGTATGTGTTTTATATTATTTATTTAGATTATATACATTATGATTAGTTAAAAATATATTTTAATAAAATATATTTTCATTAAAATAGATGTAAATACACTACATTCAAATTAGTGTATGAAAAGTATGTGGCAGGGGCTATTTGGTGCTAGGTTGTGGACATAAGTGTTGCATGACAAATGTATAAAGAAGGATATTATAAGTTGGATCAGGAGGCCTCCAAGTTGCTACACGAATGCTTCGTTTTTTTGGCGTAGTTTTATGAAGTCATTTTCATGGATAAACAATCATTTAGCCTGGCAGGTGCGAAATGTGAAAAATATATTAGTTGGTATCGATCCATTCATTGGAAATGAATCTGAATATATTATGTCACCGTTCATTCGAGATCATCTTGCATATTTTGTCTTTAACACTCTTGATAAAATTAAAAGGCCCAACTAGCTTCCTTATAAGCCTTCATATTGGTTAACCGCCAAGGATCTTGGCCTTGGAAGTAATTGAGTGGTTGAAAGGAGTTGGTATATTCAAAATTTGAACTTTGCAGGTATTCGACTCAATTCCGAAGAGGATAAACTGGTTTGGTGCAAAAATAGGGTTTATGGGCAAGTCCCGACAAAGTCTGTTGATTGCTCAATAGTTGACTTACATTTTGATGGTGATAAAAAATGGTGGTTTGCAATGTTGTGGAAATGGAAATTACCACTGAAGGTTAAGTGCTTTGTGTGGCTTGCATTTGAAGACCATATTATGACATGGGAAAATTTAATATGTAGAGGCAAATATGGCCAGAATATATGTGTGTTGTGTTTGCAGAATGGTGGATCCGTAAGCCACTTATTTGTTCAATGTTCATTTGCTAGAGTTGTCTGGTAACTGGTTGAAGATTTGCAAGGATTTAAAAATTGTTGACAACTAGTCTTTTGGTGGTTTCGTGGAATCTTATCTCAACTGGGTTCATAATCATGGATGTTACAAAACTCTTCCGGCTATGGTTGCATGGGAAATATGGAAGATTAGAAACTGTGTTATCTTTCAAAATGTCTCTCCTTTTGTGTATGTGGTGGTTAACAGAGCAATAAATTTGTTCTATTTATATAAGTCTGAACAAAATGTCTTAAAAGCCCCTAGAATGATGACATATTTGGATATTTATTCATCCAACAGAGCTACTGGTTTCTTTGATGGTGATTCTATCAATGGTAAGTTGGTGTTGGCATATTCCTGATTGTTTGTAATGAGATCTCTTTCAATATGAGATTATCTTGTGGAATTGGCACGAACACAAAAGCATAACTACTTGGCCTTTGGGGATTAGTTAAGGTTGCAAATCTCTTTGGTATTGATTCCATTTGAATTTTTGGGGACTCGATGGTGATAGTCCAATGGGAAAAAAAAAGAATTCCAATCTAAATATGCTTCATTTTTCCTATAGGTGTAATAGAATTGACTCTCTGATGACCTCCTTTTATGATCTTTACATAGATCACATTTATCGAGAACTCAATGATGTGGAAGATGCTCTCTCAAAGGAGGCATTAGATGGCGAATATGGTTGGCTGTCTTGGGAAGAATGGACAGAAGGTTTGATGACACATTCTGGTTCTATGTTTTTATTTGTGGACTAGTTCTGATGTGGGGGAAGAATTTTATTCTTTCTCAATTTTGATTTGTTGGGAGTTCTTGTATAGGTCCTTTGGTTTGGATGGGACTAGATCTGGACGTTATTGTGGTTGGTTAGTTTTGGTGATCCTATTCTTTAGAATCTTGTTATACTTGCCCTCTGTTAAGATGGTTGGTTATAGCTGATGGACTTATGTATTCTAGAAATGTACTTTTTGATTCTCAGTAATAGGAAAAGTACAGTTTTTTCTTCTTGAAAAAAAAATTATTGCATAGAGAGTAGTGAGGTGCTCTTAGTGAGTATGGGGGAGATGTTGTCACGTTACGTTAGATAACTTAACACTCCTAAAAATAAAAAGTAATTAAAAAAATTCATGTCCACTCATAACTTATCAAAAACGAAAAATAATTAAAAAAATTAATATATAAGATACGGGTATAAGATGGATCTATGCTTTTTTATTTAAATTATAACTTATGTCTTTAAATTAAGATAAACTATAACTTGACCCTTTATAGAATGAGTTCAGAACTCATCTTTGCAGCATTGAACACTACTTTATATTTCAGTACATTATACTTTTTTCCAGCATTTTTTAGGCTATAAGGTTATCTTTTTATGATTTTGTATAGAGCACTTTGTCTTTGTAACATCTGAGGCTCTGGGAGCCGAACGTATCATGTGCTTGCCAAAGCCGTTTTTTTTGTAACAGACTATATGATGTAAAAGCTCTGTAATAGAGTTCTAGAAGAAGACTTATGCCTTGAAAATAGTTTATATTTTATCACATAAATGCACACTGGATGTGCATATACATAATGTAATTTTGTTCATCACTAATGAAATAAAATTACAATTTTTTTTCCCAAAAAAAAAAAGATAAATTATAACTTATTTCTTTAAATTTAATTAACATAAAAAAGGTTACATTCATTAAACGAATTATTATAAATATAAATATATAAACAAAATAACTTTGAATTCAAAATTATTATTCACAAATATATGTAATATTATGATATGTCTTTCTATCTATTAAATAAAAATAAATAGTTGCAATGTCACGTTAGGATAGCATAAATATCTATCAAATGAATAAACGAAATCCTATTATTTTGTAGGCTTTTAACATTTATCTAGAACTATGGTAACCTATCTACATCACATCATTCCATAAAAGGTTTAAAGGCGAGGTGTTATTAAAGAGTTAGAAAAACTCTAAGTGGTCTCTCAACCTCTTATCTTTAATTTCTTTGGAATTCAAGAAAATATTGAATATTTTTAACCACTCAAAACTTTTGCCATTTCATAAAAGGTTAAAAGGTCAGGTCTTAGTTAGAAAAACTTTAAGTGGTTGGTCAGCTTCATATCTCTAACTCCTTTGGAATTAAGAAAAGATCGAGCATGTTTAACTACTCAAAATTTTTGGAAAAAAATAAAATAATGAGAGTGTATCTCTAACCGTTAGAGATAGCGGTATCTCGGTATGTTCTCCATGATTAAAATGCCTTGCATGGAGGTACATTTGTTGTATAGGCATCAGGACAGAGTAGAGGGTGAGATGCACTTTACTTTACTTGGTGGCATGAATCCAACAGTGGATGCATGCAGACCATTCTGGGTGACTAACATCATGCATGCAAAGTTTTGCATGCATAGCAGTTAATTAAAAGGTATGCCAAAGCGAGATTTCTACATGCACTCACTTTAGGGTTTTGGAAACCCTAATCGAACGGTGAGTTATTATAAGGAGGCAGGAGGTAACCAGATGAGGTTACTCAACAGACTAGTCAGAGAGAGATTACTCAGAGTGAGGAGGGTGCATAGTGCATGTAGAGGGTGACTTTCTGAGAGAGAGAGAGGAAATTCTACAATAGGGAGAGTGAGGGGATCTGAGTTGGATCATACCTCATTTGATCAAAGGCACTTGGCTGCTAGATACTGAGAGCTGAGAGAGCTCAACAGTTAAGTTTCTATATTGTTCAGAGAGAGGACGACTTGCAATTATGGGGGGGCGCACTTCCTGAGCAGGAGGACGTTTTGCACCCATATTGAGGCCATATCAGTTGAGATCAGCGTAGTAGGTATTCTTCATTATGTGAAGAAGATATGTGACGATTAGAGCTCATATTGGTTGAGATTTGAGCTAGGATGTGTTTCCGATAGTTGAAGAGAGGGCACACTTCTACATGCAGAGTTGCAGGGGCACATCAGACTTTGAGCAGAGCA
This sequence comes from Larix kaempferi, assembly GCA_027924585.1. Lineage (NCBI taxonomy): Eukaryota > Viridiplantae > Streptophyta > Pinopsida > Pinales > Pinaceae > Larix > Larix kaempferi. Next base: position 11,699,434 of record BSBM01001166.1, read on the forward strand.
GGCTACCATTCCAGACATAGTAGATCGGGGAAGTGGAGTATAGGGGGAGATAGTACATCCTGAGACACTAGGGGGCACATTACTGAAGAGTAACAGTTGCAGCTGCTGCAGATCTGGGGTTATTCTAACCCGTCAGGTTTGGTTATTTGTTTCTGAAGAACTGTATGTACTAAATCTATTCTTACTTTGCTATGAGCTCGAGAAAGAAGAAAGCCTCACAAAAAGTTGGTTTTCCTCGTTTGGGGTTTCCAGGGTATATCTTGAGTTATTGTTTGATTGTTGTGTATTTCATTGATGGAAGTGTTAAGAGCTTTATAGTATTTGTATCTTAAGTCTTTATTGTATTTCTGACTTATAGAGACTCAAATCGTTTGAGATCTGAGGGCATCTATGGGGAGTAGTGATATCTGGATTATTGACATGGTATCAAAGCTCTACAGGTTAGAGTGTAGTAGTGACAGGCATGGCATATGTGCTAGTGTCAGCAGCAAGGGATTTGTTGGATCCATGCATCAGTGGTTGGACTTCCCTCGATAAGAGGGAGTGTTAGAGATAGTGGTATCTCGGGATGTCCTTCATGATTCATATGCCTTGCATGGAGGCACATTTGTTGTATATGCATCAGGATGGAGTAGAGGGTGATATGCACTCTACTTAGTGGCATGGATCCAACAATGGATGCATGCGGACCATTCTGGGTGACTAGCCTCATGCATGCATAACAGTTAATTCAAAAGCATGCAAAAGTGAGATTTTTGCATGCACTCACTTTAGAGTTTTGGAAACCCTAATCGGACAATGAGTTATTATAAGGAGGCAGGAGGTCACCAGATGAGGTTACTCAGCAGACTAGTCAGAGAGATATCATTTAGAGTGAGGAGGGCGCATAGTGCATGCAGAGGGCAACTTTCTGAGAATTAAGAATAAAAAAGATTGAGCATGTTTAACCACTCAAAAAATTTGAAAAAAACTAAGAATTAATGTTACTAACAATGAGATGAGGTGATGAATTGTATGGTTACCTTATTCATTTTTACATGAAGAGATTTGAATTCCTTTATCTCTGACTTGGATTTTTATTATTCTTGTGATTTACTTTTTTGTTGCAATGCCAAGAATTAAACTATAGCTCTTTTTGCTTATTCTCTTTATTATCTTGTGCCTTTGCAATCTCCCCGTACTTCGCTTGCATAACCTAATATGTAAAAACACATATTTTTATATCTTATGAGTCATTTGGCACATGAGCATAGGAAAAAGCTATTTTTCCTTAAGCTCAATCCTTTTCCACAATCAGCTTGGGGTCATGCATTTGATATCTCTCTTCATGTAGATTATATCCTTCCCTTTTTTACCCTCCACCCTTGTCGATGTTGAATTGGTCAATCCAGACAAGTCCATGAACAATGGGTATGGAGGATATATCTTTTTCTTGTGCCTGGTTATAAATGTATTGAACCCATGCAAGGCGGTTTTATATGCCACCTCTCTAATGACCAGTGGGATAAAGGGTAGCCATCTCAATGATCAATACCAATTAGGATAATATAAATTTATTGATATACATGTATAATAAATTTCAAATTTGAAAAATATATTATTATTATTTTTTAAATAGTTTGTATTTTAAGTTATTCATTAAAAATATATAGTAAAAAACAAAATAAAACACAATTAAATTAAACAAGAGCCACGAGGTGGCAATGTCCCCGACCTTAGAAATAGTGAGGAGCTATGGTGTAGAATCAACAACGCTTTTGCAACCAGGAAGAGACTCTAGAGACATTTTGCTTTTATTTTTTTATAAAGGAATTAAAAATTCATATGTCAAATTAATTTTCTAAATATATAAATATTCGTGAGATGGTAAAGCAATTCATTAGATTTTTATGCTAGATCTTTTTTATATTTATTCTGTTTTTTTTGGCAAGTAGGCTATACATAGATGGCATTTGCACATCTTTACTTAAAGGACAACCTTGAAGATCTGGATGAAGGCCTTAATCTAAATTGGGGTTAAAATCTTTCTTTGACATAAAAATCCTTATTTGAGATAAATTTTTGATTGAGAAAAATATGCATAATGCTTGTTTATTTTTGTAGGTATTGATGCACTTGAATTTTTTAGTAGATGAAATCAGTGCACTACATATGATTTTTTAGTTTTTAGTTCGACGCTATATTTTTAATGTATATGTTTTTCTAAAAGCTATATATATATATAAAACTACAAACAAGGAAACCCGAAAAAAGATTCCATTCAAGATGATTATTACTCATTATTTTTAGGTTTAATGTAGAAGTAGCAATAATACATCGAAAACCAAATAAAAATAATAATGGAAGTCGTTACTATTGTAGAAACCATGCTTCCATAAAGCTGCTAAGCCTTAGTTCTAACTATGAGCCTACTATTGATGGTAGATTGCTAAATTGTAAAAAGAAAGAGAAGACATTGCTTTTGTGGAAACTGAAGCTCTAATTCTGTCAATAGGCTATCTTCAACAATGAATTGTTGGGAAATCATATAATCATGTGTCATTGCTATGTAAGCCAAATGTTGAAGATTCTATATTTTTTTTCCAACGATTGTTAGAGAAGGGTCTCATTCATGTCTCTAAGGGTTATGAGAAATTATTGAGAGTTTAGGATTTGAATCGAGATGTCAATTGTCATTTGCTAGGTTCAATGTTGATCTTGACTTTGTTTTCACAAAAAAACATCTTCAAGAAAAAAGATAAAATAATTAAGAAAATAAATAATTTTTAAAAAATTGTCAACTAAATATATTTATATCTTTATAGAAAAGAGAAAAAATTATATATTTCAAATGTGTTCCAAAAAAACATAGAAAACATCTTCACGAAAAAAAGATTAAAAAATTAGGAAAAAAAAATTGTAAACATCAATGCAAACACATGAATGATATCTTATTTGTTTGTCCATTAACCAAAAAGGCAATAAATAGTTTTTTTCTTCCATTCAATTGTATTTTTCACATTAAGGAAATTCCCAAAAAGCAATAAAGAATTTTTTCTCCCATTTAATTGTATTTTCACATTAAGGAAATGGACACAAGTAACTACCGCCCAAATTAGCCCTTTTACTTGAAATGAACTTGAATAAATAAAATTTAATTCTCAACCAATAAACCTTTTCTTGAGAAGTATAAGTCAATAGGAAAAACATATATAGATACCAATCAAGCACCTTTCATCTGAAACCATGAATACCACGACTACACATTAGGATTTTAAAATGTGCCCAGCATTATATTGATTGCATTTTACAATTAATTTTCGTTAAGGACTTTTTACAGGAATCGCTAAATTTTGCTCTTGGAATGGCCTGGAGCTGTAACAGCTTTGGGTACAAAAAGCAATCAACTAGGAAACATATACCTTGAATAAATTTGTTCTTAAAATGGATCTGGGATAAGTATATAGAATGAATATGTTTTTTTCGTGAATCTCATAATGGAATGGCCTGGAGCTATAACAGCTTTGGGTACAGAAAGAAATCAACTGGGAAACATATACCTTGAATAAATTTGTTCTTGAAATGGATCTGGGATAAGTATATAGAATGAATATGTTTTTTTGTGAATCTCATAATGGACTATTTAACCGAGGAAGTCAATAGAAAATGATCTCATGAGCTTTAGGGTGAAATTTAAGATTGAAAATCCATAAAAATCTAGATTTATACCCATTACAATAACTCTCTAAAATATAAATATTTAATATATAATGAATATTTATTGATATTAATCCATTATAATTTAAGCACTTTAACAAAAATAAATAATTGCAACATTATCTTAGGCAACACAATGTTAAGACATTATTGATTTAAACAAATTTTTCAAAAGAGCTATGCAATTTCAACCCTTCAAATCCTCCCACAATCCATGGGGATAACATGGTTTAAATCTTGCATAAGGAGAGTTTCCAATACAATAACCATATATCAAAATGATAGTTTCTTTCTGAACGGTATATGAAGGCGAAATGGAGCGAGCGAGTGAGGACTACTTACAGGGTTGTCAATAGTTTATTAAACAATGCATAGAAACATAAACGCAATATAATAACAATACAGTAAACGTAGAAACATAAACATAATATTATATGATAACAAAAGCAAAGTCTAATGCAAAAGCCAGAAAATGAATCTAAGCTGTACACAAGAAGACAAATCCAATTTAAAAAAGACTAATCAGTTGGTTGAGGCCATAACAATCTACAACTATTAGCATAGATAGAAGCCTCTATGCAAAGCAGAAAATAGAAAGGTGACGAAGGCAAAATTTGTTTGGAAAGGAAACATCAATATTTTTTAATAACCAGCAAATACTCAGAAACATTAGAGTAAATGTCAGACAAAATACATTCTTAAATTGGACATCGACTACCATACAAATCTTTTTAAACAAAACCGGAAACGCAACTCATCCCAAGTGCATCAAGAGGTGGACGGGCAATGTTTAGTTCATTATTGGGCTTGTGAAATATGTAATTTAATACTAAAAAAATAGAAACCAAAATTCAAGATGCTGATTATCATCCCCAAATCTAAAATAATGGCATATTTGATGCATTTCAACTTTCAAGACGGATCTTCTAAACATTAAAATAAATGCAGAACTTGGAAAGCAGAAGGAAGAAACAATCCCAAATCTAAAATAATGGCATATTTGATGCATTTCAACTTTCAAGACGAATCTTCTAAACATTAAAATAAATGCAAAACTTGGAAAGCAAAAGGAAGAAACAACGGAGAACTCATAGGAAACAATCCTGGAGTTGGTTTGGCAACAATAGGTAGAGGCTACAGGTCCCAATCATTCTCCATAGAAGGATGATATACTTGATAACGCAGTTATGTTTCACACATCGCAATCCCAATCAGCCATAGTCGACCAGTTCCTCCATATCGAGCATAGAAGGATGATATACTTGATAACGCAGTTATGTTTCACACGTCGCAATCCCAATCAGCCATAGTCGACCAGTTCCTCCATATCGAGCTAATAATTGGCTCGATTTCATAACGAATTGTTGCATAGAAGATGAGACTGACAACCCTATCTATGCTCCTGCTTCCTTGGCCTTCTCTACAAGCCACTTTAAATCACCCACGTTAAGAATTATACCCGTATTCAAACGCCCTTCCACCATTTGGTCCAAATCTCTGAACTTCATAGCAATGTAGTCTTTTATCTTTGTTTCCGGAACAGAAAGCAAATATCTCACATAATGAAGCTGCGTTGGGGTTTCACCTTTGCTTTCAAAGGGGATAACACTCATGTATAGAGCACATCGGTAGTGTTGCAGGACTACCACAACCCCGAAACACATAGCACAATTTGAATTGACACACTAACAAATGACGTGGAGGGAGAACCATTGAATAGGAAAAACACCCCTTTTTCCATCCCCACGCTTTCATTTAGTGGTTCAAAATTATATAATAAAGAAATGATAAGTTTTGAATTTACTGAAACCCTAATCCAACGAATGAAGTGGAAGGGTTAAAATGGTAACAACGACAGTGTGGAGACTTTTGGTATGGCTTTGAGATACCCAGAGGTCGCTTGTGATATATAATGGTGTGCAGGTTATCAGAAAAATTCTAGGAGCATTTAAGAGTAACCCTAGAGCCAAGTCGAGGTTTCTCCTCCTCAGAATATGTTTCCACCTGGTTGAATAAATAATCGAAACTCATATTCTCAAATGACTTGTAGAAATCCCCATGCAAAAAGCAAGAATACATAGCCTTCCAATTAGCAACAATCGAGTGAACTGGAGCAGTGAAAATTGCCCACAAAGTTTTTGGCAAAATCCACTGATTCTTTGTGAAATTGAAGAGCGTGTTTTTACAGTTCGGGCAAGCAAAGCTTGGATCTCAAAATGGACAAACAACAAACTAAAACCCTATGAATTGAATGCGAAAAAATCATTTACAACAAAGATAAGTATCACCGTGAGCCGATAGATTGGTCTGGCACTATTGCCATCCGAACACTGAAAATAGAACCTTGCAATTTAAAGCAATTTAATACGAAGTAAGGACTTGTTATAGTGTAAGCACCTCAGATTGGGTTGTTCTTTGTGAATTTCTTACCATACTTGTGCGACTTATAACCTCTTCCAGAATGTTAGTCTAGGATTGTCACCTAGCACAGGAGGTATGCACCTGCCACGTTCCCTACAAGCACTACATCGATTGTAACAAAAGTGTTCTACACAATGCACTGACACACCAGATCAATTCCAAGGCTGTCTGTACATGCACTGAACTGTCAAGTGCATCGAGATCAACTCCATGGAAAAATGAAAAGTTGATCTCACGATAAAAGGTTGCACTGTAAAAACGTTAGATAGAAAACCCAAAATCATATCATACAAAAATGTAATTGACACTACACGGTTACCAAAATCAAAGCGATTACATAATTCCCTGCCAGAAACCAAATTTCTATATCGTCGAACCTTTTGGAAAAAACATTAGTTTGCATTATGTAACTCTTGCCTTCTACATTGCCCAAGAATTCAATGTCAATCTCGTCTATGTTGGGTAGATTGGAATACAACTGTACAGAATTTGCACGGAGCATATTTGTTCTATAAGATTGATGTTTTCTTTCTGTGAACAATCTCTTATTGTTTTCTTTTCATATGGCGGAGTATCATTTTCTTTTTGGTGAAAAACATCCTCTTCTACAACCTTAACTTGCTTTTGCAGTTGTTGAATGTATTCGATTGCGTCCTCTATGATGGATGCTTTGTCCATCTGCCATTCAAACTTCAAAACTGCAAATAAGATTTAAATTTTACAGTTGCAAACCAGATATTGATAAATGGAGTCTACTTGATGGTTTGTTAGGTAATATTATGGACATTAGTTACTCTGGCAGTTGTAACCCCACCAGCTCAGGCCTGCACAGGGAACACTAAAACCTAGAGGTGTTAGGTATATGTTGGAACTAAAACCTAAAAAAACCACTCATTTTCATCAATGGCAGGGGAGGTGCAAAGGTGACATCAGCCCACAGCCCCCTCCTGGGAAGCAAGAATCTAGGACTACATCACCTTCTGCAGCCAATCAATGTTTTGAAAAATATGAATTTCAAAAATTTGAAAAAATATTAAATAAGTTAAACCATAGTTTTTATATAGTTTATACCGGAAATTTTAGGTTTTAAAGCAAATTAATATAAGTTTGATGATACATATATGATCCCCTTCCGGGACATAAAAATTATATGAAAAATCTAAAATGAAAGTTAGTTTGTTTAACATTTTATAATTATAAATATTTTTAAAGATAAATTCACACATGAAAATATTGTTAAAATATCCAAGTCCTCATTCTTAGTAACTATAAGAACAAGAGCTGTGTGCAGCTTAGTCGCTACCTTTTATGTTTAAAAAATTATAAAGAACTAAAAAAGGTAATTTAATCAATCCCATTAACATTAGAATATGCACGCCAAATTTCATTAATTTGGGAATTCGAAAAAAAATAATGTTCAATAAATTATAATCAATCTAAATATTATGTAGTATCGATAAACCCATTTTTTTAATTATTGTTATCCATCGTTATGAACAAGATATCAAAACCAAAATGATATCCCTATAGCAAGCATAAGTAATAATTTTAAAGCAAATAACTTAGCCAAATTATTTGTCCCCCATCCTAACCCAACCTTCAATCTAAAAAAGTGATTATCACTTAAGTATAAGACTCATCCAACTCCACATCGTAAAGGGGAAAGTGAACCTTGGTAATTGGCTCCAATTAAGTAATTTTACTTAATTTTCAATACACTAGGTGGGTAGGAAAGATAAATTAGAATATTGAGAGCCAAAGAATCATCTTGAGAAAAAAAATCAACATCTAGCATTAGTGCATCTCTTTCTAAGTTTTAGTTTTTGGTAACTTAGAGGAAAATACCCATTTATTTTCAACATTATATGTTCAACATTATTTAAATTTGTTTGAACATAAATTAAATGGAAGTGAAAAAATTTGGTTGTTTTTAATTTTGTATTTGACAAGAAATGGTGACCATCAAGTTTCAACATTGATTGAACATATGAAAATGGTCTCTCTCCTACTATACTATTTTTGCATTGTGTTGAGAAGCTACATAAGAAGGCCAAATATGGTAATGTATATAGTTCTTAGCCATAGTGCTAATGATAATATTGCCATAGCATTAAAGGAAGCATTCTCTAGAGTATAATATTTATCACCATCTTGATTATTGGAAATCCAAGTTATTTATCACCCTCTCTTGTAAGTACAACTTAACAAATTAATTGTCATAAACATCCCCTAAGACAAAAGCAACATAGTACATCACCAATTGTAGAAATAAAATGTTGCATTATAACCTAGATACACTATAAAAACATAGTGTATAACTCACAATAAAGAACCAAGTATGATTCTATCCTCGGTGGCAATGATTATTCAATGTTGGCATTGAGAGGATGCTAGTAATTGAAAGTTTAAAGGAAGCATCTGAGATACTGTTATCTATGTTCACCTTGATAATTCAAGATTCAACTTACATATCACCCTCTTGTGTAAGTACACCATAACAAGTAGTTATCAAAATAGTGCATAAACACCATAACAACATAGTGCATAATGAATAGTAGAGAGACCAAATATGAGATCTCAATGATAACTTGTATGTGCATAAAATATACTACTTGGTGCAAAAACAACATAGCACATGTTTAATGTAGAAACACCATAACACATTACAAAGATGTATTTTCCACAAAAAATGCAATTTCTATTTTTACAAAAATGTAATGTGAGCTTGATAAGGAAACATTAAGATGAGCTATGTCATAATCTGGCCAAACATCACTGGAAAAAGTTCCATTGGATCCGTTGATTTTTTCATATTTTTAAGTTTCCACATATAGCGGGCCAAGATCTTAATGAAGAGTTCATTGATGGAACTCAGAGCACCGTGAAACTATGGTTTTTGTCATAATATTCGTTAAATTCAATCAGAAAGCTCACAAGAAACAAGGATGGTGGTTTGAGTTCCCCTTGTCCATACCAATGTTGTGCACTAATTTTGACAAAAGGTGTGGAGATCATAATAGCATCTATATGTACTATAAGACCATAATACCCAACCAATAACTACAGTTATACATATTATAGATAGCCATTTACAATTACTTCAAGTTGCATCTCCCTAGTTACTTACAAAAACACTGAAGCAACTCTTTATTTGTATTTATAACAATTCCATTGAGAATCATGGTGTTTCAGAGCAGGGTCCAAGTGTGACAATATATTACTCATGTAACGTGGTTCCCAAGTATTGCCCCAAAAAACCAGATTCAAAAACCAAGCTAACATGAAAGCAATCTCATGCATATGCTCTCAATGCAGAAACAGTAAATGACAAACTCAATTATGGTAAGCAATTAGACAATAACCTACATAGCTTGTTCAATAATTTTCAGGGTTTAGTACTAACGTTTGTACATAATTCTTCAAAAGAGCATATATGTAATGAAAAGGAGCACGATAATGATGATAATTACCCAGATGCCATGGAATTTGTAGATACTAGCTCTATCAATGGAAAAGGAGGACTGCATAAAGCTTGGATCATCTGTTACATTCAATCCATCTTCATAAAAATTGTCTCTAGTTGAATGACAAATTCGAGGTGCAATTGTTGGGCGATCTTCACCATCTGTTACGAATGGTTTGTAGGTTGTGCGGAGTTGTGGAGTGAGTACGTGTTTTAATGTTTTTAAAACCAATTAGTAAAATTAAAATGTAATTTATCAATGAGATTAATGCAACAATAGATCTATTGTGTGTAGGTTGTGAGGAGTTGCCACAAGCATGCATTTGAATGTTTTCAAAACTACTTAGTAAAATTGTGATCTTTGTTAAATAGGTTAAAAAAAGTAAAAAAAAAAAGATTTGATGGGATTAATGTTGGCAAGGGGTTAGAGCGCATAAAGTGCAGAAGCCGACAACGACAAAGGGAGCAATCACGGAGGAAAAGACCATTCGCGAAGGATAAGAAACCGACGAAAGTGCAAGTTTTGGTCCAGTTAGTTAGAATGGGTCGTTTTGACCATTTTGTAATAATAATAGTCATCTATAAATAAAATTGCAATTGTAAGCCTAAGGGCATCAATGAAGCATCCATCAATAAAACAATCGATTGATGTATTTGTCTGCCTTTGGCAAGTTTTGCTCTTAGTAAATGGATTTGCGCTAAGTCGCTTGGGACTGTTGTTGTGAAGTTTGTATCGCAGATCTTGAGATGAGTTAATGCATGAGGACGTTTGGTTATGACTATATTCAGTGTTTTCTATCTTGTCGCCATGTTATGAATGATGCAATGTATTTGCGGTTTTGTTACTCTGTAGATTAATTTGTATTGTTAGTTGATACGAATGTCATTTACATGTTGTTACTGCGAATGTTGAAAGATATGTTGTTAATGTGAAAGTCAAGTATATGCTTAAGTCAATTTATATAGTGCGAAGATAAATCTTTGGTTTCTATAGCAACCGAGTGATAGTGGATGCATGTCCTCTCCCAACTGTGGAAACGTGGTTCCTGCAACCCCCCTTAAACATCTCGGGTGAGACTTCACTCGCTCCGTGGGTGTCGCTGGAAAGGGTAAAACCTTTATGGGTCAACACTTAAAGATGTTTGGTCAGCATTTGGTGACAGCAGTGTGGAGTGAACCCTTGTCGACAGATCTGCATCAACCATTAATATAAAAATTAGAAATTCATAATTTTTATGTTATTTTATTTTGAATATATATATAAATATTTTTCATTTTATATAATATTATTAAATAAATTAAAGTAAAGATTAGATTATTATTTTTTAAATATTCTTAAAGATGGTATAATACCAATATATTATTTTGAAGAAATATATAGTATATATTTTAAATTTTTTAAAACTATTCTTAATATAACCTAATGTGGTTATTTAGTTATTTAAAATTATAAAAGTTATTTAAATTTTTATATATATTTTTTTAATAAGAATGTCATTTAAATTGATAAATTATAAGTTTTAATTTATAATTATTTTATTATAATATTTGTAAGTATTTAAAAACATATTAATTTTTTTAAATAAAATTTTATTGATAATTAATGAATTAAATTATTTATTTTAAAATATCTTTTATCACATTTTTTGGTGAAGTTTGACATGACATTGAAGGTTATTAAGTTATATATTTATATGAAGATATTCGTAAATCTATAAGTGAATATAAGGAATCTATTATCAAATTCTCTTTTAGATGTGGAAATTTTGGGGCTCAACAACAAGAGTATTATGAGCATCATATAGATCTATTCAAGAGCTCAGCATATCACTTACAAGGAATTGAAACTTGGGTGGGGAGAATAACAACCATTCCACCCAACTACCCAGGTTACATTCAATGGATATATTATTATTATTATTTATTTAAATAATTATATATACATCTAAATATTATTTTTACAATTAAAAGATTTAAATATTGATATTATAAATAAAAAAGACATCAAATATAAAATTATTTTTACATAAAAAAAATGTTTTATTAAAAAATAACATTGAAAATATAATTCCTTAAGAAAATTAAGAAAATTTAACTTGTGACTTCCAACTTTTAAATTTTAAGTGTTATGGTGATATTTAACAAAAAAAAAAAAATGAAATTACAATTTCAAAATTAAAACTATGATATGAAAATGATTTTTTTTAAATTAAAAAATAAAAAATTATAATATGAAAATGAATTTTTCTAATAAAAAAATTATAATATAAAATGAATTCTTTGTAATTAAAAAATAATAATTAATAAAAATATTTAGTTGATGTTTTTTTGTTAAAAATTATTTTACTAAAATTTTGATAAAACTTCTAAATTAATAACTTAAAATTAAAAACTATATAAAAAGCTATTTTTAAATATATTTAGATCAATACACATAAGATCATTGATCTCTCCTCATCCAAAGTGAATTGTAAGGATCATAAAACATGGTGAACTGTCAACAACATTCTCAATAAAGCAAAAGAATTGCCAACCTATATCGAAATGTGAAACCATTATGAATCAAGTCAGCAACACCATACAATGGGAATTGTACACACAAGGGTGACGTTGCAAACTATATTACTAACTTAAATGTTGCTTCGATTTATTACACCTGGAGTTCTATGATTTGATGATAGAACCAGCTATGCCAAAGATGATGTTCTTCAAGTTTGAAATCCTCTGTGTGATTTTAATAAATACTGCATCTTATTTTATTATTAAAATATAATAAATTAACCAAAAATTATATTTATTTGTGATAAATTTCGTAACTTTAAGTAACCTTCTCAAATAAATTGTAACTAATTTTCAACCTTACTTCTTGATTTTAAGAAAAAATGAATATCTGTAATTTCTACCATTCCTTTTTTATACATTAAGATTTCCTCAACTAGCAAAAGCAAATATAAAATTTCATGCCGTTCTATGTAATATTGGAATCTGCAATCACTGAAATATCCTAAAATTTAATATTTTATACAAAACCTTGCTATCAATCATGGAAATATTGCTTGGCCAATATATAAATTCTTTGGTGAAATATTCATAATCTCATTTGTATATATAATTTAGGGACTAATTTTAAGAATAATAAATTAGTTTAAATATATAGTTTACGTGAAAATTCAACATATTTTTAAAATTGAACATATGCAGTGTCCAATATAAATATTATTATGAATACATTTATTATTATATATATTAATTAAATGTAGTGTTTAATGATTCCTATTTACTTAGTTGAATGTTTAAACCAATTCTATCTATACAGTCAATGGGTAAGACTTCTAGGTTGTTGTGTTGAAATATCATTGTCATTAGCCATGACGGCAGGGGATCAAAAGGCATGGAATTGGGTCATTTTGCTGAAACACCATTTTAGACCAAATAAATGGTATTCTTTCGCTTCTTTTCCTGTGTCATTTCCTACAAAATGGAGAACGTTTTTAATTAAATAAATTATAAGTTATAATTTTAACATGAAAAATTATTCAGGAGTATTGGTTCATTTGAAGATAACATAAATAACTAGAATTTTACCATCAAATTTAAAACTATACATTGATATTCAATTTCACCGTCAAATTCGTGTCTAATTGGGTTGATAAAAAAAAATGAGATTCTCTTAAGATGAAATTGGACTGAACCATGTAGCCGGCTGCAAGGCAAAATTCTTCCCCCAAAAGTAATGGTTTCTCTTGTTTGACCACACTAAAGCCATTTTGAGACAAAGTTGAACAGGTCCTAAGCATGAAACCATTTAGAGGCATCAACAAGACCATTCTGGCTAGATTCATTTAGAGGAATCAACAAGACCATTCTTGCTAAATTCAACAAGGAGGATGTATGTATCTCTTACTCTTAGGAGGATCAAGGCATTGTCAAGAAGTGGATAGTGACGATAGTCAAGGAAGAAATAGATAAGTGAAAAGCTTCCAATCCTATTGAGAGACAGGTTAGGTGACCAACTTACTTCTCAGGAAAAGGCCATAGAAGGGTGGTACAAGCTAAAATTTGACTAGAACTGGGAACCCAGGCCATAGAGGGGAGAATTGTGTCATAAAGGACCACGAAAGTCATCATTCTAATGTTTGTCATAGGAATTGGCCATGAGATAATAAACGACGCATGGATAATTACATTAATTTTCAAGGCCTAACAAAAAATGTAGACACCATATTTGACAGATTAGTCATCATGGGAGACTCGGTCATATACTCCCTGGCTAATGAATGGGAAAATGCCAAAGAGTATCGAGAGCTTTGGCATCTTTGGACAACAGTAGGGATTTGGCAGTAGCAATCTCAAAGTCCATAAGAAGAAATTACAATAGATTGGTGAATAAGTTACAAAACTAGGGGTTCAAGTTAAAGCCTTTTGGATTGAAAATATGTAATTATCAACATGGAGCAAAGGAGCAACATCTATTGGACAACTAAAGGAGAAAGATCGAAGGCTGAGATGCTTATGACATACATCATAAGTAATTATGGAAATAAAAGAACCATTGCTACTAATTATGATTACATACGATTACAATGTGATGTTAACAAGGGTTGGACATATGCAGGGTCATCAATGGCCTCTTTGGGGACCTTTTGCTTAGAGAGCCTGCCTTTCATTAGAAACTTTAGTGATGTTTACCATGCAAGGAAGCAATATAAAAATATGGACTTTGCCCTTTATGTAACAACAACAAAAGAGGAAGTTGCTGAGGTTAGATGAGAATAATTGAACAGAGTAGACAAGGTTCAGGATTAGAATGGAGTTAAAAACAGATGGGGAGTAAGACATAAAGATACACCCCAGCTCCAAGGAAGAATGTTTCTCTCTTGGCCAGGAAAATAAGAAGGAAACTAACACTGATCCTCTTTGGGGTAAAGCAAGAAGATTCACACCATACAACAAACATTGGTGAATGTGTTGAGAAATACTGTTAAAACTGGGATGGCCCTCCACAATATTTCAGAGAATCATCAACTCATTAAGGTAGGCAGCAACAATAAAGTGGAACAAGTGGAGAGTCAAGACTCAAGCCAGTTAGTTAGATATGATTTTCATCAAAATGGAGATGACAGAGGCAGGAATGATTGGCTTCCTTCCTGGCATCAAGATAATATAAGATAAGCAATGGAGAAGGTGGCATTTTGTTTAAGTTTGTAAAAGCATATTCCACTCAAGGCAGGAATAAAGAATAGCCAACTCTAGTTTGCCTTTGTATCATATGATTTTCTCTGAGATGTATCCACAATCTAAGGACTTCATTTCCACCCAAAAAAAGAACCAACCACTGAATGACTACATACTGCCCTGAGATATTCAATTCTTTCTGGAAGGAAAGACCCATGCCAGTAAAAAACTATAATCAGAAGGTAATATTTAACTGGATCAGAAGCAACAGATCTACTGAACTGCTGCAAGTGCAACTACCCCAAAACAAGTAAAACTTCAATGTTTCATGTGAATAAATGGCAGCGTTATTAATGTGAATATTGATCTAGAATTTAGTAAAGATTTTAATATTTTTATTGAGTTAGGTTCAAGATTTTGTTATAAGAGTCAGGTTCAAACACAATCCCAACACCTTTCAGGTGCTCATGCTTTAGCTTAGCTTGAAAATTGAAGGACATTTTCATAGAATTGGAGAGACAGTTCAAATATACAGTAAAATGTTACTAAATGCCTACCTGCATTCTAGCATGACTTAGATAATTGTGCCAAGTAAATTCACAAGAATTTTCCCTCCCAACATAGGGCATTCAAGTTCTTACTGTGGTGAGAGGTCCCCATTGGTCATAATATAAACATGAAACATTACATTGGAGTTTGAATTGCAGCCTCAATCTCCTAAACTTAGCTTTCCAAGATTACATCTTTTTCAACAGCATATAAGTGAATTCTATATTTTATAATTTCTTTGACCCAAATATTTAAACCATGTAACCACAATCAATATACTTTTTAGCAATGGCAATACCTAATGAAACGATTGCGAGTGTCTCTTCTTCTAAGGCAATGAAGTCTCGTTTTGGTCGGATGCAATCACAGTTCTATTGCAATGTCGCATAGTACCCTTACCAAATTGTACATAAACAATATAAAACATTCAATCTTGGACAATATAACAATTTAATCTTTTCACAAATTCAATCTTTGACAATATCGACAGGCACATCGCCATCCCATGGCACTTGTTACTTATTTTATTTACACATTTTAATAGGGCAAGGTTATCCCACCCCCTATCTTGTGCGAGCTTCACAAATTACATACTTCAAATCATGACAAAATTGGCCCACTCAATCATAGTTGATCATTTCTACCAATATGATTTTGTTATATGAATAAAATAATATTTCCTAATAGGTCTAAAGGATTTGTTTTCTAAGAGCAATATCATCATTTTTCAAATCATCTTGAAGTTTAAATACTAAATAACAACAATGATTTTTTTTCACAGTTAATAACAACAATGATTTTAGGCATAAGAGGTAGATAAAAAGCAGCCGGGAAATGCGTTGAGTCACTTGACATTGCTACAAACCAACCATGTTCATCAAATGTTTGACTATTTCTCCCCCAAGGAAAATAACACCATGGGCCTACACCCCAACAAACCTAAAAACACATTTACAACCACAAGAACTTAGACAAATAAAAGATACATGATTTTTTGTTAAAATGGTTGAAGTTAATTACTGCAAACAAGTTGTTCTACAAGATTCGTCTAAATATTAGATGTAAATGTGAAATTATTATGCACTCGTTTTCAAGTTTGATTAAAGTTTTGTAATTTAGGCTACATCTAAGATTTTTTTCTTTTAGCACAATAACTACTACTTATGCATGGGATTTTATGAGGTGGGTCACAAGTTCATGTATTGAGCTCTTGTTTATGAAATCTACAAGTCCTTGATACATAAGAAAAATATTCAAATCCATTGTGGTGTGTTTAGCACTCATATAATCTTGTAGGCTTAGATATGCATTTTTAGTAATAACTAAATGTTTTAATTACTTCAAGTGTTTCTAGTTTCCTTGATCTCATCTAGAACTTGAGGTAGAAAAAACCTAACCAACATTTTTTTCATCTTAGAAAACAAGAATTTGTCCAAGAGACTTAAAAACCTAATGTTGGCCTTGGAAATTTGGAACTAGGTTTCACATAAAGAAAATCAACCTATATATTAGGGAAATAAAATCAACTTATAAACCATATATATAATTTAAATATTATATCTAATGGTTATTCAAGATTGAGCATTTGCATCTACTCTCTATCTTTTCATAATGAAATTTTAATCATTATAATAAGAAGCATTAAAATAGATAATGGATAGTTCTTTCTAAATGGGAATATATTTTGCAGATCAAACAATTAACAACGATAATTGAATATATTGATGACTTAAATCTTACAATCAACCAATAGATAGTAGTCCATGCCCAAACAAGAGAAATTTACATAAAGCTTGAACAACTAAAACAATATAAAATTATGAAACTACTCCTTAAAACAATGTAAAACTATAAAACTACCCCTTAGAACAATGTAAAATTATGAAACTACTCCTTAGTAATGGGATGTATCAAAGTTGCAATGTATAAAAAGAACATGGAATGATCATCATTGAGAGAATCCACATTAAAACACCTAAAACATTATGGAAGGTGAAAAATACATATATAAGATACAAACAATATTTCTTGAAATTCATTGAATGTATAAGACTAAGAAAAAGTTAATCCACATTAAAACACCTAAAACATTATGGAAGGTGAAAAATACATGTATAAGATACAAACAATATTTCTTGAAATTCATTGAATGTATAAGACTAAAAAAAGAGTTTCTTGAAAAATTTTTGCATGGAAAAAAGAAAAATTCTCATCAAGTCTATTGAGCTCACTAGCCATCATCTGACCTCTACGAGTCACATAGGTCCCCTTGTCGTATGTCCTATGTAGGTCACGATGGTTCTCTCATCTAGTTGGGCTACACTACACATAAATCATGGTTAGGGAAGTTCAATGCATAGGTTGCAATCAGATTGTAAGGTAGGTCAAAGTGGAGGTCGTGTTGATCATGAGCTAGGGCAAGTTTGACTATTCACTCATATACTAGATCTAAACAAGAGCCACGTGGTGGCAATGTCCTTGACATTGCCACCTGCTCTATTTTGTAGAAAGCTATAGGAAGGATCTATTTACTTGGAGAAAAGAGAACCAATTTTTATATATATAAAAACAAGTTTAGAGTTGAATATTCTGATACACTAATACTCCCATTAATAAATAACTCCTTATTTATTGAAAAAAATAAAAATAATAATAACAACCAACCTCCTTACCTAGCTTTCCCAACAATGTGACTCAAAATTGTAATTTTGACTAACACCATATATTCATCAATCATTACACCTCACGTAAAGCCAAAGATAAAAATGGCTGGTGCTTAATTTTGATAATGAGATTCTAATCGTCTTAGTTTTATGTTAATAAGTTTTAACTTCTAACGGCCATCCACGCAATATATATATATATATAATTATAGTCGCTCTTGCAACCGTAACCCAAAAATAAATGTATAAGTTGCAACCAATTTTTAAGTTTTCTATAAACTGCTTCACACTTCTTAATCTTCCAATGGTTTTTGTCGGAACATTGGGAGCCAAAACTTAGACGATGTCCCCTTTCCGAATTTGGAGACGATTAACGAGAGACGACGCCACACGTCTGCAACACTCGGAAGTCTTGGCCCATGTAAAGCGAACACCTCCTTGATCATAAATTAGGGATTTCCGATTCACATACACCACCGGCGCTCTATGGAGAAAGGTCAATGGTGAGAGAGCCACGTAATTCGCCCCGCACTTTACCAGATCCTCCATTGTCAAGACTCGAGACTTTAAACACTAATTACTTATCTCTGTGCGATTCAGCAATTTGGCCCGAGCAAGCTTTCTAAGGAATAGGGATAAGCCTATAGTTGCTCGAAGCAAGCCGAAGGAATACGCAGAGAGCGCGTGAATGAGTGAATCAGACGCTCTGGATTTTGTTGTTCGAGTGGATTGGATACTGCAGAGCTATATGGATATTGGGGGGCAACTCTCGACCACCCAACTCTTGGTCGGTGCGAAAAATATGCTGGGAAATCCCTGAGATAAAACAATTAGACAAATCAATGACCTATAGTGAAGTTTCGCCCAGATAAAACAAGGCAAGAAATGACCTACAGTGGAAACTTCCCTAATGTCTGCTTCGAATTTTGTGTGTGATGTAGAATTTGAAGCTCCGAACCTCCGAATGTCGTTCCATGTGGCATATTCTTGTGGAGGAGTTCATCCGACTTTAAACATGACGACAACCTGCAGCGGTACATGGGCCACATTGGGTATACATTTATTTGGCACGATTTCCCATCGTTTTTTTTGGAAGGCAGAGCAGCCCGATAAGACAAGCTTCCGTAATTTCGATTTTGTACAGGCTGAGGGCGCGCGACATGGAATCCCATTCCCAACTAATACAGGCTGAGGGCGCGTGACATGGAATCCCAACTGAGATCAAAGCAAATACCGCCAAGCAGAAGGAAAAACTGTAACAGCAAGAAGAAACCAAATACCACCAAATGGAGATTGTTTGGCCCGAGGTTGTTGTACTCTGCCTGCCCATCAGTTAGTACTTGTCAGAGATTAGATGGATGACATCAAGGTGGACAAATGTCAAGTGAAATCCCCTGGATGTTTTTCAAGGCTGACCTCACATCTGTTCAACCAATAGAAAATTAGAAAAATGAAAATTATAATAAATAAAATTTAGATTTCAAATGTTGAACTTTAAATTGAAGAATATTAATCTCTGTACCGTCAGTTTAATAGCACCTCCCGAATCATATATGTCAAGGACATAAAAATTAGATCTAAAAAATTATATCATCTAATGTAAAAATAATTTTGCCATATATATTATATATATGCACTTATAATATATGAAAATATTATATATAAAATGAATTGGTCATGTAACTATTATATTATGTAAAAAATCATCCATGGAAAAATATTATATTATGTAATTATTTGATATATGTAATTTTTTTATGACATTTTAGAGTTGGTATTTTGATGTATATATAGGGATGTCGATTGAGTAATGTTTGTAGGGCTTATAAAAGAGTAATTTTTAATAATTTTACAAGTATTTTTGACATAATTAATTATTAGCATTAATGTTAGAGATCAATTCATTATTAGCGTTAATGTTAGAGATCAAGGATGAATTTGTACCCAAATGTATTGGCGATGACATTGAATAAATTGTTCACGTGATATGAATTTATAATGAATAATGAATAACAAAAATAAAATGAATATGAAACTTTTAACTAAAAATAAATATAATAATTATGAATCTATTAAACTAGAAATAAATATAATGATTACGCAAATACTACATAGACTACAAATTGACAAAAAATAACGACTAATTAAACTAGTAAATATACTACAAAATGATGACAATTAATGATTTATTAAACTGGTAAGTATGCCACAAATTGATGATAATTAATGATTAATTAAACTGGTAAGTAGACCACAAATTGATGATGATTAATGAAAATTGACAACAATTAATGACTACTTAAACTAGTAAATATATTACAAGATAATGAATCAAATCAACTAATTACTGGCTAAGAGAGAAGAGAGATACTACTATTGCAAATAGAACAATATTACTCATCCCAATAAATAGTAGTTGATATACATGTTTTAGTTGTTTTTGTGGTCATAAATTAGTCAATTTTTTCTAATGCATTATTAAGTGATGCTTGAAACGCAGGTAAAGCTTGTCAAGTATGTGAGTCACTAAAGTCCGATTTGCATAATTCTATAGATAAAAACTAGACCATAAACTATGGACTAATACAAGTACAAATATTGATCATGCCTAGAGCATAGTGTTAAAGTTGAAGCATCAATGAAGATCCCAACTTACAGCAAAGGTGTAGGTTATGGATAAATATTTCTTGTTTACACTAGAGACACAAGCTAGCTTTGATAATATATCAGATCATAATTTTATAATAAAATTAGTTGTTATAGTATTGAATATTACACCTTGGCCAATATACAAGTATTCCAATCTTAATCTACCTTTGGAGATGGTTAAAATCCTTGACATATTCAAAGATTTTTGTTCTACAATTTATAAATATTGTAAACTTACATAGATATACTCCTTGGGGACTTGCAATATCATCTCCAAGTTTGACCCCAAGTCATTATAGACGATAGCAATGACATACAAAGCAATTATACTATCATTGTTCGATAAGTCAAAAAGATTAAGTTATGAAGACATCCAATCCCTATTAAGTTTAGAAGATGAAGATATATCATACTACTACATTCAATTGCACATGGAAGTAAAGAATTCTAAAGGAGCCAATCGTCAAAGAAATCATTACGAGTGACAAGTTTGAATTCAATTCTCCCTTTACACATAGTTAAGGAGGATTAGGATTCCACTTCTGCAAGTGGAAAATAAGGAGTGAGTCCAAAGTAATTCATATTATCAATGCTTTAAGGAAGAAGTGTCTTGAAGGGGAGGCAATGTAATGAATATAAAGTTATATAGATAATTTAAAGTAATATTAATAACATTATTAATTGTTGGCACTCATGATGATTTGATGGCCTAAAGATAGTAATCTTTGGATGTGTTTGTTACTTGATATGAAATTATTACTTGTCGTGTCGCATTGATCTCAACCCATCGAGCTTGTCAGAGGGAAACTGTTAGCCATAAGAGGAGGGGCGATATGACTTTTCCATCCCTTGCTAACACACTCATGCCAAGTGGAGGAGTAGGAAATGTGAGCAAAAAAGGTGTCTCCAAAACCCCTTACAATTTCACACTAAAGGTGTACCACAAAGTAATATTTTTGAGCTTAAACCTAACATACCTAATATTGAAATAGATGAAGTTGAATTTGATAGTCTTTGTGGGTATGTCAGGCAAGGTTCCTTGCTAGGGTATTTTGTAGGAAGAATCTCCTCAAGGCAATGATTCATGCTTGGTTTCACGATAATTGTGTGTGTTATGGATAGCACTACACCCAAGCTCATAGCCCACCGAAGGATTCTACCTTTTCAAGTTTACATATGTAAATGATGCTAAAGGTCCACTACATAATGGACCCTAGTTTTGTAAGAGTGTCATCATGGTTTTTTTTTTGACAAGAACGGTTAGATTGCATTAATCTGCGTTCTGGCAAGCCAGAACCAAAAGGTTACAAATCTGAAGAAGGTTGGAGACCTCTAACAGTGCTGCCAACCTTCTTGTAAAAGTCTTGGGAGACAAATCCCATCTGTTTCTTGAGCTAATTCGAGATAATGACAAAATGAGCTTACAAGGGTAAATTCTCACAAACTGTGAGCAGAGTAGAAGACAAAAGCAACACATTTAGACTCAGGGGGATGAATGCCCCTTAAAATAGGGATCTAGCTTTTTCTGAGATCCAAAAGAGATGTTGGTAGCCGTCTCCTTTTCTCTACGTGCCTTGTTGGTCCTTCGCCCTCTGGTAAGGGGTGGAGACGGGGCTGAATTGTCTTCAGGTTCAATAGTTCCCACCGAGCCGCTGGAGGGGACTGAAACAGCCTGACCTGCAGGGGCAGGGGGTTCAGGATCTGAAACCCCGATTTCTTTCGCTTCTACTGAGCCAGGTAGGGCAGGATCCGGAAGTCTTTCGTCTACCGGAGGGTCTTCCATAACTGTTGTTGCTTCAAGGTCTTGGGCTTCTTCTTCTTGCAGTGCTTCAAAGCTGTTTTTATTTTCAAGAGTTGCCTCTGCTGAAGGAGTGACCTTCGGAACCTGGGCTATTGATTCCTTTCGCTTTGGCTGCCTTCGCCGGTTGGTTACTGGCTGAAAATCATCTCCTTTAGCTGGTTCTGCCTCTTCTGAGGCTTTGGGGCAGCATTTTGCGAAGTGACCATAAGTGTGGCACCGAAGGCACTTAAAAGGAATCTGCTCGTAGTCTAGCTCTTGGATATGGCGCCATTCCCCCAGGGAGAGCTGAATGGCTTCCGGGAGTCCTTTCTCGAGGTTAACCTCAACACAAACACGAGCACAGGTAAATTGATCCCCTTTCGGCTCCACACTGTCCAAGAAACGCCCAAGCTTATTTCCAATGTCCTCCAGAGAACTTTTCCCCCATAGATGCAGGGGAAGATGAGGCAGCCTAACCCAAACAGGGGCTGCAGTAATCTCAGCTCCGGGATTAAAATCAAGAGTCCAGGGGGCTAAGAACAGCCCCCTCGGCCCCATGAAATAGGGCCCAGATCTGAAAACTAGATCTCGATCCACTTTGCTAGAAAAGCTGAAAACAAAAAAGCCCCTGCCTACTGCACATAGAGAGACGTTTCCATGTATCAACGATTTCCAGCGTTCTTCCATCCAAGCCTCCACCGATTTGGGGCTAGGCCATAACCCCGTGAACTTTCCGATGAGGGCTTTTTCTGCTAGAAGGAGGGCAAGACTGCATGGCTCTTCTGGAGATAGCTCCAGAGAGGGGATCTCCTCCAACTTCTTGACAAACTTAGACGAGAGAGAGGGCTTGGCTTTAGGTCCTGCCGAACGGACTAATGCTGTGAAAGCTTCCAAAGAGTCTTTTTCCATCTCTGCAAACCGGTCTGAGGCCATTGTGGAGGCGACCACCAGCAAACGCAGCAGAGCGAGCAATAGAATCGCAGGCAAAATTCGCTTGGCCCTGCAAGCAATGGAGACGAGCGAAACCACGTCCCTGAATCCGCGTCCCTGTAAACGAAAACGGGAGAGGCGGCTAGGGTTTGAGCCCTAGCCGCAGAGCTTCGCCGGGCGTTTCATCGCGAGCTCGTTGATCCATGCTTCACCTTTCAAGAGTGTCATCATGGTTATAGAAGCATAGACTCTAGATTTATCAGTGAATAAGGAGGTCAAATTAACATCTCATGTCTAGATTGAATTCCTTAGATTCTCATTGCAATTATGGTCCAAGATTCAACATTTTGTTTCTCCCATAGGGAAGGTTATTTTCCTAGAACCATATAGGTTCTTCAACCACAGGTTGCAACCTTGGGTCTATGTTGGGTTAATCCATCCCAAGACTTTAGGGAATTTGTCCTTATTTAGGTTGGAGATTGAATGTTTCGACAATTTGCACATTATGTCAAGCTGGAAATACTTGCTTTAGTTTTCAAGCCTTGACCACTACATCTTATACAATGAATTGATCATGGCCCTAGCCAACTTGCCTATTAATCCCTTTTCATCTAAGGACCCTCGAGAAAAGAATGTAGGTGAATTAGGTGCATAGACCTAGTACCAAATAAATAAATAAATTCCAGTAAAGCTTCAATTTGTAAATTCAATTGGTGGCCACATCCTTAACCCAACATGCCCTGACTCCATAGACCCACCCCAATGTCTTGGCCCCAAGTGGCTCATTGCAACCCATGACATTTGGCTTGTCACAATTTGCTACACTCGACCTTAGCAAGAGCTTGGTTATTTCCTCTTAGTCGAGCAATGGGGATAATTGTTCTCACTCTCTACCCTCTAAATATCTATGATACCAAGATTCCTTGGTTCATGCAGATGGCCCAAAGAGGCCAAAGAAGATGATTCTTAGAGACGTCTTCAATGGTGTTAATTCTTTTGGTGCACTCAAGAACGCCAAAGGAAATGAGGCATATATGGAGGGTGTACTAGTTTTATGATGCAAGTGACTTCATGGAATGTCTAGGCTCTAACTGATTATAGGAGTGTTTTCCTTTGTCAACGCCAACCCTTTCATTTTGTTGATTATCGGATCTCTAGGCCCTAATTAAAAGATGAAGAATATCGGATCTCTCGAATTATTGTTGATTATCCATCCATACTATTGAGATTATGTTGCCTGATTGCAATGGTCTAAATTATTTTGTTTATTAATATTTATCTATGAAGACAAGGAAAATAATACCATTTCCATTTGCATTTTGGTTAATACTACTGGTGATCTCTAGGCAAATACGCTTAATCTCCCTGGCTTGCAATCAATGACAAAGAAGTTGGAGCTTCCTGTTAAACTCGTCTTCCCAAGAAATTTGCTAGGTGGAATGGTGCGGGAAATGCTGCAGTGGAATTCATGATGTTGGGCCTTGACAACATGGTTTGTGTTCTTTTCTCATTCTTATGAGAGTTCCTGAAATATTTCAGACAACAGTGCCTAAGATATTGTATGCTCGAAATTTTGTATGATTCATGTCTGTTTCGACTGTTCAAATGTTAGTATGATTGGGCATCTCTTAGCTGTCGTGACTGACAAGAATGATTTTTTTCACCTTCTCTGTCATGAATTTTTCTTTATAAGCTGTTGGAATTTTGGCTGGGATTTGTTTGATCACTCTTTTTATATTATTACAATGTTTTGTTTGTTTATAATTGGGCATTTTGTCAGATGGTTCAACAAGACTTTTGCTCTTTCCTAATCTTGTTTGATAAAATTTTATTTTTTCAATCAACTTTTGGCAGTATGGCTATTATTACAATGAACTTACATATCATTACTTCCCATTGCAGTGTTGTCCCCGACAATTATAGCTAAAATTCAATTGATTTCATTTCATGACCTATTACATTCACCTCGAGGATTTTGTCATATGCTTAAAAAAAGGTTTATTTCCCACGGTTCGCGAGCCTCCTAGGTTGTTTTTAATGCACAATTGTGCACTCTTAGCTTATAAAACCCTGTCTTTGCATGTCTTCTCTTTGGACAAGCCATACTATTTCGAAAACAACTAGTGGCGTTTGGAAGTTGGAACATGAATTATCCCAAAGCAAACTCGCTAGGTACAAGAGCAAACACTTCTATTAAGAGCCACCCATTTGGATCGTTTACATAGTTGCTAACTAGTAGGTGCCAATTATTGGACATAAATACTTCCTTGGAATATTCACATATAGATTTGTCAAGCAATGTGGAACTGGAGCTCAATCTCACTATAAAAGCCTAGGAAAACTAGAGAATAGCTATTTGAAATTTGTAATAGTTCTAATATCAAAGAATATTCGGTACTCTTGGTTTTGAGTTTGGACCTTTGTAGCAAAAACTTGGCATACAAATCCAGGCACATACCACAAATTTGTGGTTTGATGTAATTGGGCAATACAATAAAGTATCCATAAACAACTGCTAAATTTGTAACTCCAATGTAGGTTATTTACAAATGATCCTCAAAGAATTTTGTATTAGTAGGAGACAAGTGGAAAAGAGGGTTGGCGAATTGTATACAGATTGACTGTCATATTTAAGATGGGCATTGATCATACTCTTAAAGGCATAGTTTTCCTATTTCGTTGTGGCATACATAGTTATGGGTAGACAGGAATAGAAGTTGTAATGAACAATTTGGAAGTCATGCTATATGCTAGAATTGTTTTTGGTGCTTATGTTCATTAGACATAGAGAGAGTGTATTGGTGTAAAAGTGCTTTATTTTAAATAAATAAACTTATGATCATAGAACTACTTTCACATTTAATGAAATTCTGCAAAGGGTTTCATCCTTTTAGGATTAGAATTTGCCGATGAAGCAACAATCCATATGAGGTTTGTCAGACTATTTAACTGAGAAGATTCTTGAGAGAGCAAGCAAAATTTGTATGTCACCTTTTATGTGTTTTTTATTTTCCTTTTTGATATCAATCGTATTCAAGGACCTGTGTTCTTATTTTGGTTGGTTCAAGCTAAAATTTGAAAATGAAAAAGATATAGCAATCCTTTGTATTTGCATTATCTTACAATAAAATGATTACCTTTTGAGCATTTTGTCCCTTTCACATGGAGAATTGTATCTATTTTTATATGCTAAGGTTAGCTCCTCTTTCTCTCTCTCTAAAAAAGAACATGCTTTTATTATATTTCAAGTGAAAATATATACAATAAATCCTGGTCCTGGTGTCAATGTGATGGTGTTGTATATTGTAGTGAATCCTCTCTGCAACACAATATGCATCCAACTACATGAATTTGAACAAAATAGCCCTCCTTCACATTCATGAGCTCACAAAGAAAATGAATCAACACCATTGATCCATGCTATAATAATTTCATCAAAATGATACGTACAATTGTAAGAAAAATAGGTGAATAAAAAATATTATAATTATAATTACTTATGTATACACAAAATAATCATATAACCCACAACAACATATAAGGTCCAATTAAAAAACTATATACCTGTAACATGCATTAGCAGGCTCTGAACTTTCTTCTTGGGGTGGGGTGGCATTGTTGTTGTCTTCTTCAAAGGGTTGGGTTGTTCCGCTCCTATTTTCGAAAGCAAGCTCTGAGTTGGCTTCTTGGATGGCGCAAGTGAAAATCTTTTTATCATATTTTATTTTTCAACTCCTTCTTGTTGTCTTCTTTAAGGGTTGCTTTGCTCCTATTCTCGAAGGCTGGACTGGCTCTGAACTAGTTTCTTGGATGGCTCTGAACCGTCTTCCTGCAGAGGCGTTTTGTGAGAATCTCTTTTCAACTTTGACATGAAACATAACAGTATGGTGACAGATTGGAGGATTACATGAAAATAAGGATTCATCACTTGCACAGGGAACATATACCTTCAAATCACAGGCATTTAACCCTCATCCAAGCAACATTCTAACCTACATAATTTCCTTGTGCCTACTGAAGTTCAAGGTCCAACTAAAATAGAAGCTTCCAAAGCTTTATATAGTACACATTGACAAGCAGACAATAACCCATTAGTGTGGAGGAAATGAAGCAAATTTTTTATAAAAAATACCTAACAAATCCCAAATGACATTTCACCACTAAACCCTAATGAAAATTTCTTCAACCATATTAATGCTGTCAAATTGAATAGAGGCCACAGGGGATTGAGGATCCAATGGAATCAGTACATGCACAGTCAACATATAACCCCTAAATCATAGGCAGGTAAACCCTATCCCAGATACATTCTAGCCTACAAAATTTGCCTGTGCGTATTACATTCTGACTAAAATACAAGCTTTAAAAGCTTTATACAGTACGCAAGTAAATAATAACTGAATAAGTGTGCAAGAAATGGAGCAAATAGCTTTTCCAGGAAAGGAAGTGTGCGAGAAATGAAGCAAAAAAGCTTATAGAAGATACCAATCAATTACCAAATGACATTTAAATACTAACCCCCAACAAAAGCTTCCTCATCCATGCCAATAGTGTCAAAATTATAATAAGAGAGGGGGTGCTGATGTTTAGTTAGACCATAATGGCACGCTAATGACTATGACTTTACATTACTCTTGCAAAAGCTGTGACCCCGGTTATGAATCAACTTTGCAAAGACCTGCTCCCTGTCAAGAGTGAGAATCGTATAGATACTTCGTGTTCCCACAATTTGTAAACCCGATGAAGCCATGAATTTACAATATCTTATTCGCTTAAATATGTACCATTCATCCATACCAATGGGACATTGATTCATTGGCTCGATAGAGTGCTAAGCTCCCCACCAGGATTCTGTTTTCTGTTTTCAGTCACACCCGTATAGCATGAGTTTAAAAGGGATGAAGTTGGGTGCAAGTCCTTAGTGAAATTGCACCCCTCGGATTTAACACCTAATGTAAGGCTGCTCTCTATGGTGCAGAGCTTCGACCGTGCTTCTTTAAACTCTTCCAATGATAATAATAATACGTACTTCATCCAATCAAGCAATCACTAGTTCTGACTTGGGGAAGACAACCAGTTTTGAAACCCTCAAAAACATGCAGCTATGTCACTGTGGTCACCAGTTCTCTGAATCTAGTTGTTCGTGTAGCTGTGTTAATGCAGTAAACTGTTAAAAGAAGCTGCTTGGTCGGAATTATGTACCCTCTCCAAGTTTAAAAATGATTGTGCTATCAAAGAGTTAAAAATGAATAAATAAGTCTGTAAATATATAATAAATGATTTTAAAATTGATCATTTAAAAAAATAGACGTCCATCTTACCTCCAAAATTAACACATACAAAAAGATACCAGAGCATTTTGGGGTTCCCATTTTCACAATAGCCATAACTGCAGGGTGCAATGGTTATCTGCAAAGGTCTGATAATACTTTTGGTTCAATAAACCAAAACTACAGCTGGCAAAGGAAAATTACGCTGGGCAGTTGAGAGGATGGACATGTGTTGCATGGTATTAATCCCTATTTCTTCGTGACAGGCCCAGGTTGCATGGTCAACCACTATATTAAATACAAAGCAGATAAAGTTAAGATAAAGGTAAGTAATTTTTTTATTTTTCTTAATTTTTTTAATACCCGACAATGATAAAAATTGTCACTTAAAGCCCTCTCATCCAATTAAAAGTGAACATCATTTTTCAAAAAAAATTTATAAATACTTATTTTAAGTAACTTTGATGTATCTTTAGAAAAAATGAAATATCTATATTAACTAATACACAAACATGGAACATATAATCTCTACCTACGCCAGGGACTAATAAATCAATATGGATAAACATATCCAAGTAAACTTTCAATTTAATATAAGAACATATATATTTATTTATTTATTATATTTAGAAAATAATTCATAATCTATAATCTAAGTGAAACTTTTATGTATTATTTTTAATAAATATGTAATGAGTGAAGTTGAAAAAATAAATATATTAATTCAAGTAAAGTTCAAAAATATAAATATATTAATTTAAAAATAAATATTAGAAAATGATAAATATATTAATTCAAGTGAAGTTAAGTATATATATATATTAATTCAATTTAAACAAAAAATTTAAACATTACATTTATCTATCTTATTATTATTTTAAAAAATAGTTTTTTTTCCAAAAATAATTAATTTAATTTTATAAGATAAAATTATTTTACTTATCCATTTCACATGGAAAATAAGATACCATGGCTAGGGTTTACTGGTGGCTTCGATATGCGTACAGGTTAGGTTTAGCCTGGCTCCGACCAAAGGCGGGAGGCCTGTGGCCTCTAACGGTGAGCCTGACACCGGTCAACATCATTGGTGGTTTGTAGGTTTTGAGGATGGTTGGTTAGCGCAGTCGAGGGATTATTTTATTCTTGCTCGTGGCGGATCGGTGACATCGGTGCTGAAGGTGGTGGTTAGGCTCGTTTTCGGTGACGGTGGGCAGAGCACAGTGCGACGACTGATAGTCGGTTTCAGTGGATCCTTGTGGGTATTTTATTTTAACCTTAACCATGGCGGACGAGGAACTGTTAGACTACACTGGTGACCACTTGGACGGTGAGGAGATTTGGGTGACAACTGGCAAGGTTTGGGCTAAGGTGGATGGTCTGGGACCTAGACGGGGACCGAGAGATTCTCTAGGTTTATATGACTCTTTTCTCCCTGGTTCTGGTTTTTCTCCGTCTGTCTTTCTAGAGTCCTCACCATTGCCTCTGCGTTTTTATCGGTGATGGACGGGACTGCTTCTGACCTTCCGCCCCTACCTGAAGGGCTTGAGGAGCCTCCCCTGAATTATTGTTTCCTGGCTCGAGATTGTGAAGGGCGCAGTGGTGTACTTGGCAACGCGGTAGTGTCGAGGGTGTTGCCGACTGATATTATTTGTGAAACAGATGCTCTGTTGAACACTTGGGGACATGATGGACACTGTGGGACTCATGCGGTGGGCTACAACTTCGGCCCTCTAGGAGCACATGAACAAATAGGTTTTGCGAGCCCTAAGTTGGGATCCGTATCGAGCATAGACGATTGTGGAGGAGGTACCTCGGGGGATTCGGCAATTCCGGGGAAGCGAAGGCGTAAACGTTGGGTTAAATCTAGATGTTTTGAATACAATTATGCCCTTGGGGAAGACATCGAGTGGAATTAGGTTATTCAGATGATGGACCAGACATTGGTTGGGAAGGCTTTAGGTCGGCCCTTTGCTCTTCGAACTATTGTGGGTGGGTTGAGGAGCACTGGAAGGCCCGACTTGGATACGTTCTTGAAGTGGTTGAGCTTACTAGGAATTGGTTTGCCTTTAACTTCCTCAGGGTTGAACATGTGCATTGGGTACTTAACCAGAACTGGAACTAGGATCATTGCCCTGTTTTGCTCAAGCTCTAGCATCCACTTTTCGATGCTAGCAGGGAGCGTTTTGATGTTGTCCCTCTCTAGGTATGCCTCCCTGGGATTCCTTTACATTATTGGTCAGAGCAACATTTCATAGGTATTGGGAACATTATGGGTACTTACCTGGAGGGGGACTACTCTTTCCTGCATACCAAACAGTTGAAGGTTGCAAGGATTCTCATAAGTTTGAGCATCAGAGATGGACTTGCGGAGGATCTGCAGCTCAGTTGGGGGCCTTATACCATTGTGCAGAGGCTGGACTACGAGTATGTTCCCTTTTGCTGCAAGCGTTGTCATGCCTATGGACATCCAGCCGGGGAGTACAAACTTCCTCTCAAGACACGCACTGGTGGGAGGCGTAAATGGTCTGATGGGATTGATATTGTTGGTCAGGTTGGACATGATTCGTTGGCACCGTATCAACCGAATCAGGAGGAAGATGTTGGGGAGCAGGGGGTCGAATCTGCTATGGTGGAAGAACCACTTTCTGCACAGACCGAGGAGGTCGTTGTTGGATCAACGGAGGTGATGCTAGCCCAGGGCCCATTATTTGCGGGTTCCCCTCATCCTCCCCTCTCTCCTTCCATTAAAATATTTATGAATTATGTTTCTTTTACCGGCTCATACTGGGTTGAAGGGCTAAAAAACTTGAAAATTACTCCTCGAACGGCTTCGGCTCCTCCCCCCTGCATTGCTCCCCCTCCCACCACTATGGAAGAGGACCCCCCTTCTTTGGAACCTGACCTGGACCCAACTCCTGGGGGGGAAGCGTCCACTTCTTCCCCTCCTGATTTGCATGACTTTGGCTACTTCCTTCATTCTGCTACCAAATTAGCCTCTGGAGGTTTGGGGAAAGGGAAGGAACCGCTCCCGAAAGGAAGAGGGAGGAAGTCCTCTATTTCGAAGGCTCAGTCTAAAGCCAGGATGGATCTTTTGGATGGTACACAATAGTATATTGAATGGGCGCTTAGAGTGGTGGGAACCCATAAGAAGAGGTGCTAATGAAAATCATGTCCTTTAACTGTCGGGGTCTGGATGGTCCCCATAAAAGATCAGCTTTGACGCAGGTGGTTTCCTTAGACCGTTCGGACATCATTTTACTTCAAGAAACTTTGGGTGTTGGCGAGGTGGTGAAGGCGAGATTGGAAAGTTGGTTAAGTGGTTGGTCGTTTGAAACATTGGATGTTAAAGGTCGTTCTGGAGGTCTATCTATTGGTTGGAATGACAGGTCTATTAAATTACTCAACATTTGGGGGATGGACTCGGTTCTTGGCATGTCATGCTCGACTTTGGACTTAGGGGAAGTCCTTACTGTTTTCAATGTTTATGGTCTGTATCTTAACCGGATTCCCTTTTGGGATTCGTTGTTCAATAATTCCCTCATCAGGGGGGACGTTGTGATTTTGGGAGGTGATTTGAATTTGACCTTAGGACAGGCGGAATTTTGGGGGTCGCGGGCTCGGACAAACCCGTTAGCTGATTATTTCACTCAGATATTTGTTGACAAACATCTGACTGACCTTGAGCCTGTAAAACTCAAACCTACCTGGAGGAACAATCGTACTGAGGATAATAGGGTGGCTAAGCGGTTAAACAAATTTTTGGTTTCGGAGCAGTTGGTGGACAGGTTTTTTCTTTTTCGACAGTGGGTGGGGGTTGGGGGGGGTGTCGGACCATTCTCCCATTTTTCTTGAACTTCACCTTGGACCTCCAAAGCCTCTGGGCCCTATGAAATTTGACAAAACCTGGCTGAAAGATGAATCCTTTGTCACTTTGGTAAAATCTCCGTGGGTTCCTTTCAATCATAGGGCTCCACTCACTGCTTCCTTTTAGTTTGCGGAGAATTTAAAGAGGGTCAAAGGCCATATTAAGGAGTGGGCTCATGCTAAAAGGATTCGGGAGGACGGTGAACTTAAGTAGATTGAGGCGGAGCTTACTAAGTTCTTTGATGATGTGGGGGGGGTCTGAGGACACCGAAGTCCAAAGATCTCTTAGTTCGGCTGGAAGGTAGGAGAAACACTCTTTTACTTGAGAAAGAAGAGACTTGGAGACTGGAGAGTAGAGTTACCTGGTTGGAGGTGGGAGATGAGAACACTAAATTATTTCATGCCTATGCGAAAGGAAGGAAAGTTGTGAACATGATTTGGAGTCTTGATAACTCCCTTGGGGAAACTCAAACTACTTTCGATGGGATGGATAGGGTTGGAGTGGATCATAGTGGCTGAACTTTCTCCTCGCTTCGTGGAAGAAGAAGATAATAGAGCACTAATTGAGGAGATTTCTAAGGAAGAACTCAAGACGACCCTTCAGAGCTTTCAAAAGGATAAGAGTCTGGGTCCGGATGGATGGACCATTGAATTTTTTCTGGATCTGTATGATTAACTGGGGGTAGATCTTCTTCAGGTGGTGGAGGACACTAGACTCACATGGAGGGTGAATGCCAGTTTCAATTCAACTGTTATCGCCCTGATCCCTAAATATGATAACCCTTCCTCTCTTAATGACTTTTGGCCGATATCTTTATGCAATTGTGTCTACAAAGTAGTATCCAAAGTCATTGCTCAAAGGTTGAAAGGCATTCTGTCCCGGCATATATCTGAAGAACAATTTGTTTTTCTGGATGGCAGACAGATACATGAGGCTATCGGAGTAGCCCAAGAAGGAATGCACATGATCAAAACTAAGAAGCTCAAAGGGGCTATACTGAAAATAGACCTTTCGAAGGGATATGACAAAGTAAGTTAGCTTTACATTCTTATGCTACTTACACATCTGGGCTTTTATATTGGTTTTATCAGGTGGATCATGAGTTGCATTTCTATGGTCACTTTTTCTGTTCTCATCAATGGGGCAGCCTCCCCCTTTTTTTCACTCTGAGAGAGGACTCCTTCAAGGCTACCCTCTGTCACCTTTTCTTTTCCTTTTGGTAGTGGAAGGTTTGAGCAGGGTGCTCCGTGATGCAAAGAGAAGAGGTCTGCTGAGGGACATTCAGGTGGCCCCAAATATGTTCATTACGCATCTACTCTTTGTAGATGATGTTCTAATTTTTGTACTAGTTCAGTCAGTGATGTTGATACTGTCCGAGGGATTTTGGATCTGTTCGCTACGGCGACTGGGATGGAAATTAATGCTGGGAATTCTACCCTTTCCGTCAACTTGCTGAGGGAAGGTGAATTACGTGCTTTTATTAGATTTTTCTCATATACGCTTTTTGAGGTGGATGAAGGACTTAAATATCTAGGCTTTCAGCTGAAGCTAAATGATTACAAGAAGCAGGACTGGAATTGGCTTCTGGAAAAACTGGATAAAAGACTTAAAGTTTGGAGTCACAAATGGCTCTCTAGGGCAGGTCGTTTGATACTGGTAAAATCTATTTTGGAGGCAATCCCTGTTTACTGGATGGCCTTATCTTGGATCCCTAAAGGGATTTTGGAGTCTGCGAGGAAGATCTGTTTTCATTTTCTGTGGAGTGGGAAGGATACAAATTTTGTGTCACCATGGGTTCGGTGGTAGAAAATTGTTGTACCAAAATATTTGGGTGGCTGGGGGTTGAAGAACATTTTTCTTTTCTCTAAATCCCTTGTTGCTAAAGGGGGGTGGAGGCTGTTGAAGACTATGAGTCTTTGGACCACGGTGGTTACCCATAAATATATTGCTCCTGAATCTGTCATGGATTGGGTGTGGAACATGAGGAAATCTCATGTTGGCGGGTCTGTGATCTGGAAGGCGGTGGTCACTTCGTTTCAGGTGACTGGGAACTACTTGGCTTGGCATATTGTGGATGGGAGGAGACTCAGGGTTGGTGAAGACCCGTGGACGGGTTGTGAAGGGCGACATCTGCTATCGGATCTGACGATAGTAGCTCTGAGGGCCAGTGGTATTACTTATTTGTCTCAACTAGCGGAACCGATGGTGGATAGACCAGGGGTTCAATCTTGGAGAAGGGTGAACTCGCTTGGTCTATCGGATTTTGTTCAATTGGCATTGACTGGTCTTTTACAAGAGCTCAACATAAATCATGTTATTTTAAGGAACATGGAAGATGAATTGGTTTGGGATGGCGATCGTCTTGGTGTCTACACTCCGAAGAGTGGTTATATCAGTCTCAGTGCAAACGAGAACAACATGGAACCGGTGTGGTGGTGGAAAAAACTATGGAAGATTAAGAGTCCTCCCAAGACTCACTTGTTTATGTGGAATGCTATGGAGAATAAGGTTCCAACATGGGACAACTTGCATAAAAATAACAAACACGGCCCGGGGTGGTGTATCCTTTGCAAGGCTGCAAATGAAACTATCACACATCTCTTCATTCAATGTCCCTACACTATTGATGTCTGGGCTGAATGCTTGAGGGCTACCGGTATCATTTGTTTTTGGACGGGAGATTCGGTGGTGCATGCACTGGAAAATTGGTATGCGACGCAACCTAGTAATTTGGTGAAAGCGCTCCCTTTGATAGTTTGTTGGGGGATCTGGCTAGCACGAAATGCATGTATCTTCTTTGATAAAGCCTATACTTCGGTGATTACTACAGCACTATCTTGTGGTCTTTTAACAGCCTTCCCTCAACATATTCGAGCTGCCAATCAAAGGGTAGGTTTAGGTGTGGAGATCGATCAGACCTTACCGTGGGGACTTTTGGATGGTGCCGCTCAGAATAACATTTGTGGGGGAGGAGCACTGCTCTATCTTTCTGCTTCACACTTCTTTGTTTTGACTTTGGGTTTGGGTGAGGGTGGCAACAACTTTGCGGAACTGCTGTGCTTAAAATTTCTCTTAATCTTTGCGGCAAAAAAGGGATGTCAAAACCTCAACATATTCGGTGATTCTATGAATGTGATTAACTGGATTAAAGGGACTCAACAATGCAGAGATTTAAGATTATCTAATATTCTTTTGGAAATCAGGGAGGTGCTGCTATCTTTTGATACTTTTTTCATGCTGTCATGTTTATAGGGAGAACAACCAGGAGGCAGACAAAGCCTCAAAGGAGGGCTTACAATTGGCTATGGGGATTTGGAAGGTGAAGGAAGTTCAGGATGGAACAGCTCAGGACTACTACCACAAAACGTTCATTGAAGGATGAAGAAGTCTTTTATCTATTTCCTTTGGTTTATGATGTCGTTCGCATTATTTTGGTTTACTTTCCTGATATTGTATATTGTAACTTTTGTTTACAATGAGGCTCAGGGAGCCGAACTCTGTTGTGTTCTACATAACAACTATCTTTATTTGACAGACGGCTATATTGTATAAGCTCCGTAAAACTAAGTTTTTTGGTATAAGAGTTCGGTCTTGGAAACTGGACAACATACTTCCTTCATTGCACACAAGATGTGCATATACTGAATGTAATTTTGTTCACCATTGATGAAATGAAATTACGCTTTTTTTCCCCGGAAAAATAAAATAAAATTATTTTACTTATTAAATCATTATTTTTAAAAATATATATAAAATCTTAGATAACTATTATATATATTTTTAGATAAAATTATTTTACTTATTAAATCATTATTTTAAAAAAAATATATAAAATCTTAGATAAATATTTTTACAAAAATATATATGAATATTTTATATTTGATATTTTAAGCATTAGCAAAATTTGACAAGGTTTATACTCTTTATGAACCGTTAAAATTTTCTATACTTATAATATATTCATTATACTTAAAATTATTCTCTATTCTATAATTATAAAAATATATTTTTTTTCGTATGAAAAAAACAGTTTCCTGATATTCATAATTGAATCAAAGAGAACTATAACCATATATAGATAATGTCCTTGAAAAACTATTGATAGTTTTCCTATCACGACTTGTAAAAAAATTACCAGATATATGTTTCCAAACAAATGTAGATTATACATCAAAAGTCTGTCTTAGAAAAAAACAGAGTTACTTTGATTTACTGTTACTACATAACAGTTCACTTGATTGACAAATTAAGCATAATAACCTGTCTTCAAAGCATATAGATAAGTGCCACAACTATTCAGAATTTTCAGTTGATAGAGGACTTAGTGAAATTGTAAAGTGTTTTTGACTACACATAGTTATCAACAATTTCTTCAAAATATAGAAGACCCTCTATAGAACCAATTGCTCTTTTTGACAGTCGATCTACCACTGAATTATATTGTCTATATATGTGGTCAAAGGATAGTTTGCTAAAAGATTATTGTAATATTTTGATCCTGAAACATCAGTGATCAAAATCAACTACTTGCAGAGAATATTTTCCAGTCTCCCAATCTATAATGTCTCTCGAATCTCCCAGAATTTGAAGAGACATAAATCCTTTGCTAGAAAGCAAATCTCGAAATGCCTCACAAAGCTAGAAGTTTAGCTTTGATGTTAGTGCCAATTCCACATCCCATCCATAAGAGAAAATTGTGACTACTATTTAATTTAGCATCATACCACATCCCCACAATCCTAACTATGCAACGCCAACGAAAAAACCAATTATACCCTCACCTGCCATTGTATGCTCGGAAAGGATCCTAGTATTCTTTGCCTTCATCCCTTTAAAATGCTCTTTATAGACCCCTAAAATCCTTGCACTGACGATAGAGGCATTTTTAAAAACATTGTAAAAAATAACCGCATTTCTAGACCTCCATATCCCCCAACTATCATAAATAAGAAGTTCTTTATATTGAGCTTTGTTCAAAAGTGAGTGGTTCCCAATTCTTAGATATCTTTAGAACAAATTTGAAATCTCTCCAAACACATTTGCATAAGTACACTGAATAAAAAGGTGATTAATAGACTCAGCATTAGAAAAACACAAAACATGGGAATTTAGGCCAAATCTACCTCTTTTAAGCATATGATCCCATGTTATTAATATGTTTTCCAAACATAGCCAACTAAAGCATTTCAACTTGGAAGGGATATTCCACTTCCATATTTTGTGAGACCACCATTTGATACAAATTAAATAGAAGCATACGAGATAACATCACATGCTTGTTTAGCACTAACATGGCCAATTGAACCCTTCCAGGACCAAATGATCTTATCATCAATATTTGTCAGACATACTCCAACATGCCTTAAACCTGTAACATAAGAGTTCCATTCAAAAGCTAAATCCCCCTCAAGGCCTAAATCCTCTGTGTGCAACCAATACAATTATGAATATCCCAACTGATTTGAATTTATCACCTGTGCTAAGTATTTAATTCCATTCATTGACAGAAAGTATATGAGAGGATGAGAAAGCTTAAAAAACTCCTCTCCCCCTCAAAAGGATCAACTCCGACAAGAACCTTTTATCCATTTCCAATTCTCGACGACAACCAAGAACCAAGCCAAGGATAAGACTTGACAAATCCTCTCCAGAAGCTTGATGCAATAGTAACATATTTATTTTGCATTCTAATCCAATCGAAGACATATTTTTTCTTAAGGTATTTAGCCTTCAATATTTCACCATAATCCAGGTCCAAAAAGACCTCTCCATAGGGTTTTCATACTTGATGCCATACTAAACCATAGAAGATTTTTTATTCCCCACCCCACAATCTTTTGGGAAGATAAATCTTCTCCCAGTTGGCCAAATGAATTCTTTCCTTATTCACATTACCAGACCACAAGAAATGCATCATTCTTTTTCATAAGGTATTTAAGATAGATACATGGATCTTTTCTAATAAATACCAGTAAACTGGTATACTTTCAAGAATAGTTTTAACTAGAATTATTCTACCACCCAAAGAGAGCCACCTATAACACCAATTACTTATCCTTTTTCCACTTTCCTAGCAAGCCACATCCAATTTTGCTTCAAGTAATTATTTGGCTTGAGTAAGTAACCAAGATACTTAAAACCAACCTCAATAAAATCAATCTTGGAAGGAAATAAAATAAGAATCTATTCAAGAATATCATGTGCAATTTCATTATGAAGAAAACTGAACTTATGAATACTAACCTCCATTCTGAAGAAAACTGAACTTATGAATACTAACCTCCATTCTGAAGAAAACTGAACTTATGAATACTAACCTCCATTCCAGATAAAATAGTAGCTTGATTATAAATATGCATACTCTTTAAAATATATATATGAATCTTTAATTTTTTTTATACTTGTACTATATTTGTTGTACTTAAAAACTATTAAAAACTATTTCAGAGAGGAAATAAAAAAATAATGTTTTCTTAAAAAAAACCATTATATTTGTTATTTTAAAGAGAGAAATAAAAATTTTGTATCATCTCTTTTGAAAAAAATGGACATGTCCTTCCTCCTCTATTGTAATGATATAATATAGTCTTCAAAGTCACTATATCTTCAACGCAAAAAGCTCACTCTTATCTTTAATCTTACTTTATCATGGCATCACTAACTCTAAAAGACATACTCTTTCCTATCCAACTCTTAGATTACATAACGAATAAATAAACCTATGAAGAGGCTTGGACACACTTGAATTTTTGATATATCAACTTACCCTCCTAGAAATTAAGTGCATCCTTTGAAAGTGAATTTGCTTTTCGAATTAGTCCCCTCAAATATATGTGTAAGAGATACAATCAAACATAATTTTACCTTCCAAGGCTTTCTTCATTATAGGATCAAGTTCCAGATTGGAAATATAGAATTTTCCATTGCAGTAGTTTATCAATAGTTTTTAGTCACCCATAATTTGCAAGTCCCTTAAACCTTGGTTTGTTGCAAACTTCATTAGAATCCAAAGTACAAAAAATTATGCTTTGTTATTTGTGCCCTACCCAACACCATACTTTATGAAGAAAAAATTATGCTTATTCATGAAGAGAGTTGCCCTCGCTCCACATATATCTCAGACTCCTTGGAAAGTACCCCAAGCTTCAGTGAAGTCAATGATTGTAGCTTTAAGGACCCTTAGTGTCCTTATCTCGAGAGCTTTCCACCCTTATACATAGGAGATACTTATTTTATGAGATACCAATCCAACAACCATGCTATCTCCCTGAAATATTATCTTATTTTTATACAACCACAATCCCCATATAACATAGCATGGCAAAGCTTTATGTACCTTAATATTTGAGTTTGTCATTTAAACTTCAAAACATTCTACAAATATGTTTTTATTCCACTTATTGAACTCACCCACTATTTAAATAAATTCATTTCAAACAAACATGATAAAATTATGTTTTTATTCTACCATTTAAATAATTTCATTTCAAACAAACTTGATAAAAAAAGATGGTCCATCTATTCACCTTCCCATTTATTCACCTTCAACCTTACATAACAAACGAAAAACTTAATTCTAAAAATAATAATGCTTGTGTTTAAACCACTTTGCCCCTGCCATGATATGTAAAGAATTACAATGAAGAAATATCAATAACAATTCTCATGTAAAGAATTACAATGAAGAAACATCAATAACAAATCTCATGCAAAGCTCATCCTAATGACATGATAGGGAACGTATTGACCTCATCCTCCTCCTCACATCATATGGATAATGGATGTATGTCGATGAACAAGCTCGAATCTCGGGAAATCAGATGGTGGACAAGCGTATTTATAGCTTAAGCCATTTGAAACAAAGCGAACTCCCTGAGAGCTCCAGATGTCTTTCGCACTTTGAACTTTCTAAAACAAGTGTTGTATTAGGTAGGTATAGCAGTCCCCATTCATAAATTCTTGATGGGAAGACATCAAGGACTTGTGTCAGACCATTCCCATCAAGTATTTGTATCAGACCAGAGTTAAATGCATTCTAGTTCACAGAAATGAAGAGTGAGAGTAACCGGTTTGAGAATGCTCAGGAAAGATTAAGTAACAGATTAAAACCATGGGAACGAACAATGCAGTTTTGGGTGAGAGCCCTGAATGTTTATACGAGCTATAAGGTTGGCCTGGCCCCAATTCATAATTGTTCAATTTGATTAATGGAAGTTTAGTTTGTGGGTTATGATTCGTGATGCTTTTTTGTTTGGTTTGCATGCATTGCAATGGTTGCAGATTTGCCAGATTCGTGTGAAGTATGTCAAAGAGAAGGAGAAGCAAGAGAGGATGTGGGAAGACCAGCATGAGATTGCAGCGGGCAGGATTTACTCGCTCTGTTCTGATCTTGGGGGGTTCTTTCTTAAGGTGGGTGTTGTTTTTCATCCAATTAAAATATCTCGCTGTATGCACATTCACGCTTTTGCTGTTGTTTTTGAAAATTTACGCAGTGTGTGATTGAAGCTTTGGAAATCTTGATATTTTGGGTGGTAACATTTGTATATTTGAACAGACCGTGTTTCATGAAAATATGGGTTGTTCACTGAGGTGTTATTTATTTTGAGCCGGCGAAGCCCAGGGCTGAAAAGTAGTGTTATTAAGAGGTCTTGTCACCTACCCGGCCTCCTTAATGGACTGAGGGGTACCTCAATTTTACCTCAGTTCTAACTAAATTTCCAGCTCCAAAAGAAATTTTACCACAAAACCACGCTAAATGCCTAGATTATGCAGTCAAACAAAATAATGCTATACGCAATTCTTTAATGATGTGTGGAAGGATATTCGAAATTGGAACTGAAAAGTTAAAACACATAATTTCATCATATAAAAACCAACATAAAAACATCATACAGTACTTACATAGTTCCAAACATTATAATTGAGTGCCAAGGAACATTTCCATGCATCCAATTTTCAAATGCTACCTTCTGAGCTGGTCTATGAGATGACAAGGGCAAGGCTACTTACAGGCTTACTCTCCAAAATCCCTCAAAGGTGGTGCCATAGGATTGAAAATAGACAGGGAAGATGATCTTACTGAGCAACCACGAACCCTCTGCCAGCCAACACACTGGTACAGGTTACACTCTTTACTCTCTATTAACTCTTGCAGTAGTACGGGAAATCCCTTCGTCAGTTTCGACACTGGTACAGGAAAACCCTTTGCCAGTTCTATACCACTGGTATCTACTATCTATAGACCCTTTGCCAGCCTACTCACTTGTACGGGAAACCCTTTGCAAGGCTACAAACCAGTACTGGTTTTTATGCTCAATAGCTTCTGCTCAACCCAAGATTCCTAACAGCCGTAGTCTAGTCTCATATATGTAGCAAGTCCAATATAGGATTTCAAATTTTCAACCACAAATCATGATCGATAAATGGTAGGTCTATGGCTCGTCCTTTCATCAACACGGATGTTCTGCTGAATTAAGATTTGTAAAAGTCTTTGCAATCACTGCCATACCGAAAAAAACATGCTTCTTATAGCTTTGTTCTCAATAGAAAAGGCATTCTCTGTTTCTAATTTCGAATTCATGCTGTCCCATATTGCTGCCCATTCATTCATAACAGAACCATAATTTGAAATAAATCAAATAAAAAATTGTGCTCCTGTAGATTGTTGAAGATTAGGACAGAGATTGGATTTCTCATTGCCATTAAATGTGTAACGATAGAACAATGAATTAACTCCATTGCTGAACGTTTGAACTATTAGTATGAATGCATTCCACCTCTTGCTGTCAATTCGTTCACTATATATATATATATATAATTCGCAATTTTGTTGATCCAACACAATCACCTTTTTCAGTGGCTGTACTGCCATACATAACAAGCACATGTGAAAAAAGCTTCACATAGCGAAACTATCCAGCAAAAAGCCATTCCAAATGACCCTCCAAAAAATATTTAAATCACATCAGTAAATTCCTGTGTTGCAGGGGTACCTGTCCCCGGGGGTTGAGTTCGCATCCCCGTCCCGGGTATGGTTCCCTAGTCTCGGAAACCGGGTCGGGTTCTTCTCAGGCGTCTCCTGAAGTTTCCGTTGAGGCACCCAAGAACGGGAAACCTTCGGCCAAAAAAACAGAAACTTTGCCTGATTTGGGGATCCCGTCCCCTGATTTTGGGGACTCTGAGGAAACTTCAGTTGACTGATAATTGACAAAAATGATTTTCTTTAATTGTTTCTTGATTTTTTAAGAGGGAAAGGGTGGGCGTGGGTCTCTCTACCCTTCCCAACACATTTTCCATTCCCATTGCACCCGACTCACTCGACCCGACTTGACTCTTGCAAGAAAGGCGGCGGCAGAGAGGAGAAGTCGCAGCCCGCAGTAGAGGATAGGAGAGGAGCCTGCAGCAGAGGAGGAGAGGAGCCCGGCAGCCCGCAGCAGAGGATACGAGAGGAGCCCGCAGCAGAGGAGGAGAGGAGCCTGCGGAAGGGAGGAGAGGAAGCAGGCCGCAGCGAAGGAGAGGAGTGGTAGCCTGCGGGAGAGGAGAGAAGGCAGCCGTGGGAGAGGAGAGAAGGCAGGGTGGGAGAGGAGAGGAGAGGAAGAAGCCCACGGCAGAGGAGAGGAGAGGTAGCCCGCGGGAGAGGAGAGAACGCAGCCCGCGGGAGAGGAGAGAGGAGCAGCCCGCAGGAGAGGAGAGAGGAGCAGCCTGCGGCAGGCAGAGAGGAGAAGAGAAGCAGCCGGACAGTGGGAGAGGAGGAGCAGTCCGACAGTGGAAGCCTGAACAGTGAAGGTATTTTCAGTTTTCCATAAAAAAAATTGCCCACTGTCTAGAATCCAGCAAGATAATTTAAATTAATTTATTAAATTTTAAATTTTTAAGTTTCTGTCTAACAGCCCATTTTTTATTTTAAAATTTTTCCTCTGAAAATCTGAAATCATTGTTTTGTTCCTCATGTAAAATTTTTCCTCTTGTAAAATTTTATTGTTTCTAGGTTCCCAACCAATATGTCATCATCAAACCCTCAATATCCTCTTTGGAAGCATGTGGAGAGGACAAAGCCACCAAAGGGTGGAGGGGGGACAGCCACTATAAAATGTCACCTTTGTCAAGCTGAATGGAAGGGCAGCTACACCCGGGTTAAAGCCCATTTCATGAACATTCCAAAGAAGGGTGTTGAGGCTTGTCCGGGAGACCCATAGGATCCCACTAGACTCCCTAGTGTACAAATGGAGCAATGGAGGGCTGATGGTAAGGCAGGAAAACAAATCTCACGGCCATCTCTGTTGTTGATAATGAGTATGACAATGATGAGTTCAATGAAGACGAAGTGCCATCCGAAGATGAAGTTCGTCTTGGTGATGAAAATGTGCCACCAAAGGCATCAAAAAGCAATGTAACATCACGCAAGAGGCCTAAAATTGTTGGTGGCACATATGACATGTTTGATTTGAAGGGAAGGGAGGGTGTTGATCTTGCAATAACAAGATTTTTCTTTGCATGTGGCATCCCTTTTAATGCAGCTCGCTCACCCTATTTTGAGCAAATGGTCCGTGCCATTAATGATGGACCTCCGGGGTATAAGGCACTGGGTAATGAGAAGCTTCGAAATTTTGGTGGACAAGGAAAAGGCACGTCTTGAGAAGGCAATGGCACTGTTGAAGGGATCTTGGAGTGTAGATGGGTGCTGCATTGTGATGGATGGTTGGATTGATTGTCGAAATCATCCATTGATAAACATTATTGTCTCTTCCATATCCGTTTTTTTTGTTTTTGTTTTGTGAATTATTGATGTCCTTAGGCACATTTTTTGGACACCATGCGCAGTGCATTCTCTCAATAATACATTGAAAGATATTGGAAAAATTGATTGGATTCGGTTGCTAATTGAAAATGGCCGGAAGATTCAGATGTTCATGTGCAACCACCACCATTCACAAGCCATACTTACATCAAGCATCAACTTAGATTGCTAATAATCCATTAAAATACCAGTTTGTGACCATATCCTAGTTCATGGTAAATATCCTAAGTGTAGCAAATTGGGCATTTTCATTAGCATTCAGTCTATCCTGGATCCGATACTTTGTAATTGTAGCTATTGGGATATCTTTTATTGGTTGATAATCTTTCATCAGTAAGCCTTTAATCCTATTTATCAAGGCCCTATCTCAGTAGCCATTAGTCAATCCAGGCTGTTAAGTCAAGATACCATTGTTCGTATTCGCTACCAATCTTCGTTTGTGCGTCTTGTCTTCGTATTGGTCTTTCTAGGCTAGCTAGGGTCTCCCCCTTGGTCTTGCTCTTAGCTTGGCCTAAAGTGAAGCGTGCTCTGTCCCGTGTGATAACTAC
Organism: Larix kaempferi; assembly: GCA_027924585.1. Classification (NCBI taxonomy): domain Eukaryota; kingdom Viridiplantae; phylum Streptophyta; class Pinopsida; order Pinales; family Pinaceae; genus Larix; species Larix kaempferi. The sequence goes on from BSBM01001166.1 coordinate 11,744,240, forward strand.
ATCATTTGTAGTGGTAAGAGTACTCTTGGGTCACTTGGTTTAGTTGCCTGCCCTCTACCATCTTGGATAGGATCCCTCTTAGTGGTAGCTACAACTTAGGTGATAACATGCCATACAAGCACTTTGCCATCTACAAAAGCAACTCTGAACCCTTTATCTTATAAGGCTAATATGGAGAGGAGATTCTTCTTTAATCTTCGTACAAGTAAGACATCTTTCATATGTAGAGAATCTCTAGATTCTAGTTGAAATGAGGTTGGTCCAACTTTTATAACTGCATACTTGGAATGGTCTCCAAGTTCTAATTGTAGTGATGAGTTCATTTCTGTCAAATCTTGAAGAGAGTCTTTGTAACCTGTCATGTGCCTAGAGGCACCACTATCTACCAACCAAGTCTCACTATTATTTGTAATAATGCCTGTGAAGGCCTAAACAAAAGAATATTCCTTCTGAAGTTCTTCCATTCTGTGATTGGTCACCATTTTGATAAGGCCTGAAATCTGATTCAAAAACTCTAGTAGGAGCTAGGGAAAAACTAAAAAATGACAAAGTTGAATTTTGCCTCCACGGATAGATGCGCCTTCCTAGGGCAACCTCCAAAGCACTATTTTTCAGTCCAATCTGTGGTAAAAAAAATTCAAAACTGGAAGCCCTAGTTCCTTGGTTCCAGCAGAAATTAGGTCAAAATTGAAACTCCACAAAATTGAGATTTGCTTCCACAGATAAGTGCCCCCTCCTTGGGCGAGTTCCAAAGTGCTATCTTCATGTTCTCAATCTGTGGAGAGAAGTGTCCAAACTTGGAAGCCTTGGTTTTCAGATTAGGGCAAAAACAGTCACTGGCAATGGCTTCTATTCAACACTCCTCTGATACCATGTTGTATTTTTAACTTGGCAGTATAATTTTCATCTCTTTCAAATTTAATTCATAATTCATTTCATCCCACAATTATGTTTGAAAGAAATATATTCATTTGCAGCAGAAATAAAACAAGGATCATTAAAAGATAACCATGCACAAGAGACACAAAGATTTATCCTGGGAAACCCAATAGGGAGAAAACCTAACAAACTTTTCTTAGAAGAAATCAATTCAATACAAGTACAATACCAATCATGAAGTTGAACCCTAGCACAAGAGAGGTTCACGCTCCTACACAAGAAACCCTAACAAGGGTAGCAAATCTTCCAAGAGAGAATAAGAGCCCCAAAATATTTCTTCTTGCCTTTGGTAGGCCTTCCTAGGAGGTGTGCACAAGTGGAGAGAGAAGAATGTGTGATGAGTGAGTGAAAATAAAGTGTGAGAACACTATTTATATTCTTCAGCTTACTAGAACTTTCCTCAATTTGGGGCCGACTTGTACTTTTGCTCCCCATCTTTTATTTATCTGCAAGCTGACTTGTCTTCTTGTCTTCATTTTCGTCTGGAACTTATTCATTGCTATATGGGATTTCTTCAATGGTTTGTTTTGAATTCTTGGATATTTCTTCATCATAGAAAAGTTATCCTCATTGATGTCCATCTCCTCATATGCATATCAATTTCACACATAGAGCTCTAATGTTGATTTGACCATACTCTAAGAAGTCCTAGACACTTCTTAGAGCCAATGTCAAATTCAACATTAGATTAGACTTTGTCTATTATAGAAGGAGATAAGATCCCCTATAACATAGACAAGTCAACTCACTCTAATTAGAATAGATCACTCCATCATGAGCACTCCCACATAGAGCACACAATGTGACCATTAGCCTTACTTCACTCTTAGTCAATCCACATGACTAGACAAGGTTAAGGATACGAGCCTCAATACACATGACTAATAAGGGCTACGACTGGGCCATTCTCTACCAACCATTGGTCAATACACATGACCACTTTGGGAGAATGATCTTCAAAATGTTTGCCCGATGCTACAATCCATGGAGAAACATCAACAAAGAACACCCTATATGGGATGAAGAGCGTTAAGCATCATGGAGGGCATCGAGCCCTAGTTGGCCCGTGGCAACTTCTATTCCTGTTGGCTCGGGGATGCTTGTGGCTTCAACAATGTTCTTGTAGGGGGTAGTTGGCCCAGTGGAGTACATTGCTTAGGAGGATCAATGGAGTCCATGGAGGCTTGTGATGGAGGGATGTGGACGTGCCTTGTGTAGCTAGATCATCTTTGAGCCCTTATTGTGTATGACATCACCTTGGAGAGTGACACGTACTTTAGAGTGGACATCTCACATATGTTGGTCTACAAGGGCTTGTGTAGGTTGCTTGTAAGGGCTTGTGCCGACATAGTATTGTTTGCCTCCCTTACTTATCATATAAATAAAGGAAGGAGAGAGTCTTTCCACTCATATCATGATTGCACTATTTTGTTTGTACTTAGCTTCGTGGAGTAAGCCCTAGGCTTTCCTCATAAACCCTAGGATGAGTTATGATGTCTAGAGGAGGCATCTTTGTTAGAGCTTGATTCTTGTGACTTGGGTTTGGTCTTGTGAAGAAGAAGATGTTGGAGATCATAACACTTGTGTGTTCATTGTTATTCACTCTTTTGTAGGGATGCGACTAGGAAAGGAGTGCGCACTAGCCTCTCTCTCTCTCTCTTAGTCTTCGCTTGTACTTGTATTCTCTCTCTTTCTTGAGGTGCTAGGTTTATGTCTTGGAGTTCTAGGGTTAGGGTTTATCTCGTGGAGATTGAAGATTAGGGTTTTGAGAGAAAACCATAGGGTGAGTTTGTGAAGAATAGGATGTTTTTCCTTGGAGGTTGTGTTGGTGAGATTCTTTTACTTGGATCTTGTTTGAGCTAGGGTTTGGTGATCTACCCTAGCTAGGGATTTTTGGATAGTTGGAGTTTGTGCTAGCCTTGAGAGAAGGCTATGCTATGTACTTGTACTTCATCTTGAGCATATATATGAAGTTTCAAGCTGCCCATATATTGTGCAATTTCCAGATTTGAATTTTAGCTATATATGTTCTCTAAGCATTGCTATTTACATTTATTTATGTTTTGCTGATTTAACATAAGGGGCAAATCCTTAAGTTGTTTTGACATCTAAGGAAGAATATAAGGGGCTGATTTTACTGTTATATTGGTGTAAAAGTACATTTTCATATCTGGTTATTGGTTGATAAATTGTCTAGGATTTGATACTTATCTCATTGTTTGGTATCGTTTCTCCTTGAATTGCTTCAAAGTGTCGGGTTGTTTGAAGTGAATTATTGTGATCTTTCCGCTGCTATTATATATTTTAATTTACAACAACCCTAAGGCTGAAAATTTTAAGTCTATGATCCTAGAAACCTTCTAGGAAGAAGGTGGGATTTCAGTTTTGCATTAATGGCTCAAGTGCATGAGATTTCAACAAATGTTATGTCAAATCAGTGTGGATAACCAGTGCTAGAAACTACTCCATTTTGGAGACAACATAAGCTAAAATTCAAATATGCAATTTTACAATTTTTGAATAGAAGGAACACTTAATATATGTGCAAGATGATGTACATGTACATATCCATAGCTTGGACTAGCTGCTACAAGTCATGCTCTCCAAACCATAGCTAGGGAAACCATAAGAGAATCCTAGCCACCAACTCCTCCAAGCTAGGAATCACTCCCAACCAAAGTTAGTTTCTTTACTAAAGATCCACAACAAACTAGCATACACACTTGCAAATCCTCCTTATCACTTTCACTTGCACCACACAAGTGTATAAGAAAACTTCCTATCTTCTACACATCAAGCACTCAAACTAGTACTAGGGTTTTAATATACATCAAAACCCTAGCCTTCTTTTCTCAGAAGAAGTACACATGAAATTCTCCCTTTGCTCCTCTAGGGTTTCTCCCAAACCCTAGATTCCCTTGTCTTCTTGGGGTAAAAGCTTGATCATAGTTTTCCCCTAAATCTCCTAAAAAATCTAGTGCTCAAGACAAGGAAAGCAAATACAAAGAAGTACAAAGAGACTAGTTCGCTCTAGTTCTCACATCTCTAATAGAAGCATGTGCTTACTATGATGGAACAATAATGAATGAATGAAAAATCTCGATCTAGTCAATTGTGTCTTTCTCGTTTGGTTGAGAGGAATGTTTTTATCCTACCTTGCTTGGGTTCAAATTCCGCTTTGTGACATGCTTTCTCTCTTTGTGAGTCAATTGTTGATTGTTGGCCTAGCCGTGATCCCTATAGAATTTGGTTTTCCCTGGGTAGCTACCTCCTAAGCTATGTTGACCTTTAGGTCCACAACACCTCCATTAATACTTCTCAGTAGAAGCGTCAAGCACAATTCTCCATGAAAGCAACCAAGTGGTTCCATGCTACCTAGGGCTTGACACATTCCTCCTAAATGCCCCAACGCTCCTCCTTCATGTAGTTTCTCTTCCTTGTTGATGTTTGTGTAGCATCAAAATGTATTCTTAAGAAATCCCAGAGAAAGTGGAAAGAAATGAAGAGCACAACTAACCAAATGAAATGGGTAAATTGACCTTAGAAGGCAAAATGACAAGTCGACTTGAAAGATAAATAAAAGATTAAATAAAATTCAAGCCGACCTAACTGTGGAAACTTCTAGTGAAAAGAAGAATACATCATTTTGACATCAAGCAAGCACATCTCTCTTTCAAATGATGCGCACTTCTCTAGGAGGACAAGTGAGGAACACAAGAAGCATGATCTTTGGGGCTATCGTACTCTCTCTCTCTCTCTCTCTTTGTTGTCAAAAGGATGCACCTTTTCAGAGGTCATTCTGTATCTTTCTTGTATATCATTATTCTATTTCTGTAACTAGTGCCGGGCACTAGATTTGACATTGTATCTTGTTGAAGAATCTTATCTAGAGAAGTTGCTGGGTTTTTTCTGTGAAAGGGTTTTCCCATGGTAAACATTGTGTCTATTGTGGATGTGTTTCTTTAAGTGTTCCTTTTTATGCATGCAATTTATGGTTATGTGATAGAAAAGTATTAAAAAGTTAAAAACATCTAACTGCTGAGAAAAATCAACATGGTATCAGAGCAGTGCTAAAAGAAGCCATTGCAACAACCGTAATAGCCGTAAGTTGGAAACTAGGGCTTCCACTTCGAAACATTTCCAACCATAGATTGGACTAAAAAGTGGGGTTTTGGAATTCGCCCTAGGAGGGCACATCTATATGTTGAAACAAATCTCAAATCCAAGAAATTTTAGTTTTGACCTTGTTACGTGGTACCAGTACCTGCTCACTTTCAAATATCTGCCCAGGGAGAGGGGTCGTTTTTTTTTCCAAGGCCATGATGGGGGTATTATCTGCACTTTCTAAGAGGTGGTTATGGCCTGACCCCAATGTTGAAAAAGTCGGCAAGGGTCCTGAATACAATTTCTCGGCAACATTGCCAAAAAAATTGGGAAAAATCGGCAAAAGTTGGCAAACATTAAAAAATACAAAATACATTAATTTTTTTCTTTAGAATTTTAAACATATAAAGCAACAATAACATCAGATAAACACATTGGAACATAAATATGGAGAAAGCATTGATATATATCATCATCATGTAGTCATGCCAAATATAAAATGATACATCAAAGTCGATACTGAATCCTGAAACATCATAGTTGTCCAATCAAGGACTCAAAAGTAGATAACCAATACAAAATGACATCATATAAATGTATCTCAGGAAAACTAGCAGTTAGTTATCTAATATCAATGCCCTCTTCCCTTTTTACGGGAAAAGGTCATGGGCCGTGTTACGGTGGTACCAGTACCAGCGCAGTTTGGCCTTCAAAACAGGCTGATATGCTTATTTTAGTCATTTTGCTCATGTATGGGTCAAATCTGGGGAAAACACCCCAATTTGCCCACTATTTTGATTATTTTATATTATTATTGTTTTAATTTTAAGTTGACATTTCTAATTTCAATTTGACATTTTAAAAAGGCATGTTGGCTTGGATTTATTTTATTTTTGTAAAGTGAGTGCGAGAAAGGTATAAATACACCTTCTCCTCACTTCATTTTAAGAACAACTTATGGGATAAAACTTAATTTTCTGATTTTCACCCTTCTTGGGCTCATGGAGTGTTGCGCACCTCGAGGATGGATATGCTTGCTAGTTTGGGGACACTTCTTTGAAGATTTTTTGCTCTTGCTCTTTCCTAAGGTGACGCTAGGAGTTGTTTGATTAACACATGCACAAGGAGGTATCTAAGTCTTTTCTCTTGATATTTCTTTGTTAAATGTTGGATGTATGCTTGTTTAAGGTTGAATGGTAGCCATTAATGCTGCATTTTGCCTTAGCATAAGTCATTTTCAGCCTTTAGTTACCCTAGCATTGTCAACTTGAGCTTTAGGTCTCCAAAGTTTGTCTTAGCTAGGGCATCATCAACCAACTCTTGTAGTTGTTGAGGAAGCCCTAGTTTTCCAAACTTGGCAAGTGCCATCTCAAGGGGAGGCTATCATCCTTGATGCCTCGGGTTAGGGTGATTTTCTCTTCAAACCCTAGGTTGTTCTTCTACTTTTTAAACCTAATTTCTGATTTTGTATAAATTGTACATATTATTTTAGGCTTAGTTGTTTTATTTTTATGTTTAGATTTGTTCTTATGTAATTTTGTCAATTTTTAAAAACCTTGAAATTCTGATTTTCTGCCCTAGTTGCAGACTTCAGTAGGCCTGCGACCTCCTCCTCCTTTCTCTCCTACCCTTGCCCTACTTTCCTAGCTACTCGACCTCCCTCCTTTTTCCCTTTCACACCTTCGACCTCCTTTTGTCCTTCGCTGGCCTCCTCCCATACTTCGGGTCTGCTGCTCCTCTTCCACTCGCTGCGCTATCCTTTCCTCTCCCTCTACCCGCGGCCTCCCCCTTTCCTTTCCTCCCTTGTCCTCTTCCCTATTCCTTCGTCCTTCCCCATCCATTCGCTGTCCTTCTTCCTTCTATCCTCTTCCCATCTGAGCCCTCCTCTTTGAGTTAACACAGGTCTGCAATAAAATTGCAGACCCCGTGCTTCTCCCTTGCTCCCTTTTCTGGACAAACAAAACAAAATTGTTATTAAGTCAGTTAACTGTGGTTTAAAGTTTGCAAGGTAATTTAATGTGTTTGCATCATAAAGTTATCACACCTTTGGCAATTTCCATTTCTGCTGCTATATCATCAGAGGTCTGATTTCTTACTATCATTGTCTGGGAATTTTGTTTTATTGGTGCAAAAGTTTAAGTGGTTATGATAATGAATGGTAGAGAAACCTTGTGGTAAACCTAAATTACAAAGACTATTATATTAACTCTGTTGCACTGGGTATCTACATACAGGTCCGAAGGTTGTATTTTGATAAATTAAATTGACACTCATTTGATCTTTGTATGGTTGATACAGGTTATTGGTGAAAAGTCTCTATTGAATGTTAAAGTGATATTTTAAGCTACCTTGACTTGGATACATAACAATAACATTTAAACTTGCATTAACTCAGTGGATGATATCTATTTACATGTGGTGAATGTCCTTTACATATAATTCTTTTGGATTGACTTTGCGATGATCTAAGGTTACGATACTAATGAATGTGCTTTAAACACGCTTATAAACACTTTGAATATAATTGACTCCATTTAAGCATTGGTCTAACTACAAATTGCATAGAGAATATAGTCCTTTGGTTGTACAAGTGTTCTACAAGGTCATTAAGGACACTTCTCCTTGGAGGTTTCGATGCTCTGAAGAAGTTAGAATCATGATCGAGGTGACATTGGGTCACTATTCTCATATTTGCTTATTAGGAAACTAGCCCTTCTAGTTTGTCCGATAACAGGCCGTTTGTCAGGACTGTGCCTAGCACTAGTAGTAGTAGTAGAAGGCCCTTGCCTTGCATCTAACATCGAACGATGAGTGATGGATGGAGGACTAGCTGTATCAATCCGTGTAGAAGGTGGTGGCGATGCTAGCACATCACCCTCCGTGGTGTCTCCCACCTCCTCCTGCCCTTCCTCTGTCTCTAGCCATGTAGGTGATTCCTCCATTATAGGAGTCTCAATATCCACCCTCCATTTAGACAATATACCAATACTATCTAAGGAGATGGCATCAACATCTGGTTCTTTCTCTATCTGTCTCATCCATAAGCGGAGATTGTAATGGACGTAGACCAAGTCAATGGGACATGTGAACTCCAACCTGTAAGAGGGTAATAATTTTTTTTATGCTTCTAGAGGTTCAAATTTCAAAAATTAATAAATTATAATATGTGAGGATGATAGATTCATAAATTACATTAAATGCAATTGATTTGTGGAAATTCTAACCTTCTGCGTCTCTTTGTGTGTATTTTTTCAAACACACTCCAAATCTGCTCACATACTAAAGTGGTACATGTTTGGCTAAGAATCTTGATGGAAAATTTCCGTAAATTTGGTGTCCTTATACCATAGGTTCGCCACCAAGTAGCTACAACAAATAAGAAAGAAAGAGAACTAAAGTACATTTCATTGCATTGGAAAATTGAAATAGGAAATAAATAAATCATAATTCAAATTTCAACTTTCAAATAAAAGTTAAATACTTTAATAACTTTTCTGGCATGAAATTGCTCCTGTCACGAATAGCATCATCAAAGCCAAATACTCCAGTACCATCCTGATACACCTCTATCTCACGTTTGATTGCATTGCGAGTCTCATAATCAGGTACCATCCTTTGAATACAAGTGAGGAGCCCCTCCAACACCTCGCCATCAAAATCAAAATTGCATTTGTAGGAAAATGCAGGGTTGAGGAAGAGTGCTGTTGCATGAATGGGTTGATGAAGCATCCTGGTCCATCGACTATCAATCAACTCCCATAACAACATGTGCCTGTTGTGCCCCGGGGTACCCTTTCCCACGTAATAATTCCGGATGGCCTCTTTGGCCCTATCCATGGCCTCATACAAATAGCCCATTACGGGCTTATCACCATCAAGAAGTCTTAGAACCTTTACCAAAGGTTCACTCACCGAGCACACTTCCTCCACTTCTTCCCAGAACGAGTCAGTGTGCACCAACTTGGCAATGATTCTCCCATGCTCTCTCCTGCTGTAGGGACAATCATGCCACTCATCACAAACAAACATTTGCTTCAACTCAAATTGACATTGAAGCAAAGGCCGAAGAGTAATGAAGGTGGTGGCAAAACGCGTGATTGCGGGACGCTTCAACTCCCTGTTTTTTGGTGTGCCTCCTCATGAGGTTGAGAACAAAAGTATGGTTGTAAATGAACTTGAGGATGCTTCTAACTTGATCAATCATCACCTTGTTAAAGGGAATTTTCCCCATATCCTCCAACATCAAATCAATACAATGAGCAGTGCATGGAGTCCAAAACAAAGTGGGGTGCCTCTCCATAAGCATCCTGCCAGCAACCACATAATTAGCTGCATTATCCGTAATAACTTGCACAACATTGTGCACCCCAATATCCCGTAGGAACCCATCTATCAACTCACATAATAGTGCTGCATCTTTTACGTATGCCGGTGCATCAATTGATTTCATAAACATGGTACCTCTAGGACAATGTACCAAAAAGTTGATAAGGGATGTACCCTTACCATCTGACCAACCATCTGACATGACTGTGCATCCAATGCTCTCCCATGACTGCCTGAACTCTTCCAACCTAGCATTGATGTCCTTTTCTGCTTGAAGGATTGGGCCATGCAACTCCTCGAAGGTGGCACTTTTATACCCCGGGCCCAACTCCTCGAAGGTGGCACTTTTATACCCCGGGCCAACTATTGCAATGGGATCACACATTGGCTTCCAAAATGGATTGCTTTTGATGATGCTAAGAGGTATGTGACTCCAGTAAAGACACCTCCCCATCACCCTATCCGCTTCTACCTTCTCTGTTTTCTTTACCATTGACTTGATAGAAGGTTGTGCTCCAACTCCTGTTCGTGGAGCAAGAAAGGATGAGGCCCCCACCCTCTCGGTAGGTGAATCTGTGGCAGTGAAACCCCTCGCACTACCCTCACGGACAGTGGCAGATAGTGATGCCCCTATACTTCTTGCTAGGCCAAAAGTTGCAAGCTCAGCTTTGTTTGCGGCGATCTCCTTCTTCTTTCTATTTTTTTCATGGATTGCGTCATGGGCAGATCTCATGATCTCTGGGGTCACTGCAGTACAAAGGCCAACATCATGCCCAGGGAGTTTAGCTAGATGGTATTTCAATATGTTAACCCCTCTCGACATGTGATGTCCACATAATTTGTAACTCAAATTTTGCTTGTTTGTTCCATCCTCGAGTTCACCATACTACCAAAATGGGTCCAGTGGCTTTGGCATTTTGGCAAATGGAATGGAAACCTCAAAATGCAAGTCTAGGGCACAAAAAATACAAAAACAATACATTAAACCCCATTTCAAAAAATTGCAGCAGTTTGGCTTAAAAAATCAGACCTCTAAATTTATATTTTTAGCCATGAAAAATGATAACAGGAGGGTGGCTAAAGATCTAAGAAACAAGCATGCTATTCCATTCTAAAACCCCCTTACATTGTGACTATTTTTAATATTTATGGACATGGAAATCATTGGCAAAATGTCAAAAAAAATAGAGGAAGATAGGCAAGAAAATATGCAAGCAAACATGCAAAAAAATCATAGAAAAGATAGAAGAAAGTGAAACACTACATACCTGTGAGAGGAATTGGTTGATTGGCAAATGTTTTGATTCTTGAAGCTGAACCCTTTCTCCACAAAAATTCTCAATGGTGATGATAAATGGTGTTTGGATGCCTCCAAGGTGGTTGATGGTGCCCTCTTGCCCTTCGCACTTCTCCAACAATGAAATGAAGCAAATGACCCCAAAAAATTGACTTTTCCCCCTTTACGCCATGGATTGGTTGGCCTGGGTGATTTTTTGGGTCGACTCGCGCTTTTTACGGAAAAATCGTGATTTTTTGAAAAATGTCGTGCCTCCACGTTTTTTTTTAAAATCGCGATCTTTCCCAGTCGATTTTTCGGCTTAGGGAAAAACTCGTGATTTTTAAAAAAATTGTCGATTTCTTGGTGAGGTTTTCAACATTGCCGGACCCTTTGATTCTCCCTCTTGGAGTACTATGGCTTAGTGGCATTGTTGACTGCCTCATTTTGGGGCTTGTTGCCCTGAGGTTAGTGTCCAGGGCTCCTGGGGGTAGGTCACTGGGTCATATGACCCCTTACTTGATTTCCACATAGCTGACAGTGTTTCAGCTCAGAGACACTTGCCTCCTCTTCACGTCACTTCATGCACCCATCCTGGCTCCTTTTTAGCAGAGCGCCCTCTCTCCTTGGTGGTTTCTCAGTGGTGACGTCATCCTTAGCCACCAGGTCCACAGGCTTGTTAGAGGGGGGACGTTGAGGGTTTTTCAACACTGTTGGGGTTAGATGGGGCATGACGATCCCCCCTGCTCATTCCACCTTTCGGAGTGAATCCATTTGTTCATTTTTAGCTACTTTTAGCAGTTTTTGATAAACTATAGGGAAAATGCCCCAAGTTATCCACATATTAGATTATTTTATGTTATATTTTTACATTGACATTATATTTGGCTTGTCAACCTGGTTATTTTAAAAGTGAGTTGAGAAGTCTATAAATAAGCCTCCTCACTTCATTTGTAAATCATAACACAATGGATAAATTATATTATGTTGCTCTTTTACCCAAGATAGGCTTGTTGGAAGTGATGCGCACCTCTTGAGGGTTCTCTTTGGCTTATGGATGAATTTGGATGCTCTTAGGTTTTAACTCATGGATGGTGGATGCTGTGAATTGTTGGAATAACACGAAGCTTAAGTAAGTCTTATTTTGTCTTTTTTGGTGAAGGTAGGTAAGTTTTGCTCCATTGATGATTGAATGGTGGCCATAGAGCTGCATTTTTTCTGATTTTGGTCTTCTTTTCTGCCTTCTATCAACCTTGCATGGTGGAAAATGCTCCCTTGAGGAGTTTTTTCCTAGTTTGGTCTTGGATCTCCAAGTTTGCCCCAGATTAGGCTCCCACAACGAACCCTTGAGGTTGTTGTAGGAAGCCCTAGTTTAAAGTCAAGGAGAGATTTAGTCCAAGAGGGAGGCTGGTCACCTCTCCTCTAATCCTAGGGTTTAGGGTATCATCCACTAAAACCCTTGTTTTATCAAATTCTTGCATTTTCATGTGTAATTTTGCATTTTCATGGCAGAATTAGGGTTAGACTCAGGTCTGCAATTTAATTGAGTTATTGTATTTAGTTAGGTCTTTTTGGTTCATTTATTTCTTTTATTATAATAAATCCTAAAAAATTTAAATTCTTTTAAAAACCAAAAAGAACAGTAAATTTTCACAAAAATTCAGCCATCTAGGGCTGTGGTCTCCTCCTCTTATCTTCCTCGGTTTCACGACTTGCTTCCCTGAGGCCTCGACCTCCCTTTCCACCTCCTTAAACCTTGTTGCAGCCCCCTTTACACCCTCGACCTCCCTCTTTTCTCCCTCTCTAGCCCTCGGCCCTCCTTCACCGCTCACTGTCAAAAATTGCAGACTGCAATTTTTTGCAGACTGTCAAACCTAACTAACCCGTAAAGCCCTAGCGCTGCCCTCTAAACCCCAGCGCTCCTCTCCTTTACTTCATTTTCCCTCTAAGCAAGCTCCTAAGCCCTAAAACGTGGCCCTGAGGGCCCTTTCAAGGTGACGTCCTAAACTTTAGGTCACTGCTGCTCCAATAACAGACCTGCAAAAACAATTAACAAAGGTTACTATGCATGTTTGATTAATGGATTGAAACCTTATTTGGATGTTACTGCTAGTAATTGTGAATGGTGGAATTAATAAATGCTAGCTTCCTTGGAAAAGTGTTATAAATACTATTAATACTGCTATACTGGTATACTGGTTCACTTTTTGCAAGGGCTATCATACAAATAGATGCTGATATGATACTATAATGCAACCTATTTTAATGCTGTTAAATGAAGGTTGACAGGACTGTATTACTATCTGATCAAGGATGCTAAATTTGTCATTATTACAGTGCTGCTAAGAACTACAGGATGCTACAGGATTGGCATTAAATAGGATCGATATCCCATATTTATTAGCTTGGTGTAATTACTGTGTTTGAGAATATAAATGAATGACATTTATATGGTTAGTACACCTTGCTTATTATTGGTTTGATCACTGTATTCACTTGATTGGTTACACATTGTTTAATAACAATGCACATTGCTTATGCTGGTTTTGTAAATGGTTATCTCTCTATTGATTGACATCACTACTTGGAACTGCTAACCTAAATACATGACAGCTAGTTCCTAAATAATTACACATTTGTATTGCTCAAAACACTGTCAAATAACATATAATACTATTGGTGTTCTATCTTAGGCATTCTCTAACCTATGGTGGTCTTACACTCGTGCCTAGCTGAAAGTTGTGTGATATGTCGTCTTCATTCTCTGTTTTGACTCCATGAAGGCACTGATCTATATTTGAGGTTGTGGAAGGTATTTGGTGTAGTTGTTGGCAGGCACTCAAATAAGGGCTCTCCCCTTGGAGGTCAAGGCACTCCTAAGAAGTTAAGGATTTGTGATCGAGGTGACATTGGGTCACAAGTCTGTGCATGTGCTTACCGGACACTAGCCCTGCTAGTTCGTTTGGTAACAAACCTAATTACTGCCAGAACCGGGAATCTAGGGCTTCCAGTTTTGAGCTATTCTATCCACAGAACTGACTGAAAAGAACTGCTCTCCAACTCGCCCTAGGAAGGCACATCTTTCCTTGGGATTATATTTTTCATTTGATAAGCTTCATTTTTGACCTTTTTGCTAGGGTTTCTAGGTCAAATCTCAGCTTTGACAAAAATGACAACCAATCTAAGGGTTGAGGATAGATTGCATGGAGCAGATAACTTCAGATCTTGGAAGCACAAGATACTTCTCATTCTAGAAGAGAATGATCTCTAAGATTATGTCAAAGAAGATACCCCGGAACCAGAAGAAGAGGAGGCTAAAGCAAAGTACAAGAAGAATATGGTCAAGGCAAAAAGAATTCTATCTGATTCAATCAAGGACCACTTGATCCCTCCTGTGTCAAAATTGAAGACCCCTAAGGAAATGTTTGAGGCCTTGACAAGATTATATCTTTCAAAAATACTAGCAGAAAGTTATTGTTAAGACATCAGTTAAGGAATGTGATGATGAACAAGTCAGAGATAGTGTCGTCCTACTTTACAAGGGTTTCTCACATCAAGGATCAACTAGAAGCTATTAGAGATACTATAGAAGAGAAAGAGCTCGTGTTGACAACATTGAATGGTTTTCCCTCTTCTTGGGATGTGTTTGTTCAAGGTATCTGTGCAAAAAAAAAGCTACCCAAGTTTGATAAGCTGTGGACAGATTGTACTCTAGAAGAGGCAAGGTTGATCTCCAAGATGAAGAAGACAAATGACGAAAAAAATCAAGCACTTGCAGCTCATGCAAGGAAAGGAAAAGGTAAAGAGATTACCAAGAATACTAGTCGCACTCGAGAGAACAAAAAACGAAGAACGAAGCATCATACTCATATGGTGGATGATGATGAGCCTACTTCATACAAGAAGTCAAAGGAGACATCAAATGGAGAATTTGTCCTTTAAGTACTATCACTCAAGGGAGTGGTGTTTTGCTAATGGATAGTGGTGCTTCTAAGCACTTTGACATGCTTCAGAAGTCTCCATAAATTCTTCAGAAGGAAATTGGAAACAATTCCAAGCATGAAGTTAAAGAGTAGGAGAAGTCTCCTATTAGCTAGATTCAAGTGAAGCATAATGAAGTTTACAGATAATGCCAAGGGATCTTTCCCAAACTATGAAGTTAGATCCAAGGTGATCTTAGATCTAGTGCATCCAGAAGACACGAGGACCAAGGATGAAGTTTTTCAGCGAGTTCCAGGAATTTAGAACTTGATCAAAGTTCTAGTACCTTGGTGATCTTTGCTAGGAGGTAGGGATCAAGAGGGAGTCAACCAAACAAGCAAAGATAAGTATTTAATGTTTTGTGAAATAAGTGTTATTTATTTAAATTGAATTGTTATCGTATTGATAAGTAGCATAACTATTTTATTGATGGATAGTACATTGGATACCGGTTAACCCTTGTGGACATTTCTGTTAGGTCCACTATGGAGGTGTTATCACATAGAGTGTAGTTGTCTACTTCAAAGGTCCTATCTAGGATGGTAGAGGAAGACAACTAACCAGTGACACCTAAGAGGGCCTCGATTCCCAAGATGGACTGGTTGTCACGCCAATCGAGGCACTCTTCACTTCTTTCTATCTAAGCCACAGATAGAAAAGGGGGAGACATTGATCTACTCTTAGAAAGAGAGATCTAACCCAAGCACTAAAACAAGCAAATCAAACAGTAAAAGTGGAGTGAAGGGTGTAGAACCCTAGATTTAAGGAATTGAGCTATTGTAGAGGCTTAGGGAAGATAAAATATGAAAGTTGATTAGTTCAATTACAATAGCTCAGAATTAGGAACAAATCCAGGATATAAGTGTTAAGGTAAATGATCAAAATCCATTGCCTTGGGAACGTGTACTTAAATTAGGGGAAATGGTCCCAAAGAGTAGATCTGGATAGATTATGGCTTCCTAACACTGCTTGACTGTAGATCTGACAGTATCAAAGCTCACAAGCAAAAATCGGGCAATCAAACAACTGAAAAAGGGGCAAACTCAGAGAGGGCGCAATAGAGAGAGATCGGTGCCTAGAGATTTGGGCCAGAAGGAGTCAACAAAGCATGATGCCCTAGGAAACCGACTTCATGCTTGGCATAAAAATGAAAACCCAGAAATCGTTCGCCACGATTTGAAGTTGTTTGAGCTAGAGAATTTTTATAAATTTTAAGTAAGGGTTTGAACAATGAAACTTAATGGTGACTATTGGATTGGATCCCAAAATAACAAAAATACTTCGAAACGTACCTGGATATGCTTGCGACTGCCTTGCAAATTGATGATCTTCCCAAAATGAAGCAATCTAGAGTGAGATCCAGCCTCCCGAAGTGAAATCGCTATTCCTCCAAGGAGACCAATGCACCCTTCCCTGCCAAAAACGATCTATGATGAGAATCGATCAAGCATGAAAGAAACTATACAGAAGCAAAGATGAAACAAGAAGCATCAAAATGACCACAAGATACAATCGAGAAACTCCCTGAGACAAAAGTTGTTTTGAGAGAAAGATATGGGGTTTCCCCACAATAGTGTCCCCTTCAAAGTCGCCTCCTTCACTGCCACATGGCCCCTGTAGAAAAAAACATTTGGAGATAGAGAGATCCACAATGATATCACAGGGAAAAGACTTTACAATCATTTGCAAGAGCATTCATCAAAGCATCCAAGAGATTTGCAAAAGATATTCTTTATTATGCCGAAAATCCAAGAGACCAAAGGTGCCTTTACAATGAGGGGGTCTATTCCTTAAATATGAATGAGAGAGACCAAAACACTAACCACTTTATGAATGAGTGGTGGAGATCAAAAGATAAAAATGATACAATTGACAACTAAGATGAGCCAGAGCAACAATATGTTAGTTTTTACTTGTTTAGCATATAACATTAAACAATCCATCACTGAAAGAAATACAAGCACAACAAGAACACAATGAACACCATATTTCTCTCAGGGAAACCACAAGGGAGAAAAACCTGGCAAAATCTTCCTCAATATAAAATTCACAATGTACAAAAGTAAACCCCAAGACAGAATCAACTACTCCTCCACTTGTGCGAGCTTCTCTCTCTCCTATGCGAACTTGTGTGAGTGAGATGAGTGAATACAAATGCGCAACTCATCCTCTATTTATATTCTTCTTTTGACTTGACCTTTTACTAACTAGGTCGGCTCTAACTCACCTAACTGGGCCGATCTGTACTTTTACAATAAAATATTCTTTCTAGATCTTTCCAAGCCGACCTAATCAGTTAGGGTTTTACATTGACTCTTTTAATGACTCTTACAATATCAATTACATCAATGACATCTCCCGAAGGAGGAATACAATAATACAATAGACAAGTACATCTAGAATATATTCTGCAATTACATTTCTTTAACACAATACATATATCAACTCACTAAGAGAGGGGTGCGCACTCACTAAGTGACCCTAGGGGGGTCACACCACATGACAAATGACTAGGATGAGTGAAGCAAGCACATGGTGGGGCTAGGAGGTATTAATGTCCTTCATTAGCATCACCCCATGGCACAATGATAACAGATACGACTCAATAACATCTCAAAGTGACCAAGTGACCAAATCGTGGCCCCCTCAATAGCAGAATAATACATCAAAATAATAACCCGAAGAGGGTGTGGACCCCACTAAATGCTGTAAGCTGTGCCCGAAGGTGTGGGATACATCACAAATGACCTCTGAACAAACCTCATGCCAATTCCTTTCCTCAATTACCCAAATCGATTTCCTCAGTGACCATTTTATTCCATTTTTAATCCTCAGAAAACCACCTGTAAATCAATAAAATGCCTGTAGCTCTTTGCCTTGTGCCCCAGGCACAAATTTGATAGTGCCAAAGTGTCTGGGGAATGGTAATATGGTAAAGTAAGTAGCTGGACCCCATACTCCCTCTGCAACGCCCTAGGAGAACCAAATAACCATCCAACTGTGTTGTCAGGCCATTTTATAATGGCAAATCTGCAGAAAAGTGACAATTTGAGTGAAATCTCGTCCGGAAGTGCCTGTAACTGAAGTCTGTGTGTACCAATGGACTTAGAAGATCCAAATATACTAGAGATGAGTACCAATACACCCTGTGGCTACCTGTATAATCATCTGTAGTCTCAATCATGCCTGGACAATATAAAAATAATGGCCTGTAAATAATAATAACCATAAAAAAATCATCACACCATCATATGAAACCTATGTCCACTACGTGGAACCATCAAATGGGCATCAAAGGACCATAAATCATTAACCTTGAACATCACTGGTCCAACTCATCTCAGATCCTATGGTTGACTTGGTCAAACTGGGTTTGACTAGGTCAAGATTGATCAAAATATGACCCAGGCTTAAAATGCCGGATGCTGCAAGTGCAAATGGATAAGGTATGCTCTTTTAATCATTCTAATGGCAAGGCTTAAAGCATAAAGTGTCATTTCACTGGCGGTTAAACAATAATCAAAATATAAGACCAAAATTAAAATAATCAATTACTTAAAACATAACCTCAAGAATATACTCATTTCATGGCCGTGATAATTTTGCTAGAAGTGGGTGAAGGTGAAAAATGCAAGGCTAGGATAAGGGGATGACTTTATTGACTCAACACTGTGATACTTTGGATAAGGGAAAATGAATACACACTTAAGCATATGTTGGATAATAATAACACACAGGGAATGGCAGTGTCTCACAAATGTAATGAGTTGTTTTGAGAGGTGCTTATTCAACCTTGGCAAATGTCTACAGCTCACATCCAAGCTGAAACAACTCCGTGAGGATCTTCTCTAGAACCCCTGTAACTAGGTGCACAACTAACCGTAACTTGAGGTTCTAGGGGACACTTAGAATTCGCTGTCCCTTACTCCATCTCACATCCCAACTCGTAGGCTCCGTGAGGAATTTAATCATTACATAATATCATGGCCAATAGTCTTTAGATTTAACATATATTTAACCATTGCTTTTTAGGCCTCATGACCCTTTGGATTTCTTGTGTGCTTATAAGCACAACTAATTGCAGCTTTTATCCAGGGTAGTTTACATTTCATTTCAATTCATTTCATAGCCCTCTTTCATTGTGCTGAGAAACACCGTTTTAAATTATTTCCATGGGCTCGTACAATAGATATAGCAACAGTTCATTCATGCATGTAATGATGGTAGTACAACTTGCTTAAGGTTTTAGCCAACGCAACTCAGGCAACTAGGGGGATTATCCACAATCAGGACCAAACATCGGGGCTACCGACTAGAGAGGTCAAGGCATCAAATCCAACTCACCTAAGCTCAGGAACCGACACCAGCGGGTTCTCCTGGCCCAGAAGGATCAAGGCTTCAGTAAGTATTGTTGCCAACTCAGAGATGAGACACAAAACAACAGGGATGCTATCCAACACAAAGGCAAAATTGGGGAGGTCTTCCATATCACAGGCTGAGGTGTAAGTCAAGGTGAAACCATGAATGGGAGAGAACGGATGGATGGGGAAAGTGAAAGGTGATGCCAAAACTAGCAAGCCATAAATGGTGGGAATGATCACGTCCATTCTACTAAGAGGGTAAAACCAATGAGAATAAACAAGAGCTTCTAATTTTGAGTAATTAGACGATTTAAATAATCATTAAAACAAACATGTCTACATAACATATATATATATACCGCGAGATCATGACCACTAGATACCAAGTCAGGCTACTAAGATGAGCAAAAGAGCAAAAACAATCATAACCAATGCACATCCATATACCTGCTGGGCCATACACCTATATCTGCCATCTGGATCATCAATAGTCACTGGAAACATTGATGCTGTGAAAACTCTGGGCACTACACTGCTCTGTATGGAATAAAAGTGGTCACCTTGGTCATCAAATTTGAGGGCATGAGGCTCAGTCTTGGCA
The DNA here is from genome assembly GCA_027924585.1 of Larix kaempferi. Classification (NCBI taxonomy): domain Eukaryota; kingdom Viridiplantae; phylum Streptophyta; class Pinopsida; order Pinales; family Pinaceae; genus Larix; species Larix kaempferi. The sequence goes on from BSBM01001166.1 coordinate 11,763,828, forward strand.
TAAGGTTCATCATGTCTGATCTGGGGCTGCTTTGATATGTGAGTGATCATAAAAAAGTATTGCTCATTATAGGCTGATCTCATAAAAAAAAAGTGTAAAGGCCTGGCTCAAAAATATACAAGGGACTGCTCTGCAATCATGGTAGCCTGAGTACTATGGATGTGATAACAGGAGGTTGTGAAAGCAATGATCCGTGATCAAGATCTACCAATGTCTTATGGGCAGAAGTATCCAGTACGACAATTATGCTAAGATCAAGTGTTCTCACTAGATAATGGAGGACAAGATTCCTGAAGATGGGACCTTCAGAAAAGAAGAGTACAGTAAGACTTAAAAGGCGCACATAATCTACATCCTAGGACAGAAACAGATTGAGATCGGCAGGGATGTGACATTTGACGAAGATACAACCTTCAACAAATTTAGGATGCGTCACATGGATGAGGACTGTGAGGAACCTGAAGGTCCAAAGAAAACAAGTGCAGAAGACTCTACTCTAGCAGGACATATTCTAGAAGATCATGATGAGATAGTAGAGCCAGAAGCACCGGTAGACCCACCTAGAGAGATGATAGTCTCTAAGAAGAGACCAACATGGTTTCAGAGCACAATTCAGGATGTAGAGAAATATGGTTCTCCCAGTAGGTCTTTCAGAGAAAGGAAAAGACTCGCCAGTATTGTTAATGTAATTGTAACTTCGGAAGATATTCACTTGTATTTTATATTGTATTAGTATTGTATTTTATTTGTACCTCCAACGAAGATGTTTATTCCTCCGGTTGGGGATGGCATTATTACATTTGGTCATGTAAAGTCATTGACGTAAATCCTCCTTTGTAAGTTGGGGCAATAGTTCCCCTAGAGTCAGTTAGATTAGGGTTATTGTGTCCCCTAGAGAAGTCGGCCCAATCAGGTATAGCTGGGGCCGACTTAGTAAGTGAAAAGGTCAAGTGAAAGATAAAGTATAAATAGAGAGTGGAGCTGTCTTATTTGAACACACACTCACTCACACAAGTTCGCATTAGTGAGAGAGAGGACAAGTTCTCATAGGAGGAAAAGAGAGAAGATGCAGAAGACCATCTTTGTTTTGGGGTTTTACTTTTGTGATATTGTATTGGTGACGATTCTATCTCTGAGGAAGTTGCGGGGTTTTCTCCTTTATGGTTTCCCCGAGGAAAATCTTTGTGTTTATTGTGTTATGCTGTGCATGTTATTCTTTCAGTTAAGATTCTAGATAAATATTGATTAAAAGTAGAAAATCTAACAAGTATTCCAGCAACATGGCACTGATGAGTGACATCCAGATGCAAATAATGCAAGATGTCTAGATACAGAGGGAGCATAAAGCTCCATTTCACAGGGAGTGACTGTAACAGTGGAGACAAAAGTACTCCAAGAGGGAGCAAATCAGAGAACTCGAGAATCTTGGCATGATTCTTGGGATTAGAGGTAGATATTAGATGAGATTTCCTCAGTCAAGGAAAATACACGGTAGAGATCCATAAGAGATTAGGGATGATGGACTGTAAGTCCATTGCCACAGACAGATGATCCCACGGTGTACAAACATATGATCCCACGATGTACAGACTGATGATCGGATCCTTGATGTATCTGGTTAACATCAGACCAGATATATGCTTTGCAGTGAACACTTTTGAGTCGGTACATGGTTGAGCCTAGACATGTACATTTGATAACAACAAAGCATGTGTCGAGGTACCTACATGGTATGTTTGGATATGGACTTAGATATGTCTCAGAAGTAAAGCTGCAAGGATATATGGACTCTGACTAGGGTGAAGAGTGCTGTGTACGAGAAAGAGCACATCAGGGATGTTGCTCCAGTTTGAGATTAGCTATGATATCTTGTTTTACTAGGAAAGCAGTCGTTAGGAGCACTCAGTACAATAGAGGCAGAGCATATTGCAGTTAGTATTGCAAGATGAAAAGCAGTAAGGCTTCAAAAGGTTCTTGATCAGTGATATCCGAGACATGGTGCAAAGGGGAGCAGGGAAGCTCCAGTAAATATCCATGGATGAGTAGATTGCCGATATACTTACCAAGCCTTTGTCTAAAGTAAAGTTTGAGTACTTCCGGGACAAGCTTGGTGTAGTACAGAATGACTCCCTTCGCTGAGAGGGAGTGTTGATGTTTCTCCATGGCAAACAACGAGTAGTCATTCCCCCCCCCACCAGTTAGTCATGTGGTACATGACTTAGGAATCTTCCCCATCGATAAGTCATGTAGTGGTACATGGCTCAGACATCGATAAGTCATGCAGTAATACCTAATTCAGACACTGGTAAGTCCTGCAGTGGTACATGGCTCAAATACTGATAAGTCATGGTACATGACTCAAACAACTAGGGGCTGCAGTATCTCTTGTGGAGTGAACCCACATGAGCAGAGACATAGTTAAGAACTCAAATGACTATCAGATAATAGTCAAGGTCTCCGAGACTATTAGTGACTATTGTTGATGAAATTGTCATTGATGCCAACATGGTCTTGATATTACCACTTTGTTGAAACTCTTGAAGAAGACCCTGATGACCTTGCAAAGGTCATGGAGCCCACTACTGGCAATTGATATGGTTAGATGGCAATGATGAGCCTTGATGGAGATGATATTTCTTGAAGATGGTCCTAAGTGCACAAGGAATATCTTGCACCCACTGACCTTGCATGAAGCTCTTTATACCATAAAAGTTCGTGAAGAAGCCATCAAGAAGAATTCAAGTCATTTCATGATGGCCTGCACAAATTGAAGAAAATATGAGTAAAGGATCTTGTCAATGCAAGCAAGACCCTCATAAGATGATAGCCCTCGTCATGCCCTTTCCAACGGTAGGTGGCACGTCACATGGTTCCTCATGGTTGATGAGATATTAATTTTTGAAGTTGACCCAACGAAAATTATAAGTCAGCTCAGCCAAACACAAAGTCGGCTCAGTCAAAGTTTTATTAAAAATAATAAAATATTTTTATAGTATGTCGGCCCCATTAAAAATAAATTAAATATGTATGTCGGCCCTAAAATAATGGAGGAAAAACTAGTATAAATACCCCACGCAACTCTTCATTTTTTACATGGAAATTTCGGCCATCTCTGAGGCAGCCGCAGGAGCAGTGGAAATTTTTTTTGGGAGCAGCTCGTTTTGTGTGGAAATTGTCTGTGGAGCAGCAAAGATTTAGGGCTGGTCATTTTCTACAGCAGTCTTTGTCCTCAGGCTGCTACAGCAGCTCTTAAAGGTCTGAGATTTTCCAAGTTTTGCTGCAGACGTTAAGGGTTGTCATCAGTAGTTATTTGGGGTCCTCCAAAGCACACAAACAGACCAAAATTCTGATCCTTGTGACAAGACCCTAGTCCACAGGCCGAGGTTGATTGAGGAATGTTCCAGTCATGAAGTCATCAACAGCAGCATTGAAATATTCCAGCTTGGTGGTGTAATTCGGCATGATGCCATGGATAAGTTGTTGAAGTCCTTTTGAAGCAGTGATTATGTGTGAGCTGTCACATAAGCCTGAGGCTGCGAATTACAGGAGTGAAAGACCAGCAGAGGAAACCTTTTAAGTCTTATTTTTCTGATTTTGGGTGTACAGTCACAGAGGCAGAATTCGGTTAGAGAAGAGGACAGCAGCATGCCTGATTTATAAAAGGTTTTTAGTGTGTATACAGCTCTGAAATTTCGGCCCCCAGTCAAGCTTATAGGTATGACAGTCATCTCAAAATTTCAGTGATGGAAATAGCCCAAGATCAATTCTAAGTTCGGATAGAGAAGAGAATACAGTGGCAGCAAAGGTATGATGTTTATACAGTGAACCAGTGGCATGATTATTACACAAGTCCAAAATTGTGAATTGTTTGAAGTAGTTATATAGTCCAAAACTGCGAGCTGTTGGAGTCATCAAGTGTTGAGGATGTGCTGAACCTACAACCAAAAAAAAAAAGGGCAGCTACAGTAGACAATTACAGAACTTGTGAGGCGTGTGTGAAGCCTTCAGTGCAGATCTTAAGAAGTCTTGAGCAGATCCGAAGCAATCTTGTAGAGAATTCTGGGCATTTAGCTTGACAGTGACTTGTCATTGATGACTCGACAATGACAGGACATAACCAGATGATGATGACAATCCATTGCAGATCAAGTTGATTGCAGATGTGATGTGACATTGATATAGTTTGAACTGACAGGAAACTTACATAACAGTGGACAAGTTGCTTGAGCAGCAGTTTGAATTAACTTGATGAGCAGCATTGACATTTGAGCAGACTTGAAGTTATTTGACAAGTTATTAAACAAGTGACATTATAAGAGTTGATCAGATTGACAAGACTAGTGAAAGTAATAGCCACAGCTGGAACAATTTGACAGTGTCTGAGGCTGCATTCTATGTCCTCTAATCAAATCGTGGGATTGATATCTTCAAGCATTCTGCTGCCATGTTTGTTGAAATCACAATTCAATGAGGAACAACTCTATGGGAAAGCTTCATTGTTAATTACATTGTGACCGGGAATTCCTTTTGCAAATCGTAGTAGTGGTTATGGTGTTACTAAGTGCAATGGAGGACTGATCTTTCACTTTTATTGAAGTTTGGATTTCACTCTTTGTTAGGACAGACCTCACACTCAATCTTGGGTACAAAAGGCTTTCAATTTAGCTCAAATGAACAATGGGCACAACAACCATAATCTTCAGATCTGAAATCACCATTAAAACGCCATTGTATGCTTAATCTGCTACAGAATTCAAAGTTGAGTGTCTTAGTATTTCTCCTAAGTGTACATCATTCGTCTGGGAAACAAGATTACATGATTGGGCTATCCCTCCTATAAGAACGCATTCATGGTTAACATACTGATTGGAATGGTCAACCTCCAGATCTGAACTTTCTCAATACACTGTTGCAGAGAATACTGAAGTAATGACAATGCACTGGAAATGTTAAGAAGTAATACCCTGGCAAGCAGTAACATGGTTTGACTAGCATATCGTATTGAAGTATTTAGCAGAACCTTGAGAACTTGACATGAGCATATTTTTATGACTTGAGTAGATGTTTGATTGGGTTGATTCCTTTGATAACTGGGAACACCCTTGATGACTTGGCATGATGAGTATGAGCAGATTCTTGAGCAGCAAGTTTGACAGGTTGATGACAGGGACAAGTTGATGACAGTTGTTGGTGCAGAGGTAATGAGCAGCAGATGATTGAGTGGCAGAAGTGTTTCTTGATTGGCAAGTTGAGCCTTGCAACCTTGGGGATTGGATGCAGCAATATATTTGGTGATGATGAACACTATGATAAGATACTATATGATGATGGTGCATACATGATATTAATGGTACCTTGCTCTATGCATGCCATACATCTTGTACACCTTGATGATATGGAATTATAAATGATGCAATGACGACAATAGTACAATGATGAGCAGCTGATTGGCCAACAGTTCTGGACCAGCAAAGTTGATGTGTGCTGAGCAGAGATGATAAGCAGCAGCAGTGATGAATAGTGTTGACCAGCAGAAGATGAACAGAAAAGACTGAGAAGACTATTGCAGCAGTGTTGAGCAGATTGACAGTTGATGTGATGAGCAGCTTTGATGTGACAGAGATTTCTTGTGTGACACAAGTATACTGTATTGTAAAAGCAAGCTTGTCTTGCTTTTTGAGGTTAGGATACCTCAAACCCTTCTTAGCAGGGTCTAAGAAAATCAGGCAGGGTCCTGGATACAGAGTAGGTGCTCTTGATATCAGTAGGTGCTGATTTTGCCTAACGGTTGTAGCCGGACAAAAATAATACAAAAAGATTACAAAATTATATTGTGTTGTGTTCTGTTGTGTTATGGTTTCTGATGATCTAAATGCTTATGCTATGTGAATGATGATATGAAAGATGTTTATGAAATGATTATGGTAGAGCAATGGATTGATGAATTGGTAGCTAACAATGGTGAGCTAAGAAAGGTTTAAAATTTGGCTTCACACTGATTCACCCCCCCTCTCAGTGTCAACAACTATCAGATACTCAAGTGAGTTATAGTTAGGACTAATGGGGAATAGTCAAACCTCTTGGAGAGGTTAGATAGCCATATACTTGGCTAGTGGGGCACAATGGGACAGTGAAGAAGAAAGAAGCCACTTTGGAAGTGGTCAGGCCTTGGAGAACATCACGGAAGATGGCAAGCTCACAGAGAAATTCTCTAGACCGTAGAAGATTCCATAAGTCAACAAGAAGAAGTCAACCGAAGGAAAAGGAAAAAAAGAATAACATCAGTCCCAAAGAACATTGAAGAAGAACTTCCAGAAGACAAGGAGTGTTGAAGATCGTGTAAGAAGAATACATTCCTCGCTAAGAGGGAGTGTTGATGTTTGTGTAGCATCAGAATATATTCTTAAGAAGTCCCAGAGAATGTGGAAAGAAATGAAGAGAACAACTAACTCAATGAAATGGGTAAATTGAGCCTAGTAGGCAAAATGACAAGTTGGCTTGAAAGATAAATAAAAGGTAAATTAAAGATTAAATAAAAGTCAAGTCGACCTAACTGTGGAAACTTCTAATGAAAAGAAGAATATAAAAGTGTTTCCACACTTCATTTTGACATCAAGCAAGCACATCTCTCTTTCACGTGATGCGCACTTTTCTAGGAGGACAAGAGAGGAACACAAGAAGCATAATATTTAGGGCTATTGTACTCTCTCTCTCTCTCTCTCTTTTTGTTCTCAGAAGGGCGCACCTATTCAGAGGTCATTCTGTATCTTTCTTGTATATTAGTATTCTGTTTTTGTAACTAGTGCTGGGCACTAGATTTGACATTGTATCTTGTTGAAGAATCTTACTAGAGAACTTGTTGGGTTTTTCCCGTGAAAGGGTTTTCCCAGGGTAAAACATTGTGTCTACTGTGGATGTGTTTCTTTCAGTGATCCTTTTTATGCATGCAATTTATGTTTATGTGATAGAAAAGTTTTAAAAAGCTAAAAACATCTAATCGCTAAGAAAAATCAACACTCCTAAGTAAGCAAACAAGCCCTACATGTGTCCCTGATGAAGAATGTTTCCATGCCACATAGGAAACCCAAGCTTCCAAGGAAGTGCACCACATAAGCATCAAGTCAAGATCTAGCAATCCATGAGTAAGCTATCTCCAATGTGTATATGCACTAAGATACAACCAAGGGCAGGCATTTGACCTGTTATCACTCAAAGTGTAGCTACCACCAAAGGTATCCTATCCGGGATGGTAGAGGTAGGGTAGCTAACCAAGTGACACCGCAAGAACCTCGTCCACTACTGTATAAGGGTAGTTGTCACACCGGATGGGCTCTTGCCACTTTAGATCAAGACGGAGCAAGATCAAGGGGGAGACCCTTACTAGCCTATGAGGGCTAGCAAACCAACATAAGACACCCTAAAGACTAAGAATGAGGCACAAGGGTAGATCTTGAGTGGTTGAATCTAGATCTAGGGAAAGGTTGTGGTGTATGGGATTTAGGAACCTGTTGAGGAGGCTTAGGCAAGATAGAGATTCTCAACCATGAAGAAATGTACCACAATGAAGTTAAGCTAGTAGATCTAGTGCCAAATATAAATGCCCAAGTGGGACCCACCTAGGGTTTGGGAAAATAATGGATTTGTGGACCCAAATGAGGAGTTAACATATGAAATGACACTAGAGTGAATGCTTGAGGTTAGATTTGTCAATTTGAGGGGTTTCAAGCAAGACCCAGTTGATAGATCTGAAGAGATAATGAGAAAACCAAGGAGGGCGTCCCACCTAGAAGTGACTAGTGCTAGATCCAAGGGCAAATGGAGTCGGATTAAGTTCAAATTTGAGATCTAGGGTTTATTAATGATTTCTAAAGTGGGTTTTAAATATTAATCCCAAAATATCGCCAGATCTATAAAATGAGGGTTTTAACTATGAGGGTTTTAATAGTGACAATTGGAATAGATCTCAAAACAACAAAAATAAAATGAATCATACCTGGCAATACTTGTGGCCGCCTTGCAAATTGATGATCTTCCCAAACCGAAGCAATTACGAGTGAGATCCAAGCCTCTCCAAGTGAAATCACTATGCCTTCAGAATGGCCAGTGCACCCTTCCCTGCCAAAACGATATGTAGTGAGAATCGAATCATGCATGAAATAAACTATACGATAGCAAAGAAAAATCAAGAAGCATCAAAATGACCACAAGATACAATAGAGATACTCCCTGAGATAAAAGTCGATTTGAGAGAGAGATATGGGGTTTCCCCACAATAGCGCCCCCTTCAAAGTCGCATCCTTCATTGCCACACGGCCCCTGCAAAAATGGTTATGGAGAAAACTAGATTCACAAGAATGTCAAAGAGAAAAGACTTTACAATCGCTTGCAAGAACATTCACAAAGCTTCCAAGAGTTTTTGCAAAATATTTTTATTATGCTGGAAATCCAAGAGCCAAAAGTCCCTTTACAAAATGGTGAGAGTGGATATAAAGGGCCTCTCACAATCCAAAACCCTAGAAATCCAATAATATGGAGGGATAGGATCTAAAGATACAACATACAAGATCAACGACTAAGATGAGCTAGAATAAGATATACATGGATCACTCAAAATAGAGGGGACGTCCTCCCTCAACGACGCCCTAGGGGGACGTGAGACATAAAAGATGACTAGGGATACATTGTAACATCATAACATGGTGGGGGGGGTCTAGGAGATCAAATCTTCACTAGACTAATGCCCCACCTACATCACTAATAACATGACATGTGATAAAGTGTCAAAAGACACTAGGACGTGTGCCCAAAAATACATAATAAAACCCCAAAATGCTAGATGGGATGACGTGTGGACCCCACTGATGCCGGAACCAATGTTGGAAGGTGTGGAAAATATCATCATGACGTCTCAGACCAACCTCATGCCAATTCCTTGCCCCACTGAGCCAAATCGATTTCCTTTGCTAGCTATTCTACTATCGGAAAACCACCTCTGAAAGTAAAAAAATGCCTGTATGTCACTGCCAAGTACCCCGGGCACAAAACTGACTGCACCAAAATGTCCAGGGATAGGGTAATATGGTATTAACCACTGGCTGGACCCCCTATCTCCTCAGGAGCGCCCTAGGAGAACGTACATGCTCAATGAAAGTGCTAGACAAGCCATTTCTGAATGGCAAAATGTAATAAAGTGGTAATCTGACCATATCATCAACTGTAGCCGCCCATAACTGATAATCAAGTGTACCTGTAGCTGCCCAGAACTGATAACCGAGTGCACCAATGGACTCAGAATGCTCAAATCCACTAGGAATGAGTACTCATACACCATGTGACCATTAAGTGATAGCTTGTAAGCTCATCCATGTCGAGAATAATAAAATAATTGCGTGTAAATAATAATAATAATAAAAATCCATCAAACCATCATTTGCAACTATGGGCCATCTCGAACACTGTGGGCCCAAACTCATCCAGGACCCTGTGGTTGACTTGGTCAAACTGGGTTGACCAGGTCAAGAATGATCAAAATAATGATCCAAATCACAAATAATTGTTGCTGCAAGTACAAAAGGATGAAATATGCTTCTTCAATTATATCGATAGCTAGACTAAAGCATAGAATGATGTTTAACTGGCATAAGCATGCAAATATAATAATAATAAGTCTAGATCAAAGTAACCAACTACTATAAACAGGAACCTCAAGTGTATACTCATTTACAGACTGGGAATTTGCTAACCGTGGGTGAAGGTGGAGAAACAAGGCTAGGCTAAAGGGGAAGACTTGACAACCTCAACACTGTAATCTCTTAGATAAGGGAATCAAGGAAAGACCACCTAGACATATGCAGGATAGAGAAAAACACAGGGGATGGCAGTGTCTCAAAAATGGGTAGAGTGATGAGAATGCTTCCAATAGACTCTAGATAAGCAACATTTTAGCAAATTGATTTATTTGTCAGCTTTTCTCACTTAAGATTTAACATTTAATTCAGTTTATATATTTTTACTATCCAGCCTCCAAAAGCAGGTGCCCTGAAAGCCTTTTGGACTTCAGATATGACTCCGTATGACCTCCATTGCCCGCCACCGTCCATAGGTGCGATGGAGTGACCACTCTGTTGCCCTGTGGGGACAAACAACTTTACATCAAGCAAGGATGATTGCTTGTCCTTTGGCCGTTGACCAATTAATATAGATATACGCAGTAGTGTTGAGCAACACTGGTTTTGTTGGCTTAGCATTCCTTTAGATATAGCATTTAAGTTCCGATGCTTTAGTGTTTAGCAACACTGTTGATAGGAATACTTGCTTTTGAGGACTAGAGGAGAACAATCACTGTGACTTGTTGCCGACAAGTTTCACACCTGGGAAAACGCAGCAGAAGTCTTCAAGCTGCTGGTGTGGCCTTGGGGGAAAGTCAGAGTCAAGTGCTGTCACTTGGGACTCGACTCCTCCGTCTAGGCTTTCCTAGCGAAGCCAAGGGGGGTGGACCCTAAAAATGAAAAGAAACTATGGTGTCTAATCTAGGAGTTAGAAATATTTTTTGAAACCAAGCTAATGCAGCATACATTTATACATATAAAGCAAAGCATCATTCATCAACATTTTATTTGCAAATATTCAACATCATCATCATAAACAACATTCATCAATAACATGAAATATAACAATATAAACCAGTGCCTGAATGGAGTCGAAATAGATGCATGAACTGAAAAAGTAAATGTTGTGCAAGTGTTCTTGGTTTATTTTAATTTAAATGTGGTAGTGATCTTTTTATTAGGGCTGGTGGGTTCCCAATATATGCGAAGGTACGGGGAACATGTCCGGAATTTTGATGTGTGGCATCTCACTCAGACTTGGGCTGAATCGGAGTCTCAAGGAGGTGTTCAGATGCTGTACCAACGAGGGCAAGCCTAACGATTTCCAAGAGGTCACTACTCAGTTTTGTCCCAAGCCCTTTGAAAAATTTCCCCACGACAACAAAATACTCGCGTTGTGCCGGATTTTCACAAAAGGTTTGTTTATTGGGGTGGTGTTAGATCCTATTACTAGTCATCTCCCCCTTTTTGATGCGTACCAACATGATCAGACTGATCTGCAAGTTGGCCACAGAGCATATTGGAGAAGAGCTTGGAAATTTTTAAAATTTTTTATGAACCAAAATTTTTATCTTTTAAAACCCCAAGAGTCTCTTTTCAGGCCAGTACTCGGGCAAGTCCTTGTTCTGAAACCCTACTTCGGGAAAGCAAGGGGGCGTTTGAGTTTGTAAAAAAAATGATAAAATCTATGTCCTGAGTGAATTTGTGGCCCGCCAGTGGAACGGACCAACAAGGTAAATTTTAACTCTAGTAAGTTTTATTAAATGCCGAAAATAAAAGAAGTAAACTATTCTAAAAAAATCATACAATGAAAAGAGACGACACAGGCCACCCCTGGGGGGATGGGGTGTGGGCACTGGCTAGCCCACTTGCTCTTGTTTAATAATATTTTACAATGATCAGAGAAGTGCCCCAGTCTACTTAAAGTGACTTGGTGGCTTACAAAATGGAGAGAAAAAAGTTTTCGGTTTGAAATTTTTTAGCTTTGGGTGCTTCGGATGGCCCAGATCTTCAATTTTGGGCTAGCATCTCCCCTTGTCTGATCATCATTTGCTGCAAACTAGCAAACAATTATTAGTAGAAGATGGCCCAAAACACTTTAAGAGTGTGTTTGGGTCACCTACTAAAAACCCAAAAAATTTCTAAATGAAAAACTAAGTAAAAATGCAAAAAATTACTAAGTGAGACAAGTTGTGAGGCTTGTCTCCTTAGGATCTTTGCAAACTAAGTGAGCTGCAAATTATTAGCTCTTATAACAACCAAATGAACTTTCAAATCAGATCTAACACTACTCCTCAAAACTTTTAAAGATTTGACAATTTTTTACAAGTTGAGAAAAGTAAAATACTACTAGATAAATGAAAAGATCTAATCTATTAAAGATGAACACTTTGTAAATGGAATAGATCAGACATTTAGAGTAATAAATCAGAATGTAAAGTTCAAATTGCAAACCACTATTACTCTTTCAAAAAGTAACCAGTAACCAAGGTGAAAGTATGAAGTAGAAGAGAAGGAGATAGGAGAGTTTTTATCAATTTATCAATTTTTTCCTTGAAGAAGCCTTGGAGTCTTCTTGGTGGAGAACTGAGGGGCTGCGTCTGCAAAAAGATGTTAGAAAAGTAAAGGAAACAAACAAGATCCTCTACTCATCCACTTGAAATAACCTGCAAATCACATCAACTTGAAACCAAATGATCAAATCTAGAAATATACATATGAGAAATCAAAAGGAAATGCTCATAAACAAATGACACATTTAAATCAGATTTTTACACTTGCATAGATAAAAGATTAAATAATAAACAAATTATCTAATCCTCCTTATACATCAATATTGATCCTTCCCAAAGCTAGATTTAGATGCAAAAGAAAACAAGTAGCTCAAATACATGTTACCTCAATGAAAACCATGGCATTCACCCACTCATCAAAAACACTACATCAAGCTTGACTTCCAAAGTCTCTTTATTCATTAAGCAAAATGACAAGTACAAAATCGAATTACAAGTGCTAGGTCTAACTCCCAAACTCCAACTAGAGAAAATGGAGTGGGCAGCCATGCTTAAATAGCCAAAGATGGAGAGAAATGGGTGGAATGAGTGGCATAACTCGTGGAGAAAATGGGGCTGCTCACTCCCATGTAATGGGCTCCGAAAATCAGCCCCAAATCAGCTAAAAATCAGCCATGTGATAGCCCATAAACATAGCTGCAAATTCCATGATTGAAGGGGCCCAATTTTGGGAAATATGCCCCCTTCAAGTGGGGAAGTAATCCCATTAATATAGCTGCCCATAATCTTTCCAAAATCAACTTACAACTCCTAAAACATAGCTGAAATAATTCTGACTTCCAATCCCATAAAATTTGGAAGTTAATTTTTTTATGATTTTTTACTTTTTTCAAATTTTTCTCTACTTTTTCACTTTTTATTTTATTTTTTTAGCATAAGTGGAAAATAAATGACTCTAAAACTATAGAAAGTGGGTTTTGGGGTATGGTGGGTGCTCTGAGTTAAAAAACGAGCACCCCCAAGGGAAAATAGACTCCTAGACCACACTTTTATGCCAATCACAAAAAATTTAATTAAACCATTAAAAAATGGTTCAATCACGGAAAAAATATTTTTTGCCGGAAATTAAAAAACAACCTAGGGGGACTTAGCACATGTCCATATGACTCAAAAATAATGTCTAGCATGTTCATATACATTGACCCATGGACTTTAAAAATTCCCTAAGGCCTGTTAACCTCCCCAGGCATTCCAGCTTTGGAGGAGCAGGAGAAAAACCCCAAAATTATGTTATGTACTAATGCAAGACATAATTAATAGGTGAAAAAACTCCTTGGAATACTTGACTTAGCCAAAAAGTCCTAGGGAACCAAGTCCTTTACAAAACACCATGCTAGTACATTCTATTACAAACTCCGCAGGGCCATGGACATGTGGAAAAAATTTAAAAAAAAGGGAGCCTTTAAAAGGCCTGCTGGACATCAAATCATCGAAAACGAACATGTAACATGTTCAACTTTGCCCGCTCACTTGATAGTCCAACTAAGTACAACTTAGCTGGTAACATGACTAAAATCACACACTCCAGAGTCGAGACACAATGTAAACAAGGAATCTATCCAACACAGAGGTCTAGGTGGGGGAAGTCCTCAAGATCACTAGTTACAGTGTAAGTCAGGATAAAATCAAAACTGGAAGATAACTGATGGATGGGGGGAAGTGATTGATGATGCCATGTGTTGCCCCCTAATACACACCTGGCGGGAACGTGACAGGAAACCTTCAAGTTGTTCAGTGTGTCCTTGGGGGCAAGTCAGAGTCAAGTGCTGTCACCTGATTACTCGACTCCTCCGTTTAGGCTTACTCCTAGCGAAGCTAAGGGGGGTGGTCCCTATAAAAATTATTCTAATGCTTTTAACTATGAAAACAAGTAAAAGCTAATCTAGGAGTTAATATGATTGAAGTGGACAAATAAAACAACTAAGCATCATTTGCAAATTTAAACAATTAATTAACACAACACATGATAGATATGCATTCACGACATTTTATTATTGGAGTTTAAAACATGGAAAATTAAAGACCAGTGCCGCGAATATGATTGTAAAAAGTGATTGCTGTGTTGGTGTTGTGAAAGTATTGCAGGATTTTTTTTGTATATTTTAAAATTATTAATGGGTATTATGGGATTGGGTTAATTCTTGGTTTGGCCCAAAGAAACCTAACCTCTTGAACTGAGTGCTCTAGCGGTTTTACCAAGTGTCCAACAAGGCGATGATGAACCTGCTTAGAGTAGCCTGCTGACTCTATGGTGTCCACCCATGCAACCTCCCAAGTTCTTAAAGTTGAGCTCAATTGGATTTTCCTATTAAGATTAAGTGCTCTACACCTTTTTCTGATTGACCCAACTGTTCAGACTAGGCTGCAGCGGTCAAGATCATACTTCAGGCTTTGAGCGTTGGTTTATTTTATTAAAAGTGTGAAGTGGATTGTTAAACTACACTAAGCCCCAAGAGTCTATTTTCCACACACCGCAGAATGGTGCAGTACTTCGGGAGAGCAAGGGGAAAAATTATTAAGTAAATTTTAGGAACAATTGTTTGTAGTTGAAACACAAAGCATGGAATAGATATATCGATTGAAAATGGTCATTTGAGGACGTTTGTGTGCTTTAGTGTTGTTATTTAATTACTAAGAAATTAATGAAACTTAATCTAAACAAAAGAAATTAAAAGAAATGAAAAAATGTAAATCGCCCCTGGGGGATGGGGGCAGGTGTTGGAATAGCTTGCTGAGCTTTTTTTATTTTTTATTACAATCAAGACATTAGGAGAATTACTGCATTCCCTTTATCATTAGGGAAGAAGATAGTTTACAATAAAATATGGAAGGTAAAGGTGCTTGAAGGGGGTTTTCTCCGAATGGTCCTGGAAGCTCCAAATCCAAATTTTTAAGCTTTTAATTACTCAAACCTGCTAAGCATGCAAAACAGACCAGCGAACTTAGTTTATCAAAAAAGATAGCTGGAAAACTTTTAAGAGTGCTTCTGGCAATACGACAAATTGCCTAGATTTTTTATAAATGAGCTAGTATGTAAAAATAGCTTTCCGGATGATCTTTGAAGTATCAAAATCAAATTTTATTTCCTTTTAATTACCTGTTATCACACCATAGTAGCAGGGCTACTATTTTTGCTGAACAGATATCTGCACATTTCAGAGCCTGGATTTTACAGAGTTCAGCTATGATGAGCTTGTTATTTATGATCACTCATGGATCAGAGCAGTATTGTATATCAGACTTTTGTTAAACCTTGTGCCAAGGTTGAGCCTTGGGAGCTCAGATGTGATGACCGATGTGACCCTTTATTCCATACAGTTTCAATTCAGTGCCCAATGATGTTATTGCAGCAGTGTTTCAGATGGTTTATGATGATTATTATTATGATGTGATATGACCCATGGATTTCTGATCATTGATTATGGATTATTATCTTGTTGCTTTAGTCATATTTACAACATTAGCTTGGTATATGATTCATGATGTGGCAAACTTTGTAAAATGAAATGAACTATCTTAAATGATGTTATAAATTATAAAATGGACATATTACTTGCACACTTAGGTTTTCTGACAAAACTCACTGGTTGTATTACCCTCTTATGAGCATATATATGGTCTTCCCTGACATTCTTGTTTGCTAGCCTAGGCACCACATCCATTTGACTCCATCCATCCATGACCTTTCCGATTTGGCTTTCACCTTTGACTTGTCTTTCTTGACTCTTTGATACTGAGGACTTCCCTATTACTACCTCTGTGTTGGATCGCATCCATGTTTGTTTAGTGTCTCGGCTCTGAGTTGGTGACAGATTTTGCCTTTGGTGAGTTGGATTGTAGGCCTAAACCATTCTGATCGGTTGTCCCGATGTTTGGCACTGGCAGAAGTCTCCTTAGTCACTTGAGATGTTGTTGGCTAAAACTGAAAGCTCATGTACTACCTATTGGAGATGTTGTTGGCTAAAACTAAAAGCTCATGTACTACCTATTGGAAATCTTTATAAATTCGCCCATGGAAACTGTAAACTCTAGAATGTGTTTCTTAACACACGTGAGTAAAGGGCAAGAGCAATGAAATACTAAAATTACTCCTCGAAGAGTATAAAAAAGCTCCAAAAAACAAATGTTACTCAAAAGTTATATCTATTATGGCTGACCTTGTATATGTATAAACATGCCCTAGATGCAAGCTACAACTAGTTGTGCTTCTTAGCACATCTGAAATCCGAAGGGTTATGTAGGTAAAAATGCCATGAAATGAAATTGAATGATCCTAATGAACTTGGATCAGCTTGATGTAGACATGATGCCTAAGTTGAATAAGCACTCTTTAAACAACTTATCCATTTGTGAGGCACAACCCTTCCCCATGTTATTTGTCCGGCACAGAGTGTAGCTTCCCCCTCTCCCAGTCCAAAGTGTCATCTAGTTGAGTTTAGGCAAGTCATCCCCTTTTTCCCAACCTCGATTCTTAGCGTTCATCCTAAGCTAGCAGTTAGACCATGTCCAATGGTGAGTCTGTCATTTAAGCTATTGTGCAAGTAAATATAAATAACAATGGAATATGTAAACATGATAAATGCCATTGAATGGTGTTTATGCTTTAAGCTAAGATGTGAGTATGATTAGAGGAACATGTCTTAGTCTATTGGTATGATTTGTCCTTGGTTGTATATTGACCTAGTCAAACCTAGTTTGACTATGGTCATTCTTGGGATCCGTGATGATGTGGGCCATGTACGCTTATGGATGATGATTGATGGTCCCACATGCTCTTGTTATTGATGCCATATGGTGGACATATGATTCAGATGGTGATTGATGCAGTTCGGCAGGTATTATTTTTTTTTTAGATCATCAGATTATGCACTGTCCATATATGGTGGACCCTACAGTTGGCCCATCAGGGCAACCCATGGTGTATTAGTACATATTCTTAGTAGTTTTGGGTCTTCTGGATCCAATGGGACACTTATCATTCAGTTCCGGTCACTTCTGGCAGTAATAGATGCAATTATCCACTTGTTGACCAGATTTGGGGCTGTTTTCCCAGCCTGTCCAGCAGGGGCCATGAGAGGCCAGTTCACCTAGGGCGCTGTATGAGGAGGGGGTGGTACAACCACTTGATTTTACCATTATACCCCCATTCTGGAGAGCCTGGTGGGCTTAGTTTGACAACGCAGGCAGCCTAGGTGGCAGTTTCAGCAGCTTCACAATTATCGAGGCAAATTAAAAATGGAATAAAAGGGTCACTGAGGAATTCGATTTGGGCAATTGAGGCAAGGTTTTGGCATTTTGTCTTCACAGAGGTCTTCCAGGGTGAACCCCCCATCTTCCAGCCAGTTATCATTAGTCAGTGGAGTCCACAGGAGGCCACAGGAGGCCTTTTACTGCATGTCTCTCATAGTTTTTGAGGACAGGATTTGATCATTTGTATTATTTTGGACATATTATTTTATATTATTGTGCCATGGGGATGAGCTAGTAAGGATTGATGCCTCCTAGCCCCACCATGAGCTTCTTGAGTGATGTCCATGTTGTATGAGGTGGGCCCATGTGTTTTAGCCTCCTCTAGAGGATGTCGTCACCCTCACTTATTCACTCTTAGCTATGACGTCACCTCTATTTTGAGTGATCCATGTGATATTTTATGTTGGCTCATCTTAGCCATTGATTATGTTGTGAGATCTTTTAATCTCAACCACTCATTTCAAAAAGTGGTGTTGAGATCTAGGGTTCTGGTCTTTATTATCCTATATAAGGAGGAGACCCCCTCATCGTAAAATTCATCTAGAGATTTTTGGCTCTTGGCTATTGGAATAAAAATACTTTCTGGGCGTCTTGGATCTTGGAGTTGGAATGCTTGTGGTGATTGTAAATGCTTCTTCCTCTGCATTGACAGACATTGGTGGCCATCTTGATTTTATCTTCAACTAACGTTGTTGTGTAGGCAAATAAGACGTTTTGGAGGAGTGCGAAGGTGGGGAGGCCTACCCTTTAAACTTCAAGAGGACGTTTTGGTTGACAAGGAGTTGTTTTGTCTTTGTACCAACAATTCATGTTTCTCATCTCTTTGTTTACATCTCTTTCCATTCTTGATTGATCTTTGTGTCCTTGATTGACAGGAATAGGGAAATCTATTTGGTTGAAGGAGGCAAAACATTGGCAAGAAGGGCTCATCCAAGTTTGGCATTTGATCTTTGTGGGAATTAATCCTCGTCACAAGCCTCTTCCATCTTCATCTTCCAGGTATGTTCCAAGAGGTATGAAATTCTTCTATAATATCCATCTATTCTCTTAGATCTAAAAACCTTCATTGATTAAAACCCTCATTTTTCACTTTTCCTAGATCTACTTAGAACTAGCTTGTATTTGGGAATAATAAAAGGAACACACCTCTATAGCATCCACAGCAATTCGGATCTATAGTTTGGTGGCAATTGGGCTTCATTTGACACTTTTTCCGAGGCACTTAGTCTTCCTTGGGTGAGATTGCACTCTTTGGTTGGGTGAGTTTTGCTAGTTCCAAGACTTGGGTAGGTGAGATCCCACTTGATTTGCACTCCTCTCACTTGATAACCTACCCCTAGTGCTTCATCCCTTTGATTTTTGCCTTGTGGGCCCCATTCCTCATTTTGAGGGTTGTGCCCCACTTAGGTCATTGGGTGATGCACTTTCAACCTTAGATCTATGGAGATCTAGCTTCTCTTTGGGCATGCCATCCTAAACCCACTTTGATAATTGCCTTGACTACCCCGATCTACATTTTAGCATAATTTGGACTCCATTTGCCCCTCCATCTAAAGGCACTAGTCTCCTTGGGTCAATTCGCACTCCTTGGGGATTGTGTCATTTGCTAGATCCCATATGTGGGTGTGTCTAAATCTACCTTGGATCCATAGATCTACATCATCAAACACCCCTTAGTGCCATTCCACCCCTAACTTCACCTTGTGGGTCCCATTTGGGTCATTTCCATACTTTAAGGAAGTGGGTCCCACTTGTGTATTTCATGGTACTAGATCTATCTCTTTGATCTCCCTAGGTGGCCTAACTCATTCATTGGTTGAAACAGTTGTTACATCTTAAGCCTTTTCAACCATACTTAAACTTTTGGGCTCACCTAAGCTTGCATTGGTTTCCGTAACTCAACTTCCACATCTCCCTAGGAACCATTGCTTTGGCTAATCTTCTGTTGATTGGCTATAGGGTCTCCCCCTTGGTCTTGACTTGTCTAGATCTAAAGTGAAGAGTGCCTCAGTTGACGTGACTCCCAGCTTGCATTGGGAACCATGGCATCCCTTGGGTCACCTCTTTAGTTGTCCATCTCCTCTACCATCCCGGATGGGATACCATTAGGGACAACTGCAAGTTGTGTGATAACATTACCTAAACCTGCTAAGCATGCAAAACAGATCAGCGAGCTCTTTTGTCATGAAATGGCCAAAAACACTTAGACAGTGATTTGGCCACACTTACAAAATATGCTCAAAAAAATCCTAAGAAAACTAGGTAAAACAAGTGAAACAAAGAACTAAGTAAGGCAAGCTAGAAAGCTTGCCTTCTTAGGATCTTTACTTGCCTCTTTAAGAGATGGCAAGTAAATATCTAAGTACTAACTTGCTTGATAAAAATTTTAAACTCAACTAATCTCTTCTTTGCTGTTTCAAATCTATGCTTTGAAACTTGCAAAAATTGAGAAAAAGCAATCTATATCTAGAATATTGAATAAAACTTTTATAACCTTTAGATTACGAACATTTAGATCTATTTAAAAGTAAACTTTGAATCTAGATCTAAATGGGAGAAAGAACCAATAACCAGAATAGATGTAGGAAATTGGATCGAGAAGTTATGAACCCAAGGGGGTTGAGCTCTGAAGATGGGCTATGAAGTCTGCTTTCTGATGCACCGATGGGATTGACCTCTTTGTTTTAGATCTACTGAATGTGAAGAAGAGCTAACATGCTCATCCACTCCTCCAGCTTAGGCTACCTGCAAGATGAATACAACACTAACAAAGGGGATTAAGCGTATTTGTGTAAATGATTAAAAGAAACACGAGGAATAATATATTCAAGCAAGAAATCTAACTACCTCTAGCATCATTTACAATAACAAATAATCTATAAAGTAATACTTACTATTCTTATGAAAAATACTTTCTCTCCAAGACAAATAAATCCCAACAATTTCTAGTATGCAACACATGATACAGATTACCTCATATATAGCAACGCATAGGACAATACAAGACTGTAGACAACACCAGGGTGGCCTCCAAAGCATTCTTATTAACTCAGTACAAAAAATATTACAATTGTAAGCAGAGGTTCGACCTTCTAATGCCAGTAAAGGAGCAAAACTCTCTCTTAAATAGGAAATTTCATGTAGAAGAGGGTGCATTGATCAAGGAGGGCGACTTCCTTGATGAGTGAGTTTAACTGGATGTGAACTAGAGCCTGATTGCAATGCCAAAAGGAGGAGAATGTGCCACCTATAGAGATGGTATGTAGCTCCCACCTCGAATCTATCACCACTAATCTCCACCCTCCATCTCAAGAAGTCGCCCATGCAGAGAGAGGGCGCATTTCCATCATGGAGTTTAATTGGATATTCATTGGCATGATTGAAATCATCTAACTTGGAGCTCAGTTAGTCACTAGTTGACTTTACAATGTCTTCAGTTCAACTCCGGACCAACTCCAGACCAATCCCACTGTTTTAAGAACTTGTCATTTTTTATTAAATATGTCTTTTTTGACATTTATTTTGTCTTTTTTTTGATAATTTGAGTAAATATCATTTTTTGAGATAAATACTTACTCAAAACTTAAGGAAAGTTGGTTTATGGGTTAAATGGGTGCTCTGGCTTAGAAAACGAGCATCCCATTGTCAAATTCCACCTACAAACCACTTAATTATTACATCTTGAATTTTTTCAATCAAACCATAGGAAAAATGGTTTAATTAATTGAAAAAATTATTTTTTTAATAAAACCAAAAAATTGGTCCACGGCTGTGATTTTTTTTTTTTTAAAGTTGAAAATAACCACCTAGGGACCTAGTACATGACCATATGACTTTATTTTAGTGTCTAGTATGTTTATATATGTTGAAAAATGGACTCTTATAACCCCCCAAGGCCTAACCACCACTTTAGGCATTCCAGCTTTGGAGGTGTAGAAGAAAAACTCATCAATTATACTCGACTAAAGGCAAAGCATAATTGACAAGGGAAAAAACTCCTTGGAATACCTTCTTTGGTTGTCAAGTCCTAGGAAACCGAGTCACTCAAAAGACCACCATGCTAACACACTTTATTACAAACCCCGTGGGGCATGGACATGTATTACAAAAATTAAAAAGGAGGCCCTGAAAGGCCTGATTTGGAACTTCTGAACCCTGAAAAGCACAAGTGTTTGTGTGAACTTTGGCGGCTATCTAGAAGTCCAACAGAGTGCAACTCAGGTGGTAACACAATGGATAGCAAAAGCGTTAGAAAGAAGGAATGACCAAGTCTGTACTTATAAGGTAAGGGCATGATCAATGCGTATACACAAGAATCTCCTACTCATAATAACTGACCACTTCTACTCTAAACAACCATTAAGCATAATATAAAATATAGCCAGTAAACAATCATCATATACTCAGTCATAAACTACCTAGATAAAGGAAGAAGCACATCAACAATCCAAATTCACCAATCATATACCTGTTGGATCATATACCGGAGTCCTTGATCTGAACAACCTGAATCATACTGAAGCACTGCATCTGAACATATCATAGGCACTGTTATCAATCTGCTCTGGATGATAGAAGAATGGTTAACTCAGTCACCGACATGGTGTCACGGGGCTCGGTCCTGGCATGAGACTATAGAATGTATAAGCTCTGGATCCACTGAATATAAGAGAGTGATCATGAATATGCTGCTCATCATCAACTGATCTCAACTAAAAAGTGGAAGGGACTGGCTCAAAAATATACTGGAAACTGATCTGCAATCATGGTAATCCAGCTACTATGGATGTGACAACATGACCAGGCACTCCACATCACATGGAGCACCACCAAGCATGATGTAAACATTTTTAGAGTAACCCCAAAAGCTAACACACTAAGTGTGCCATGTCATTGTGAAGGAGAACAATGATCTAGCAACAAGGAAAACCAACATTCCATCTTTGTAGGGACAGTGTTTTCCACCAGACCTAGACTCTCCCTCTACATTTGAAACTTCCTCTTAGCCAGGGGGCTTAGACAAAATATCTGCCCCTTGCAAATTTGAAGGAACATACTTAAGGACCATTGCTCCCTTCAAAACTCCATCTTTGAGAAAATGGTACCAAATATTAATGTGCTTGGACTGACATGAAATATTGTATTCTCAGATAGTTTGATACAACTTTGATTGTCATAGTATACAAGTTACAACAATGGGGTAAAAAATCTGATCGATCAACTCTGCTAATTTACGAAGCCAAATGACCTCACAACAAGTGGAAGAGGTTTCCATATACCTTGATTTTGTTGAATTGAGTGCTCTAGCTGCCTGCTTCTAGTTGAATTAGGAAATTATACCCATACTTGTGATGATACAAACCTTGAAGTGTGCTTCCTATAGCACTTGTATTTCCTATTGAATCAGAGTCAACAAAACCATGCAGCGATAATTCACACACTCCCACATATTGTGCCCTTTAAGTATTGGAGCATGTTATCACCTATTTTGTACCATAGTTGGATTATCTGAAGAGCCGAGCTATAATCGATGAGGTTTTCTCCCGCTTCCTCCAAAGTTGGAATGCCCGATTTTGAAAATTTTAGCCATGGGGGGTTATTAGAGTCCAACTGATGTATATAAGCCTATTAGACATTGTTAGAATAGTTGTCAGTCATGTTCTAGGTCTCTAGGACCCCCAGAAAAAAATTTCGAAGGGTCCGTCGAATTTGGGTTTTTAATTATATTTTAAATTTAATAAATTTCTCTATAGTTTAAATAGAGAAATATCAATTTGTAATATGTCAGTCATTCGGGATCCAATTTTAGTGATTGAAGGCTCCAGACTTAAGCCAAAAATCATTCATGATCCCCGGATCAGCTAACCCTAAGTTTCAGACAATTATTTGGCCTCATAATTAATATTTTCTCAAAAAATCAAAACATGAGAAATATTAATTAAAATATTCAAAAAATAATATATTGGAGATAATTTAAATCTCTCCAAAAAAGGCCAAATTGAATAAAGTAAAAGTCAAAATGACATGGCAAAAAGCATTTATGATGATTGAAATCTTCACCCACTTGATTCAGATCAGTTTCAGAGCGCTTGGAGTGATCTACAGTTGAGAAATTCGCCCACCTTCATGCAAATTCGTTTTTGTGATTTGGCAATTGATTAATGGGTTGTTGGATTTTGAAATCATTGCATGTGGGGCTCCTTCCTCAAATTATGGGCTCCTCTCAAGTTGCAACTCCTTGAAACTCGACTTATGTGATTGTATATTGCTCCAAGCCAAGATTTGATTGGTTTGTGATTGGAATTTGGAGTTTTGTCAAGTGTTTTTGGCTCTCTTTATGCCAAATTCGAATTAGGGTTTTAGCAGTTGGTTTTGCTATATAATGAGGCTCTTTTTCCTCATTCCTCATGGAGATTTTAGGCAAGAACACTCTGCCAAAATCATTGTAACACTTGTTTTATGCTATTGGAATAAAAATCAACTTTGGAGGTCTATGCGTTGGTTCAAGGACTTGGTTCACATTGTTTTGGTGATATCCCTCTCACCTTATGCTTCTTTTATGCTAGTCATTATTCAATATATGTTCTAACATAGCATTAGAAATATCTTGTTCGGATTTGTGTGCATGAATGTAAGGGTTTTGCAGAGATATTCCAAGGTGGAGAGTGGCTTGGAAATCAAGCTAGTCTTTATTCATACATTGGTTTTTTCCTCTCTAATTTGTTCTTTTGCAGGTCCTCCAAGTCTTTCTATTCTCAAAGAAAGAAACACTACTAGAGACTAGCCTTCCCTCCATTAAACACAAAAATCCTACTTCAATTTGGTTACATTGGTTCTAAGCTTATCTCTTCAAGCCCATCTCCATTAGATTAGCCTCACTCACCCATTCGTTTTGCCCATTTCCTTGTTCTTTGCCCTAGATTTACCATCTCATCCTCATCCATTCGTTTCCCCCTTCAAGCTCCTCTCATCTCTTTCATCCTTGTCTTCACCATTCTCCCTTCTCCTTACCATTGGCTCCTCTCATCCACCTTCCAAAAAGAGCCCTAAAAGCACATAAAACACTAAAAAACGAATTGCTCAAGTTTAGTTTTTGTTAGAGTTAATTTGCTTTATAAGTCGATAGTTAGATCTAAATTGTTGCATCTTGTTGTCCTCCGAAATGGCATGCGTGTCGTTTGAAAGCCCAAAATGCAACACACCAGCTGGAATGACAACTCTCTTAGGAGAGAGGCCAAATGTCGCCACACTCCTCTCCTCTTCGCTTCAGGTTGGCTCTTCTCCAACACTAGGGGGGTATCCCTAAAATAGGATCGCTAAGGCAGGTACAGTAATGGGCAAGGTGAATGGAAGAGGCTGCCTTAGAGAAACGGAAGTAACAAAAGATAGTTTTAGATGGGTGATGGAAAAGAAAGGAAGATCAATCCTCAGGGAAAGACCAGTGCCAATATATCAGAGGGGCGAATGGAGTCAAAAGAGAACTCAGATGGGCCTTGCTGCCAGGTGAATGTAGTGACCAACTAAGAGCTCTTGCACTTGAGAACACCTGAAAGCCACAAAACTTAAGAGAAAAACATGGGTCAAATAAAGTTGTGTTAGATTGTTAGCCTTCTATTCATATGATCCCAGCTTAAGAATCGAAAGAAATGGACTAAGAGAGGTATCGCCTTGGACAAGATGAAAGATGGCAAACAAAGAGAAATGGCATACAAAGAGAAAAATAACTCTCAATTTATCCAAAGAATCCCATGATATTTTTTCTATTTAGCTCAAGGGGAGAAAAATCCCAAATTTTTCCATCCTTACAAAAGTGAAAGATGGTCTCTTATATAGACTAAAAACTCACCTACCTCTGAAATAAAATAATAATAAAAAATAAAGAGAAAAAAGATGAAATCCACCTTTTTCTCAACTAAAGACTAAAAAGACCTAAAGCCTAGCTAAAACCAAAACTCTCAAGGCTATTCATAATAGATGTCGACTGCCACCTGTAATGATATGCCACTCTAAATAGGCGGTTGACTGCTGCCCCAAAACGCTATGTAAAACCCCAGTGAACTCCCGAAGACTGGAATTTTTTAGGCAATTTGCTGTCAACGTATGGATGAGTGAAAAATCAGTTATAAAAAACGCTGAAGCTGAGAGAGTGCAGTCAGCTTCCAACGTGGAACCCGGTTGGTACTCGGCTGCCAATAAACGCGCGAACTGATGCCTCGTTGAAAACTCGAGTTCTGTAACCCAGCATTAAAAAATTGGTTGTTGCCAATTATGGATACGTGACCTTCGATCAGTGTGTTGATCACTTTGTTGAACCGAAATTTGGCGTGGATTTTCTCTTCGTAAATCGGCTGTCATAGTGGGCGTAGGTGCACATCTCCACGACTGGGTTGCTTTCGGCTGTCAATGAAAACCGGTTGATACGTGGGTCACCATCACTCCATGCACAGCGAACTTGTGGACCTCCATCAATAGCGCGATTTTTTTAATAAATCTGAGATTTTAAAATGTCGGGCCCTTCTTAAAACGTAACAGGTGGCTTCGACTTTTGATTTCTGCAGGAGTCGACCACCGATTTAATTTCCATTTGATAAAAGAAAAATCACTGACTATGATGTAATGCTCCAAGCTCGGTATGGATGAATGCACGCGGGGCCCGATTTGGTATTTTGCTGTGCTTCAACACAATACAGTGGAAAAACAATCCTGTCATTCCTAACTGGTTCTCTTTTTGCCTTTGCAGGTTTTGTTATTTGCTGACGGTGATGGGCATGGCTCTGCTCCTGTCGAGACCCCTTGAGAAATTTGACTGGACACCAAACAGGAAAATGCTATCCAACAGAAAAATTTTAGGGTAAAGAGTGCATCAAACTGCATAAAAAGGTCAACACAGCAGTCATTTAGTGAAACCTGGCGTTAATAATATGGTTCCGCCTTAGTACCAATCCGTGAAGATATCGGCGAGCCTCTCGTCGAGCCTTTCAATTTCTTCAGGCATTCTTTTATTTGGTATTTGGGAAACCGGTGCGCATCAAAAACCCAATCTTCTTTCTCTGCATCCTTGAATTTTGCCTCTATCTCCTGAAGTTGTGAATTAAGGGCCCTCTCAACGCCAGACCATGCGTTACTACACTTTCCTGTATTGCTTCAATTTGCTGCAGTGTCTGTCTGGAGTGTATTTCTAAGAGATTTTTGTGTGCTCTGTACTATTAGAGGAGCCACGGGTATGGCCTATGTCAAAGCTTAGAGCAAGCTTTATCTCGTAAATCCCACAATTGTAGCTCGATGAATTGTCTTTGAGCAATTTCTTTGAATTTTTGTTTTCAATACTCTCGGAGAAATGCTTTAACAATACCTATCGAGCTCCAGCTGTATAATTTTCAATGTAAAAAATCAACTAGCAAGATGACTTAGATCTTTGTAGCGATGATTTCTGAATAGGGGAGCTACCATCTAACAATAGTGCATTCATGGCACGGATGTGATTTTTAGGTCATCCAGAGTTAAAAGTATTATCACCCCACAGTTTCCAACCTCTACCCTCACTGTATTTCCAATTTCAGGCTTTCGAGGATGAAGAATGCTTCGAACAATGCTTCCTTCATTGACAATCCTTGTCCCCAGATCAGAATTTTCTGCCTCTAGTTGCCTCAAAGTTTCAAAAAGAAAAAGGCTTCTGCTGAAGGATCTTCAATATAAACCAACATCGGCTCATCAACGATTCCAGCCTCGACATCTTCTTCTTTGTTTATGAAACTGCTCCAATCCTGAAAACCTTTTGATGCAAATAACTTTGAACAGGAGGTTCAGTTACTAGTAGAAGCTGCAACTGTAATCCATACTTCTTTAATGAAAATTGCCACTACTGTTTGGTCAATTCTGTCTGGGCTAGTGACCAGAGAAGTCATATTAAATTCTGAAGCATGTTCATGCTAACTGTAGACAACCGCTTTCAACCTTAAACAACCCACATTAACAATGCTACAAATTAGTTGATAACATCTGGCTCCATATGGGGACGTGTGTTCTCCTCGAGAGCGTACGAGAACCTCAGATTCTCCTAGATATTCGCAGACCATCATGAAAAAATAGAACAGTGTGGTGGGGATGGCTTGATTCACATCCCCAATTCACACATTTATGACAAAATAGAAAACAGAGAAAAGCATACTGAAAATTTTAAATGCTCCTGTAGGAGCTTTATTCATCCTACCTACCCTAACTTAATATGAGAGCAGAATTTGTTAAGTAAATGCATACCACCAGTGTAACCACTCTAGCATCTTATCCCTGCTAATTTTCTTTTCTTTTTGCTTGGTTCTAGACCAAATTGTGGACAAAGTTATCACCAAATAGAGATATCTTAGTGTCTGCCCACGAATCTGAAATGATAGGCTGTTAGGATATAAAAATTCATCAAATATTTGGCAGAAAATTTCAGAATGTGCACAGGAAAACTCTATCCACCGGCCGATAGGGCTGATATAAAAATTTCCATGAAGCTGTTCTTCATCATAAAACTGTTTTTGAACATCATCGGTGACATAAACTTGAGGCAGATCTGAATCTTTCATGTTTTCTATTGCAGCAGGAGGCTGTTCATAACCTTGAGACAGATCTAAATCTTCATAATGAAACTGTTCACGAACTTGGGACGGCTCTAACTTTTCATCATGGAGCTGTTTGTGAATATCTTTGGTGGCATAGACCTGAGGCAGGTCTGAATCTTCACAATAAGACTGTTCATGAACTTGGGACAGCTCTAACTTCTCATCATGAAACTGCTCAGAAACTTGTCTTTTTTCTTCAATGAGATCTTCAATATTCTCTTCTAACTCAAGGTGGACCCTAGGGATGAGGGCATCATATTCTCTAGCAAGTTTATCAATCTCATCTATTGTCCCATCATGCCAGCGAAGGAGAAATCTCTCAAAAAACTCTACCAATGAATCTATGGATTCATCCAAAAGGCCAAAGAACCAATTTTCTGCATTTCCTTCTAAAGTTAAAGTAAAGATGATCATAAGGTCATCCTCACAATAAACATTGAAATCGACCATCAATTTGCAGTAAGAAGCAAAGTGATAGATGGCTGAAACATCATTATTTCCATGAAATTCTGGAAAAATGTCATGCACTTTTTCATAGTCATAGCACTCATTAGGAAATCCATGGATTTTTGAGAAATCCAACGGGGCGTAAGCTTCGTACAAAAGAGCAAGATGTTGTTCTTTTTTATCATCCATAAGTAAAAATTTTGAGGTACTAAATCTGAAACATGCATGTAATCATACCTCATACCAAACTGTGGAGTCGCCAAGGTGAGCTTGAAAGCCTTCCAATGAGTGTGCTCACCTCTACACCCAATAGCATCTTCAAATCTGCAAAAGGACAAGGGCTCTGTCCCTTCGTGGAGTAGCCATGTGAGAAGAAGAATCTGCGATATAATCTCCCACAAATGTCGTTAATGAAGCACAATCTTCAGATTTCGGGAACTGGACTTTGTCCCCGGCAACGGCGCCAAAAATGTTGTCCTTCGAAATGGCTTGAAAGCCCAAAATGCAACACACCAGCTGGAATGACAACTCTCTTAGGAGAGAGGCCAAATGTCACCACACTCCTTTCCTCTTCGCTTCAGGTTGGCTCTTCTCCAACACTAGGGGGGTATCCCTAAAATAGGATCGCTAAGGCAGGTACAGTAATGGGCAAGGTGAATGGAAGAAGCTGCCTTAGAGAAACGGAAGTAACAAAGATAGTTTTATATGGGTGATGGAAAAGAAAGGAAGATCAATCCTCAGGGAAAGACCAGTGCCAATATATCAGAGGGGCGAATGGAGTCAAAAGAGAACTCAAATGGGCCTTGCTGCCAGGTGAATGTAGTGACCAACTAAGAGCTCTTGCACTTGAGAACACCTGAAAGCCGCAAAACTTAAGAGAAAAACATGGGTCAAATAAAGTTGTGCTAGATTGTTAGCCTTCTATTCATATGATCCCAGCTTAAGAATCGAAAGAAATGGACTAAGAGAGGTATCGCCTCGGACAAGATGAAAGATGGCAAACAAAGAGAAATGACATACAAAGAGAAAAATAACTCTCAATTTATCCAAAGAATCCCATGATATTTTTTCTATTTAGCTCAAGGGGAGAAAAATCCCAAATTTTTCCATCCTTACAAAAGGGAAAGATGGTCTCTTATATAGACTAAAAACTCACCTACCTCTGAAATAAAATAATAATAAAAAATAAAGAGAAAAAAGAAGAAATCCACCTTTTTCTCAACTAAAGACTAAAAAGACCTAAAGCCTAGATAAAACCAAAACTCTCAAGGCTATTCGTAATAGATGTCGACTGCCACCTGTAATGATATGCCACTCTAAATAGGTGGTTAACTGCTGCCCCAAAACGCTATGTAAAACCCCAGTGAACTCCCGAAGACTGCAATTTTTTAGGCAATTTGTTGTCAATGTATGGATGAGTGAAAAATCAGTTATCAAAAACATTGAAGCTGAGAGAGTGCAGTCAGCTTCCAACGTGGAACTCGGTTGGTACTCGACTGCCAATAAACGCGCGAACTGATGCCTCGTTGAAAACTCGAGTTCTGTAACCCAGCATTAAAAAATTGGTTGTTGCCAATTATGGATACGTGACCTTCGATCAGTGTGTTGATCACTTTGTTGAACCGAAATTTGGTGTGGATTTTCTCTTCGTAAATTGGCTGTCATAGTGGGCATAGGTGCACATCTCCACGACTGGGTTGCTTTCGGCTGTCAATGAAAACCAGCAGATACGTGGGTCACCATCACTCCACGCACAGCAAACTTGTGGACCTCCATCAATAGCGCGATTTTTTTTATAAATCTGAGATTTTAAAATGCCGGGCCCTTCTTAAAACGTAACAGGTGGCTTCGACTTTTGATTTCTGCAGGAGTCGACCACCGATTTAATTTCCATTTGATAAAAGAAAAATCACTGACTACGATGTAATGCTCCAAGCTCGGTATGGATGAATGCACGCGGGGCCCGATTTGGTATTTTGCTGTGCCTCAACACAATACAGTGGAAAAACAATCCTATCATTCCTAACTGGTTCTCTTTTTGCCTTTGCAGGTTTTGTTATTTGCTGACTGTGATGGGCATGGCTCTGCTCCTGTCGAGGCCCCTTGAGAAATTTGACCGGATGCCAAACAGGAAAATGCTATCCAACAGAAAAATTTTAGGGTAAAGAGTGCATCAAACTGCATAAAAAGGTCAACACAGCAGTCATTTAGTGAAACCTGGTGTTAATAATATGGTTCCGCCTTAGTACCAATCCGTGAAGATATCGGCGAGCCTCTCGTCGAGCCTTTCAATTTCTTCAGGTATTCTTTTATTTGGTATTTTGGGAAACCGGTGCTCATCAAAAACCCAATCTTCTTTCTCTGCATCCTTGAATTTTGCCTCTATCTTCTGAAGTTGTGAATTAAGGGCCCTCTGAACGCCAGACCATGCGTTACTACACTTTCCTGTATTGCTTCAATTTGCCGCAGTGTCTGTCTGGAGTGTATTTCTAAGAGATTTTTGTGCGCTCTGTACTATTAGAGGAGTCACGGGTATGGCCTATGTCAAAGCTTAGAGCAAGCTTTATCTCGTAAATCCCACAATTGTAGCTCGATGAATTGTCTTTGAGCAATTTCTTTGAATTTTTGTTTTCAATACTCTCGGAGAAATGCTTTAACAATACCTATCGAGCTCCAGCTGTATAATTTTCAATGTAAAAAATCAACTAGCAAGATGACTTAGATCTTTGTAGCGATGATTTCTGAATAGGGGAGCTACCATCTAACAATAGTGCATTCATGACACGGATGTGATTTTTAGGTCATCCAGAGTTAAAAGTATTATCACCCCACGATTTCCAACCTCTACCCTCACTGTATTTCCAATTTCAGGCTTTCGAGGATGAAGAATGCTTCGAACAATGCTTCCTTCATTGACAATCCTTGTCCCCAGATCAGAATTTTCTGCCTCTAGTTGCCTCAAAGTTTCAAAAAGAAAAAGGCTTCTGCTGAAGGATCTTCAATATAAACCAACATCGGGTCATCAACGATTCTAGCCTCGACATCTTCTCCTTTGTTTATGAAATTGCTCCAATCCTGAAAACCTTTTGATGCAAATAACTTTGAACAGGAGGTTCAGTTACTAGTAGAAGCTGCAACTGTAATCCATACTTCTTTAATGAAAATTGCCACTATTGTTTGGTCAATTCTGTCTGGGCTAGTGACCAGAGAAGTCATATTAAATTCTGAAGTATGTTCATGCTAACTGTAGACAACCGCTTTCAACCTTAAACAACCCACATTAACAATGCTACAAATTAGCTGATAATACATCTCATTAGCAATTTCATGCATTGAAAAGTTTAACTTTAGAACATTCTAGATCTCTTTATTTGCTTTAGTATAGCTTGCATTAGTTTAAACTTTTGTTTTCATTCAAAAGATAGGATTTTTTCATAGAAAATATCTCAAAAAACTTTTGTTTTAGATCTCTTTCCTAGCAATTTTTAAGCATATGTTGTTCGCTGGTCTGTTTTTACTTTTATGCAATTTTTGAAATAAAATCTCATAAATTTTGTTTTTTGAAGTCTTTTATAGATTCTAGCTTAAATAGCTTCATTATTTTGTCTTTTTCTGACGAATAACGGGTGCCTTGTTAAGTTGTTTCGAGCTTGTGTAGGTGATTTGAGAGAGAGATACTTTGTAGATCTTGAAGCACAGAATCAAAGCAAAACCAAATGAATGCCATAAGGAGTGACTGAATATATAAACTTTTATTATCCTTTGTAAAGCTCTTCAAGAGTTCATTTCAATTTTAAAGTCCTTCTCTCAAAAAGTCCTTCAAGGTCTTAAAACCCAAGGCATTTGTATAAAAATTAATAAAAGTTCAGGTGGAGGAGTCCTCCACTTTTGGGTCTTCTTCCCCATTTGGGGAAGAGTGTTGTGGTTGGTTAGCTTAGAGCTTCTATTTCATGCTTTTGATTAGTCTTTTACTTCATTTTCGTACTCTCTTCCAAGTTTTGACTTGAGGTAGTATCCTTGGGATTTCATTCTAAGGGCAGGACCACATAGCTTTGTGGTTTCTCCTCTTTCCCCGTTAGTTTCCTTGGTCGAAATTTCAGCTAGCTGGAAAGTTCTCAAGTGCTAGCGATTCTAGTGGTCAACCTTGTTCGGAGGAAGATCCCACCTTAGAGTAAAATTGTTTGGTAGAACACTAAGTCTCTTTTTTTAATTTCATTTTGCAGGTAGCATGCTAGTTGTCTTTTATATCTGTTGAGCTATCACATGGTTTACTTTCACAACTGCTTCTACTTTCTTTAAAATAAACAAAGCCTCTTGAACTTGGCCAAATCCAAGTCAAGAGCACTCTCTGTCGGAGAGCATTTTTAGACTTGCATTTTCCCCTTGCATTAGGCATATTAGATTAGAAAAGTTTCTTGAACTTTGGTCTTAAGACTAAGTCAAGAGCGCTCTCTATCGGAGAGTTGAACGGTGCTCTAAATTAATAAAATACTTCAACTCACATTTCCCCTTAATTAATTTACTTTGGTCGATTGTCCAACACCCATATGCTCTGCCAACCTGAAAGGGTTGGACTAGTACTCAGAAAGGTGAAGGATTTGCTAATTTTACAAGTGATAACCTAATTAAAATTTTACCCCAAATCCAAACCAGCATCAAATCATTGAGGTTGCTTCTTGAAAAAGGTGGTGCCGGGAATCCACTGTTAGACTCGAGGGCGGTTTAAACATTGGACACTTATCCTCTGAATCTGGGTGCTCTCGACCTATCATCTAAGAGGTTGCCAGTGTTTTTCCTGCTTAGGTTTACTCTTTTGATATCCTTGTTCCTTAGCCTAATAATCAAAGATCACTAAAATATTCAATAAACCAAGATTAATCCCAGGACGATCTCACGAACATTTACACTTTGAACTCTTGTATCAAGCAACCCAAGCACCTAAGACATTTTTTGACTCCATAAGGCACTGGTCCTTGTCATCATTTATTTGCTTATTATCTATCTGGAGCATTTATATTTCTATGGTTGCCTTGCTTTAATTTTATCAAAGTGGTCATATTTCGAATCTCTTGCCTCATATCGCAACGTGGATTGCTTATCTTGTGTTTATTTCAATTATTTGAATTGTGATCTCTCATCATTAAGAAAACTCCTAAACAACACTCATCCGCATCACCCCACACTTAAAACGCATAAAACATAAGAGCCTTACTGAAACTCTTTGTAGGAACTACCCCCCTTGGCTTCGCTAGGAGTTAGCGTAAATGGAGGAGCTGGGATTCAGGTGACAATACCTGGCTCATTGCTTGCCCCCAAGGCCACACCTCTCCCACTTCCAGTGAGGGAGATAGCTTTTGAAAGATTTCCGTTGCTGGTGTGCAAACTGGCGGACAATAGAGCACATGCTTGGAAACTTTCCAATGGATGCTTGGGTTCAACCATGAATTGGGTTAATGTATTCACTACAAAACATATATTAGGTAGGCTTCACAAGATACATAAGGGAACCAATGAACTACCTATATGTAGAAGAATCTACTAAATGAGAGTCTAAATATGTATACAGCTTCGTATTTTGAACCATAGGGGTGGCTAAGGGTTTGCAATCCAATATCTAAAATTTGTTCAAAATCTCTACTATATACTGCCCTCGTCCAAGAAAGATCTCTTGCCAAACCTCTAGATGTAGAAAGTAGTACGTAAGGCTGATGTCCTTCATATCAAATTCACTGAATTCTTCTTGCACCATGCAATGAACTTCTGAGAGCTACTTACAAGGATCAGACCATCTAGATGCATGACTAAGATGAGCAAATCATAGTTATCAAATAAATAATAGAGGTTAGGGCTTGCAGTAGCCTTGGTGAGGTCAAAATTTACATAAGGGAACCAATGAACTACCTATATGTAGAAGAATCTACTAAATGAGAGTCTAAATATGTATACAGCTTCGTATTTTGAACCATAGGGGTGGCTAAGGGTTTGCAATCCAATATCTAAAATTTGTTCAAAATCTCTACTATATACTGCCCTCGTCCAAGAAAGATCTCTTGCCAAACCTCTAGATGTAGAAAGTAGTACGTAAGGCTGATGTCCTTCATATCAAATTCACTGAATTCTTCTTGCACCATGCAATGAACTTCTGAGAGCTACTTACAAGGATCAGACCATCTAGATGCATGACTAAGATGAGCAAATCATAGTTATCAAATAAATAATAGAGGTTAGGGCTTGCAGTAGCCTTGGTGAGGTCAAAATTTTGTGAATACTCATCAGTCCTTGAGTCCCATGCACACGGTACTTGCTTTAGCCGACAAAGGGCCTTCTTCAGTCTGCACACATGGGTGTCTCTCCTATATGCATTTTAGAACCCCTCTACTAATTGATGTATACTTTCTACTCAATCTTTGTTAAATCAAGAAAATACAAAAAATCATCTAGCTGAAGAACATCACTTGATGACATGCCGAAAGTGACATAACCCATTGCGGTAACTGGATAAGTGGCATCATCATCCAACTCCACTCATGTGCCATCCTCCTAGTCTTGAAGTTTGCAGAAAGTCTTCTTATTGAAGGTCATGTGTTTGGACGCTCCACTGTACACATACCACTTTACACCAAAGATGATGTTAGTCAAAGTGCACAAAACCATGGAAAAGGCTGTCTCAAGCTTGGATGCTAACTCATCCACTATGATGGAAGCTTCTGCAGTCCCCAGAAAGTGCTTTTACTGCCTGCCCTTCCACTTCTTCTCAAGACACTGAGATGCATAATGGCCCATCTTTTGTTACTTTAAACACTTCAAGTAAAGTCTTTCTTCCTTTGGTTCGAAGAACCTAGATCATCTTTCGTTTCCTTTGACCTCTCTTGGGTCCTCCTTTCTTATCTCCTCTCATCATCTTCCTCTTGGGTCCTCCTTCGACATTTTTGTATGGATGGATCCCTTTTATTCTATAAAAAGAGATGGAGGGTGCATTAGCAAACAAGTAGTCATTTTAATTATTCTTTTAGAGTTAATGAGACGTTATGTGATGGCTGCTATAGATTTCTAGCTTGCTGGTTTTGATTTGCAGATATGGTATTTCTTAGATCTACACTACGTTACTTTCCAGATTGATCTGAAATTTTGACCATTGTTGAAAAAATTGGCATCGACAAAAAGTTGATGGGGGTCCGGACAACTTCTTGACTACATTGACAAAAAAAAAGGGCAAACCGCAACAGACATTAAAAATACAAAATAAATTCATTTTTTCAAAATTTTAAACATATAAACCAAAAGCAACGTCAAATAAACACACTGGCACATAAATATCAAAAAAACAATGATATATACGATTAGTGGATGCCGAATAAAAAATGATACATCAAGGTTGATATTGAATACTGAACCCTGATAATTGTCCAGTCAAGGAATCCAAAGTGTGTCAATTTACTAATGCTAGATCCAATCTCTGTTCTCAATAATTAACAAATTATAAACACAAACACACCAACATTTTAACAAATTACGCAGTGGAATTAAATAGGAAATCACACACACAAATGCCACTTGTTTACCCTGGAAATCCCAATTAGGGAAAAACCAGCAAACTGCAATTTTATTAAGATAAATTGCTAGGCTCTTGTCCTGGGAAAATGGCCCATTGAAAAATTACAAAACAATAAATAGCCAAGCCTTACAAACCTCAAGATCAGTCCTTCGGTCTTGCTGGTTGAATGCTATCTCCCTTACTGCCCCTTTTCACCTTTCCTTTGACCCTACCCTTGCACTTGCACGCTTGGTTGAAAGTCTTTCTCCAACCAATCAATGAGATCTCACTTACTCTATGTGACTGTAGTATGTCTCCTCCTCTCCTTAGGCCTTCTTTTATATCATCTCAATGACCAAAACCCTAACCCTAGATCTCCAAAGTGATCAATCGCTGAGATTAGATCTTAATCTTCACTTAAGATCAACGTCTGTGACTTAATCTTAAGTTCACTAAGTTCACTTTTAGTCATTAGGCAACATAAAGTTAATTAGTGTATTTTTCCTAAGTTAGACTTAGGAAAGAGATACAAAAGTCACTTGTTCTCTCAAGCAACCTAGAGAGGTAATCTGAACGACTCCTGCATGCCTAACACCTGGCCTATGTAGAAATACCTGTTCGAGCTACAATCATCAACAAAGTGGACAACCAATACAAAATGGTATCAAATATATAAATGTATCTCATCATCATGAGTCAAAACCATGGTGTACCATTTGGCATTTGTATAGGATAGTTGAGATGAGAGGAGTCCAGGTAGGTGTATAGTCAATAGTCCTGTTATCACTCAAAGTGTAGCTACCACCAAAGGTATCCTATCCAGGATGGTAGAGGTAGGGTAGCTAACCAAGTGACACCGCAAGGGCCTCGTCCACTATAGTAAAGGGGTAGTTCTCATACCGGATGGGCTCTTGTTGCTTTAGATCAGGGTAACGCAAGATCAAGGGGGAGACCCGTACTAGCCTATGAGGGCTAGCGAACCAACACAAGGTACTCTAAAGGTAAAGAATGAAGCACACGAGTAGATCTTGGTGGAGAAATCTAGCTATAGGGAAACGTAGTGGCTTATAAGAGTTGGGAATCGGTTGAGGGAGCGGGAGCGAGAAGCAAAATTTTCAAAAGCTTCCGCTTAGGAAGCGTTTTTTATATAATATATAGTTTTTATATATTTTGATGCATATATGTCAACAAATGCATGTAGAATGTTGAATTAGTTATGGAAAGGATAAAGACATTAAATAAACAATAATAGTTAATGCCATATAACATCATTTCATCAATCATTAATCATTTACTAGTGAATTCATCAACCATTGGTCCAGACTCCAGTATCTATGATTCCATAAGTTATAACATCAAGATTCAAACTTAAAGCTTCAAATTTTCAATATATAAACATTTTGTCATCACTAGTACTTGTAAGTTGTAACCAAAGTTACCAGGTAACCAATTACCAAACTATAGTGACATAGTCTATAACAAAGAACATCAACCATAAAATGAAAGTTGAAAGTTGAAACAATTCACGAAGCATCATATTCATTACCAAAGAGTTATAATATGCTTTTATGCAGTCAATGACTCAATCATGCAAAGTTGCAAATAGTGAACTTCAAATTCAAAGGTAGGTTCAACTTCAAACTTCAAACTTGAAATGCCATGTAATGTTTACAAAATATACGATAATAAATATAAAAGAGTCAATAGTGCAGAAACTTGAAAGTACTGTAAACAAGAAAATACAAGAAAAGTAGATTTTATGTATGTTTCCTCTTGCCATGAGAAATTTCCATTTTCTTTTCTCGTGCTCTATGAACAATGGGAGTGGGATTATCATCCCCTGTAGCCACCAATGCTTAGCCACGTCCAAGACTCGATCCTGCACGACCCCCCCTCACTGATGTAGATGGAGGTCGTGAAGTTGAACCTCTAGGCAAAGATGGTGCATCTGGAAACAAGGTAGAAGTTGGTGGCGGCATTGGTACTGCATGGTCATCCTCATCGCCTAAAAGCTCTTCCTCCAAGCGCTCTAAAGCTAAGGCTCCATCCTCCAAGTTATGCTCCTCCGGATTGTTGTCCCAAGTGACATATGATCTATCAGTTTTGGCACGCTCACAATAATGAGTCAACAACCTCAAGTTGTAATGTGCATAAACCAAGCTTTCTTCTCGGTTTTCATTTAATCGGTTTCTTTTCACTAAGTGGATGAAGCTATAGGTGCTCCAACACCTTTCTACAGAGGAACTGTTAACCACCTGTGAAAGCACTCTGACAGCCAATTTATTCAAGCGTTGGCATGTTGAGCCATACATGTTCCACCATTCGACAGGAGGCACCCTATCTCGATCTCTGATTGCATGAAGTACCAAATGGACCAACTTCACTGAGGTATTTGCTTAATTCACTGCGCAATATGTCACATTCCTTTGCATCAGGGACCAACTTGTCTATAGTAGCCTTGTACCCAACCTGTACCTCTGGATATGTGTGGGGCATTCTCCTAACCCCACCCCCAGGTGCTGGTTTGGCCAACCAAGATGGAGAATAATATTTTGGTGTTAACACATACGCTAAGGCATGCAGTGGAACGTTGAGATGTTCCCACCTTTTGACCACATGTGTGTGAATATGGTCATACAAGATGGGATCTTTCTGTTCAACAATATCTTTAATTTGGCCCAGCATGCTATCCATCTGCTCATACACCTCCCCAATCACCGACTTATCTGTATTTGCAAACCGAATCATGTAATAAATGGGCTTTGTGAACTGCAAAACATACTTGACACTTACCCAAAATTTACCATCAAGAATTGTGTCCTCCACCTCCTGAAAATCAAGCTTGTTAGATGCGGATGTAGCCCTATCGTTCAAGACCTGCCATGACTCACTTGATACCATGCTAGCCAATGCCTCTCTTACCTTCAAAAGGCGCCTGAAAGTGAGGTAGTAGCTAGCAAATCTAGTCTTTCCTATCTTCAATAGCTCCAACTTTGAGTGACTGCGGAAAATGCCATGGCCATTGCTATGGTTGGTTATAAATCTTATCATCTTCTTGCCCTTTTTGTACAATTCACCAATCCATTTGTATTGATTTTTCTTCAACTTAATGATGTCGTGCATCAAAAGGTTCATTGTGTGAACCAAACACCCAGACCAAAATATGTTGGGGTATTTATCTTCAATGATTGCTCTCGCTGCCTTACAATTAGCAGCATTATCGGTTATGACTTGGATGACATTGTATGGACCAATAGATTCAATGGTTTTCAGTAGGAATTCTGCAATGTTCATGCCGGTCTTGAATTTATCTGAGTAGTCATGGCCCATGGGCTGAAAGGAAGACTGCACCAGTAGCAGACACACCAAGAACATTTATCAATGGTTTTCCTTTTACATTTGTCCATCCATCTGATACAATTGATACCCCATAATCATTCCAAGCATTTGTGAATTGCCCCAAAGCATTTTAGATCTTTCCTCTTTCCTTGTCAAGCCCCACAGTTCTAGCTTTGTCATACCCTGGGCTCTTGTATCTTGTTGGAGCAGTGCGAATGGCCTCTACCATTTCATGCCAATAGGGTGAGCGAAGGACATTGAATGGTATGCCACATGCATAGAGAAACAATAACACTTTTGCATCCACGTCATCCCTACCACCTTGGTCAAGGAAATCTGATATTGTCCTGCGTGACCCAGGGGGTGAGAATCCATTACCTTGGGTGGATGGGCCTCAAGTTCTTGGTGAGTTTGAGGGGTCCTGGTCAACCCTTGATGCTTTTGATTTGTTTTGTACTTCAAATTCTTCATTCTTATACATGGCTCTTTGTGTTGATGGCACATTTTGGCAAACACAAACTCCTACAGTTTTGTTTTCATCACATGGCATGTTCCCACATAGATGTCTTCTCAGACGGGTATATGAACCCGTGTAAGTCCTTTTACAATGGGGGCAACCAAATTTGGCGGTTCCACCCCCCTTGCTTCCTCCCTGCTTGGTGACATATTTCCACAAGGGTGTTGAGTCCTCCTTGGTTTTCATTCGGTTTCCCTCCTCCTCTCCATGGTATGTGCCACTACCCACTTCTTCATCATCTCCCTCTCCCTCATTCCTCCTCCAATTTTCAATGAACATCATAAAAATAACAAATGGAACCAACAAAAGAAACCATAAACCCATCATCATGTTTGTTGGACTTGGAAGTTGGAAGTGGAACTAGAGATTTAACCTGTTGCCCTGCAATAGAATGATGAAGAAAGCATGGGAAAGAGTAGGAGAGGAACATTTACAATGACATTCTAGATTCTAGTCAAATTTCAAACTTCAAAAGTTCAAGTCTCAAGCATCAAGATTCAAAACTTCAAGTTCAAACACAAAGCAAATCAACAAGAAAGGGTTTAGAGCCTACCTATTTGGATGTCCAATGGTAGTGAGTGTGCCGACTTGCCAAGCAACCAACCTTCTTCAATCTCCAAGCAAAAACCAAGCTTGATGGCACCTTCTCCTCTTCTCTTCTCCTCTTCTCCTCTTCTCTTCTCTTCTGCTCTCCTCTCCTCTCTTCTCTTCTCTTCTCAAGCAAAGTGATAAAATGAGTGTGGAGGAGGGCTTTATCCCTCAAAGCCCTTTTCCTCCCCTCCAAAACCCCAAGCGTGGACCCCACTAGATCGAAATCATCTTCAAATCCGCGGGTTGACACGAAGCGTCCAAAGAAGCGTCGGGAAGCGATTTTTAATCGGCCGGAAGTGATGGGAAGCGACCTAGGAATTGATTAGGAAGCGAAGGGAAGCGATCAGGAAGTGACGCTTCGGATCGCTTCCTAAATGCTTTATGACAGTGGCAGGGAGCGTTGTAAATTGAGTGGAAGTGAGCTTCCGAAATTCGCTTCCGGTCGGAGGCGAAACGGAAGCGTGACTCCGCTTAGCTTTTGGCTAGCTTCTGCCGGAAGCTAGCTTCCGAAGCGGGGGCGAGGAGGGGGGCAGTGCTTCCCCGTAACCTAGATTTAAACCTCCTTCATTGCTTCCCTATGATTCTTCCAACTTTGCTAGGGTTTCTTCTTGCTTTTAGAACCCGAAAACCCTAATTTTCAATATCCTTCCCCCCACAACATTTTGATGGGAGATTAATATCTATGTTGAAGAGATTACAAATCCAATTTCAAAATTTACAATGTTGCATTAGGTGTCTCCATTATTGTATCATGTCCTGCCATACCTATAAGACTGAAAACCTTGAGTGAGAAGTTCTTCCTCCTCTTCTTTGATTTCCTCCGTTGAGCCATTTCATATGTGCCGTATTGTTTTTGGTGTATCTTTGAAATTTAGGATCCTCAGGGTCTGAAACTTCGGCCTATGATAGCTTGACCTGTAATCTTTCCAACCCCACAGATTTGAGCTTCATTGGATTCTCCATGAGAGAGATATGCTAAGTTTCCCAACATGACCTGTTTATAGGATGACACAACATAGCAAACTTGTACAGCGTGCCCTGTGTCACTGTTTGATCTTCGGCCTCTGATATTTGGACCTATGAAACTATAGTCCGTTTCCTAACTGTCGCTTTTTATGGAATTTAATTTGGAGCTTCCTATCTCGAGATATGACCTTTTTCCCTAGGTCACCTGTTTAGGACTGCATTCTAGAAGAGGCATAAACCCTAAATGGTACGGATCATAACTTGCAAAGTACAATGAATCTGGGGCTGATTTTTCAACACAAGGTACATCTATGTCTGATATTAGTCTTGTATAAGTTTCCGATCTCGAAACTTCTCCAAAACGGATTTATAGAGAAAATTCCACGATGACTAGTTTTTGCTATACAAAGCCCTAGCTTCCAAATTATCACAAGTGTCACAAGTGTCATAAGTGCCATACACTGCCCTCTTTCAGGGTAGCTCTGAAACCATGTTAGAATTTAATGTTTCACAGATAGTTTTGCATATCATTAAACATTCATCACAATAACTATATACTAGGATCACTGAAAGATAGACAAGCACAACATCACAATAGTACACAAAGATTTACCTTGGGAAAACCCTCTCTAGGGAAAAACCCAACAACTTCTTCAATATAAATTATCAAAAGTACAAAGACAAAACCCCAAACAAGTGCTCCTTCTCCTTGCAGATCTCTCTCTCTCTCTCCCCCTCCTATGCGAATTACACAAGTGAGTGTGTGTGTCTAAATGAGGAGCACATCACTCCTATTTATACTTTATCTTCCACTTGACTTTTTTTCAATAGCTAGGTCAGCCCTATTACCAACTATATTGTACAATAGTTGAACCTCCATTGAGCCGCCAGTGTTTGAACATGATCAATGTTTAGTTCCAGAGTATCAAGGGTTCAATTTGTGATGACTAGCCAGTTTTGTTTTTCTGCTGGAATGACCATGCCCCATGGGGTCTTTGTAATAAGTGTGCTAGTAGGGTTTTGAGTGGCTCGGTTCCCCAAGATTTGACTATCAACTAAGGTATTCCAGGGAGTTTTTTGCCCTTGTCAATTATACTTTGCCTATAACCGAGCAATAATCGACGAGGTTTTCTCCCGCTTCCTCTAAAGTTGGAATGCCCGATTTTGAAAGTTTGGGCCTTGGGGGGTTATTAGAGTCCAACTGATGTATATGAACCTACTAGACATTATGTATTTGTTAGATGGTCATTTCCTAGGTCCCTTGTTCATTTAAAACGTTGTTCGAAATTTTTTTACCGGATGCGTTGGACAGTTTTTATTTTTCTTATTTTCTTATTAATTTTTCCAAATATTTAATTGGAAAAATTCAACTTGTAATAATTAAGTGGTTTGGGGGTGGATTTAAAAGATTGGAGGCTCAATTCCTAAGCCAAAAATCTCGGTTAAACCCCAAACCCACTTATCTTAAGTTTCAGACAGTGATTTAGTCATTTAATTAATGTTTTCTCAAAAAATCAATAAAAGAGAAATATTAATTAAAATAATCAAAAAATAATAAATTGGAGATAATCCAAATCTCTCCAAAATAATCCAAATGGATTAAATAAACAGGCTAAATGACATGGCAATCAACATTTAAGAGGATTCCAATCAACTCCAATCACTTTCACTTGAGTATACAATCACCACAAGTCACTCCTCCTTCAAGAATTTGCCCTCCTTCATGCATGCTCACAAATTGATGATATGGCAAGTGTTGAATGGGTTGGTGATAGTGTATTAATTAAAAGGTGGGCGCCTTCCTCATATTGTGGTCACATCACAAGTTACAACTCCTTCAAACTCGAGTTGCAACTCCATTGCACTCCAAGCCTTCTCCTTGATGGATTCATGCCTTCCCTTCATTGCTCACGACTTCTTGATGTGCCAATCATATATTGGCTCGGTGATATAAACTATAGAGGAGTGGGGGGCGCCCTGCCTAGGTGGAGGCTACCTCCCCACTCACATCAACCAACAAACTCGTGTTAAGCTATTGGATCTTAACTCCAAGCATTGGATTGATTGGAATTCGACTTCAGTTGATGGTCATTGGCTCTCTTCTCATGCCAAGCTCGAATTAGGGTATTGGTACTTAGTTTTTGTATAAAGAGCAAGCCCTTGGGCTCTCTTATCATGGATATTTTGATGTAAGATTACTTTGCACATTTTTGTAACAAGCTTTTGCTTCATATTGGAATAAAGAATTCGACTTTGGAGGTCCATGAGCTCTCATTCTTTGTGGGGCAAAGTGTTTGATGAATTACTAGCTCAGGAAGGCTATTGTTAGCACAGTAGAATAGCCATTTGTAGTCTCAAGTTGGTTATTTATGGAAAGTTTATCAAGATCTAAATGGACATGAAGTAGTCAATTATACAATTGTTGATTAGTCTCGATTTTCCTGGCATACTAGTATAATTGATCTCACTTGTTGGTTGAGTTGTATGTGTTGTGATTATGTGTTGCTAAAAGTGAAGAAGGGCAAGAGCTCAGCTGCATCAAGCCCATGCTTCATCTTCAAGTTTTGATCTAACATTTTGTGGTTGCAGGATCTACAAATCTTAAAACTTTTCATCAAAAGAAGGCCAAGAAGAGCTCTTCTTCAAATATCTCATTAACAGTTTCTCAAATTAAAACTTTGGTTATCGGTTACTAAATAAGAAGCCCTACATCCTAGAGTTCTATTTCGTTGGCTTCTTCACCTTATTGCCTTGTTTGGCTTGATCTCCTTCCTACCATTCGTCTTACCTTCTCCTCCTTGCTCTCGTTTCCTCCCTTTCGTTTTGTCTTCTTTTGCCTTTCGTCTTACCTTCTCTTCCTCTAGCTCTTCCATTCATTTTTAATCTCCTCATCTCCTTTTGTTTTAAGCTCTCTTCTCTCCCTTTGTCCTTCTTCTTGTCTTCTCCTTTAACTCCTCCTTCAATCCCTTCATTTCTTCTTCTTCTACTCTATCTTTGCTGCTCACTGTTTTGTCTTTTTGCTTACCTTTTTGGTCTCTTTGGGCTGCCTCTTCATCCCTCTTTCCAACCTTTCCTTTACTCTCTTTCTCCCT
The DNA here is from genome assembly GCA_027924585.1 of Larix kaempferi. Taxonomy (NCBI): domain Eukaryota; kingdom Viridiplantae; phylum Streptophyta; class Pinopsida; order Pinales; family Pinaceae; genus Larix; species Larix kaempferi. Next base: position 11,808,352 of record BSBM01001166.1, read on the forward strand.
GGCTTAGATTTCAGCTTGTGTTCTAGTTTAGTCCCCATTTTGTTTATTAGTTTGGATCTTCATTTCTTTTAGTTAGAACTGTTAGCTTCCATTCTAAAGCTTAGATCTTAGTTTACTTTATTTCATAGTTTTCATTTTATTCTTAGTTTAGACTTCATTTTTATAAAAGTACAAAACTTGCATTTAAAATTTTGATCTTGCATGTTAACTTGTTTAGAGCTTACTCTCATTTCATAAGCAAAATTTTGCATCTAGTTTCATTTTGTTAGAGTTTGCATTAGATCTCACAAAAATTGGCATTCTAGTTTGCATTATAGTTTGATTTTTGATCCTAGTTCATTTTTCAAGGTTAGTGTTCCTTTCTAGATCTTAGATTAATTAGTTTCCAAGTTTTTTGATTGAACTAATGAATAATGGGTACTTGAAGTTTGCTTTGTTGTAGGTGTTTGAAGATGAGAACAATCGAGACAAGTCAAAGGACTTGAAGAGCTAAAACCCAGAAGAAGACAAAAACCAAGAAGAGCAAAGAAAACCAAGAAGATCTAAAAGACCATTCTCCTTTTTGTAAAAAGCTCTTAAGAAGCTTCTTCTATTTTCATTTCTTTTCTCTCTTCAAGAGTTAAATTCCCAAAAACATTGTAATCTCATAATAAAAAGAGCAAGTGGGATTTAAGGCTCCCACAACCCAACTTCCTCATTTGGGGAAGTTTGTAGTGTCTTTGTTCTTTGCTTGCTTCAGCTTTAGCTTAGTTTTTACATTTGCAAGTAAATTAGTCTTTCCATTTTGCAAGTAGAACACTAGTTGTTAGATTAGATCTCTTTTGCATCTTAGAACACTAATTGCTAGATTAGAGTTTATTATTTGCATATTGAACTACTTGTTGTGTTTCTTGTCTTTTATTGTTTAATTCATAAAAGGAACACAAAGTCTCTTGAACTTGTCATAAGACAAGTCAAGAGCACTCTCTATCGGAGAGCATTGTTGCATCTTGCACTTTCATTTAGATTAGATAAGACTCTTGAATTTCACCATAAGGTGGATCAAGAGCACTCTTTGTCGGAGAGCTTTGTTTTTGTGCTCTAAGTAAAATATTCACAACTCACCATCTCCCATAAAAATTGAAATTAACTATTTTCCATACCACGTATGCTCTGCGCTTTCCTGAGAGAGGTTGGGTTACTCAGAAACGGTATTGGGCTTCCTAATTGTTCACATTATAATCCAATTTTGAACCATAATAAAATTTACCACCCCATAACCAACAAATCCGGTGTTGATCAATAAAATATTCGAAAGTGGACAAATTCCAAGTGGGGGCGTCGGGTAGCCATATCCCATTTTCAGTGGCTGGTTAGTTATTGAACGCCTCGCTGAAAACTTGGGTGGTCTGACATGTCTTCGAACGGAGCCACTTAGAGTATTCCCGGACATATTTCTAGTACCTTGCGGATCGCTTGGAAATTCCCCTCACCTTTAATAATCAAGATCACCACAAAATTTATAATAAAATTTACAAAGAACACTTGCAAAACGATCTCAAGCACCACATCAAGACTTGTATCTCAGCATCCCAAGCACATTATTTGACTCCATAAGGCACTAGTCCTTGTATTGTTTCATTTATTTGATCTATCGGAAGTGCATGTTATAAACTGCTTTAATTTGTCTCATTGTGGATGCTATTGCTATAAGTTATCAATCAATGGTGTATCTTTAATTTGCTGCAAGTATATCTTTGTGTTGTTTAGATTTCAAATTATTATAAATCTGTGATCACACAAAAACTCCTAAAGAACACCCATCCGCATCACATCACCATAAAACACTTAAAAACACAAGAGCCTTAGACAACTCTTTGTTAGGGACTACCCCCCTTGGCTTCGTTAGGAGTTAACCTAAACGGAGAAGTTGTGATTCAGGTGACAGTACCTGGTTCATTGCTTGCCCCCAAGGCCACACCTTTCCCACTTGTAGTGAGGAAACAACTTTCGAAAGATTTCTGCCGCTGGTGTGCATCTCGGCGGACAACAGGCCCCAACGAACTTAACTGGGCCGACTTACCTAGGAAGACTCAAAACGATATAATATTACTTTCTGGAGGGTTCTATCGACCCAACTTACAAAGGAGGTTTTACCTCATGACTCTATGATGACCAGATACAATAATAACATCCCGACGGAGGAATAAAACATCTTCGAATAAATTACAATAATAAAATACAATAGAATATTCTTCGAAGTTACAATATTTCAACATAAACAAGCAGGGTAAGTCTTGGAATGCAATCAACTACATTGTTAAAATTACTTCCACAATGATCTTGATCCCTTCTCCAGTAAAAAGAACTTTGATTCCGATGAGAACAATGGTTTGGCCCTCCTAAAATTGATTGTTGATGATGGTAAATGCCTTCCCTTTCATTCCCCAACAGCTGCAAAGACAAATGAGTTTTGAAAAAACCAAAATCGGCACTTTAAGGGGTTCAAAATTGGTCTACTGATTTTTTCCCCTTTTTGCTGATTTTTGCCATTTTTTCTTTATTTTTGTCAATTTTTTCTGAATTTTTACCTGCACTGATTTTTTCAAAATCTCGTGATTTTTTTGGGCTGATTTTTTCGTCTGCAAAAAATGACGATGTGGCTGATTTTTTGGCCATTTTTTCACATATTATTCTGATAGTGTCTACACCCCTGATCTATACTCCTATGTTTTTAGTTTTAAAAAATCTGGAGTTTTCATTGGTGTTGCTTAATGTTTTCAATTTTAGCTGTAGGGTAAAATCTTTGAGTGCAGATCTGCTATCATGAATTAGAAATTTCAACACACAGTGCACACATATAAAACATTTATATCATATTGAAAATGGATAATGGATGATCACAATTAATGAATGATTTAGCTTTATAACCTTGAAGAGGAACAGTCATGACCCTAGGATCTTAATAATAATAAGTAATATTTAATATGTATACAATAATATACTGAATTTAGGTACTTGGTTCCAAGCTATCTTAATGTCTAGTCGTTAATACTTTTCCCTTTCTACAGGATCTCTGTCTATGCTATTTGTTATGACTTTCTGTGATCTATGTTCACTTTTAGCTTTACCTGGCTAAGAAATTTCCATAAAACCATGAATTGTTTCTGCAGGTTTTCAATGCCAGGGGCTAATAGGTCTATAATGTTTGTGTCTATCAAAAGTTTGAAAAGATATTTCATTGGTCAGGTTAACTTTGCTGTGGTGCATTCTTCCACGTCTAGATACTATTATATTTGTATCATTTCAAATATTGTTTATGATTTTTTTGCATTCTTCATTAGATTACTTGATAAGCGCAATATTTAAATGTGTTTACGAGGTTTATCTTTTATTTTCTCTTTTCAATCAGGCTGCTCAAATCATTGGTAAGCCAGATCTGGCCCCAAATGCATGGGTGAAAAAGTTGATTACCCTGTGTGATGATGCTCCTGCTACTCCATTTGAAGCAGTGCAATTCGTACTTGAGAAGGAACTTGAGAGAAAACCCAATGAAATTTTTGAAAGGTTCGAGAGAATTCCTATAGGTTCTGCATCAGTAGCCCAGGTTTGGCATTGGCTTCCACCAAAGTAATTTTTACAGATTAATTTGCTTAATATACATGTATGTTTTGTTTCAGAAATGGTTAAATCACTCTATAGTTGTGTAGGTTTAAATCTTCAATAGTTATCTGGTACTTGTCTGGACTCTGCACTGCAACATCATAGTCATCATCCACATGTACCTACCATCTGTTAATATTATTGACTACAGTTTAAAATAATTAAAAGCAGTGGCATTTTTTTTGTTTATTTGCTAATTTGCCATTTTGTATTTCAACATTTGTAAAAAATCAACCATATTTGAATCTTTGGTTGGGAGAGAAGCTATAATAAGCATACTTCACATACAAAGATTAAAAAAGTTAACAGTGTGAATGACGAAAATAGACAATACCATACTTCTGGATTCAGATGAGTTACTTCATTATGCTTTTGAATAAGATTAGATATGATAATATGCCTTATTGATATTCACAAATGATCAAGACTAGAAGTAGTAAGTACAGTCAGTCATCCATCGACTATGGGAGTGTCAGGAACACTACTGAAAAACCAACAATAGTCAAAGAAATACAAGTACAGTCAGTCATCCATCGACTATGGGAGTCTCAGGAACACTACTGAAAAACCAACAATAGTAAAAGAAATACAAGTATAAAAAAACAAAAAAGAGTCTTCTCTAAGTAAGATAAAAGTCCAAACCCTAATAGGCTAATAGTCTAATCATAATGGTGATACAAATATTAAAAAAAAGAGTCTGCTCTAAGTAAGATAAAAGTCCAAAATCTAATAGGCTAATAATCTAAGCATAATGGTGCTAGCATTGATACTCACATTTATGAATTCCAAGGTTACACAAACCGTGGGTGTGATCGGAATCGGCTGAAGAATCCGATACAGGTGGGCCACTCATCCTAAAATAAGGAATCGGGGATTTGGAACCCTAACCCTAATTAACCCTTATTATCCTACATTTATCCTACGTAAACAACTTTAGATTAGTCAAACGAGGTGGAAGAATCCGATTCAGAATCCGAGAATCGGATTCTGAAGAATTTGATTCGGGTGCAGTTAAGCCTAGGGCCGAATCCGGTAACTGTGATGAATTCGTAAGAAAATTCCAATTGTAAGGAGCTTTTTACTGGATTTAGAAGATGATTTTGCAACCTTATTTCTCCTGTGGTTTTGTTCTTAATAGGATTATTTACCATTGTCGCTACTCTTCTACATTTCACACAATGGCAAATTGCTCTGATGATTGATCTATCAAATCGCCATTTCAGTAGATGTATTATCAATAGACGTGTTGCCGCCGAAAACACACTTGGGGTAAACGTGGCAAAAATCTTCAAGCCACAAAGTGTGTCCTTGGGGCAAGCCTCGAGTCAATTACTGTCACTTGAATCTTGACTCCTCCGTTTAGGCAAACTCCTAACGAAGCCAAGGGGGGTGGACCCTAAAAGTTGCTAAGGCTGATTAAGCTAAGCTAGTTATGGTGGATGAGTTAGTTTTTTTTAGGAGTTTTTTATAATGACAAAACTGACACAAGAGATTTGCAATATAACTTGAAAGCATAACAACATAAAGATTTAAACAACATAGAAATTAAACATGATTATCAATTCATTCAACACATGATAGCAATTAAATATAATTTGCAATGATAAATAAGAGAGACAAGTGCTGAAAAATAGAGTCAAAATGAAATTTTGTTTGTAATGCTGGAAATGAAATGTTGTGCAAATGTTCTTGGTCAATTTTAAATTAATGTGAAAGTGAGTGGATTATTAGGGGAAAGGGGATTTCCAATATATCATAAGGTATTGGAAATATGTCCGGATTATGGCAAGGTGGCTCCTCACTCAGAAATGTGGGTTGGATCAGAGTCTTTGGGAGGTGTTCAACACTACACCAAATGAGGGTGTAGTCTAACGGTATCCCGAGGTCGCTACCCAGTTGTTCCCGCTTCTTTTGAGGAATTTCCCCACACTATGCCAATAAAAACGATACGTCGGATTTTCGTATGTGGGAAGTTTATTAGGGAGTGTTAAACTAATTACTAGTCACTAAGCCCCTTTCTGGTTTGATCACAATGTTCAGACACAGCTGTAGTGATCCAGAGCATACTGGGGACAAAGCCTTGTTTATTTTAAAAGTTTTTTGAACAAATATTTTACTTTTTTATGCCCCAAGAGTCTCTTTTTAGGCCAGTACTCGGGCAAGCCCTTATCCTGAAACCGTACTTCGGGAAAGCAAGGGGGTGTTTTGCAAAGTAAATAACTGAAAAATGAAATGTTTTCTAATTACTACACTATTGAGGTAGTGGGTTAGTATCTGATTTACTTTTTGCAAAAGTTGAAAAATGTTGTAGTGAAAAAGTATACGGTTTGCAAAAATGAGATAAAAAGTTCCTAGGTCCTGAGAGAGTCAATGGCCCAATATTGGATTGGACCACGATGTTAGATTTTATTTTAACTTGGTTGATTTTAAATTAGTCTAATCTAATCGAGTCGGGTGCAGTTGTCACCACAAAGCTCGTCTCCTCTATTTAGGCCAACTCCTAAGCAAAGCCAAGGGAAGTAGAACCTAACATTAATACATGGGTGGTTGCTTGGAAAAGCAACTCAGGAGTAACTGTTTATAATTGAAATAACAGTTAATCTAACATTATATTAGCAAGTGAAATAAAAGAAGCAATATAGCATGTAAATCGCCCAAAGCATTCACAGCATGCAATATAAATGGTAAATTACAGACCAGTGCCTTATCTATTGGGCAAAGGCAACGATGATTTAATTACTACTTTGCTTAACGATACAATAACTTGCAAGAGATATACTGATAGTAAAAGGAAGTGAAACTATGTTAACCAACAAAATGAAAGTGAGCTAATTACTAGAAGACTTTGTTAAATGTGAAGTGAGACAAGTGTCAAATTGTGAACCTGCTTGGGGCAAGTATTGACAGCTTGTAAATTTTAAGTAAAAAAACACATGTGATTTAATTACTAAGGGTGTTAGAGAGGATAAAAAGACAAAAAAATTCTGAAGTTAGAATTGGAGTTAGTAACTAGAGTTAGTAATTGTAGTTAGATGCAAAAAACTAAAAAAAGGCATGAAAGTGACTTAGGGGGTAGGGGGGATGTGACACAGCCACCCCACCGGGCTAATTACAAACTGAAATAAAGGGTAAAAAGAAGTGCTTGCTGTTGGTCCTTAGTGGCCAATAGTCAAGCTTGCAATGGTAGAAGTAAGCGAGGGAAAAGGAGCAAAAAGATTGCCTTTTTTCGGATGAGTTAAAGAGGGAGATTTGATGGATGATCGGGGCTGCCACCTGTTGTCTGCCGAGATGCACACCAGCAGCAGAAATCTTTCGAAAGCTGTTCCCTCACTACAAGTGGGGAAAATGTGGCCTTGGGGGCAAGCAATGAGCCAGGTACTGTCACCTGAATCCCAGCTCTTCCGTTTAGGCTAACTCCTAACGAAGCCAAGGGGGGTAGTCCCTACAAAGAGTTTACTATGGCTCAATGTGTTTTAATGTTTTTAGTGTATGGTGATGCAGATGGGTGTTGTTTAGGAGTTTTTAAAGATGAAAGATCACAAATTTACTTTAAATGAAACACAAGACGTCTGTGCAGTAAAGTCGCGGCTATGCTGAAGCACTCGCAGATCTCTACACAAGAGGGTAGCGAGTAGACTGAAGTAAACGCGAGTTAGCAGATAGAACAATCGCGAGTATGCCCTAGCACACGCGAGTTTGCTCATTGGAAGTCGCGGGTCTGTAGTATACTCGCGGGTTCACAATAGGCACAGTTGTGGTTAACTGCGGGCTCTGCAAAGAAAAAATCGCGAACGTCAAGTTTGAGGCCGAAAACAGTGCCGAATCTGCCGAAGACGGAAACCTGCACAAAGTCTACCAAACTTGGACGAAAACTGCTGATCTGATAACTGGAAGATAGATCTCCTTGAGGAGAATTAGAAAAACATATAGATTTACAAAAAAAAATCAAGAAACCCTTGAAAAATTTCTTCAAAAAAAACTTTACAACAAGGTTAGGGTTAGGAAGAAAAACTGCAAAAACATGCTCAAATCTGAAGAGAACCCTAATGGCTACCAGATAGAAAGGAAATCTACAAAATAAACAATGCCCAAATGATAAAATATTGTTTGAAAGCAATAGAAGGTGTTAGATTATAGCAACTAGCTCTGATACCATGTCAGAGATATGGATCTAGCTAAATTAGCTTACCTATCTATGCAAAACAATAATATATCAACAATAAGTACAAAAAGAGAACAAGATAAAATAGTACACCAGATATACGTGGTTCACCCAATTGCGCTATACGTCCACGGGAAGGTAGTCTTCTATTATCTCCAGGATATCTCCCTCAAGCTTACAAGAGAGCAATGCTAATAACCCCAATACAATATAGCAATACTTGTGTTGAATAAGTAAAGATCATGATTAGTGATGTGACTCCCTTGACTCTATTATATACTAAGAGATGAAGAGGAATTACTCTCCCATATTATATGTGGGGTAATATAATTCTCCATAATAACATTTCTTTATATAATAATGAATATCAAGAGTATACTTTACCATGAATATGGGATATAACGTATTACTCTTTTACATAAGATTGTGGATATCTTCTGAGATAATACAAAGACATTTTACTTTCCAAGGAATATAAAATATTCCAACATGAAGAACCCCTAGAACAAATGCTAAACATTCTTATTGAAGATTTGAAGTCTTTGTTAATATCTTGATGAAGGTTTGGAGTCCTTAAAGAGTGAAGAAGGCCCCTAAAGATATGGTGATGTAACAACCCTTAATAAAGAACTGAAGATGCCATGATGTTCCTTGGTGACATGAAGTCCTTGAAGCTGAAGCAACCCTTGTAAACGGTGAAGAATCCCCTCTTTACATTGCACTTCAGCCATTGAAAGTTGGGTCTAACAAAGATAAATTAAACCCTTGTTCATTGCTTATAACTCTGGTGAGAAGACCCAGTAATTAAATAAAAATAAAAATAAAAAGGCATACATTTGCAAGGTCGGCCCACATAAAATAAATTATAAAACAAAATATAAATTAAAATCTTATTTAATGACAAGTCGGCTCAGCTTGAAATTAACTTTTGAACCTATATAAATACACTTTAAAACTTCATTTTAGCTCTGCAAATTTCGGATTAACTTTGAGAAATTCGGGTGGGGTCTGAGACAACCACAGTCTGAAGAAATTTCGCTGAACAGGAGTGATATTCAGCAGCAGCAGCAGAGAATTAAAATTGATTTTGGGGCATGTTGTCCTCCGAAATGGCATGCGTGTCGTTTGAAAGCCCAAAATGTGCAACGCCAGCTGGATGACAACTCTCTCAGGAGAGAGGCCAATGTCACCACACTCCTCTCCTCTTCGCTTTAGGTTGGCTCTTCTCCAACACTAGGGGGGTATCCCTAAAATAGGATCACTAAGGCAGGTACGGTAACGGGCAAGGTGAATGGAAGAGGCTGCCTTAGAGAAACGGATGTAACAAAAGATAATTTTGGATGGC